>JARQOD010000001.1:736058137-736132172 GCA_033576555.1 Oophaga sylvatica
CTATATTTTTGCATTTTGTCCTGCACTTCTGTGGGGGCCTTCTGGGTCCCCTCCGGGGGCTTTTGCCCTCTCAGTTTAGTCCAGCCACTGTGTTTTGTACTTTTGCTTTTTCCAGTTTTTTTTTTTATACATCTATACACCTATGTTACTTCATATAAGAATTGTTTAACTCAGATGGTCATAGGTACATTATATACTGCCAGTTTATATATATAGGGTCATCACCTGGTCTTCGACTGAGCATATTATTTTCCATTTGTGTATACATCTACATACCCATGTTACTTTATATAAGAATTGTCTAACATAGATGTTTATACACTGAGGTGCTCACTTTACTTTATGTAGCTTTACCATATTATATGGGTTCCCTGCCTCTGGTTATCTAATAAATATTCATTTTAAAAAGAAAAAAAATTTTTTTTACATATACAATGTTATAGTGTCATGCATATATTTTATATTTATTGATTCAATAAAAATTTTATTTTATTATTTACACTGCGTCACCTTTTGATTTTCTGTTACTGCCTTGTCACTTGGTGTCCTCCCCCCATTCCTGGATATTTTCTTTTAGTGACAGTTAGATTGGAAAGACCCATTCAAGTCATTGCCCTTGACAAGACACCGTTAGCTCACAATTTGGTAGAGAGAGCAACGGTGGATTTTACTCTTTAAGTGGGCGCACTCCACTCTGAATTTTTTTTTAATTTTTTATCCCATTTTCTATGGTAACAATGCAATTCCTATGCTCTAGAGTAATCATTCTTGGTAAGTTATGGTGCAAACCTTAATCTTTTTTACTTATTGTTATAATGCCTACCACAATACATTTATTCTCTAAGTCCAACTTGCAGTGTTTATCAGGTTGCATACTTATGTGTTGAAAATTTTTATTGCAACATATTGAGTATGCAGAAGTATTGTTATTGTACACATGTAAGTACTAATGGGATTTACAAATAATTCTGAGTGAGCCAGTCACCCACATGTCATCCCCGTGAGAATGGGAAACAGATATAAAGTGTTCTGAGGAGTGAATACTACAAAAAGTAGTGTTACTGGTTCAGAGTGAAGGTGTATTAGGGTATGTGCATACGATAAGTAAACTCTGCGGGTTGGACGCTGCGTACTTGTGCAGTGTCCAAACAGCAGCGTCCAGATGTTACAGCATCCCATGTCCACTATGCATCCAGAGACGCCCCCGGCTCATGCACGGAGACGGACATGCAGCATGTTTTTCCAGACCTGCATATAAATTTCTCTTACAGAGACGCTAGTCTTCGCAAGAGAAATTTCACCCATACAATGTATTGGAAGCGGTAATTCACTCTCACCTCCTTTGGACTAATTAATAAAAGGAATATCCGGAAGGAGTGAGAGTCGTAGTTTCCTGAGTTGCTCCGAAAGTCAGTAACAGCAGATTCCATCTATTCAACTAAATTCCTGTACAGTTGAGTGGCTGACAGCACAGTCACTTAGGATTGTTATTAGGATTAGTGCACCCAGAGGCTAAACCCCCAATTGGCAGGATGGTTGAATAACAAGGATGACAATCATATTGCAATGCTCGGAGTGGTCGGCAGCTCTCCTGACCTGAGTGTGGCAGCATGTATTTCTATGTAGTTGTCACACTTTGGTCAAGAGGGCCACTGACCAATCCAACCATTGTGATGTGATCGTCGTCTGTGTTTACGACCGTCTGACTGCGCCCTAAGACACATAAGTAAAGAAAAAAATACCTTGAAGTATTTGTCCTTTATGCTTTATTCCTAAATATGCTAAATTATTATTATTATACATTTTTATAGCGCCATTTGTTCCATGGCGCTTTACATGTGAGAAGGGGCAAATATAAACAAGTACAATAAACATGAGCAACACAAGACACAAATAAGTACAGAGGGAGAGAGGGCCCTGCCCACAAGGGCTCACAGTCTACAGGGGATGGGTGAGGATACACTAGGAGAGGGAAGAGCTGGTCGTGCGGCGGTTCAGTAGACTGAGGATCACTGCAGGTTATAGGCTTGTCGGAAGAGGTTGGTCTTCAGGTTCTTTTTGAAGGTTTCCATGGTAGGCGAGAGTCTGATGTGTTGGGGTAGAGAATTCCAGAGTATGGGGGAAGCACAGGAGAAGTCTTGTATGTGGTTGTGGGAAGAAGAGATAAGAGGAGAGTAGAGAAGGAGATCATGAGAGGATCGAAGGTTGCATGTGGGTAAGTACCGGGAGAACATGTCACAGATGTATGGAGGAGACAGGTTGTGGATGGCTTTGTATGTCATAGTTAGGGTTTTGAACTGGAGTTAGGAACCCAATGAAGGGCTTGGCATAGGGGAGAGGCTGGGGAATAACAGGGAGACAGGTGGATTAGTCGGGCAGCAGAATGTAGGATGGATTGGAGTGGTGCCAGAGTGCTAGAGGAGAGGACAGAGAGTAGGAGGTTACAGTAGTCAAGGCGGGAGATGATGAGGGCATGCACTAGTGTTTTTGTGGTGTCATGGTCAAGGAATGTGCGGATCCGGGCAATATTTTTGAGTTTGAGACGACAGGAGGATGCTAGGGTTTGGATAAGTGGCTTGAAAGAGAGGGCAGAGTCAAGGATCACCCCGAGGCACTGAGCATGCGGGACTGGGGAAAGTGAGCAGCCATTGACATTGATGGATAGGTCTGGTGGAGGGATAGAGTGAGATGGGGGATAGAGTATGAATTCTGTTTTGTCCATGTTCAGTTTTAGAAAGCGAGCGGAGAAGAAAGCTGAAATAGCGGACAGACATTGTGGGATTTTTGTCAGTAAGGAGGTGAGGTCAGGTCCAGATAGGTAGATCTGCGTGTCATAGGCATAGAGATGATACTGCAAACCATGGGATTCTATGAGCTGTCCCAGGCCGAAGGTGTAGATGGAGAAGAGTAGGGGTCCTAGAAATGAACCTTGAGGAACACCAACAGACAGGAGGAGAGGTGAGGAGGTGGTTGGGAGAGGGAGACACTGAATGTTCGGTCTGTTAGGTATGATGAGATCCAGGATAGGGCCAAGCCTGTGATGCCCAGAGATGAGAAAATCTGGAGCAGGAGGGAATGGTCCACAGTGTCGAAGGCAGAAGACAGGTCGGGGAGAAGCAGGACAGAGCAGTGTTGCTTGCTCTTGGCGGTTAGTAGGTCGTTGGGGACTTTAGTTAGGTGTAATGTATGTAGTACAGTTCATATAGCGTCTTGTGCTTGGGTGCGATGAAAACACAGGAGTCACAGGTTTGATATAGAAAAGTCCTGTATTACTTCATACAAGTTGGCAGAAATAGTCACACAGTTTGCAGACACAGAAACAGGAGACACAGCAGGCCAGAGTAATCCAAGCTCAGCAATCACTCTCCAATACAGATTCAGGATCTTCTTCTCTGTTACCGTAAGTCCATGCAAACGTGGGTCTTTCAAAGAGCAGGGTTCAGAGTCCACAAGTGCTTCAGAGTTCCTCAGTAGGAATAGCTGGAGTACAAGGTCCAAGGCTTACAGGAGTCAAGTCACAGGTTCACTGCAGGCTAGATTCTGAAGCACTGATTGCTCAGCTGTGGCTGCTTAAGAAGCAAAGGAGAGAATCATGGCGGGAACATGCAAGCTGGAAACTCCATTTTGACTGAGGGCAAGATAGCTGCAGCAAGACAGAAAGTAAAATGGCTGACGAACAAACTGAGTTTCAGGAATATATACATAGAACCTTACATTACTCCCCCCTTAAGGACAACCTCCGGATGACCTCAGACCAGGCTTGTGTGGGTACCTCTGATGAAACTGACGGAGCAAGCGAGGAGCATTAACGTTATTGACCGGTTCCCATGAGTTGTCCTCCACTGGGTAGCCCTGCCATTTAATCAGATATTGTAACTGATTTCTATACAACCTGGAATCTAAAATCCTTTCCACCACAAATTCTTCCTGACCATCGACTAGCACTGGGTCAGGGCAAGGAGAGGAACGTCCAGGAAACGTATTGGGTGTCGCAGCCTTTAGTAGGGATACATGAAAGACAGGGTGGATTCTCATAGTTCTGGGCAGTTGAAGACGACAAGCAACGGCACTTATAATTTTACTGATTTTATAGGGTCTAATGTACTTATGTCCCAACTTAGACGATGGAATCCTTAACTTAAGATTTCTGGTTGACAGCCAGACCAAGTCTCCTACCTTGAAAGCTGGTGCAGGTTTACGAAATTTATCTGCTGCTTTCTTGTACCTTTCTTGAGCCGATTCCAGATTTTCCTTTAGAAGATCCATATTCTTCTGTAAAGACGTGATTCTTTCAGCCACTGCTGGTAAAGGCGTTTCTATGGGAAATCGTGGTAGAATGTTAGGATGATAACCTAGATTAGAGTAAAAAGGAGACTGTTTAGTGGAGGCACTCTGAGAGTTGTTATACGAGAACTCAGCTAATGGAAGTAGATCCACCCAATCATCCTGTAGGTGGCAGATAAAGCAGCGGAGATACTGCTCCAGGGTTTGATTGGTTCGTTCGGTCTGTCCATTAGTCTGGGGATGAAAAGCAGAAGAAAGGTTTACTTTAATGTCCAATGCTGCACAGAAATTTTGCCAAAACCTAGAAGTGAATTGCACCCCTCGATCCGAAATAACCTCATTCGGTACTCCATGTAAGCGAAACACATCTTTAATCATCAAATCTGATGTCTGTTTTGCAGTGGGTAAGCCGACACAAGGGATAAAATGAGCTGCCTTTGTTAGACGGTCAACCACCACTAGAATGGTGTTCTTCCCCTGAGAGGTTGGTAACTCCACAATGAAGTCCATAGAAATGGATCCCCACGGGCGGGACGGGGTGGGAAGAGGCTGTAACAGACCAGTTGGTGAGGAGCGAGGTGTTTTGCATCTTGCACAGACCTCACATGAAGTGACATAATTCAAAACATCCTTCCTGCAAGTGGGCCACCAAAAGAAACGAGAAAGAAATTCCTGTGTCTTTAGAATTCCTCTATGCCCAGCTATCTTGGAATCGTGAATGAGTTGCAATACTCTTAATCTGACTGTTTCAGGAATATACAGACGTTGTCCCTGAATCCACACACCATTCTTAAAGACAAGACTTACGTCCCTTGGGGGTTGTGCCAAAAAGGAATCCGCATGGTATGCTTCCTTGATGTCCTTAAGTAGGTCTTGATTATGAATTACTCCTAGGAATCTAGAGTCAGGAAGAATAGTCTTAGGAGGAGTAATTGGACGTGTCTCTGCTGAGTAAATCCTAGAGAGTGCATCAGCCTTTCCATTGCGCGATCCTGGTCTATAAGAGATGATAAAATTAAATTGGTTTAAGAAAAGATTCCAGCGAGCCTGGCGAGGAGTCAGGCACTTAGCCGACCTGATAAACTCAAGGTTACGATGGTCTGTCAGGACGACTATTTGCTGTGCAGCTCCCTGAAGAAGGTGTCTCCATTCTTTGAAGGCGGCAATAATGGCCAACAACTCTCTATTGCCCACATCGTAGTTCCTCTCAGCCGAAGACAACTGCTGGGAAAAGAAGGCACAGGGATCCAAGACATTCTTCTCACCTGTTCTCTGAGAGAGTATAGCTCCAACGGCACAGTCTGAAGCATCCACCTCTATTATGAAGGCAAGCTCGGGGTTGGGATGTACTAGGATAGGTGCAGTGGTAAATTTATCTTTTAGACGGGAAAATGCTTCCTGGGCTTGGGGAGTCCAGGAAAACCTAGACTCTTTCCGGGTAAGTTGAGTGATAGGTGACACTACCTCAGAGAAATTTCTAATGAAACGTCTATAGAAGTTGGCAAACCCGATGAAGCGCTGTACCTCCTTCACATTTCTAGGACTTGGCCAATCCTTGATGGCTTGGGTTTTGCTTCCATCCATACTAATTCCTTGTGTAGACAGTACATACCCCAGAAATTGAATTTCGGTCCTATGGAATTCACACTTTTCAAGTTTGATGTAAAGATGATTTTGTCTTAGACGTTCCAAGACCATTCTCACATGTCCATGATGTTCCTCTGTGGAGTTAGAAAAAATTAGAATATCATCCAAATAAATTACCACGAATGTATCTAGGAGATCCCTGAAGATGTCATTCACCAAGTGTTGGAAAGTGGCTGGGGCGGTACTCAGACCAAAAGGCATAACTAGATATTCAAAGTGTCCATAGCGTGACCTGAATGCAGTCTTCCATTCATCCCCAGGTCTAATACGGACTAAGTTATAGGCCCCACGAAGATCTAGTTTAGAAAAAATTTTGGCATGTCGCACTCTCTCCAATAACTCAGGGATTAAAGGCAATGGATAACGGTTTCTAATAGTAACCTTATTGAGTTCCCTATAGTCTACGCATGGTCTCAGAGATCCATCTTTCTTCTTTACAAAGAAGATGGGTGCACCTGCAGGAGATGAAGAGGGGCGTATGAAGCCCTTGGCTAGATTTTCATCTATGTAATCCTTTAAAGCCTTTAGCTCGGGCCCCGCCAGGGGGTAGATCTTACCAAAAGGTATCTCTGCTCCAGGCAATAATTCAATTGGACAATCATATGGACGGTGAGGAGGAAGCTGGTCAGCGTTCTTCTTGTCACATAAATCCACATAGTCCTGGTATACAGCTGGTAGTTCAGGGACTGACATGATTCCTTTAGGAACAGAGCAAGCTGAAACTTTTGGACTCATCTATTTCTCTGGAAAGTGTAATTCCTTGGTCTCCCAGTTAATGGTAAAATTCTGAGCCTGCAGCCATGGTAGCCCTAGAATAATGGGAAAGTGGGGAGAAGAGATAAGCATAAAGGACAGTTTCTCTTGATGATCTTTACCCATAAGAACCCTCAAAGGCTCTGTTTCCTGATCCACTGGTCCAGAGGTCAGCAGGGAGCCATCCACAGTTTCCATCTGTACTGGAGTAGCCTTCTTCACTGAACGTATTCCCTGTTTCAGAGCAAAGGAGACATCCATAAAATTTCCACTTGCCCCTGAGTCGATCATAGCAGAGCTAGACACCCAAGCTGAGTCAACCCAGAGTTTGATGAAAAGAAAGGAATGAGAATTGTTTTTCTTACAACTCAGCTGGGACACCGCTGAGGAAACTTGAAAAATGGCAGTGTTTACACAGTCAACGTCCTCAGAGGTAACGGAGTTTAAGTCCGAGAAATCAAGATCTGTTGCTGCAGATCTCTCTGGAGCCTGAGGCTCGGACCTGACAGATCCCCTCTCGCAACACTCACAATGAATGAGTGCTGCAGTAGTCTTACGAGAACGGCTGGGGCAGTTTATAATGAAGTGCCCTGACTTACCACAATAGAAACATAGATTCTCCTTAAAACGATGTTCCTTGCGTGCATCACTAACCCGTCGTTGTAAAGAGTCTACCTGCATGGGTTCAGGTTCAGGTTCCCATGTAATCCTACTCAAATGTTCCTTAGCTGGAGAGGAAGGTAGGAAAAGGTTAGTACGATTGCTTTCGAACCATCTCTCTTGCCTGCGTTCAGTCAGACGAGTATCAATACGGATGCAGTAGTTAATAAAGTCACCTAACGCAGTGGGAGGGTCGGCACGAGCAAGTTCATCCTTAATCAGTGGAGATAACCCCTTTCGAAAAATAGATTTTTTGGCGGAACTGTCCCAGGTGGTATCAAGGGCCCATCTCCTGAAATCCAAGGCATATTCAGCTACCGAGTGCTTACCTTGGCGCAAAGCTAACATGGCTGCTTCAGCTGTTGCACCTCGATTGGGGTCATCAAACACCTGCCCCATGGCTGAAATAAAATCATCAAGGTGATTCAAACAATCATCCTCAGTCTCAATCAGAGGGTTTGCCCACATTAAAGCCTTGTTGGTAAGCAACATAATTATAGTAAGCACCTTAGATCGTTCAGTGGGAAATTGTGAAGCATGTGCAGAAAAAAAAAGATTGCATTGATTAATAAATCCCCTGAATTTCTCACGTTCACCGCCAAAACGAAAAGGGGGCAACTTGGGAATCCCAGCACTCGGGGCTACGGCAGGAGCCTGGACTCGCCCCTCTAGAACCTCAATCCTGGCTCGCAAATCCTGGGTAGTCTGTCCAACCACTTGCAAATTGTGATTATTGAGGTCCTGTAGATTTGTAAAACGGGTCTTTATATTCTGCAAATCTGCAAGGATATTATCAGTCACTCCGCAAAGTTCCTTTATGCGGGCCTCCATTTTCCAGATCTTTTAAGACAGGATTACTGGAATGGTTGTGAGAAGTCACAACCACTATCATCACAGAAAGTTTCAACCAGACATCTGATATCCAGAGTTACAGCAGACAAAAAAGAGAAAAGAAAGGAAAAAAAAAAAAACAATAGTGTTTACCTGTGGTAACACTGCAAAAAGAAAAAACTTAAGGGAATTGCTCACCTGGAATGGTTGTGAGAAGTCACAACCACTGTCATCACAGAAAGTACAACCGGACGTCTGATATCCACAGTACAGCAGACACAGCCTTCCAGACCCAGCAGACACTAACGTTTTGGCTTCAGAATCTTGTAATGTATGTAGTACAGTTCATATAGCGTCTTGTGCTTGGGTGCGATGAAAACACAGGAGTCACAGGTTTGATATAGAAAAGTCCTGTATTACTTCATACAAGTTGGCAGAAATAGTCACACAGTTTGCAGACACAGAAACAGGAGACACAGCAGGCCAGAGTAATCCAAGCTCAGCAATCACTCTCCAATACAGATTCAGGATCTTCTTCTCTGTTACCGTAAGTCCATGCAAACGTGGGTCTTTCAAAGAGCAGGGTTCAGAGTCCACAAGTGCTTCAGAGTTCCTCAGTAGGAATAGCTGGAGTACAAGGTCCAAGGCTTACAGGAGTCAAGTCACAGGTTCACTGCAGGCTAGATTCTGAAGCACTGATTGCTCAGCTGTGGCTGCTTAAGAAGCAAAGGAGAGAATCAGGGCGGGAACATGCAAGCTGGAAACTCCATTTTGACTGAGGGCAAGATAGCTGCAGCAAGACAGAAAGTAAAATGGCTGACGAACAAACTGAGTTTCAGGAATATATACATAGAACCTTACATTAGGGCAGTTTCAGTTGAGTGATGCAGTCGGAAGCCTGATTGTAGGTGGTCAAAGAGGGAGCAGGAGGAGAGGTGGGAGGACAGTTCAAGATGGACATGCTGTTCCAGTAGTTTGGAGGTGAAGAGATTTCGGGCGATAGCTAGGCACAGAGGATGGGTCAAGGGAGGTATTTTTGAGGATGGATGCGATCGAGGCATGTTTGAAGGATGAGGGGAACACACCATTTGTAAGTGAGAGGTTGAAGAGGTGTGTTAGAGTAGGGATGAAGACTGTGGTGAGGTTAGGGATGAGGTGGGATGGGATTGGGTTAAGCGTGCAAGTGGTGAGGTGTGATCTTGAAAGGAAGGTGGAGAGCTGATCTTCTGTCATGGTGGAGAAGTTGTTTTTGAGGAACAGGGCTGAGTAGCTAATAGGGGCATTGGGGGCTGTGGGCCAAAGCTTTCTCTGATCGTATCAATCTTCTGCTTAAAGAAAGAGGCAAAGTCTTCAGCAGTAATGAGATGAGAGGGAGGAGGTGCTGGGGGATGGAGTAGAGAATTGAAAGTGTTGAAGAGCTGTTTAGGGTTGTGAGACAGGGAGGATATGAGAGATGAGAAGTAAGTTTGCTTTGCGGCAGTGAGTGTGGACTTGAAGTTGGTGATGGACTGCTTGTATGCGGTTAAGTGATTAGCAGAGCTGGATTTCTCCATCTCCGCTCAGCAACCCTGGAAACATGCTTTATTCCTAAAATCTGTAAATCTGGGTTATCTCCGCTTATCTCTCCGGCGTCCCTGCCTCCCACCAGTCCTTGACGTACTTCTGATTCCCTGCCAGTTGCAATAAAATCTTAGTCCTCTTGAACTGTGCCAAACTTCTGGGTGGCATGTTGCCCGGGAGGGTTTTTCACAGGAATGTGCACAGGTCTGACCGGGGTCATGAGACCTGGAAGTCCGGCACAATTTGAGAAGCCCAAATAACATTGCATGCGGGGTGGGATCAGAAGATGCATTGAAGACCAGATGGGTGGAGATAAGTTATGGCAGGGCAAGAGAGATGAGCGGTGAGGTGAGCATAGCAACTGTTTTATTTGTTTATCCTTTTGATGGCCAATTATGATTCAGATAAATGGTTACGGCCAGTTTGCTGAATTTGCGTGTAAGCGAATTACAAAAAATACACATTTGGTGATTGTGGATTTTTGTAAAAGTCAAGTACAATTCAGTTTCACTCAAATTTATTTGCTCATCTCTAATACTTGATAATACCTAACAAAAATGAAAGACAAACAGCATCACATACAGAAATTTGATTGCAATCCAATTGCACAGATTGTCACATAAGGATTGTAAACTTTTCCCTAACATGTCACATTCTTGCTCACTGTACACATTGCACACGTCCATCATTATTTTATACACACAATCCAAATATTAATAAAGATATCCTTAACAGTGGAGTTAGCTTCTATATCAATTGCTCTTATTTCACTTTGGGCCCATAAAATATATGCATACACAGACCTTGTATGCTCCTATAGTCATAGAAAATATATGCCAAAAATAATAAATTGACTTTGGAAAATTAATTTTCAGCATAGGGTTCTTACTACATTTTAGAAATATATTTCCTTCACTATTTCAATAAATCACTGAGTTATCTAATTTTGAGGGGTGGGGAAAAGCAAAATGGGGTGAATGATATAAAATGGGGGGAAAGCTCTCTTTACCCAACTAGATGTTTGAAATAAATATGTAGGAGTTGTTTTTCCTCCACAAAGAACTTTATTACCTTATTTTCATGTTAATAGGAACAGCAGGGAAGCAGAATGTGTAGAAAACTGCAACAGATGGTAAAATCTAAATGGGAAAGAGAAAAGAGTGGAAATAAAACGAGGAGAGCAGAAATCTGGAATAGTGGGTGACAAAATGACAGTTAGACACTGAGAAAGAGGTGGGTTTTCACTACAAGACTCTACATAAAAATAATAGCATAAGTTTATACTAATCAGTATATAATCAGTGGTTGTCCATGATGCTACAGAGGTTCTCCACTTACAGGTATAACAGAAAGATAGTAACATAATCAGTAGTATGCTGGGGGAATTGCATTCATGAAAAGTCAGTAACCTTGATAGTTACACAGTCTTTCAAGAGGAAACAGGTTTGGTGGTTACAACATCTTACTTAAGGCATTGGGATTGGTTGTTGGAATAGGTTAAGGGAAATCTTTCAGCAGGTTTTTACTATTTGTGACAGATAGAAGCTGCTGTTGATTTAGAATCATCCAGCAATTATATTGGTTAAAATGGTTACAGCAGACAGTGAGTGGTTAGCTCAGCCCCAGGGGATACTGGGAAAGTTGTTATTGTGTAAAGCCCAGACCATTTAGACCCACGAGTGGGTTCGAAAATATAAGATGTCCTGCTTGTGAGGCTTGCCGGACATCAAATCAGAGTGCTGTCTGTGTCAAGAGTCACAATTCCTGGGGTTAAAAGGCAGAAGATTGCCAGTGTGGGGTGACTGGTAACTGCGACAAGAATGAGGCCCCAGAAGCAAACACAAACACCACCAAGATTCAAGACATGCTGGATAGTTTGTCCAGAAGTACCTGGTTCTCTGTTCTTGACCAGGTTAAGGCGTACCACCACGGGTTTGACAAAGAATCCAGTAGACCCCTGACAGCCTTAATCACACCATGAGGATTGTATGAGTGGATCAGAATACCATTTAGGCTCTGCTCTGCCCCTGCAGAATTCCAGAGGTACATGGAAGTATGTCTAGAGGGGTTAAGGGATGATATCTGCCAGCTGTATCTGGATGACAATGTGGTGCATAGCAAGACCTTCGCCAAGCATGTCGAACACGTGAGGACCCTACTCCAACATTATCAGCAACATGGAGTCAATGTAATCCCAAAGAAGTGCAAACTGTGCAAAACACAAGTTTGATCCCATCCCTGGGAAAAATTGTGTGCGAAAATGGATACACGATGGACCTAGTAATGGCCTTAAAAGGCAAGCTGAGGAAGATCTTAGGATTCCTCTAATAATACAGAATTTACATAAAGAACTTTTTTCCAGGATTGCCACTCCATTATACCACCTCTTGGGGGGAACAACAAATCCAGCCACATTATTGGAGAAGAAAGAGAACACTGGCAGGATTCGGCCAAAGAAATAAACACAGTTTCTCCTCAGCAACTAATTAGCTGGATGTCAGATCACCAGGAGATATTAGAAGAATTAGTGGATTAACTTGAAAGCCACCAATAATGGGATATCCTGAATTTAACCAACCATTTATCCTGCATTATGATGCGTCCAAAGTGGGATTTAGGACTACACAGTATCAGCATCAAGGTGGTAAATTGAGAGCCATCAGCTACGGTTTCAGAATGCTGACAGATGCCGATGAGAATTACAATCTACATTCTGGAAAACTAGAGTTCCTGGCATTGACATATGCTATCTGTGATTTAGAGATTATCTCTATTACATCAAAGAGTTTGAGGTATACACTGACAACAACCCTCTGATCTATATCCTCACTACAGTCAAACTGAATGCTATAGGTCAGAGATGGGTGGCTGAACTAGTTGAGTTCTTGAGTTCTTGCAAGAGTGCTCCAAAGAAGTCAGTCTAGAAGGTATTGTGAGCACCACCAAAGCCGTACAAGTCCAGTATGAGGAATGCACACCGCTGTTCTGTCCTTTGACAGTGGCAACTACCGTGAAAGCACAGGAACAAGATCACCCCATGTCCTTTCAAGAGATATCAAAAGAATCGATTCAGAAAAACGATAAAGTGAGAGTGAGTTACGTACTCACTGGCAGTAGCTGTCTTATTTAAAGAATGGGTGAAGATCTACCTCAGCACAGACTGTATTTTGTATTGCAAATGAGGACAAAAACAACAGTTAGTACTACCTGAAATCTGTTGGTCTTCAAAGAACTCCACGAAGATATGGGACCTTTAGGAGTAGAAAGGACTATGAACCTGGTTCATGAACGTTTCTTCTTGGATGTACATGCAAAGAAATATCGAGAGGTTTGTGAACAGAGACTGCGGTTGTTTGAAAGACAAATGACCAAACACACCAACCAGAGCACCTATGGGCAACATCCAAATGACCTACCCATTTGAGATGGTTTCGTTAGACTTTCTGAATCTCGAGACATGCAAAGGTGGATATGAATACATCTAAAGTGGTGATGGACCATTTTATTCAATTTGCTCAAGCATATATTACCACCAATAAGTCTGATAAGACCGTTGCAGAGAAGATTTTCAATGACTTCGCTCTGAAGTTTGGGTTTCCATGACCAGGGAAGAGAATTTGAGCACCAGCTCATTGCCAAGTTAGGGAATTACCCAATGAAATACTCATGAGATCCAGAGATCTCAGGCTACACCCTATCATCCCAAAGGCAATGGACAAGGGGAACATTTCAACCGTATGTTACTGTAGATGACAGTCGACGAGAAGAAGAATTTCAAGAATTCTGTTTTAAAAGTGGTAAATTCCTACAATTGTACCAAGAGCGAAGCAAAAAGTTATTCTTCCTGTTGTTTGGTCGATCTCAAAGACTACCAATTGATATAATGTTCAATACTCCAGTTTCAGAGACTTACAAGACATACCCTGATGACAGTCCAGTGCAGCTACAGCCCAGTTTATGAAATCAGACTGGAAACTGGAGATAACAAAACAAGAATAGTACATCTGAACTTGCTACTACCATGTGATTACCTTCCACCACAACAAGACATCCTGGAAGTGGATCAATTTCGACCAAAACCAACTGAGAGACTACCATAGAAAGAAGCTTCTGAGGTGGACTGTGACTTTGAGAATCCAGATGAAGAAGACCAGAATTTTGTACTTCGCATACCGACAAGAAGTGAAACTTATCATCCTCATGACAGTGAACTTAGCCCTGAAGCTCCAGAGTTCATACCAAGAAACTCAACAAATATTTCAGATCAGATGATCAAATACCAGTTGCCAAAGATATCAATTGAAACCTAGGGTTAGAGTAATCACCAGACCATACAGAAAGGAATTATCCGACAGAAGTACCTGAACATACGGATGCAGTTCCAAGAGCATCAAAGGAAGCACTGGAAATTAATGCAGAGGAAGAAACCCCTGTAACGGAAGAATTGGTAGTGTCAGAGGACCAACCCCGAAGGAATACTTTGGCTCGAGAAGTAAAAATACCAGTGATGCTGACCTATGGTACATTAGGTAAACCAGGTAGAGTACCAAGGACTGTAGAATTGAAACAGGTATTGCTGTCTATGGACCAGGTAAGCAAACCTGAGTGGTATTTCCCAGTGATGTACTTTACAAAAGACTTTACCTGAGTCAATAGACTCTTTGCCTTAACTTACACTTAAAGACTTTGTATTAACAAAGAATCAAAACATTATAAAAACACTCAATACTAGTTAGCCTTAGCTGGTTGAAGATGGCTGAAAAGCTCCAGCTGAAGAGATGCTGATTGTTTAAGTTGTTTTTTTTCTTGCAGGAGAGCTGCAAACAAGAGTTAGTTAGGAAAAGATTGTTGTTAATGTTTTAAATTAAATGCTAAATGAGCAATTTTTAACCTACACACAGCGATACATGGCTTTCACCACCTCTTCCAAAAGGACAGTTAAGGGAGAAGAGCTCCTAGGAGTTGGTTAGACCAACTAGAAAGATGTCTAATGTCGGGGACACATTAAATTAGGAGAGAAGAGTGTGACAGATAGAAGCTGCACTGTTGTTTAGGGGTAAAATGGTTATAGCAGACAGGGAGTGGTAGCTCAGCCTCAGGGATACTGGGAAAGTTGTTACTGTGTTAATGACATCCAACAGTAAGGTGTGTACTAGAGAGTCTCCTGTCAGACAGAAATGTGTCATAGTTGTGTGCCTGTAAACTGTTACCTCCCCTCTACTTTGAAGACTTATAATTAATGGTTATCCTGAGTAAGATTTCTCCAGGATTCCACACACTCCATCCCCAATGCACTCTACACCGAGGAACACACCATCATTCACACATCTCACCTATTCTTTCCCTGAAATGGAATACTGAACTCTGGCTACTAGCATAGAAACAATGAGGTTGGTACCTTTAAATGGGGTATTATAGATAAGTATTGGGATACTAATGGCTTGGCTTCATCTGTTGCTGGGCATGCCTGATCAGTGCAGGGCAGATTAACTTTAAAGAGCTTGAAGTATTCAGTATTGCTCTCTTGAGAAACTGCAAAGCAAAATGCGTGGTAGATGCAGCTTGTACATGATATCAGCATGTATATGGAATATTTTGTGCAGCTATTTTTAAATGTCTATCTTGCAGTTTATACTGTTAGGCATGGGGTTTGTGCAATTTACTGTTTTATCGGAGCAGTAATGTAATGTCACCCCTATCCTGTTCACCTCTATGGGAACAGCAGTGTAAAATGGCTCCCGCTCCATCTACTTTTACGGGAGCAGTAGTGTAATATGACCCCACTCTGTCCACTTCTACAGGAGTAGTAGTGAATGTGACCCCCGCTCTATCTACATTTATGGAGGCAGTAGTATAATGTAAACCCCCTCTCTGTCCACTTCTGTGATAACAGTAGTGTAATGTGACCCTCGCGCTCTCCACTTCTATGGAAGAAGTAGTGTAATGTATGACCTCGCTACTTCCAGTTCAATGGGAGCGGTAGTGTAATGTGACCCCCCGCATCGTCCAGTTCTATGGGTGTAGTAGTGTAATGTGAGCCCCGCTCTTTCCATGTTTATAGGAGCAGCAGCGTAAAATGTAATATGTGGACTGTATCACACGCTGGGATCAGATACGCAGACTTTATTGCATGCTGGGTTGGATACGCAGAGTGCATCATGCACTGGAATTGAATGTGTAGTGTGTTCCATGCACTAGGATTAGATATTTTTCTTTGTGGGCTGTATCATGCTCTTGGATTAGATATGCATCTCTGCAGGCTGTTTCACATGATGGGATTAGATGCATGGCAAAATGGGCTGTATCACACATGATGAGCATTGGATATTTGGCTCTGAGGGCTGTATCACACATGATGGACATTAGATTCGGGAATGCCACATGATGGGCATTAGATACATGGCTCTGGGTTGGATCACACATGATGGCATTAGATATATGGCTCTAGTAGGTATCACACAATGGGCATTAGATACAGTACATGACTCTGTGGGGATCCCACATGATGGGGTTAGATACATGGCTCTGTGGGTATCACACATGATGAACATTGGATATATAGCTCTGGGGGGGTTTCACACATGATAGTCATTAGACACATACATCTGGGGGTATCACACATGATGGAAAATCTCAGACTGCTGAACACTTCTCACTCACTGACGATATTCACCACATCCCAGACCTCCTTTCCCCACATCCTGGCACATCTTGTCACTGGTTGAGCTAAGCACTGTGAGCAGGGATAGGGGAAATGTTAAAAGGGCTTCAGAAAAATGGCACCCATCTCCTCCCACAGCTGTGACCTGGACAGCCCTGGCGATTTGCCCAGGTCACATGCTGGAGTATTGAAACACACTTGTAGACAATCTTAAGAGTGGTTTTCCCCAAGACAGCAGTGAGGCACACAGTGTGCATCCCAGTTCTAGACGTCCAACCCAGGAACATCAAGGTGTCACTACCAAAACATTAGCAGCAGCAACAGCAGTGTAAGTGGCATAAAGTTATTTCTGTGAGTCGTTTAACACATTTTTTAGACCAGCCCGTGTACCATCAGAAGAGAGTATAAGTATGAAACGTTGTGAACGACTGGAGAGTATGGTGTAGGAGTAAATAGAGCTCAATATCAATGCCATCAGGGGAGGTTTGGATCCTTTTACATTTTGGTCTTCAAAAATGGTACAGTGGCCTAAGTTTGCCTGTCATGCCTTGGAGGTTTTGTGATGCCCGGCAGCCAGCATTCTTTCAGAATGTGTATTCAGCACTGCTAGTGGTGTCCTGATGGATAAGCGCATCCGAATGTCCCCTCAAAGTGTAGACCTCTATCTTTTATCAAAATGAATGAGTCATGGATCTCCAATGACTTTTGCACCCCAGTCGCAGATTGGGCAGACCAGGAGATGGGGTCGTTTTTAGTGTCATGCATTGATCTCGCGTTATTGCACTTGGCCTGGGCAACCCATAAAGTCCCACGGATTCCAGTACCACCTTTATGCTGATGATACTCAGATCTACCTCTCTGGCCCAGACGTCACCTCTCTGCTGTCCAGAATTCTGGAGTGTCTATCAGACATATCCTCCTTCTACTCCTCTCGCTTCCTCAAACTCAATGTGGACAAATCTGAACTCATTATTTTTCCCCCATCTCACAGATCTTCCTTAACTGACCTATCTATCACAATTAACGACATCACACTTTCCCCCGTACCAGAAGTCCGCTGCCCCAGAGAAACCCTTGACTCTGCCCTTTCCTTCAAAGTGAACATCCAAGCTCTTTCTACCTCCTGTCACTTCCAGCTCAAAAATATGTACAGAATCCGCCCTTTACTCAGCCCTCAATCTACTAAAATGCTTGTGCATGCCCTCATCATCTCCCGCCTCGACAACTGCAATATCCTTTTCTGTGGCCTCACTGCTAACACCCTCGCACCTCTCCA
Source organism: Oophaga sylvatica (assembly GCA_033576555.1). Lineage (NCBI taxonomy): Eukaryota > Metazoa > Chordata > Amphibia > Anura > Dendrobatidae > Oophaga > Oophaga sylvatica. Next base: position 736,075,810 of record JARQOD010000001.1, read on the forward strand.
GTCCATCCTTAACTCTGCTGCCTGACTAATTCATCTCTCTCCTTGCTACTCCTCCGCTTCCCCATCTGCAGATATCTTCACTGGCTCCCATTCCCTCAATATATCCAGTTCAAATAACTAATACTGACCTACTAAGCCATCCATAACCTGTCTCCTCCATATGTCTTTGAACTAATCCCCGATACCTTCCCTCACGTAATCTCCGGTCCTCCCAACACCTCCTTCTCTCCTCCACACTTATTCACTCCTCACCCAACCGCCTCCAAGACTTCTCCCGAATATCCCCCATCCTCGGGAATTCTTTGCCCCAACATGTCCGACTATCAACCACATTCGGATCCTTAAGACAGAACCTGAAAACCCACCTCTTTAGGAAAGCTTACAGCCTGCAATGACCCTGCTACCTCCTCATCACTACTGGAGCTACCACCTCAACCAACATTGAAACTGCCACAAATCCCCCAACCTATTGTCTCCTTCCCCACCATCCTTTAGAATGTAAGCCCGAAAGGGCACGGTCCTCTCCCCTCTGTATCAGTCTGTCATTGTTAGTTTGTTTACTGTAAGTGATATCTGTAATTTGTATGTAACCCCTTTTCATGTACAGCACCATGGAATCAATGATGCTATATAAATAAATAATAATAATTGCACTCTATGTCATCTTGGTGGTGTCTTCTGTGCCTCCTGTTGCTACTACTGCTGATGTTACAAACATTTTTTAAAATGTGGAGACTGAAAGTTCTTCTCGATCTGGTTGGTTGCCTGTAATAGAAGGTATATCAGAGGCCTATTATACTGTTTCTACTCTGGGGAAATTGATTCCACTTTAGTGGTGAGTGACAATTATTTTTTAAATGTGTAGAATCAAAGTTGGGTCTCCATCTGGTGGGTTGCCTGTAGTAGAAGGTCTGTCAAAGGCCTATTATACTGTTTCTACTCTGTGGAAATTGATGCCACTTTAGTGGTGTGTGACAATTATTTTTTGAAATGTGGAAACTCAAAGTTTGGTCTCCATCTGGTGGGTTGCCTGTGTAAGTAGGTCTCCCAGACAGGTGGGCCTGCACTCACTTTCAGTCAACTACCTGTGTTACTTTCCTTACATTTTTCTACCAATAGCACAGTATGAAACTGATGTTTGTTCCATCTGAGTGTGGCTGGAATAAAAAAAAAATGGATGTGGATGAGGTATCAGGTCTACCATCTAAGAAGGCTAACACTGCTCCCTTAACCACTAGGTCCTCATTAAAACTTCAATTTCAAGCTGTAAATGCTGGTCCAGACCCTGATACCTCACGCATGGCCCATGGCTGACTGCTTCTGTGCCATTATAAAAGGTTGTACTGTGGGTCAATTGATCAGTCAACAACCTGTATTACTTTCCTTACATTTTTGCACTAATAATTCTGTATGAAACTGATGTTTGTGCCTTCTGAGTGTAGCTGGAATAAAAAATTGGAGGTGTTGCATGAGGTATCAGGTCCCCCAGCTAAGTAGGCCCACAGTATAAATTTGCAAATGGTTCAGCAGGAGTCAGTCATTGGTCATGCATGAGGTATCAGGGCCTGGCCAAGCTGTCACTGCTCTAGAGGAGATCTGCATGGAGGAATGGGTCAACAAACAACCAACAGTGTGTGCAACCTTGTGAATACTTACAGAAAACGTTTGACCTCTGTCATTGCCAACAAAGGATATCTAACAAAATATTGAGATGAACTTTTGTTAATGACCAAATACTTCTTTTCCACCATAATTTGCAAAATAAATCTTGCCAAATCAGACAAAGTGATTTTCTGGATTTGTATTCTAATTTGGACTCTCATAGTTGTGGTCTACCTATGATGTCAATTACAGGCCTCTCTCATCTTTTTTAAGTGGGAGAACTTGCACAATTGGTGGCTGACTAAATACTTTTTTTCCCCACTGTAAACATGTGTACAACAAAACATAAACATGCGTAACTGCAACAGTTTTCTGGGAGAAATACAGGTCCTTCTCAAAAATTAGCATATAGTGCTAAATTTCATTATTTTCCATAATGTAATGATTACAATTAAACTTTCATATATTTTAGATTCATTACACACCAACTGAAATCTGTCAGGTCTTTTATTGTTTTAATACTGATGATTTTGGCATACAACTCCTGATAACCCAAAAAACCTGTCTCAAAAAATTAACATATTTCAACCGTCCAATAAAATAAAAGTGTTTTTTAAAAACAAACAAAAAAAACATCAAATAATAAAGTTCAGTTATGCACTCAATACTTGGTCGGGAATCCTTTTGCAGAAATGACTGCTTCAATGCGGCGTGGCATGGAGGCAATCAGCCTGTGACACTGCTGAGGTGTTATGGAGGCCCAGGATGCTTCGATAGCGGCCTTAAGCTCATCCAGAGTGTTGGGTCTTGCGTCTCTCAACTTTCTCTTCACAATATCCCACGGATTCTCTATGGGGTTCAGGTCAGGAGAGTTGGCAGGCCAATTGAGCACAGTAATACCATGGTCAGTAAACCATTTACCAGTGGTTTTGGCACTGTGAGCAGGTGCCAGGTCGTGCTGAAAAATGAAATCTTCATCTCCATAAAGCATTTCAGCCGATGGAAGCATGAAGTGCTCCAAAATCTCCTGATAGCTAGCTGCATTGACCCTGCCCTTGATGAAACACAGTGGACCAACACCAGCAGCTGACATGGCACCCCACACCATCACTGACTGTGGGTACTTGACACTGGACTTCAGGCATTTTGGCATTTCCTTCTCCCCAGTCTTCCTCCAGACTCTGGCACCTTGATTTCCGAATGACATGCAAAATTTGCTTTCATCAGAAAAAAGTACTTGGGACCACTTAGCAACAGTCCAGTGCTGCTTCTCTGTAGCCCAGGTCAGGCGCTTCTGTCGCTGTTTATGGTTCAAAAGTGGCTTTACCTGGGGAATGCGGCACCTGTAGCCCATTTCCTGCACACGCCTGTGCACGGTGGCTCTGGATGTTTCTACACCAGACTCAGTCCACTGCTTCCTCAGGTCCCCCAAGGTCTGGAATCGGCCCTTCTCCACAATTTTCCTCAGGGTCCGGTCACCTCTTCTCGTTGTACAGCGTTTTCTGCCACATTGTTTCCTTCCAACAGACTTCCCATTGAGGTGCCTTGATACAGCACTCTGGGAACAGCCTATTTGTTGAGAAATTTCTTTCTGGGTCTTACCCTCTTGCTTGAGGTTGTCAATGATGGCCTTCTTGACATCAGTCAGGTCGCTAGTCTTACCCATGATGGGGGTTTTGAGTAATGAACCAGGCAGGGAGTTTTTAAAAGCCTCAGGAATAGTGTTGAGCGATACGATAATGCAAATATCGGCTATCGGCCGATATTAGCTCTATCGGCCTTTCGATAATTCGTTTCGATATTTTCGTCTTATCGAATACCGTAATCGGATTTGTCACTGTCACTGTGAGTGTCGTCGGTCGGGTCTGTCAGGAGTCAGCGGCACTTACCTGGCAGAAGATCTCCGGCGGTCACGTCCTGGACTGCTTGATGGCCGCCATTATCTTCTCCCTGGCGGTCACATGCAGTTTTTCGCGATAACTGCAGTGACTGCAGGGTAATCCCGGCCGTAAACCAGTCCGATGACGTCACCGCCGGGGAAGCAGGTAATCAGCTGTGCTGCGCCGGGATTCTGATGTAGCAGAGCTGGATCGTCGTGGGACACTCATTACTATGGACTGCGTCGGACAGGTGGTATACTGCTGGGTTTTTTTTTTCATTTTTTTACAGGAGATCGATGGCGTCGCAGGATGAGACTGTAATAAAAGTAATGAAAACTGTGTTTTTTTTTTTTTTTATTAAATTAAAAAACTTTTTTATAAACATTCACCCGTCCGGGTACATAAACAATTTAACTATTTATCAACAATTTAACTATTTACATACAGGGACCCTGTCCGGGTTATTTATACTTCTTTGGCAGGGGTGTTCCAGGTACCACCTGGTACTCTTCTGATGCTTGCCAAACATCCGAGGCACCAAGGACCACCAGGACCTGATGACGTCGTGTGGCCTGTACAGTCAAGTCGTGACCCGCTATCTGGGTCTGTGTGGCCACCTCTTTCATCTCCCTCCGGATCTGGAGCCCTATGTCCCGGACTGAACGAATCCCAGGGGGCCTAACAGGCGCCGGGTACGGGCCAGCTATACTTATCATGTCCATAGCTGGGGCTGCTGAGGAGACCACTGAGGGAGGCTTGGGAGATTTACGGCGTGGGGTGGGCACTTTTGCAGAGGCCTGGATGTGGGAGGCTGAAGGCTCCGAGGGTCTCACAGGTTCCTGACACACTGGGGAGTAGGGGTCGCACCTGGTAACATTTAGGGCGTACCATCCATTGTAACCCCAGTGTCGGGTGTAAGTCACCAAGTCTCCTGGCAACAGGTCCCTCCCCGGGTGTCCTTCTGGGAGGTGAGCCTCCACGTCCCGCCGGTTCACAAAGACTTCTAAATAAAGTCCAGGCTCCTTGATGAAGCCCCACCCACCTTTCAATTTAAAGCTCCGTACTGCACCCTTACGCCGCGGCTCACACAGGGTTCCTTTATCCTTTCTCATCCGGTCCTTATCTGCCCGGTCCTTCTCCAGGTTACGTTGCCGAAGTTTTTGGGATTCTCGCTGCTCCCTTTGTCGCTCTGCTTCCCGCTCCCAACGTCTCCACTCTTCCTCCTGACGCCGGTTGAAATTCTCCTCCACCAGCTGCTCCATGTCTCCACCACTCCACTGCAGCTTACAGTGTCCGGTTTGCGGCAGCTCTCCTGTCGCCCCCCAGTCCTGGCGGCGCTCCCCTGCGGAGGAAGCAGACGGCTCTAAATCAGATGACAGTCGGGGCTCCGGTACAGGCAGGTAGTGCTCTGGTGCCTGCGCGGCCTCCTCCATGAGGACGGGTGTCGCTTCTTCTGTCTCAGCGACGGGGGCAGACAGCGGGATCTGGGGTGCTGACGGTGCTGCGGTTTTTGCAGGAACGGGTGCCTCCACTGCGACAACGTCAACCGGATCACATTGCAAGGACTCCTCTACTAGAACGGGTGCCTCACCTTCCGGTACAGACACTTCAGGTAAGAGGGATTGGCGCCGCTCCAAGTTTAGTTTTAGGGCACGCCAGCTCGCTTCCATCCTGGCGACCTCCTCCCGGTGCCGGGCCAGGCCTCTTAGGGTATCCTCCGCTTCTTGCAGCGTAGGAGGGTTTCCAGGCCGGGTGCCCAACGGTGGTTCCGTGGCGATCGGGTCGCTTCCGTGGGGGAGAGCTCTGACTGCTCCATCCCTTCACACTTCTGCTCGTGTCCATTAGCCATCTCTGCCAAGTCACATGTGTCATTAGCATCTGGAGAGGGCCCCTCTTTTGTAGGGAGGCGGGACCTTCGTGTTAGTTTCCACACACTGAGGAGGATGAGGAGGCGGAACTGAAGAGCTGTGGGGCACGATCTTACATTGCAGTACCATTTAGAGCCATCGTTTTCGCGTCACTGAGTGAGTGTACAGTACACCCATGAAGAGCACGCCCTTCTTCTTCACCAGTGCCTCGTCGTGACGCAGATATGGCGGAAAAATGGCAAATACATTCTCTGATGATTTTAGCAATTCTCAAGCACAAAACCAGTTCAATTCAGGAACACAGGACTCGCTTATAGCGAGCTACAGAATCCTGTTCGTGACGCCCAAGTTGAGTCGCACAGAGCCAGAGGTTTTGGGGGTACTCGGCACCGAGCCCGTCGACTTCTATGGGGTATGTCACGGCTTTACCCGGCAATTGAATCAGAGTCTATTTTACTATGTAGAAGTGTATAAACTATAAATATATGTATATATATGTCACAATGACATGTGTATATATATATATATATATATATATATTATATATATATTGTATTCTATGTGTGTATATTTTGTGTTTACAACTAAGAAAGGGTTTTTTTTGTTGCGATATTTTGTTCCCATAGACTTACATGGGACTTCCGCTATCGAAATCGATTATCGACGATATTTAGTGCTATCGGCGATACAATTTCGATACGATATTTTTAGATATCGAGCAATATCGCTCAACACTACTCAGGAATCTTTTGCATGTGTTTAGAGTTAATTAGTTGATTCAGAAGATTAGGGTAATAGGTCGTTTAGAGAACCTTTTCTTGATATGCTAATTTTTTGAGACAGGTTTTTTGGGTTATCAGGAGTTGTATGCCAAAATCATCAGTATTAAAACAATAAAAGACCTGACAAATTTCAGTTTGTGTGTAATGAATCTAAAATATATGAAAGTTTAATTGTAATCATTACATTATGGAAAATAATGAAATTTAGCACTATATGATAATTTTTTGAGAAGGACCTGTATGTCATTTTCTGGAACAATTTCAATAGTGCCATATATACAGTACAGACCATAAGTTTGGACACACCTTCTCATTTAAAGATTTTTCTGTATTTTCATGACTATGAAAATTGTACATTCACACTGAAGGCATCAAAACTATGAATTAACACATGTGGAATTATATACTTTACAAAAAAGTGTGAAACAACTGAAAATATGTCTTATATTCTAGGTTCTTCAAAGTAGCCACCTTTTGCTTTGATGACTGCTTTGCACACTCTTGGCATTCTCTTGATGAGCTTCAAGAGGTAGTCACCGGAAATGGTCTTCCAACAGTCTTGAAGGAGTTCCCAGAGATGCTTAGCACTTGTTGGCCCTTTTGCCTTCACTCTGCGGTCCAGCTCCGCCAAACCATCTCGATTGGGTTCAGGTCTGGTGACTGTGGAGGCCAGGTCATCTGGCGTAGCACCCCATCACTCTTCTTCTTGGTCAAATAGCCCTTACACAGCCTGGAGGTGTGTTTGGGGTCATTGTCCTGTTGAAAAATAAATGATGGTCCATCTCAAATTTGGACTCATCAGACCAAAGCATAGATTTCCACTCGTATAATGTCCATTCCTTGTGTTCTTTAGCCCAAACAAGTCTCTTCTGCTTGTTGCCTGTCCTTAGCAGTGGTTTCCTAGCTGCTATTTTACCATGAAGGCTTGCTGCACAAAGTCTCCTCTTAACAGTTGTTGTAGAGATGTGTCTGCTGCTAGAACTCTGTGTGGCATTGACCTGGTCTCTAATCTGAGCTGCTGTAAACCTGCAATTTCTGAGGCTGGTGACTCGGATAAACTTATCCTCAGAAGCAGAGGTGACTCTTGGTCTTCCTTTCCTGGGGCGGTCCTCATGTGAGCCAGTTTCTTTGTAGCGCTTGATTGTTTTTGCAACTGCACTTGGGGACACTTTCAAAGTTTTCCCAATTTTTCTGACTGACTGACCTTCATTTCTTAAAGTAATGATGGCCACTCGTTTTTCTTTACTTAGCTGCTTTTTTCTTGCCATAATACAAATTCTAACAGTCTATTCAGAAGGACTATCAGCTGTGTATCCACCAGACTTCTGCACAACACAACTGATGGTCCCAACCCCATTTATAAGGCCAGAAATCCCCCTATTCAACTTGACAGGGCACACCTGTGAAGTGAAAACCATTGCCTGTGACTACCTCTTGAAGCTCATCAAGAGAATGCCAAGAGTGTGCAAAGCAGTCATCAAAGCAAAAGGTGGCTACTTTGAAGAACCTAGAATATAAGACATAATTTCAGTTGTTATACACTTTTTTTTATAAGTATATAATTCCACATGTGTTAATTCATAGTTTGATGCTTTCAGTGTGATGTACAATTTTCATAGTCATGAAAATACAGAAAAATCAGTAAATGAGAAGGTGTGTCCAACTTTTGGTCTGTACTGTAAATATAAATAATTATACTTTTATATTATATATATATATATATATTTATATTATATATATATATTAACACTGTGTGCAGAATTATTAGGCAAGTTGTATTTGAGAGGATTCTTTTTATTATTGAACAACAACTATGTTCTCAATCAACCCAAAAGACTCATAAATATCAAAGCTTAATATTTTTGGAAATTGGAGTGGGTTTTTCTTAGATTTGGCTGTCTTAGGAGGATATCTGTTTGTGCAGGTAACTATTACTGTGCAGAATTATTAGGCAACTTAATAAAAATCAATTATATACCCTTTCTCACTTGTTTATTTTCACCAGGTAAACCAATATAACAACACAAAATTTAGAAATAAACATTTCTGACATTCAAAAACAAAACAAAAAAAATCAGTGACCAATATAGCCACCTTTCTTTACGATGACACTCATAAGCCTTCCATCCATAGATTCTGTCAGTTGCTTGATCTGTTTACGATCAACATTGCGTGCAGCAGCCACCACAGCCTCCCAGATACTGTTCCGAGAGGTGTACTATTTTCCCTCCCTGTAGATCTCACATTTTATGAGGGAACACAGGTTCTCTATGGGGTTCAGACCATGTGAACAAGGGGGCCATGTTATTATTTTTTCCTCTTTTAGACCTTTACTGGCCAGCCACTCTGTGGAGTATTTGGATGCATGTGATGGAGCATTGTCCTGCATGAAAATCATGTTTTTCTTGAACGATGCCAACTTCTTCCTGTACCACTGCTTGAAGAAGGTATCTTCCAGAAACTGGCAGTAGGTCTGGGAGTTGAACTTCACTCCATCCTCAACCCGAAAAGGTCCCACAAGTTCATCTGTGATGATACCAGCCCATACTAGTACCCCACCTCCACCTTGCTGGTGTCTGAGTCAGAGTGGAGCTCTCTGCCCTTTACTGATCCAGCCTCGGGCCCATCCATCTGGCCCATCAAGAGTCACTCTCATTTCAACAGTCCATAAAACCTTATAAAAATCAGTCTTAACATATTTCTTGGCCCAGTCTTGACGTTTTAACTTATGTTTCTTGTTCAAAGGTGGTCATTTTTCAGCCTTCCTTACCTTGGCCATGTCCCTGAGTATGGCACACCTTGTGCGTTTTGATACTCCAGTAACGTTGCTGCTCTGAAATATGGCAAAACTGTTGGCAAATGGCATCTTGGCAGCTTCACGCTTGATTTTCCTCAATTCATGGGCAGTTATTTTGCGCCTTTTTTTTATCAACACACTTCTTGTGACCCTGTTGGCTATTTTCCATGAAACGCTTGATTGTTCGGTGATCATGCTTCAAAAGTTTGGCAATTTTAAGACTGCTGCATCCCTCTGCAAGACATCTCACAATTTTTGACTTTTCAGAGTCCGTCAAATCTCTCTTCTGACCCATTTTGCCAAAGGAAAGGAAGTTGCTTAATAATTAAGCACACCTTATATAGGGTGTTGATGTCATTAGACCACACCCCTCCTCATTACAGAGATGCAAATCACCTGATTTACATAATTGACAGTTGGCTTTCAAACCTATACAGCTGGGAGTAGGACTACATGTATAAATGGATGATGTGATCAAAATACTCATTTGCCTAATAATTCTGTACACAGTGTGTATATATTATATATATATATATATATATATATAGCATTGACACTGATGCCAAATTAGCAAGGTGTTAGGAAACCTGATGATATATCTATGAAATATAAGGAAAACTATGCAGAGATTCTATTTGCCAGAAATGTCCAGGGAAAGTGTTTCTCTACTTTGCGTTTATTGTTTCCAGATACAAAACTAAACAAAAACATTGGTTTACAGGAAAGAACCAAACCTCTACTTAATGAACTAGTCACAACCTGACAGGGGTAATGTATTGCCTGTCACTGCATCTGCAATTCATACTGAACCTACCATGTCATACAGTCCAGGTATCAGTTCATCAAAGCTCTCCAAACCTAAGACTGCAGATCTATGGATTATCGGATAACTTGTTTTGTGTTCAGTCACAAAACTAGAAAAATCACACACTGTATATCGACATATTCAATGGAGTAGAATAAAGAAGAAATTAGATAATATATCCCCAACCCAATTTTTTTGTTGTAGCGCTTTCAAGAAATGGTGACAATTCTGGTGAATAATTGGGTGATTTTAGCGTAGGTATGCAGGATTTCATTTGTCAGTACCACTATATTTATTCATTGGCATGAAAAATAGATCTTCACACCAAAGTTCTGACAGTTTACTTTCTTTATTCATTTATACATTGCAATGCTAATGCTGCATGGATATCACTATTCACATGATGGTGATTGGGAATCAAAACTTTGAGTTAGATTTATTACCTGTTTTTAGTTTGGTATGCACCATGTATGCATCAGTTAATTGTGACACATGTGTAAGGAGGTGGCAGGAACCCCCGTCTGCCCCCCCTATCCTCTGTACACTTCACTGTCTTAATGTTATATACCCGTATGTTATTATATTGTATATATTAGTGTACCATGTCATGTGTAATGTTTTTGTATTCCCCCATTGTATGTATTGTGCTAGAGTTAGGGAAAGTAGAGGTTAATTTGTTGGACTGGGCCAGCAGCAGTAACGCGACATGAAGCTGCTGCTTCCAATCAGTTCCATGGGCACCTCTGCCCAGGGGAGACACGCAACCATGACCGGGACATTGCCAGAACCCATGAGGGGACAGAATCTGTTGTTTCTACCATATTCTCTTCTACTACATTTTCTACTCCGTTTATATTGCAAAACATAAAAGTAAAAGTTATCCCTGTTGGATCGCAGCTGTGACCCGGGATTTTGATTGCCTGGACTACAGTGGCTGGAAAGAAGAGATAACCCATGGGGGAAGCTGTGTCCGTCCTGTGTTTCATGTGCAAAGGGCCAGGGGGTCTGTGGACTGTGTTTTGTGGGTGAACTTGGTCAGGACTACCACGCCGGTCACCCCTTGTAACACTTGGCGTAGTCGGCAGGATGCAGTCTAGGGGCGCAGAGGCTGTAGATCAAGTGGCTGTGGGTTTCCCAAGGGCCAGCTTGCCACTGGGGGCCATGCTCAGCAATCTCCAGAAGTTTACAGGGAGCAGTTCACTGTTATGGGACTGGTCAGAGGGGGTTAAAGGCATTCTGAGAATGCACCCCATGACCCGCGCTATGCAGGCAGAGATTGCTGTGATAGCCCTGGGCTGGGAGGCTAGATACTCTGTCATGTTCCGGTCCTTGCATGAGCGGAACACTTTCACCAAGGTGTTGCAGATCTTGGAAGAGATGCATGGGGACCCCACGGATTTCGGTGAATTGCGGATGCGCTTGTTTAGCCACGTCCAAAGGGAGGGGGAGTCTGTGACCCAATATATGAATGTGCTGAAGGAGATCCACGCCACGATCACTAAGCAGGGCATGGGGCCTCCTGATGTAATTTTGAGAGACCAACTAGTGGCAGGCCTCAGGGATGCGTTGCTTAAACAGGGCTTGCGGGAGCGCTTGCGGGTCAATCAGCGCATGTCTTTTCTGGAAATCGGGGCGGAAGCACTTGCGTGTGAGCAAGAGCAGGGGATGGCAGACTCGACAGGGAAGGTCCGGAGCCGGGAGGTACCCGTCCTGCCCGCAGCTGAACCTGACTGGGTTAGAGAAATCCGTAAAGAAATACAGAACATGCGAGAAGAGTGGTCCGACTTAAGAAAAACCCTCCTGGAGGTTCCGAACTCTTCCGGAGGCAGAACTAACCCCGGGACATTATGCCCGAGGATGCGCAAGACGGGGGAGGCCACTTACCCGTCGGCCATTAAACTAGTCGGCTTTGTGGCTGTTGGACGCCACAGGAGTCTGAGCAGCCAAGAAGGAGAGAAGGTAGTCCCACAAGTTTGATTTCCCTGAGTCCCCTCATATGGGCTGAAATGGATTGTCGAGTCGTCCACGGCCTAGTGGATACCGGTTCCCAAGTGATCACGATGCCAGAAACTTATTTCTGACGTCATTTTACTGAGGCGATGCAGGGTGAATGGGGCCCAGTGATCAAGTTGACAGCGGCCAGTCAATTGCCCATCCCGGTTGCAGGGGTGGTCTGGATGCAAATTACCATGTGCGGCAAAGATGTGGGCCGGAAAAGAGTAATGTTGACTGCCAGAGACCCTGGCAATGGCCCCACAGTGACTTTTAGGGATGAATGTACAGAAGGAACTCGGGACCATCCTGGTCAGTGAGTCACCAGATGCATTTCTCAATTGATGGAGCTCTGGCACCGCACAGAGAAAGGTGTTCCAACAACTGATACGGGTAGCCCAGGCTCAAGAAACATTGAGTGAAGGAAAAGTCCTGGGGAAGGTGGTTGTTCCAGCCACTGCCAAAATCGTTTTACCACCTGGTCAGACTGTGCTCACGCTGCACATGCGAGTTTGTACACCCCTCAAAGGAGTGGAAGTCCAGATGGAGCCAGCCCTAATGGATCAACTACCTTCAGGGCTCCTCATTGCTCGGACATTAGACACCGTTCATGACGGTAATGTAGTGGTGCTGTGTGTCAACATAGGGGAGGATGATCTCACGCTCTCACCCAAGAGTGAAGTGGCGCAAGTACTGGGTATGCCGGAAGAACTGATGCAACCAGAGGCCGTTCAGTTATCGGTGAAACAAGGAGATCCCTGGACTGCAGCCATCACTGTGCCCTCAGAGCCTCTGCCCAACAACATGAAAGAAGGGCACCGGATCCTGGAGCAGATGCGGGCTAAACTGACAGGACTCTCATCACAACAGGAGCAACTGGTAGAAGCTATGCTGGAGCATTATCAGGATGTCTTTGCCCATCATGTGGATGATTTCGGGTGCACTACAGCCATAACCCATGAGATTCCCACAGGGAGTGCAGCACCGATTCGGGAGCACTATTGGCAGATCCCGCCACAAATGTACCAGGAAATGAAATAAATGTTGGCGCACATGCTGCAGAGTGGAGTCTATGGGAGAGCCAGAGCCCGTGGGCAGCCCCCATCGTTTTAATTCAGAAAAAGGATGGAACCCTGCGTTTTTGTGTTGACTACCGGCGACTAAATGCCTGTACAGTGCGGGAATCTTATACCCTACCGAGAATTGAGGAGTCATTGTCTTACCAACGCGCCTGGAACCTTTCAGCCACTGATGGAGAGATGTCTAGGAGACCTGAACTTTGAAGATACCCTCATTTATCTGGATGACATCATCATCTATGCAGCTACTTTTGAGGAGCATCTCCAATGGCTGGAGCAGGTGTTGAGTCGGCTGCAGAAGCACAGCCTGAAAGTGAAACCTCAAAAGTGCCACCTTTTCCCGAGCAAATTGAATACCTCAAATAGAGGATGTCCCCTGGAGTTCCATAAGATTTGGGAGAGGTGGTGTGACTCACCCTTAACGCACTTGACTCCTAAAACCATGATTTCATCAATCTCGCAATACAAACCCTGCAGGATCATCTGTGCTGGAGGTACACAAAGGACACGATAAGTTTGATAACTGAAAGGTTATTATTCTGCACTTGTTTCTTTTATCTACCCTTTAACCATTTATCTCCCTGCGCGGAGTTTAATACCCTGTTGGATTAAACTATTAAATTTGTTAACTCTTGCTCTGCCTCCTGGCTGTCACTGCATTCCGCTGCCTGCTCACACATGTGACAATTAGTTTAATAAAATTTCAAAAAGAAAATTATTGTTTAGGGGGTTGTCCAGTACTGAAGAAATTTTAAGCAAGCAATGCAGCAAGCTGAATTAACAGTCTGTACAATAGACAATGTTAGGATTCAGCTCCGCCTGCTGCTTCCAGTGATCATCACATGACCTCAAGTATATGATATGTACTTTTATTATTACATATCTCAGAGGCCATATTCTTCCTCAGACAGACTTGGCACAAGCAACTCCATCTAGCAAACACCACAGGGACACCATCCTTAACACTTTAATATCTGTAAAGGGATCTGATCCACTGGATTGCTTCCACTGAAGGGCTCCTGGTCGGAGGAGCAAATCAGAGGCAAAAGGTGTTGTCACGTAGGGGTCAATACTGAGAAGTCATGTCAGGGACAAAATCAAAAGGCATGTGGATGGTCAAAATACAAGCCAAGGTCAGACAACAGAATATACAAAATAGTGGACAGACTCAAAGTAAATGACCAGATCTAGCTGAACTAAATAACTTGTTAATCTTTAAACACTTGTTAAAAAGGAAAAAATAAATGTATATTAAATGGAAAGAGGGGGCATATCTAAAGAAGAATATAATGCTGTCTGCAGGGAATGCAGGGCAATCGTTAGATGAGCTAAAACCAGTAATGAAATGAGGTTTGGAACATAGACCAAAAGCAATAAAAAAGGATTTTGGAGGTATGTCAAAAGCAAAAGAAAAGTTAAAGATGCTATAGGATTTTTACAGGATGAAAAGGGTGAAGTAATCAAAAATGATGTTGAGAAATTCCTATTTTGCATCTGTGTTCTCTAAGAAAGCAATTGTAATATCAATTGACTTCCACACTGCTATGAAAGGAATTAAAGAATCCGCACTACTGTATCTATAAGGCTGGAGTCACACAGAACGATTAAAAAAACGGTCCGATTTTGTAAAGCGATAATCGCACAACTGTTCTCCGTATGTTGATCAGTATGTAATCCGTTTTCAATGCGAGGATGCGATTTCCTTGCATGTCAGGATCCGTGTGGCATCCGTATGGCTTTTCATTTCTCACTGCTTTTTCCCTTTGAATTTAATGGCTCAATGGGCTGTAATGAGGAAAATATGTGCGTATTTCTCGCAAGTCACACTGATGGTCCGTGTGATGTCCGTTTTTTTTGTCGCACCCATAGACTTGCATTGGCGATTCTGAGCCGAGATACGCGTACAATCGCAGCATGCTGCGATTTCACTCGCGCGTATAAAACGCGCGAGAAAAAATCGGCTGATGGGAGCTGCCCCATAGATTAACATTGGGACGAGTGCTAGGCGATTTTTTATCGCCTAGCACTCGTCCGTATTATACGGTAGTGTGACTCCGGCCTAAACAGAGAGATGGTGAGGGAACACTTAGCTAATTTAAATGAAGTCAAATCTCCTGGTTCAGATGAATTACATCCTAGGGTGCTGAAAGAATTCACTTATCAAATGTTGTCCATAAAGTAAATAGCTGGCACTTCATATAATATGCACACAAATTCGAACTTATATGACAGTAGTTGAGGAAGAGATCCAGAATGTGGAATATAAAAACAATTTTTAATAAACCAAAAATAGGGTATAATAAAACATAATAGGAATCCCAAAAACAGAGTGCCCTGAAGGGGGGAAGCAAAGACTTGGGTATTCTAATATAACACAGACTGCACATCAATCAACAGTGTGATGCAGCAGCAAAAATGGCAAACACAGTTCTAGGATGTCTGAAAGACGTATAGAGTCTAGATCAGTGATGGCTAACCTTGGCACTCCAGCTGTTGTAAAACTACAACTCCCAGCATGCCCTTGCAACCTTCAGCAGTTGAGGCAGCAGTTGAGGCATGCTGGGAGTTGTAGTTCTCCAACAGCTGCAATGCCAAGGTTCGCCATCACTGGTCTAGATCATGTGAAGTAATTATCCCCCTTTACTCCTCCTTGGTCATGCCTCATCTGGAATACTGTGTCCAGTTCTAGGCACCACATTTTAAAAAAGACATTGAAAAACTGGCTCAAGTTCAGAGAAGAGCTACCAGAATGGTGAGTGGACTGCAAAGTATGCGTCACGACTCTGTTGTCGGGTGTCCCAGGACCAGGGGCTCCTTCCCTGTCCCTAATGCTAGAGGTGCCCTAGTTTGCCCTGTTCCCCAGATTACTTCTGATGGTGAAGACGCCAGACCCACGTACCTTGCCTTAGCTCCTGAATCCGCCTCCAGTTTGTACCCCTCCCCCACCCAGGGAAGAGGGCAGTAGTAGAGTAGCATAATACACCAACCATACTAACAAGGTAATACAAACAGGGATAAAGGAAAATACCAATTATACAAATATACTCACATAAACCACAGAGGTATACACTGGGAAGTGGAGGATAGGAAAAAAAAAGTAAGGGAAGAAGGGGATTGGAACACACCCAAAACCTCTCAACAGTCTCAGATAAATCCACCAAATGCCTTCTCAAACAACAACCACAAACTACCATGTCTTACCATGCAACAAAAGCTACTCTGGCAATGAGTGTTTGCCAGGGCCAAGATTATATAGGAGGTGAGAGTGGCTAACAGTGAACAGCTGAGAGCCTTAATGCAGGAAAGCTTCCAAGAGCTCTCAACTGAGCAGTTTAACCGCTGCACTGTTAAAAGAAACCTGAACCATTTAATATGAAGTTGAAGTCCTCCTAATTAGCTAATTAAATACCAGCTCACTGCATCAAAACACAGGTGTACAGGAGAGGGACAACTAGTCTCAACACTCCAAAAGCTAAACTGACACTGCGCAGGCGCAGCCAGCTACACACTACACATGGCGCAAGTGTGGCTGCCCCTTCGACATTATGTAAGTACCACACTGTGCAAGAGCAGGATTCCAGTGACACCGGCGCACCCAGGGAAATCAATCAAATTGAGGGGGTGGCGACGCCCATTACTAAGCAAAAAATGAAGCACACCCCTATGACTAAATGAGCATGTGTGATATAATTATATAAAGTGCTTTTGGACATCAGTACAGTGCCATTTTTAAATAAAAAAAACTTGTTAGTGATGCACATTGCATCACTAACAAAGCACAGGGGACAGTTTAGATGCTTGAAATGATGTGACAGGTTCTCTTTAACCCCTCTCTGACATCAGATGTACTATCCCGTCCATAAAACCCGTGCCAATCTGCCCATGGACGGGATAGTACGTCATAGACGATCAGCTGCACTCCTGGGGGGAGCGCAGCTAATCGCCGCCGGGTGTCAGCTGATTATCACAGCTGACACCCGGGACTGTGTGTCAGGAGCGGTCACGGACCACTCCCGGCACATTAACCCCTGGCACACCGTGATCAAACATGATCGCGGTGTACCAGGGGCACAGGGGAGCATCGCGCAGGGAGGGGGCTCCCTGCACGCTCCCCTGAGACCCTCAGAACAGCGCGATGTGATTGCGCTGTTCTGAGGCCTTCCTCCCTCCAAGGACCTGGATCCAAGATGGCCGCCGGGTCCTGCAGGGAGGCAGCTTCCTTAGTGCCTGCTGAGAACAGGCACTGAGAAGCCTGCAGCAGTGCCAGAGCGATCGCTGGTGTGACAGAGTGCTGTGCACACTGTCACACCAGCGATCTGACATTTTACAGTGATGTCCCACCCTGGGACAAAGTAAAAAAGTGAAAAAAATAAAAATAAACATGTTTTAAAAAAATTTCCAAAATAAAGAAAAAAAAAATATTCCCCCAAAAATTCATTTTTTCCTGTAAATAAAAAAAAACAAAACAATTAAAGTATACATATTTGGTATCGCCGTGTCGGTAATGACCCCCCTCATAAAACTATCCCACTAGTTAACCCCTTTAGTAAACCCCTTAAAAAAAAAAAAAAAGCAAAAAATCAATGCTTTATCATCATACCGCCGAACAAAAAGTGGAATAACACGCGATAAAAAAGACTGATATAAATATTCATGGTACCGCTGAAAACGTCATCTTGTCCCGCAAAAAACGAGCTGCAACACAGCATAATCAGCGAAAAAATAAAAAAGTTATAGCTCACAGAATAAAGCGATGCAAAAAATAATTTTTTATATACAATTGTTTTTATTCTATAAAAGCACCAAAACATAAAAAAAAGATATAAATGAGGTATCACCGTAATCGTACTGACCCGAAGAATAAAACTGCTTTATCAATTTTACCACAATTGGAACGGTATAAACGCCTCCCCCAAAAGAAATTCATGAATTGCTGATTTTTGTTCATTCTAACCTCCCAAAAATCGAAATAAAAAGCGATCAAAAAATGTCACGTGCTCAAAAATGGTACCAATAAAAATGTCAACTTGTACCGCAAAAAATAAGACCTTACATGACTCTGTGGGCCAAAATATGCAAAAATGATAGCTCTTAAAATGTGGTGATGCAAAAACTATTTTTTGCAATAAAAAGCGTCTTTTAGCGTGACAGCTGCCAATCATAAAAACCCGCTATAAATAGTAAATCAAACCACCCTTTATCACACCCTTAGTTAGGGAAAAATAATAAAATTAAAAAAATGTATTTATTTCCATTTTCCCATTAGGGTTAGGGTTGCGGCTAAAGTTAGGGTTAGAGTTGGTTCTAAAGTTAGGATTAGGGTTAGGGTTGGGATTAGGGTTAGGGATGTGTTAGGGTTAGGTTTGTGGTTAGGATTGGGACTAGGGTTAGGGGTGTGTTGGGGTTAGGGTTGGAGTTAGAATTGGGGGGTTTCCGCTGTTTAGGCAAATCAGGGGCTCTCCAAATGTGACATGGCGTCTGATCTCAATTCCAGCCAATTCTGCGTTGAAAAAGTCAAACGGTGCTCCTTCACTTCTGAGCTCTGCCATGCGCCCAAACAGTAGTTTACCCACACATATGGGGTATCAGCGTACTCTGGACCCCAAGAGTTATTGTGCAATTTGTCCTATTTCTTCTGTTACCCTTGGGAAAATAAAAAACTGGGGGCGAAAATATCATTTTGTAAAAAAAAATGATTTTTTTGTTTTTACGGCTGTACGTTATAAACTTCTGTGAAGCACTTGGGGCTTCATAGCGCTCACCATACATTTAGATAAGTTCCTTGTGAGGTCTATTTTAAAAAATGGGGTCACTTGTGGGGGGTTTCCATTGTTAAGGCGCATCAGGTGCTCTCCAAATGCGACATGATGCCCCCAGACCATTCCATCAAAGTCTGCAATCCAAAACGTCACTACTTCCCTTCCGAGCCCCAACGTGTGCCCATACAGTAGTTTTCTCCCACATATTGGGTATCAGCGTACTCAGGACAAATTGGACAACAACTTTTGGGGTCCAATTTCTCCTGTTACCCTTGTGAAAATAAAATATTGGGGGCGAAAAAAAATCATTTTTGTAAAAAAAAAAAGATTTTTTATTTTACGGCTGTACGTTATAAACTTCTATGAAGCACTTTGGGGTTCAAAGTGCTCACCACACATCTAGATAAGTTCCTTGAGGGGTCTAGTTTATAAAATGGTGTCATTTGTCAGGGGTTTCCACTGTTTAGGCAGATCAGGAGCTCTCCAAACACGACATGGCATCCAGCCAATTCTGCGTTGAAAAAGTCAAACGGCGCTCCTTCCCTTCCAAACTCTGCCATGCACCCAAACAGTGGTTTACCCCCACATATTGGGTATCAGCGTACTCAGGACAAATTGCACAATAACTTTTGGAGTCTTGTTACCCTTGGGAAACTAAAAATTGGGGTGCAAAGATCATTTTTGTGGAAAAAATATGATTTTTTAATTTTACGGCTCTATGGTATAAACTTGTGTGAAGCACTTGAGGGTTCAAATTGCTCACCAAAGAGCTACATAAGTTCCTTAGGGGTCTAGTTTCCCAAATGGGGTCACTTGTGGGGGGTTTACACTGTTTAGGCTCATCAGGGGCTCTCCAAATGCAACATGGTGTCCAATCTCAATTCCAGCCAATTTTGGTTGGAAAAAGTCAAATGGTGCTCTTTCCATTCCGAGCTCTGCCGTGCGCCCAAACAGTGGTTCCCCCCACATATGGGGTATCAGCGTACTCAGGACAAATTGGACAACAACTTTTGTGGTTCAATTTCTCCTGTTACCCTTGGGAAAATAAAAAATTAGTGACTAAAAGATAATATTTGTGGAAAAAAATAGGATTTTTTATTTTCATGCACGGTATTATAAACTTGTGTGAAGCACTTTGGGTTCAAAGTGCTCACCAAAGATCTAGATAAGTTCCTTAGGGGGTCTAGTTTCCAAAATGGGGTCAATTGTGGGGTTTCCACTGTTTAGGCTCATCTGGGGCACTGCAAACGGAACATGACCCCCATCAACGTCTGCATTCCAAAACCTTAGTACTTCCTTTCCAAGCCCTGCCGTGCGCCCAAACAGTCCCCCCCCAATATGGGGTATCAGCGTACTCAGGACAAATTGGACAACAACTTTTGGGGTCCAATTTCCTTGGGAAAAATCAAAAATTTGGGACTAAAAAATCATTTTTGTGGAAAATTGTTTTTTTTTTCACACCCTGGCATTATAAACTTTTGTGAAACACTTGGGGGTTCAAAGTGCTCACAACAGATCTAGATAAATTCCTTAGGGGGTCTAGTTTCCAAAATGGTGTCACTTGTGGGGGGTTTCCACTGTTTAGGCGCATCAGGGGCTCTCCAAACGCGACATGGCGTCCAATCTCAATTCCAGCCAATTTTAGTTTGAAAAAGTCAAACGGCGCTCCTTCCCTTACGAGCTCTGCCGTGTGCCCAAACAGTGGTTTTCCCCCACATATGGGGTATTGGCGTACTCAGGAGAAATTGCACAACAACTTTATCTGTCCATTTTCTCCTTTTACCCTTGTGAAAAAAAAAAAGTTTGTAAAAGATTATTTTTGTGGCTAAAAAGTTAAATATTCATTTTTTCCTTCCACGTTGCTTCAGCTCCTGTGAAGCACCTGAAGGGTTAATAAAATTCTTGAATGTGGTTTTGAGTACCTTGAGGGTGAAGTTTTTAGAATGGTGTCACTTTTGGGTATTTTCTGCTATATAGACCCCTCAAAGTGACTTCAAATGTGAGGTGGTCCCTAAAAAAATGGATTTGTAAATTTTGTTGTAAAAATGAGAAATCGCTGGTCAACTTTTAACCCTTATAATTTCCTAACAAAAAAAAATTTTGTTCCAAAATTGTGCTGATGTAAAGTAGACATGTGGGAAATGTTATTTCTTAACTATTTTGTGTGACATATTTCTCTGTTTTAAGGGAATAAAAATTCAAAGTTTGAAAATGGCAAAATTTTCAAAATTTTCGCCATATTTCCTTTTTTTTCAAAAATAAACGCAAGTTATATCGAAGAAATTTTACCACTAACGTGAAGTACAATATGTCACGAGAAAAAATTCTCAGAATTGCGAAGATCCGTTGAAGCGTTCCAGAGTTATAACGTCATAAAGAGACAGTGGTCAGAATTGTAAAAATTGGCCCGGTCATTAACGTGCAAACCACCCTTGGGGTGAAGGGGTTAAATAAGAATTCAAACCTGCATTTATTACTACTACTGATGGAATGGTTGCTGTTTTAATTGCTAAGGTTGTTGCTGCTACAAGCACCTAACACATTCTTATCCGCGATATTAGAATTTTTTTTTATCGCCCACCATGACCATTGCTTCTGCTTCGCTAACATTTTGGACACAAGGAAACTGTTTATTTAGTTTCTAAACTTTGTTGACAAACTTAGCCAATAATTCAGAAATAATAGGCACTGCTAGGTTTCACGTGATGGACAATAAGTATGATTCAACAATAACCTGTCTGATATTAGTATTGCGGTTTTTAAAAAATGCATTTCATGTAATAAAACAGAAGTAACACTAGCGCACCTACTAAGTTTAAACTACCCGGGTGTGCACACAGCTACAAAACATTACCAGTGTACAGCTGCTACCGGTGGCAAATGATTATATCCACACACTCAATATAATAAAAGCAACAACAATCAGCAAACTCTGTAGTAAGTCTAGTCCACCTGTGATAGCCCACTCTATATGACGCAAAGGGATATAGTGTGAATTAGCACAGATGGACTGCACTTATTCGAGTGTTGACCTATTGTTATGAAAATATTAAGATTTGAGAGTCCTCAGTGGTTGATACCTTTTTATTGGCTAACTGAAAAGATGGTAACATATTTCAAGCTTTCGAGACTACTCAGGTCTCTTCATCAGACATTGACTAATACAAAATCTGAAGAATCACATATTTATACACATCAGGGCACAGGAATAATGAAATAGATAAGACAAGTGACGTGAAGCAAAACTATCATTATTGGAGAGGGATAAACAGTTGTTGCTGTAAATATTGGAACAGTTCATAGATAAGGAGTGTGAAAGTTTTATTGTCCAATGATTGAGGTTCGGTCCATGGTCCTGTGTGGGTGCATCTTATGGTCGGAATGTAACATATGGGGAGGGGGGCAGGGGGCAGCGGTGGAGTGGGATCGCAGGAGGCAGGAAAATATCCCCTCCGCTGCAGGAATCCAGCTCTGCGGAAACCACTGGTCCGATACTTAAGTGCAGTGAATATTCATTAGCCGCTTCCCCGCCCACCTATCAGCTGAGCAGTGAGCGGGGAGCAGCAAATGACAGAGCCACATGGTTCCCCAGTGCCTGATTCCTGCAGCAGCTGGGAGATGTGTGTCTGAAGTAGAAGGAGGCGACAGGAGCAGAGTGCAGCAGGAGGCATCGCATACCTGACAGCACAGGGGCTGTGCTGATGCCATGCTGAATGCTCCTGTGGAGGACCTGTGATGAGGTCATGAAGAGGGCGGGCTGGAGCATCACATGACCACACAAAGCCCTGCCTCTTCATGATGTCATCACAGGTCCTGCAGACACACTGTACAAGAAAAAAATAATTAAAAGGTTAGTAATTACAGCACATAAAAAAGCACTCTGCCATCCTGTGGTGGACTTTAACTCCCAGCATGCCATAGGATCTGCAGGACATGCTGTGAGTTATAGTTCTCCCATGGGATCTTAAAGCAGAATTCCAGTGTTATCAGTGCTGGAGTGTGGCTTTAAATATAAGCCCTATGCCCCCATTCTTAGGCCGTGATCACACATGCGAGAAATTTGCACGATTTTTGTGCGAATCTCTCGCATGAACACCCAGCACTGCCACCGGCACTTGGCCCGGAGCGTGCAGCTGCATGTATTTCCATGCTGCATGTATTTCTATGCAGCTGCACGCTCCAGTCTGAGTGCCAGCGGCAGTGCCGGGTGTTCACGAGAGAGATTCGCACAAAAATCATGCAAATTTCTCGCATGTGTGACCCCGGCCTTTTACTCACCCTCCAGCGTCTTCACATAGTAGTTTACAGACACCACACTGGTCCCGCAGCACCATCTCCTACCCGTAGCTTCCTACATAATAACATGCTATTATATATAATAACACCACATATAATAGTATGTTATTTATGTTATTAAAAATTTTACCACATTTTTTGCTTCAAATATATTTTTCCCTATTTTCCACCTCTAAAACCTGGGTGCGTCTTATAGTCCGGTGCGTCTTATAGTCCGAAAAATACGGTAACTTATCTAAATGATAGCAAGAGACAGCAAAAAAGCGAGCTGATTTCCAACCTAGACCAGGAAGTAACAATTGATCACCGGTGAGGATCATGGGAGGTCAGCTCTCTTATATCAGGCCAGTCCGTCCCCCCTGATAACCATTCATCAATTGCAGGTGGTGTACTTTTGCTGTTCAACATAGGTTCAATACCCTCAGCAACCATCAGAGGCAGCCTCAGCTCCGAAGTTGTCTCCAACACATTCACAACACTCCACATATGAAAGATAGAGCAGATCAACGCGTTTCGACGTTAGTCTTCCTCAAGATCTTGAGGAAGACTAACGTTGAAACGCGTTGATCTGCTCTGTCTTTCATATGTGGAGCTGTAGTGCTTGGACATTGCTATCTTATTTTTAATCATGAACATTAAAAGTTTTTTTTAACCAGCTCATTCCATGCTGGATATCTCCATTTTTTTTTGTATTTGAAAAGTTGCCTTACATGTAGTGATGGGCGAGTAGCATCGTTGCTTGGCTCGCTCCGAGCAAGCTTGGGTGATCTCCGAGTATTTTGGCGTGCTCGGAGATTTAGTTTTCGTTGTCTCAGCTGCATGATTTGCAGCTGCTAGACAAGCTGAATACATGTGGGAATTCCCTAACAAACAGGCATTCCACACATGTAATTAGCCTGTCTAGCAGTCGCAAATCATGCAGCTGACATGATGAAAACTAAATCTCCGAGCACACCAAACTACTCGGAGATCACCCGAGCATGCTCGAGGAAACCCGAGCAACGAGTATACTAGCTCATCACTACTTACATGTCATTTTAGATATATTGAAATACTAAATATTAATGAAAGAAATAACAATAAGGTTATTTTTAGGGATCAGCGGACGTTTGTCGAGTTTGGATGAACTGCAGTCAAAAGTTCGGTTTAGGTACAAAAATTTTAACTGAATTTGAACCCTGACCCGAACCCGATATAAGTTAATGATGACCCAGACTTTGGTGCTGTAAAATGGCTGTAAAATGTTCTTAGTACAGGCTAAAGGGCAGAAAAAGGAAACAAAATGGAGATTAAAGCGCCATTATTGCCCTGCAAACACCTGGTCTTATTATGCTGGGAAGGGCCTGTATCCATGGACCTTCCCAGTCTATTAATATCAGCCCCCAGATGGTTATTAAAAATGGGGGGATCAAAAACATGACATGGGGTCCCCCTGTCTTTAATAACCAGCTAAGGAAAAGCAGAAATCTGGGGGCTTAAATTAATGGGCTGGGAAGAGCCATGGATTTAGTCCCCTTCAGAGCCTAATAATACTAGCCTTCAGCATCCCCAGAAATGGCATATTCATTATATATGACTACAGCATGAGATCTGGCAGTGGCTCCTGCTCCCTTCTATGAAGTCCCTTTGGAGCTCCATACACTGGAAGATGGAGACGGGGATCATCATAGATTTTTTTTTTTTTAATAAATGGGTGAAAGAGGGAAATGGTTGTCGAGTTTTTTCTCAAATAATGATTTTTTTTGTATGTGTTTATTTCTTTTGGCTACTGGGTTAGTAATGGGGGTGTCTGACAGATGCCTCTCCATTACTAACCTGTGAGCTTTATCCCAGTACAATCAGGAAGAACCAAGGCTAAGAAACAGAACTAGTTCATCTAATGGATGCACCATTTCTGTGGTGGCTGGAGGCTGGTCGTATTAGGCCGGCAAGGAGCCAATGTCGAAGGACTTTCCCAAGACACTTTTCTGGGGTGCCCCCATTTTTAATAACCAGCTAAATCAAAGCAGACAGTTGGGAGCTGATATTAATAGGCTGGGAAGGTCCATGGATATTGGCCCCTTCCCAGCATAATAAAAGCAGCTCACAGCTGTCTGTTTTCCCTTGGCTGGTTATTAAAAACGGGGGGATCCCACATCGTTTTATTATTTTGTTTATTTTACAATGTCCCTCACTAGAGCAGCATTGCCACCTGTGATACTACGGTTATACAGGCTGGGTTACGGGTGGCGCCGGGCCAGTCACAGCCTTGCCAATATTTGGCATGGCTGTGATAGCTCCAGAAGTGTCCACAGCTTAAATGCTTGTTGATTGGCTGTGTTGGAACCTTTCAACAAGCTTTATTAAGCATCTGAACTCCAGATAGTAACACAGACTTCTGGGAGAAGTCCGTGTTCGGAATTTAGCACTGGTACGAACCCCGATGTAATGTATGTAGTACAGTTCATATAGCGTCTTGTGCTTGGGTGCGATGAACATACATGAGACACAGGTTTGATATAGAAAAGTCCTGTATTACTTCATACAAGTTGGCAGAAATAGTCACACAGTTTGCAGACACAGAAACAGGAGACACAGCAGTCCAGAGCAATCCAAGCTCAGCAATCACTCTCCAATACAGACTCAGGATCTTCTTCTCTGTTACCGTAAGTCCATGCAAACGTGGGTCTTTCAAAGAGCAGGGTTCAGAGTCCACAAGTGCTTCAGAGTTCCTCAGTAGGAATAGCTGGAGTACAAGGTCCAAGGCTTACAGGAGTCAAGTCACAGGTTCACTGCAGGCTAGATTCTGAAGCACTGATTGCTCAGCTGTGGCTGCTTAAGAAGCAAAGGAGAGAATCAGGGCGGGAACATGCAAGCTGGAAACTCCATTTTGACTGAGGGCAAGATAGCTGCAGCAAGACAGAAAGTAAAATGGCTGACGAACAAACTGAGTTTCAGGAATATATACATAGAACCTTACATTACTCCCCCCTTAAGAACAACCTCCGGATGACCTCAGACCAGGCTTGTGTGGGTACCTCTGATGAAACTGACGGAGCAAGCGAGGAGCATTAACGTTATTGACCGGTTCCCATGAGTTGTCCTCCACTGGGTAACCCTGCCATTTAATCAGATATTGTAACTGATTTCTATACAACCTGGAATCTAAAATCCTTTCCACCACAAATTCTTCCTGACCATCGACTAGCACTGGGTCAGGGCAAGGAGAGGAACGTCCAGGAAACGTATTGGGTGTCGCAGCCTTTAGTAGGGATACATGAAAGACAGGGTGGATTCTCATAGTTCTGGGCAGTTGAAGACGACAAGCAACGGCACTTATAATTTTACTGATTTTATAGGGTCCAATGTACTTATGTCCCAACTTAGACGATGGAATCCTTAACTTAAGATTTCTGGTTGACAGCCAGACCAAGTCTCCTACCTTGAAAGCTGGTGCAGGTTTACGAAATTTATCTGCTGCTTTCTTGTACCTTTCTTGAGCCGATTCCAGATTTTCCTTTAGAAGATCCATATTCTTCTGTAAAGACGTGATTCTTTCAGCTACTGCTGGTAAAGGCGTTTCTATGGGAAATCGTGGTAGAATGTTAGGATGATAACCTAGATTAGAGTAAAAAGGAGACTGTTTAGTGGAGGCACTCTGAGAGTTGTTATACGAGAACTCAGCTAATGGAAGTAGATCCACCCAATCATCCTGTAGGTGGCAGATAAAGCAGCGGAGATACTGCTCCAGGGTTTGATTGGTTCGTTCGGTCTGTCCATTAGTCTGGGGATGAAAAGCAGAAGAAAGGTTTACTTTAATGTCCAATGCTGCACAGAAATTTTGCCAAAACCTAGAAGTGAATTGCACCCCTCGATCCGAAATAACCTCATCCGGTACTCCATGTAAGCGAAACACATCTTTAATCATCAAATCTGATGTCTGTTTTGCAGTGGGTAAGCCGACACAAGGGGTAAAATGAGCTGCCTTTGTTAGACGGTCAACCACCACTAGAATGGTGTTCTTCCCTGAGAGGTTGGTAACTCCACAATGAAGTCCATAGAAATGGATCCCCACAGGGGGGGACGGGGTGGGAAGAGGCTGTAACAGACCAGTTGGTGAGGAGCGAGGTGTTTTGCATCTTGCACAGACCTCACATGAAGTGACATAATTCAAAACATCCTTCCTGCAAGTGGGCCACCAAAAGAAACGAGAAAGAAATTCCTGTGTCTTTAGAATTCCTCTATGCCCAGCTATCTTGGAATCGTGAATGAGTTGCAATACTCTCAATCTGACTGTTTCAGGAATATACAGGCGTTGTCCCTGAATCCACACACCATTCTTAAAGACAAGACTTACGTCCCTTGGGGGTTGTGCCAAAAAGGAATCCGCATGGTATGCTTCCTTGATGTCCTTAAGTAGGTCTTGATTATGAATTACTCCTAGGAATCTAGAGTCAGGAAGAATAGTCTTAGGAGGAGTAATTGGACGTGTCTCTGCTGAGTAAATCCTAGAGAGTGCATCAGCCTTTCCATTGCGCGATCCTGGTCTATAAGAGATGATAAAATTAAATTGGTTTAAGAAAAGATTCCAGCGAGCCTGGCGAGGAGTCAGGCACTTAGCCGACCTGATAAACTCAAGGTTACGATGGTCTGTCAGGACGACTATTTGCTGTGCAGCTCCCTGAAGAAGGTGTCTCCATTCTTTGAAGGCGGCAATAATGGCCAACAACTCTCTATTGCCCACATCGTAGTTCCTCTCAGCCGAAGACAACTGCTGGGAAAAGAAGGCACATGGATGCAAGACATTCTTCTCACCTGTTCTCTGAGAGAGTATAGCTCCAACGGCACAGTCTGAAGCATCCACCTCTATTATGAAGGCAAGCTCGGGGTTGGGATGTACTAGGATAGGTGCAGTGGTAAATTTATCTTTTAGACGGGAAAATGCTTCCTGGGCTTGCGGAGTCCAGGAAAACCTAGACTCTTTCCGGGTAAGTTGAGTGATAGGTGACACTACCTCAGAGAAATTTCTAATGAAACGTCTATAGAAGTTGGCAAACCCGATGAAGCGCTGTACCTCCTTCACATTTCTAGGACTTGGCCAATCCTTGATGGCTTGGGTTTTGCTTCCATCCATACTAATTCCTTGTGTAGACAGTACATACCCCAGAAATTGAATCTCGGTCCTATGGAATTCACACTTTTCAAGTTTGATGTAAAGATGATTTTGTCTTAGACGTTCCAAGACCATTCTCACATGTCCATGATGTTCCTCTGTGGAGTTAGAAAAAATTAGAATATCATCCAAATAAATTACCACGAATGTATCTAGGAGATCCCTGAAGATGTCATTCACCAAGTGTTGGAAAGTGGCTGGGGCGGTACTCAGACCAAAAGGCATAACTAGATATTCAAAGTGTCCATAGCGTGACCTGAATGCAGTCTTCCATTCATCCCCAGGTCTAATACGGACTAAGTTATAGGCCCCACGAAGATCTAGTTTAGAAAAAATTTTGGCATGTCGCACTCTCTCCAATAACTCAGGGATTAAAGGCAATGGATAACGGTTTCTAATAGTAACCTTATTGAGTTCCCTGTAGTCTACGCATGGTCTCAGAGATCCATCTTTCTTCTTTACAAAGAAGATGGGTGCACCTGCAGGAGATGAAGAGGGGCGTATGAAACCCTTGGCTAGATTTTCATCTATGTAATCCTTTAAAGCCTTTAGCTCGGGCCCCGCCAGGGGGTAGATCTTACCAAAAGGTATCTCTGCTCCAGGCAATAATTCAATTGGACAATCATATGGACGGTGAGGAGGAAGCTGGTCAGCGTTCTTCTTGTCACATAAATCCACATAGTCCTGGTATACAGCTGGTAGTTCAGGGACTGACATGATTCCTTTAGGAACAGAGCAAGCTGAAACTTTTGGACTCATCTGTTTCTCTGGAAAGTGTAATTCCTTGGTCTCCCAGTTAATGGTAGGATTCTGAGCCTGCAACCATGGTAGCCCTAGAATAATGGGAAAGTGGGGAGAAGAGATAAGCATAAAGGACAGTTTCTCTTGATGATCTTTACCCATAAGAACCCTCAAAGGCTCTGTTTCCTGATCCACTGGTCCAGAGGTCAGCAGGGAGCCATCCACAGTTTCCATCTGTACTGGAGTAGCCTTCTTCACTGAACGTATTCCCTGTTTCAGAGCAAAGGAGACATCCATAAAATTTCCACTTGCCCCTGAGTCGATCATAGCAGAGCTAGACACCCAAGCTGAGTCAACCCAGAGTTTGATGGAAAGAAAGCAATGAGAATTGTTTTTCTTACAACTCAGCTGGGACACCGCTGAGGAAACTTGAAAAATGGCAGCGTTTACACAGTCAAAGTCCTCAGAGGTAACGGAGTTTAAGTCCGAGAAATCAAGATCTGTTGCTGCAGATCTCTCTGGAGCCTGAGGCTCGGACCTGACAGATCCCCTCTCGCAACACTCACAATGAATGAGTGTTGCAGTAGTCTTACGAGAACGGCTGGGGCAGTTTATAATGAAGTGCCCTGACTTACCACAATAGAAACATAGATTCTCCTTAAAACGATGTTCCTTGCGTGCATCACTAACCCGTCGTTGTAAAGAGTCTACCTGCATGGGTTCAGGTTCAGGTTCCCGTGTAATCCTACTCAAAGGTTCCTTAGCTGGAGAGGAAGGTAGGAAAAGGTTAGTACGATTGCTTTCGAACCATCTCTCTTGCCTGCGTTCAGTCAGACGAGTATCAATACGGATGCAGTAGTTAATAAAGTCACCTAACGCAGTGGGAGGGTCGGCACGAGCAAGTTCATCCTTAATCAGTGGAGATAACCCCTTTCGAAAAATAGATTTTTTGGCGGAACTGTCCCAGGTGGTATCAAGGGCCCATCTCCTGAAATCCAAGGCATATTCAGCTACCGAGTGCTTACCTTGGCGAAAGCTAACATGGCTGCTTCAGCTGTTGCACCTCGATTGGGGTCATCAAACACCTGCCCCATGGCTGAAATAAAATCATCAAGGTGATTCAAACAATCATCCTCAGTCTCAATCAGAGGGTTTGCCCACATTAAAGCCTTGTTGGTAAGCAACATAATTATAGTAAGCACCTTAGATCGTTCAGTGGGAAATTGTGAAGCATGTGCAGAAAAAAAAGATTGCATTGATTAATAAATCCCCTGAATTTCTCACGTTCACCGCCAAAACGAAAAGGGGGCAACTTGGGAATCCCAGCACTCGGGGCTATGGCAGGAGCCTGGACTCGCCCCTCTAGAACCTCAATCCTGGCTCGCAAATCCTGGGTAGTCTGTCCAACCACTTGCAAATTGTGATTATTGAGGTCCTGTAGATTTGTAAAACGGGTCTTTATATTCTGCAAATCTGCAAGGATATTATCAGTCACTCCGCAAAGTTCCTTTATGCGGGCCTCCATTTTCCAGATCTTTTAAGACAGGATTACTGGAAGAAGAGGAGAGAAAAAAAAACAATAGTGTTCACCTGTGGCAACACTGCAGAGAGAAAAAAAAATTAAGGGAACTGCTCACCTGGAATGGTTGTGAGAAGTCACAACCACTGTCATCACAGAAAGTACAACCGGACGTCTGATATCCACAGTACAGCAGACACAGCCTTCCAGACCCAGCAGACACTAACGTTTTGGCTTCAGAATCTTGTAATGTATGTAGTACAGTTCATATAGTGTCTTGTGCTTGGGTGCGATGAACATACATGAGACACAGGTTTGATATAGAAAAGTCCTGTATTACTTCATACAAGTTGGCAGAAATAGTCACACAGTTTGCAGACACAGAAACAGGAGACACAGCAGGCCAGAGCAATCCAAGCTCAGCAATCACTCTCCAATACAGACTCAGGATCTTCTTCTCTGTTACCGTAAGTCCATGCAAACGTGGGTCTTTCAAAGAGCAGGGTTCAGAGTCCACAAGTGCTTCAGAGTTCCTCAGTAGGAATAGCTGGGGTACAAGGTCCAAGGCTTACAGGAGTCAAGTCACAGGTTCACTGCAGGCTAGATTCTGAAGCACTGATTGCTCAGCTGTGGCTGCTTAAGAAGCAAAGGAGAGAATCAGGGCGGGAACATGCAAGCTGGAAACTCCATTTTGACTGAGGGCAAGATAGCTGCAGCAAGACAGAAAGTAAAATGGCTGACGAACAAACTGAGTTTCAGGAATATATACATAGAACCTTCCACCGAACTTTACAGTTCAGGTTTGCTCATCCCTAGTTATCTTACAATAATGCATAACTTTGGTCATGTTTATGCTGCTTTTGTTGTCAATATTCAGCATATGCTAAAGGGCAACAAGTGATATACTAAAAAAAGCTTCGTCTAAAATTTGTCTAAAAGCTTCTTTTTGTTTCTTTTGATGATTTTGCATTTGAAGCTATCTCCTAGGCATCTACTTTATTTTGAATTTGTAAGTGATATACTAAATCAATGTTGGGTCAATAAACCTGACACTAGAACAGTATCATTGTTTTCACTGTAAAAAAAAGTGTATAAAAAAAAACCTATGTCCGAAAAAAATATGTAAAGACCCTCACTGCACTCTTGGGGAAACTGCTGTGTGTGAACAAGGATATTTCCAAGTCCACCGTTATAACATCGAAAAACCGAAAAACACACAAAGTGGAAAATGTTTTCTTTACAATATCTTTTTATAACAATATACTAATAAAAACTATACTGTGACTGAGTCCAAAATGTTGCATCAAGATGGGGTGTTGTATTTCACATTGAAAATTCTTCCTCCATTTCTATTTTTAACTGATATATCGTGTTCGGAAGGGATGAGCATCTTCTATATGACTCGTTGCCTAATTGGGTGACTATTTTGTTTTATGTTTCTGCATTCCACAATATTTATTTTTTATTGGAAATATTGAAGAAAAAATGTTTTCCTGCTTTTTTAAAGTTAAAGAAACCTATGGGAATATATGTAGTTATTATTGGTATTGTGCACAGATTCAATTTATACAAACAAAGGTGTCTAACCTACAAGTTTAATGAGAGGATAATTAATCTGACATTATTAAAGATGTTTTCAGTGGCCATAAAAAATAAATAGAAAAAAACACATTTGTGTAAAATGGACTTTTAACACCACTGCAATTGAATCGTTAGACCTTGCCTGTGCGCTGAGGAACTAACGTCATTTAGTGTAACAGCAGTTTTTCACCCAATGAATCTCAGATTGTCTAACAAAGCCAAGAACTTCAAAAGAGAGCCAAAACTATTACTGCATATCTGTTTATACTGGGAAGGAGTGACAGATTATGAAGCAGTCTGGGAATACTTAAAAGAAAACTATGGAGAATTTGTAATGCACAATCACTTCCTGTGGTATACTCAACTGGGTAAACCTAATCATAGAAATTACATGCAGGGTCTTCAGCCCCATTGTACAACTGTTATTTATTACATATTTGTTTTTTTTTTGTGCAAAGGCTAAATATGGGAAGAAGTACTAAGAGAAAAACTTTTTTTTTAAAATTTTATGTTAAGAAGACAATATTCTCAAATATGAAAAAATAAGTTTGCCATGATTTGTCGTGTGAAGATGTTTTCACATTTATAATAATGAAAAAAACTTAATTGCTATAAGCTCATAACATAAATATACCCTAGAAATTGGAAAATTCACT
This sequence comes from Oophaga sylvatica, assembly GCA_033576555.1. NCBI lineage: Eukaryota > Metazoa > Chordata > Amphibia > Anura > Dendrobatidae > Oophaga > Oophaga sylvatica. Next base: position 736,108,319 of record JARQOD010000001.1, read on the forward strand.
GTATGCTAGAATAAGGGTATTAAAACGTAGCTTTTATTATATTGCTATAAAACTCATGGCTAACATGAAATAAGCAAATGGTGAAAATGAGTTTGCCGTAGGGCAGCAGTCAGTGTAGGTGTGTGTGCTGAAAACTCTCCTATTGAAAAGAAAATAAACAAATAATTACTATTTTTCTCTCTCTAGCTAAATTGGTTCTAGCTAGCTTCTAATATCTATTAACCCTTATGAAAGCATATCATTATTCCTATCAATTGTGTATCGATAGCACGCCCAAATATGCCAGATCATCATGGTAATTTTCTATCTTGCCCTCATTAGGTCAATAATTGAAGCTTGTTCCCATGAAAGAGAAAGAGAGAGAAAAACACACTAAATAACTTCATACAAACCAAGTATTCTAATGACATGCGATATGAAATATCCTTATCGGCTCATCAGTGAATCATTTAAATGTAAATGAATGAATGCACAGTTGTGTGCTTATTGGTAAAGTGGCTGGCCACGTCCTGTGGCTCTGCTGTCAGTTTTAAATATCCATTAAGTCCACCCCTCCTGATTGACTCATCCAAAGCTCCAAAAACTGGGATATGAGAGTCCCAGGGGCCAGTATTTGAGAACTAGGTAGAATGCTCAGACGTTGGAGATTACATGCACAGACTGAAGGCATTACCGACTCATATTTTCTGCACAGTCTACCAACAATAAACTCTTTTGGATTCCTGTAGACAGGCGTTATTACAGGACTAAAATCATTTATTAATGTCTAAGTATGGTGGGGATTCTCACTGCGGAAGTCTAATTGGCTAATTTGTTCATCTGCATGAGGATGTTTGGTATCTTATTCAGGAACCTGTAAGGAGTCTGAAACTGATGCTTATCTGAAATATTCCTTGCAAATCAACCAGCTGTTACTTATCGAAGAGGAGTGCTTACATTGAATGATGCACTATTCAGCTATATTTATTATGTTCTATTATGGGAATCTGTATCTACACGGACAGGGAATACAGTTAGGTCCATAAATATTTGGACAGAGACAACATTTATCTAATTTTGGTTCTAGACATTACCACAATGAATTTGAAACAAAACAAATCAGATGCAGTTGAAGTTCAGACTTTCAGCTTTCATTTGAGGGTATCCACATTAAAATTGGATGAAGGGTTTAGGAGTTTCAGCTCCTTAACATGAGCCACCCTGTTTTTAAACGGACCAAAAGTAATTGGACAATTGACTCCAAGGCTATTTCATGGACAGGTGTGGGCAATCCCTTCATTATATCATTCTCAATTAAGCAGATAAAAGGGCTGGTGTTGATTTGAGGTGTGGTGTTTGCATTTGGAAGGTTTAGCTGTGAAGGAAACATGCGGTCAAAGGAGCTCTCCATGCAGGTGAAACAAGCTATCCTTAAGCTGCAAAAAACAGAAAAAACCCATCCGAGAAATGGCTACAACTTTAGGAGTGGCAAAATCTACAGTTTGGTACATTCTGAGAAAGAAAGAAAGCACTGGTGAACTCATCAATCCAAAAAGACCTGGCGCCCACGGAAGACAACAGTGGTGAATGATCGCAGAATACTCTCCATGGTGAAGAGAAACCCCTTCACAACAGCCAACCAAGTGAACAACACTCTCCAGGAGGTAGGCGTATCAATATCCAAATCTACCATAAAGAGAAGACTGCATGAAATTAAATACAGAGGGTTCACTGCACGGTGCAAGCCACTCATAAGAATCAAGAATAAAAAGGCTAGGCTGGACTTTGCTAAAAAAACATCTAAAAAAGCCAGCACAGTTCTGGAAGAACATTCTTTGGACAGATGAAACCAAGATCAACCTCTACTAGAATGATGGAAAGAGAAAAGTATGGCGAAGGCGTGGTACAGCTCATGATCCAAAGCATACCACATCATCTGTAAAACATGGCGGAAGCAGTGTGATGGCTTGGGCATGCATGGCTGCCAGTGGCACTGGGTCACTAGTGTTTATTGATGATGTGACACAGGACAGAAACAGCCGAATGAATTCTGAGGTATTCAAAGCCATACTGTGTGCTCAGATCCAGCCAAATGCAGCCAAACTGATTGGTCGTCGTTTCATACTACAGATGGACAATGACCCAAAACATAAAGCCAAAGCAACCCAGGAGTTTATTAAAGCAAAGAAGTGGAATATTCTTGAATGGCCAAGTCAGTCACCTGATCTCAACCCAATTGAACATGCATTTCACTTGTTAAAGACTAAACTTCAGACAGAAAGGCCATAAACAACCAACAACTGAAAACCACCGCGGTGAAGGCCTGGCAGAGCATCAAAAAGAAGGAAACACAGTGTCTGGTGATGTCCATGAGTTCAAGACTTCAGGCAGTCATTGCTAACAAAGGGTTTTCAACCAAGTACTAGAAATGAACATTTTATTTACAATTATTTAATCTGTCCAATTACTTTTGGTCCCTTTAAAAACAGGGTGGCACATGTTAATGTCACGCTGTCTAATGATATGTATACAATGTCAGTAAACTATTAATACAGGAACAACACTCTATACAACAACTAGTATAGCAACATCAGCATGTAAGTATAGAATAGATTTACCTGACACGATATCTGCTGAACTCAGGGTTAATCTTGAGGACTTGATGAGCTGAAACAGGAAAGAGGTGGACCGGGATCTAACCTGACCCTAAACTGGGGTCCTAACTAATCCCTCACCTTGGAGGTACTGATAATGGTTCAGAGGTCCAAGTCTCCAACCTAACCCTGTCTCCTATCAGACCCTGAACCCTGTAATCAGTCCTAAGAAGGATCCTGACTACCACCAAAGGGATATGGGCTGATCTTAGCTAAATACACAGATTAGACATATAAGACAGACAGGATAACACTCGCTTGCATACACACTCAAACACCAAAGGAACATAAATGGTCTGGGAAATAAACTCTAACCAAGTTGAGCTTAGAACAACTAAGGAGCTCACAACTAAAGTCTATACAGATTCATTCCTATCTGTGGTCTGCATGAAGGTTTCACTGGCAACTCCCCAAGCAGACAACCAGGAATTTAAAGGAAACCAATCAACAAATAATCAATTGCAGCCGGGAGAAACTGCACCCAGTCCCAGCACCGAGCACAGACAGAATTAACTCCCTAGCTGCCAAACACAAAGAAACAGCAGCTCAGCTGTGAGAAGTCAAAATGTGCAACCGCGACGATCTTCGTGGCAATGCACACATGACATTAAGGCTGAAACTCCTAAACCCTCATCCATTTTAATGTGGATACCCTCAAATGAAAGCTGAAAGTCTGAACTTCACTGCATCTGAATTGTTTTGTTTCAAATTCATTGTGGTAATCTAGAACCAAAATTAATAAATGTGTCTCTGTCCAATATTATGGACCTAACTGTACATATACTTATGATGGGGCATCTGTGAAGTGCACGATGGGCATGTCCATACTTATGTTGGAGCTCACTTAGTGCATTTTCATGATCGGATGAGGTACTGATTGCGTTACTCAGTACTCTCGTATATTGCCACACATCACAGCTGTCAGATCTAGAGTTTGTGACACCTTTTTTACACTTTTACATATATTTAAATGTGAGGAGATTTTGATCAAAGCCCTGATGGCTGAATCTCTTCCCTGACCATTGTTCATCTCAATGATTCCCATTCCTGAGCATTGTACTGTTTGATGGAGATGAAATGGGTATAGGTTAGGTCGGAGCTTGACAAGTGAATTTATATCTCTTAGTTCTAGTCTGTGTTTACTGGGTCTCTGAGCTTTGCCCTGATTGGTGGAGCAAATCGTATAATCAAGAGAATGGCGTGAATAGATATTTAACCCCTTCTGACCAGCATTTTCCGGTTTTTTTTTTCATTTTCGTTTTTCCTCCCCTTCTTCCAGAGCCATATTTTTTTCTGATTTCTGACTTCATAGCCATATGAGCTTGTTTTTTTGCTAGACAAGTTGTAATTTTGAATGACCAACATCGTTTTACCATGTAATGCACTGAAAAACGGGAAAAAAATCCAAGTATGCTGAAATTATGAAAAAAGTGCAATTTCACAATTGTTTTGGCTTTTCATTTTAGATATTCACTATATGGTAAAAATGACCTGCATATGATCTCCTGGTCAGTACAATTAACAGATCCCCCAAAATTTCAAATTTGTAAAAAAAAAAAAATCTTGTGTTGCCATTTTGGGATATGGATCTACATGAGGGCTTATTTTTGCAACCTAACAAAGATTTTTACTGATAACATTTTTGTAGATACAATGTTTATTGTCCCAATTGTATTTTATTGCAATGTTGCAGTGGCTAAAAAAAGTAATTCTGGAGTTTAGATTTTTTTCTTCTATTCGATTAATTTATTTATCTTTTGATAGATCAGACTCCTACAATAAAGCGATACCAATATGTGTATTTTTATATTTTTTTTTTTTTCACCTTAACTGTAATTGTTTGTCCCTTATGGAAGACTAAGCACAGCTTGTACTATACACAGCAGTGCATCTTGCTCGTGAAATGTCACACACCCCCATGCTGATGAGTATTAAATGCCACTGTGAAATATTGATAATGGCCTTTAAAGGATTAAACAGCCGCAGATGGAACTCTGCTCCACCCCAGCAGTTAGAAGCAGATGGTGGCTAAATAAGTATCCACTTCAGCCTGGAAAAATGCAGGCTCGGCTTGCGAGCGCCACCAACATGACGCACACAACATATAACATAACTGTACATCATATGTTAAGTAAAAAAAGGGGGAGAAAGCCAGCGCTGCCTAAGGTCAGCATGCAATACATAAGTGCATATGCACATATTGGTTTCTAACTGTATTTAAAAATAACATTTGGCAAATAATTGATCAATTCTTTGAGCTCTATTTGATTGTGCACCTGTGTCTGGGCCTGTTTCACCCTTCATCTGTGGTTGCTGGTTGGCAGTGTGGAAGTCAGATCTGAAATGTCCACCTCCGGACTGGTCGGCTTTACCTGCGCTTGCCTTGCTGGCACCATGGAGTGATACAGCAATGCTTCAGGTACATTTGCATTTGCAGTCTTGCTTTTAATACATTAGGAGGCCGTAATGGCACAGCGAATAAAAAAAACGTAGAGTAGGACATGCCCATGAAATGCTTGTCGTGGTATGGTGGCTCAAGAATTGATCAATTATTTGCCAAATGTCTCATTTAAATACAGTTAGAAACCAATATGTGCATATGCACTTTATGTATTGCATGCTGACCATAGCAGCGCCACTTCTCCCCCTTTTTTACTGTACATCATAGTTGTCAAGGGTTAAAAGTTACCATCATTTTAATTTTATTTCAATAAATCAATAGTATACAAGAAAATAAGAAATTTTGTATTATATCTCTGTAAGAGTGGTGCACTGTACTGTCACGTTCCAACCCCTGAAGACAACAATCGCATTATGTGAATGCTGTCATGTGTTAATATATACAGCTCTGGAAAAAATTAATAGACCACTGCAAAATTTTCAGTTTGTCTGATTTTTCTCTTTATAGGTATATTTTTTAGTAAAATGTAAATTGCTTTTTTATTCTATAAACTACTGACAACATGTCTCCGAATTTCCAAGCAATAAATTTTGTATTTATTTTCAGAAAATGAGAAGCGGTCAAAATAATAAAAAAAATGCTGTGCTTGTGGAGCGCCCCGTTGGGCCATGGGGTACTTGGTACCAGGCCGGTTCTTCAGGGAATGTCGCGGCAGCACTGACCTGGTCCGTGGCCCTGGGCGTTCAATAAAATAAATGAGGAGGAAAGTTTATAGGGTATTAATTCGTGACGGCACCTGTGGTGTTCGGCAAGGGGATGGCCAACGCTGCCTAAGGAGAACGCTTTGGCCGTTGGTGATGTAGTAGAGTTGTTACAGCTCTCAACGGGTAGAGCTAGGCCCCAGGGCAGTTATAGTTCTTATAAAGCAGGGGTGGGCAATTAATTTTCCCGAGAGGCCACATGAGAGACCATGACTGTTGTGGAGGGCCGAACCAATAGCTTGAAATTAAGTTCTACTCAACTTATTAACTTATTAATATTGATTGCATCACTTAATATTGAGCAGAATTAAGTATGCTGACACCCCCTATATATATTTGAACCCCCCACAGCCCCTTATATACAGCATGAGCCTCACACAGCCTCCCTATATATACAGCATGAGCCCCACATAGCCTCCCTATATACTGCATGAGACCCACACAGCCTCCATATATATACTGCATGAGCGCCACACACCCCCCTATATATACTGCATGAGCCCCACAGTCTCCCTATATACTGCATGAGCGCCACACAGCCTCCCTACATACACTGCATGAGTGCCACACAGCCCCCCTATATACACTGCATGAGCCCCACAGCCTCCCTATATATACTGCATGAGCGCCACACAGCCTTCCTATATACACTGCATGAGCGCCACACAGCCTCCATATATATATATATATATATATATATATATATATATATTGCATGAGCCCCACACGGCCTCCCTATATACTGCATGAGCCCCACACAGCCTTTCCATATACTGCATGAGTATACAGCCTTCCCATAGCCTCCCCATGTGCTGCACGTCACCCCCATAGAATCCCCATGTGCTGTACGTCACCCCCATAGAATCCCCACGTTCACCCCTATAGAATCCCCATGTTCACCCCCATAGAATCCCCATGTTTACTTCCATAGAATTCCCATGTTCACCTCCATAGAATCCTCATGTTCACCCCATAGAATCCCCATGTTCACTTTCATAGAATCCACGTGTTCACTCCCATAGAATCCCCATGTTCACTTCCATAGAATCCCCATGTTCACCCCCAAAGAATCCCCATGTTCACTTTCATAGAATTCACATGTTCACTCCCATAGAATTCCCATGTTCACCTTCATAGAATCCCCGTGTTCACCCCCAAAGAATCCCCATGTTCACCACATAGAATCCCCACGTTCACCTCCATAGAATTCCCATGTTCACTTCCATAGAATTCCCATGTTCACCTTCATAGAATCCCCGTGTTCACCTCCATAGAATCCCCGTGTTCACCACATAGAATCCCCACGTTCACCTCCATAGAATCCCCATGTTCACTTCCATTGAATCCCCATGTTCATACACATGAAAAAAAAAATAACACCACATACTCACATCAGTCCCGTTCCCAGGCGCCCTGCTGCTGCTGTTGCTGTCTCCGATGCGCTGACTCACCGGCGGTACACAGCTGATGCGATGACATGACGTCATCACTTCAGCTGTTTCACACGCTGATTGGTGGAGGAAGTGGCCTGAGGCCCCTCCTCCACCAATGCTGACTGTGCCTAGACTCTGTGATTTTCAACCATTTTTGAGCCGCGGCACACTTTTTATACTTAGAAAATCCTGGGGCACACCATCAACCAAAATAGCACAAAATGACACTAAAACAGTCATATTATACATAGCGCTCATCAGGAAACACGCATTGCAACCCGCAACGTGTGAAAGCACCCTTATTGTACACGTCTCCTACCTACCGTATATACTCGTGTATAAGCCGACCCGTGTATAAGCCGACCCCCTAATTTTGCCACAAAAAACTGGGAAAACTTATTGACTCGTGTATAAGCCGGGTGTATAAACTGCCCTCCTGCTCTGTGCTGCCCCCGTCCTGCTCCTTGCTCCCCCATCCAGCTCTGTGCTCCCCCATTCTCCTCTGTACTCACCCCTTCCTGCTCCGTCCTCCGCTGTGCTCCCCCATTCCTTCTCCGTCCTCCTGTGCCCCCCCTCGTCCTGCTCCATGCTCCTCTGTGCCCTCCATCCTCTCCCCCCCGTCCTGCTCCGTGCTCATTGTCCTCCTCCATCCTCCCCCCGTCCTCCGTTCTCCCCATCCTCCTCCATGCTTCCCCCGTCCTCCCCTGTCCTGCTCCATGCTTCCCCGTCCTCCTCCATGCTTCCTCCGTTCTCCCCCCCCGGTCATCCTCCATGCTTCCCCCGTCCACCGTTCTCCCCCGTCCACCGTTCTCCCCCCATGTCCTGCTCCATGCTTCCCCGTCCTCCTCCATGCTTCCCCGTCCTCCGTTCTCCCCCGTTCTCCTCCATGCTTCCCCGTCCTCCGTTCTCCCCCCCGTCCTGCTCCAGCTTCCCCCATCCTCCTCTATGCTTCCCCCGTCCACCGTTCTCCCCCCCCCGTCCTGTTCCGTGCTCCTTGTCCTCTCCTCCATCATACTCACACCTCCCCGTGCCATCGCTGAGGGTCCCTGCAATCCTGCGTTCTCCCTGTCTTCCTGCAGCTCTCCGGCACTGAGCGGTGATTTAATACCGCTCAATAAGGCCATGAATATGGAAGCCACGCCCATGGGAGTGGCGTCGCATCCATATTACATGACCTTAATGAGCGGGTATTACATCACCGCTCAGCGCTGGAGAGCTGCAGAGCCGGGGAGAATGCAGGATTGCAGGGACCCTCAGCGATGGCACGGGGAGGGTGAGTATGATCCCAGCCACCGCCTCCTGGCACCATAGTTTGGGGAACTTTCCCCACGGCACACCCGACCATGTGTCGCGGCACACTAGTGTGCCGCGGAACACTGGTTGAAAATCACTGGTAGAGAGACAGCGAGTGGGCGGGCACGGTGCAGCCTGCGGACCTCAGGTTTTCAGCCCCACAGTTGTCTCGGTCCGCGGGCCGGACTGAGACAACAAGAGGGCCGGATGTGGCCCGCGGGCCGCACTTTGCCCAGGTCTGTTATAAAGGATAGTGACATTGGGGTGCAGGACTGAGGAATAAGGAATAACTGCAGACACATGAACTGTAGTTTCCTTTACCTTTACTTGATGATTTGGAGTGCAGAACGGAGCACTGCTAGCAGATGGAAATGGAGATCTGGACAGCCTGGAAGCAATTTAGGATTCCCTAAACCAGATGGAGTTGGAGGCCTCCTTACTGCGCTGTCCTCTGAGGTCCTTGCTGCTTAAAACTATGCTCGAGCCTTTGTTACTTATTGTCCTAGTACTTGCCCGTATGGCAGGCAGCTTGAGCCTATTGCAGGTGTCGCTTCTTTGTGGCGGCTCCGGGCTCTGATATGCTGCTGTGCCCCGAGTGTTTAATGGGCCACGAGACCTGAAGTTCCGTGCCCTCCGTATTTAGCTGCTGGGATCGTAGTACCCATGTAGCCATGGACTCCGATGTCCAGTTCTTAGCGCTCTGTTCTGGGGTGAGCTTGGTCACAGCTCCATTCCCCAGGTTTTCCTAGACTTCTCTATTCCTTTCTAACTCTTCTCTGACTCAGACTGCAACTCTAGTCTGGGGACAAGTTCCTCACCCTCCCAGTCCCCAGCACTGACTGACTAACCCCGCCTCCAGGCCAAAACTAATAGGGAAGCTCCTCTAAAACCAGGTTTTGAGCTCCCCCGTCTGGTCTGGAGTCAGGAAAAGTGTTGGATGCTGGTGTTACCTGATCAGAGAACTCCCCCCTGCCTCCAAACATGATATCACCCACTGTGAGGGAGGCAATGCCATTGTGGCAACCGGACTCCTGGGTGTCACACTTGCAGACCTCAAATACAGTCATGGCCAAAAGTTTTGCACAATCAATGCTTTCATTTTGTCAAAATTTTTAGGTTTTTGTGTTGACCCTTCTTCTTCAGGACACATGCAGTCATCATTGCAATGCACAAAAATGGCCTAACAGGGAAGAGTATCGCAGCTAGAAAGATTGCACCTCAGTCAACAATCTATCGCATCATCAAGAACTTCAAGGAGAGAGGTTCCATTGTTGCCAAAAAGGCTCCAGGGCGCCCAAGAAAGACCAGCAAGCGCCAGGACCGTCTCTTAAAAGTGTTTCAGCTGTGGGATCGGGCTACCAGCAGTGCAGAGCTTGCTCAGGAATGGCAGCAGGCAGGTGTGAGTGCATCTGCACGCACTGTGAGGCGGAGACTCTTGGGGCAAGGCCTGGTCTCAAGGAGGGCAGCAAAGAAGCCACTTCTCTCCAGAAAAAACATCATGGAAAGACTGATATTCTGCAAAAGGTACAGGCAGTAGACTGCTGAGGACTGGGGTAAAGTTATTTTCTCTGATGAATCCCCTTTTCGATTGTTAGGGACATCAGGAAAACGCCTCATTCGGAGAAGACAAGGTGAGCGCTACCACCAGTCTTGTCTCATGCCAACTGTTAAGCATCCTGAAACCATTCATGTGTGGGGTTGCTTCTCAGCCAAGGGAATCTGCTCTCTCACAGTCTTGCCTAAAAACACAGCCATGAATAAAGAATGGTACCAGAATGTCCTCCAAGAGCAACTTCTCCCAACCCTCCAAGAGAAGTTTGGCGATCAACAATGCCTTTTCCAGCATGATGGAGCACCTTGCCATAAAGCAAAGGTGATAACTAAATGGCTCAGGGAACAAAACATAGAGATTTTGGGTCCATGGCCTGGAAACTCCCCAGATCTTAATCCCATTGAGAACTTGTGGTCAATCATCAAGAGATGGGTGGACAAACAAAAACCTAAACATTCTGACAAAATGAAAGCATTGATTGTGCAAGAATGGACTGCTATCAGTCAGGATTTGGTCCAGAAGTTGATTGAGAGCATGCTAGGGAGAATTGCAGAGGTCCTGAAGAAGAAGGGTCAACACTGCAAATATTGACTTGCTGCATTAACTCATTCTAACTGTCAATATAAGCTTTTGTTACTCATATGTTTGCAATTATTATATTTCTGTCTGTGATAAAAACATCTGTCAAACACACATAAAAACCAGAGGGCAGCAGATCATGTGAAAATATAATATTTGTGTCATTCTCAAAACTTTTGGCCATGACTGTAGAGTCTACCATTTTTGTATAAAAATACATGCCCCAAAATTTTCAATTTTTGAGTTGCCACAGAACAAGCATACAGGCCTTAATACATTTCCTTAACCACTTCCTAAAAAAATCTACTGGGACAAGAGCTAGCTCCAATCTAAACAGTTTAACTCAAATACTGTGGTCAGAAGTGACAACTTAACTGATGAGTTTTACAGAGGGAGAAAGTTCCCTCTCTCACCTCATCAGCACCCATGCAATGCAATGACAAGGTAATGATGGGTTTCTATTACATCCATAGACCTAATAATGTCCTCCAAGTCTGTCATGTTCAATGATCTATTCAATTCTGCTGCTGGGGTTTCAATGGGCTGCCAGTCATTATAACATTTGGATAATGCACTGCATTAGGTAAGTGTTCAAAGAATTGCATGTTTAAGACCCTTGGTGGGACCAATAATAATTATTTTTGTAATATTTTGTAATGAATGAAATGAGAAAAAAAATGTAAAAAAAAAGAATACTTTATAAATAATAAAAATAAAATTAACGTGGCATTTCCAAAGCATGATTTTTCCAAAGCGTTTGATACCGTGCCACACAAGAGGTTGGTACACAAAATGAGAATGCTGGCTCTGGGGAAAAATGTGTGTAAATGGGTAAGTAACTGGCTTAGTGATAGAAATCAGAGGGTGGTTATAAATGGAATATTCTCTATCTGGGTCGCTGTGACCAGTGGGGTACCGCAGGGGTCTGTGTTGGGACCTATTCTCTTCTACATATTTATTAACGATCGGCTAGAAGGTAAGTAAAATATCGATATTTGCAGATGATACAAAACTATGTAAAGCAGTCAATACAAGAGAAGATAGTATTCTGCTACAGATGGATCTGGATAAGTTGAAAACTTGGGCCGAAAGGTGGCAGATGGGGTTTAACAATGATAAATGTAAGGTTATACACATGGGAAGAAGGAATCAATATCATCATTACACACTGAACGGGAAACCACTGGGTAAATCTGGCATGCAGAAGGACTTGGGGATCCTAGTTAATGATAAACTTACCTGGAGCAGCCAGTGCCAGGCAGTGGCTGCCAAGGCAAATAGGGTCATGTTGTGCATTAAAAGAAGTCTGGATACACATGATGAGAGCATTATACTGCCTCTGTACAAATCGCTGATTAGACCGCACATGGAGTACTGTGTACAGTTTTGGGCACCGGTGCTCAGGAAGGATATAATGGAACTATAGCGAGTACAAAGGAGGGCAACAAAATTAATAAAGGGGATGGGGGAACTACAATACCCAGAGAGATTAGCAAAATTAGGATTATTTAGTCTAGAAAAAGATGACTGAGGGACAATCTGATAACCATGTATAAATATATAAGGGGACAATACAAATATCTCTCCGAGGATCTGTTTATACCAAGGAAGGTGACGGTCACAAGGGGGGCATTCTCTGCATCTGGAGGAGAGAAGGTCTTTCCACCAACATAGAAGAGGATTCTTTACTGTTAGGGCAGTGAGAATCTGGAATTCCTTGCCTGAGGAGGTGGTGGTGGCGAACTCAGTCGAGGGGTTCGAGAGATGCCTGGATTGATTCCTGGAGCGTAACAATATTAGGTTCTTTAGAAGGACGTAGATCTGGGGATTTATTCTGATGGAATATAGACTGAACTGGATGGACAAATGTCTTTTTTCGGCCTTGCTTACTATGTTACTATGTTACTGCTCAGTAAACTCCATAAAAAATAACAAGAATAAAGAATTCCAATTGTACTTTTCTATTTATCCTTCATGTGAAATAATGGAGTAAAGAGTGTCCAAAAACTATCCAAAAATGTGTAAGTGAAAACTATAATATGCAAATTGCCTCTTCAAACAAAGAGGACTTGTACTCTATAGCGCCACCTATTGGAAGTAGCGATCCTACAAGTCACAATCAACCCTTTAACGAGTCTTGTAATATGACTTAGGATAAAAGCCAAATCAGAATCTCCATTTGCAGACACGGTGTTTCGGACTATTGGTCCTCGTCAGTGCAAAGTAGGAGAGATCTGATTTGGCTAGATGAGAGGCTCTGGACTAGGGTCTAGGGGGTAAGGTTTCTCCTTGTGGAGAGTGACATACCAGCTCTGGCGTGTCGAGGTAAGGAGGCTTATTCGCCGTGCAATGCTCCTCTGGGAAATTTTAATATGCAAATTGCCTCTTCAAACAAAGAGGACTTGTACTCTATAGCGCCACTATAACTATAAGTGAAAACTATAGATTTCCCTCTGACATCCACAAAAACCTCTCACGCAGAGTTTGTAAAAGAACTAAAAAAATTTAGTGCTCGTGCAATATAGAGATGAAAGAAAAAAAATATATTCATTTGCAAAAGTAGTAAAGCATGAAAACAAAATATAATGAACATTTTTGTAATCATATCTAACTGCAAAATAAAGATAACATGTCAATTATACCTCTCAGTCTTGACGAAAATAACATCTACAATTTATGTTTTTTTAGTTCATTTTATTTACCAATGGGTATTATCAAAAGTCATCAAATTTTTGAACATACCACAAAATTATGCCAATTAAACATACTGCTTGTCACCCAAAAAATTAAGCCTTCATACAGCGCCATTGTCAGTCAGTTGTAAAACTTATGGCCCAGGGAATATCACAGCGCAAAAACAAATCACTTGTTTCTGAATGAGTATTGCAGCATGGTGAATAATGATACATTGAAAATGTTTTGATGTTTCTTTGACTTAATATAAGTTAGGCAGTTATCCACTAAGGCCACGTGCACATGTTCAGTATTTGGTCAGTATTTTACATCAGTATTTGTAAGACAAAATCAGGAGAGGAACAATCAGAGGAAAAGTATAATAGAATCACGTCACCACTTCTGTATTTATCACCCACTCCTGGTTTTGGCTTACAAATACTGATGTAAAATACTGACCAAATACTGAACGTGTGAGCATAGCCTTACAAATACAATTCATCCCAAACAAACAACATACCTACTTCTTTGAAAAAAAAGAAATTTTTGGCTTCTGGAATGTGACAAGGCATTGATGTATCTAAGCCTTAGATTCTAAGGGCTCGCTCACTTCAGCTTATTATAAATTGCTCCAATGTTCATCCCAAAAAGTTGGACGAGTGTCATGAGTATGTCACTCCGTATGTATTGTGAGTTACAATGCAAGTGTGCAATTTTTTTCTCGCCTAGTATACATATGACATCCATCATCCATATGCAATCCATATGCAATGTGTTTTTTTTGTTTTTCAAAGTAATAATACAGAAAAGAAAGGAAAAACACAATCCTTCAATATATAGTCATATTTCTTAATATAACAAATATAGATGTATTCTCTATCAATAGACTAATTTGTCATCAGTATTAAGTAGGTACAAAGTGATAGGTATACATCTCAATACATAACTTAAACAAAAAACAACAACCCAACAAGACACAGACGGAAGGGGAAGGGGGAAGAGTAAAATCTAAACTTGTTATATGATCCACAGCAACCACTCCACACTGCATCTATTAGAGGTCTATCTGAACCCAATAAGCTTCCCAAAGAGTCCAAACTGCATTGAAACGATCCACAGTATTATTCAACATAGCCGTGAGATATTCCAAACCCTGAATGTCTTGTATTCGTGATTCTAGTTCAGTATTCAATGGGGGTTGAATCGACAGTGCTAACCACTGAGCCACCGTGCTGCTCCCACCTTCTACTTCTCCACATCTCCAACAGGAGCTAGGGATGGCATGGCTGAGTTTATGTAAAAAGGAAGGAAAGTGATACCAGAACATAAGTATTTTATATTGATTTTCCTTGTAGGTGTAACATGTAGAAGTTTTGGCTGCATTTTTTCAAATCTCCTGCCAAATACAAGGTGGAGGAAGTTCTCCCATAAAAACATTCCCTGTTGTGAGCATGTTGGAAATGACTTCTGAGTTGGGGCTCCCTCTGGTGGTTGCTGAGGGTATTGAACCAGTGTTGAATAGTAGAAGTCCATCACCTGCGAGCGATGACTGGCAATCAGGAGAGACTGACAGGGCTGATATAAGTGAGCTGCCTTCCCATGATCCTCGCCGGTGATCAATTGTTGTTTCCTGGTTCATTTGGAAGTCAGCTGGTGTCTTGCATTCGTCTGCTACTTTCAGATAAGAAATTTTCTGCTTGTTTCTATCGTGTTTGCAAATTCCATTTTTTGTATGCACTTTTGTGGGAGGTTAGCCGGGTTCCCCTCCAGGGGCCTGTGCTACTCTCTGTTTTTCAGTAGCCACTGTTTATTTGTTCCATTGCTCTGTCCCTGCTATTTAAGTGGCTGCGGGTTAGCCGTTTGGTCACACCAGAGATCTGATTTAGCGGGTGGCGAGATCGTGTGGTCTCAGCTTTTTTTGAAATCAGAAGTGTTGGAATTTTCTAGGGTTTTGCTGGGTTGCAGATAGTATTCTGTCCTGTCCTGTCCTATCTAGGCACTATTTGGCCCCAGCATTTGCTCACTCTATTTTCTGCCTGCGTTTGTGTTTCTTCTTGTGTAACCGCCATTATATGTTTGGGGGCTAAATCTTCAATATGCTCTATATGTTATATTTTGGCTTTAAAACTTTGTTGGAAGACTGTTTTCATCGAACACTTCAGAAAGAATAAAGTAACTTTGAACTTCATATTTTCCTAGGACTTTTCAATTGTGCCGCGCTAAAATAATTGTAGTAAACAAACAGATATCATCAAAGCTTTCTTTTTCCAGGAAGATCTGACCTCCCTTCTACAGATGATTTAAGTTTCAGGAAGCAGTAGATAAGGATTTGTCTTGACTTTTAAAGGCAATCAGGGTAAATAATTGCATTGGAACTTCCGTCCTTCCTCAAATATATCTGTAAAACTGAGTCCATTTTTGATGTAGGTGATTTCCCATTTCCTGTGGAAGATCATGACTGAATCATTGGCAAATGAAACCAATGTCAAAACTACTGCTATTCGGGAGAGAAGTAGGGAACCACAAGTGCATGGCTCTTATTATCTGCTGCCTGAGTAGACAAATGATGTATGATCATTGAGATGTTGTGCTTAACCAGAAGAACATAAAATATTCTTTGGTTCTAAGTGGAAAATGAATAATTACTGGAGGGATCTAAATGGTATTTAAATGTGCTCCATATCGGCTGTATTCTAACTGACATGTGCAATTTATAAATTTAAGGGTTAAGTATTCATTACTGTGCATCCTCTTCTAGTCATCTTAAAGAAAACTCTTCCAGGGTGTTTTGAATATTAAAATTCCAACTTTTCCTGTTGAGCATAGTTTTAGGGGTCAACCAAATACTTTTCCAGTGGCTGTGTAATTAATTCTGCAAAACATTACAAATCACAAAGTTTGACACTATTATCATCAATCAAACAAATTGGATACCTTAACTTCCTGAAGCCATCTCTTGACTGTATTATTGTAGTCAATACTAACCTGATATTTATCATGCTATTTGTTAGCCTTTCACAGACACTATGTATGTTAACATAATGTATATTTATTTCATGAAGTATGTTATTTTGTAATTATAGAATTGTATATTTTACTTCAGTATTTCACCTCCTCACAACCATTTTTAATTGTCTCACTTTTGTTTTTCATATCCTCTTCCTAATAGTCATTTTACTTTTTCATTGTTTTGTCAAGGTAGCCTTACTAGGGATTGGTCAGATACCAGGAGGGCTTAAGGGTATGCCACACTAAACAGCGTCGCTAACGAGATCGCTAAAATGCGTCACTATTTAGCGATCTCGTTAGTGACGCTATTGTGTGTGGCATGTAGCAACGATGTGGCCCCTGCTGTGATCTCGCTGATCGTTCACTAGAGTTCTGGACCGTATTTAGATCGTTGGCGTCCCACTGGTGAGCCTATATCGCTGTGTCTGGCACCTTTTGTGAACGATGTGCGCTGTTTTTTACATCACAATGACCGCCAAAGTCGTTAATGAGATCGCTAACCGCTTATGCGTCGTTAACGAGATCGCTAAGTGTGGCAGCTACTAGCGACATTAAAACGATCACAAAAACGATCGCATTAGTATGCGTCGTTATTGTGATCGTTAGCGGGAGCGTTTAGTGTAGCAGTACCTTTAGAGTACAGAGGGGTGAGACATAGGTGTGGTCAGGTAACAGTCCGGGGTCAAATGCCAGGAGGGTATGTCAAACCCGGGTAGTTAAACAAATGGATAGTGAGAGGTCAAGTCCGGAGTCAGATACCTGAAGACAGAGAGAGTCAAAAGCAGAAGAGATAATCCACGAGAGTAGTCACAACAAAATCCAGGGTCATCAACAAGATCAAATATCAGAAACTGAGCACGCATACACACCTAACAATAGCAAATCTACAACTGACAATCTGCTGCTCACATCAAGCCAGTTTAATACCCTGCAAATCATTTGAGGACAGGCGACACCTGAGGAAATACACACAGGCTAAACCAGATTGAACAGCAGGGCTGTCAATCAGAATGAATGACAGCATACGATGCCCCAGGATCAGATCAGATGACAGGATTGTCACTCACAAAACCGACAGTCCAGCACATCACAGTTCCCATAGGGTGGCTGAGCTGTCACTCACAGAGTTCCTAGGCCACAGATATGAAACTGTGACAATTTCACTTACTGTATAATCTATTGGAAAATAGAAAAAATAACAGTCAGAGAAAAAAAACAGCAGTTTCACCATTGTTTTTTTAGAATGTCTGTTGTGCAGTAGAAATTATCAAATAATTTTTTAAATTCAGGTTCAACAAAATTTTTCAAAAAATTGAATGATGATGAATTGATTTGCCAAGAATCACAAACCTCCAATTGCCCTGAAAAGATGTGTGTAACAGTATCAGGTCTCCTAGGAGTGTTTTCAACCCATTTCAAGTTCTGTGACATTGCTAAGGTTGTGAGTGTTAAAGTGACCTCACCAAAAAAACTGATTTTAACCCAATAGTAACCAGAAGCCCATTTAATAGCACAAAGTACTGGCAATATATTCATGTTTATAAAAATTAAAAACAGTTGCAAAATTATTCCTCTTAGTCATTTGAGAACAGTTTGTCCATTCTGCGCAGAACACTGTCTCAAACTGACGGAGTTGCAGTCAGAGGTAACAGAGGCAGCATCTTCCTACTGTGAAGGAATCGAGTGATGTTCCATATACTCCATAGACTTGAACAGTTGAATATTTACTTTTTTTCTATTGTTGTTTTTAACAAAACAAAATTCAACAACCTTCCCAAAAATGACATAAGTACTACTAGGTGGGTATGTAAGGAGGAAGACCAGGCTGCGGGTACCTGCACCGAGCCTGGTCCGGAACTGTTGAGGCTGCCCCTCATGTTGCCTGGAGGAAGAAATGAGGGACCGGACAAACCTCATGACCCGGGTAGGAGGGGCCAGATAAAAAAAAGCACGCGCAGCAGAAGGGAGTTTTGCACGAATCAGCAGCAGTGCGCAGCCAGGTGACCGGTGTGCTCTGTCCCCTGAGTACCGGTACTGCAACAGGCTGCGTGTGTCGGCCCCCGCCGTCTTCATCAGGACCGCTGAGGAGAGAGGTTCCGTGTGCCCACTGACTGTAAGAGAGAGAGGTGCCATGCGCTCAGCGACCATGAGTACTGTGCATGTGCGGAGGAGAGAAGACCGAGTACCGGACATACTTTTGCGGCCTTCATTGCCGCTTGCTGCTTGACTCTGAGAACGCTGCAGCCTTGTTTGCTTCGGCCGCACAAGTTCCTGGACTAGGGGCTCTGCGGAAGGTACGGGAGACCGACCGCTGCTGCCAGAAGATGGATCATCATTTCAAGGACCCCCTATGTGGACATTCTCCAGGCCGCTGCCGGTGCTACAACCCCGGCGGGATCATCTGCTGTGGAGAAGCATAAAGGATACGATAAGTTCCTTCACTTGGACTGCCAGTATTTTACACTTGTTGTTGTTATTACCTATTCCTTAGCCATTTACCTCCCTGTGAGGAGTTAATACCTTATTTAATTAAATTGTTAAATTTTGTTAACCCTTGCTCTGCCTCCTGTCTGTCACTACATCCCGCAACCTGCTTACACTTGGCAAAGTTCAGCAGGATGCAGTCGACAAGCACAGAGGTGGCAGACCAAGCGGCCCTGGGTGTCCCAAGTGCCAGCTTGCCGCTGGGTGCCATGCTCGGCAATCTCCCAAAGTTTACGGGGAGGAATTTACTGTAATGCACCCCATGACCCCAACTATGCAGGCAGAGATTGCTGTGATGGCCCTGGATGGGAAAGCTAGATGCTCTGTCATGTTCCAGCCCCCGCATGTGCGGAACACATTCACTAGGGTGTTGAATCAGATCTTGGAAGAGATGCATGGGGACCCCACGGATGTCAGTGAATTGCAGATATGCTTGTTTAGCCACGTCCAAAGGGAGGGGGAGTCTGTGACCCAATATATGAAAGCGCTGAAGGAGATTCACGCCGCGATCGCTAAGCGGCATATGTGGGGCCTCCTGATGCAATTTTAAGAGACCAACTAGTAGCAGGCCTCAGGGATGCGCTGCTTAAACAGGCCTTGTGGGAGCGCTTTCGGGCCAATCCGCATATCTCTTTTCTAGAAATCGGGGCGGAAGCGCATGCGCGCAAGCAAGAGCGGGGGATAACAGCCTCGACAGGGACGGTTACGGAGCGGGGAGGTATCTGTTCCACCAGCAGCTGAATTAGGTTGGGTTAGAGAAATCCGGAAAGAAATTCAGGTTATGCAAGAAGAGTGGTCAGGCTTGAGAAACACCGTCATGGAGGCGCCGAACTCGTCCGGAGGCAGAACTAAACACGAGCCCCGTCTGGAGATGGGGCAGTTTCAAGTAGAGAGACAGCTGATTTGTTTTAGATGTGGGGACACTGGACATTATGCCTGAGGGTGCGCAAGACGGGGTAGGCCACTGACCCGTTGGCCGTTACACTAGTGGGCTCCATGGCTGGGGGATTCTAAACGGAGCCTGAGTTGCCAAGAAGGAGTGAAGGAAGTCCCACCAGTTTATTTTCCCTGAGCCCCCTCGTGTGGGCTGAAAAGGATAGCCAGGCCATCTGGTTTCTAGTTGATACAGGTTCCCAAGTGACTATCATGCCAGAGACTTATTTTCTCTTTGCCACGACAGCACCCACTGAGAGAGGGGATCCGCCCCTAAGAACAGGAAACCTACGGAGAGATAAAAGGGGTGGTCCCCCTCTCTCCCGAAGTTGGTTTCCTGTTCCTAGGGAACCTGGGGAGAGAATAGGATACCTGGGCTGTGATTCCGCCTGTGCGGTTACTGTAGGACGGCAGGGTCTCCAGCACCAGAAGCGGCGTCGGGGGACTCCTGTCCAGTTCCCCCCTCAGCTGACAGGACACCGTGAGACCTGGATTCGGATGGTTGCCCAGGCTCACGGAGAGAGCGTGGCGCGGAAAGATGGGTCGACGCTTGTCCAGGGCTGCACAAAAATCAGCAGGAGGTAACATGGTCCCAAACGGCGCGCCGCCAGGGCGATTCTGCCGGCTTGCGCGGGTGTGCAGGAGTCCCTAGAAGCGCTCTCCCCTGGAAGTCCTCCGTTTACTTCCGGGTCGGTACCGAGGAGGGGGTGCGCCTGTACTGAGCGGCATGGCCGCGCAGGCACACATAGTGAGGCTGAGACCCGGAAGTGATGAGCACTTCCGGGTGGGGAAAAAAAAAGATGATGAATTCCGAAGTGATAGAAAAACACCGGCTAGAAGCCCACTGGCGTGCAAACATGGCATCGCCAAAAGAGACCGCTGTACTCCCTCTGGAGAATGCAGCAGTGTCAGCACACAGCAGCCGCAGAAGCGGCAGTGGTGGCTTTAAGCAGAGCGGATCCTCATCTAAAAGTGGCAAAGACAAAACTGGTCAATCCACATCGCAGCCTGTGCCTTCACCTCCGCATTCAGTACCATGTTGACAGAGGCTTCACTGGCTGATGTTATTGTCCCACCTATTAGGCTGATAGCCCCCCTTCTTTCTGTATACCCTATGCAAAAAGAACCAAAAAGTCTAAACATAGAAAATGCGCCCTGTGTTCCCAGCCCCTTCCAGACAGCTACCCCAAGAGGATGTGCCAGATCTGCATCGGACAGACCCTGCAGGAAGAGTCCTCTATAAGAACAGAGCACATCAGTAGAGTTGAGTGATACTTTCCGATATCCTAAAGTATCGGAATCGGAATGGTATCGCCGATATCACTAAAATATCGGCGATACCCGATACCGATACCGGAAGTCCCATGTAAGTCTATGGGAACAAAATATCGCAACTAAAAAAACCCCATTCTTTCCTTGTAAACACTAAATATACACACATAGAATACATATATATATATACATGTCATTGTGACATATATATATACATATATGTATAGTTTATACACTTCTACATAGTAAAATATCCTCTCTGATTCAATTGCCGGGTAAAGCCGGCTTCAGTGAAAAGACAGAAGCACCCGACATGAAATGACACTTGGTGTACATAGGGTTAACCATGTCTTTTCATGTCGTTTGCTATCTGATTTGCACAAACAATTAAATCAGTCTATGTGTGCAAAATTTCACACCTGTAGGGGTTAATTAAAGGTGTAAATTCGTTGTAAAAAAAACGGACTTTTTTGCTACGAATTTACACCTTTAATTAACCCCTACAGGTGTGAAATTTTGCACACATAGACTGATTTAATTGTTTGTGCAAATCAGATAGCAAACGACATGAAAAGACATGGTTAACCCTATGTACACCAAGTGTCATTTCATGTCGGGTTCTGCATTTTCACAAAAGCCGGCAATTGAATTAGCGGCTATTATACTATGTAGAAGTGTATGAACTACAAATATAAATATATATATATATGTGTCACAAATTCAATGACATGTATATATATATATGAGGAGTAAAATTGCTGAAAAAAAATGCGTGGGCTCCCGCCCTATTTTCGCAACCAGACAGACAAAGCCACTGAGTGGGGGCAGATAATAATAGCCCAGAGAGGGACCATTATTTTTGCCCCCCCCCGGCTACTAACATCTGCCCCCAGACACCCCAGGAAAGACAAATCTATAATTAGATTCGCCCTTTCTGGCACTTTGCCCGTCTATTCCCATTGCCCTGTAGCGGTGGCGAATGGGTTAATATGGGGTTAAAGCCACCTTGCTATTGAAAGGTGACCTTAAGCCAGGTTAATAATTGAGAGCTGTCAATTAGACAACTATCAATTATTAATCCTATTGCATGAAATAAAAATAAAACACACACACTTTAATTAAAAATCATTTTAATGAAATAAAGACACATGTTTTTGACCATATTTTATTTTACTGCAAAAACCATTTCCTGTAATAAAAATAAAATAAAAAAGCAAAATTATTCTTACCTATCCCATGCACAGTCAGGTCCCACGGTGTAATCCTTCAGAAAGGGTTAATGTTTACTGCAGGGACCGCAGCTAATGCTGCAGCCTCACAGTAAACCCCAAATGAATGAGTTCCTCTCCTGCCTGACAGGAGAGTAAAGGCTGGGTGTCACATAACGATACACCAGCGATCCCGACAACGATATGCACTTGTCAGGATCGCTGGTGTATCGCTACATGATCGCTGCTGAGCTGCCAAACAGGCAGCTCAGGCAGCGATCTGGGAAAGCGACACTGCGGGTAACATCGCTTAAGGGCCCGTCTCACATAGCGATATCGCTACCGAGATCGCTGCTGAGTCACAAGTTTTGTGACGCAGCAGCGAGCTCACCAGCGATATCGCTGTGTGTGACATTCAGCGACGATCAGCCCCCCTGCCGGGTATCGCTGATCGTCGCAGAAATGTCAGGACCTTTTTTTGATCGCTGGTTTCCCTCTGACAGGCACGCATCGCTGCGTGTGACAGGCGGGAGACCAGCGATCCGCTGGTAACCAAGGTACACAGCGGGTTTCCAGGCACCGCGCAGCGCTTGGAAACCCGCTGTGTACCTTGGATACCAGCTCCGTGCATCAGGGCGCTGGTATCCAAGGTACACAGCGGGTTTCTAGGCACAGCCCCCGCGCCTGGAAACCCGCTGTGTACCTTGGTTACCAGCGGATCGCTGGTCTCCCGCCTGTCACACGCAGCGATGCGTGCCTGTCAGCGGGAAACCAGCGATCAAAAAAAGGTCCTGACATTTCAGCGACGATCAGCGATACCCGGCAGGGGGGCTGATCGTCGCTGAATGTCACACACAGCGATATCGCTGGTGAGCTCGCTGCTGCGTCACAAAACTAGTGACTCAGCAGCGATCTCGGTAGCGATATCGCTATGTGAGACGGGCCCTTAAGTGGAAAGCTTAATTGATTGCTTTCCACTTTCACTTCAGGTCAGCCAGGGACACAATCAGTGACGTCAGAGGGAACTGATTAACAAAAATAGGGGTTCCCTTCGAAAAAAAAATGGCGTGGGGTCCCCCCTATTTTTGTTAACCAGCCAGATGAAGCAGACCGCTGAGGCCTGGATTTTCAGGCTGTTAAGGAGCCAAGATCCATGGACCTTGCCAGCCTGATAATACTAGGCCACAGCAGTCTGCATATCTTGGCTGATTAACAAAAATAGGGGATCCCCTCGAAAAAAATTGGCGTGGGGTCCCCCCTATTTTTGTTAACCAGCCAGATGAAGCAGACCGCTGAGGCCTGGATTTTCAGGCTGTTAAGGAGCCAAGATCCATGGACCTTGCCAGCCTGATAATACCAGGCCACAGCAGTCTGCATATCTTGGCTGATTAACAAAAATAGGGGATCCCCTCGAAAAAAATTGGCGTGGGGTCCCCCTATTTTTGTTAACCAGCCAGATGAAGCAGACCGCTGAGGCCTGGATTTTCAGGCTGTTAAGGAGCCAAGATCCATGGACCTTGCCAGCCTGATAATACCAGGCCACAGCAGTCTGCATATCTTGGCTGATTAACAAAAATAGGGGATCCCCTCGAAAAAAATTGGCATGGGGTCCCCCCTATTTTT
>JARQOD010000001.1:736132272-736208826 GCA_033576555.1 Oophaga sylvatica
TCGGGGGGCCCCCTTTAACAAAAGACCAGATTCATGATGCACAAAAATGCAGAGAAATATGGGTATAGTCAATGCCAAACACTTCTTTCTTCCATTACATAAATGATATCAAATTGTAAATTCTACAATAGCTCAGAAACTCCCAAAATCCCACAGGCACAGTACGGGCCCGGCCCCATTTACAGTCCCCCCATACAATATTATGGGCACCACATAGCCCTCCATACAGTTTTATGTAAATTTTCCCCCTCCCGTGTATACTTTTTGTATTTCTGAACAGTACCTTTTTTCTGTTTTTTGTTTTCCGGGTTTTTAATCCATAAAAAGTGAGGTCTGTGTGTGACTCCGGAAATATATACGGAGTTTTAAAATTTTCCCCAAAAACTGTATACAGCTGTACCTTCTGATACAGTACCATATATCTGCTGGTTTTTTGGGTTTCCCTTTTTCCCAAACTAAAGGAAGTGTGGTGGAAAAAGGAAACGGCCCGGGGCGGTGGGGGCCAGCTGGCACTGATGGTGGTGGGGGGCATCTGCGGGTTTGTGCCAAAAGCAAAATAGCCCCCCTAAGGAGGGGTGTTGAGACTGCGTCATCATCTGGCTCCAAAAAAAGGGGGGAAAAGGTTTGGGGTTTTTTCCCGGGGAGTAGGCAAGCCGTTTTTAAAAGGGGCCGGGCTTCAGGAACGGTTTTTTGGTAACATTCCCAAAACAGCCTCCAGCTCTATTCCCTCTCTTCTAAATTTAAAAATTCGCAAGAAATGATTCGTCAGTGCGGGGTCCTTGTCGGGAACAATCCCTTTTCCCTTGTGTTCTTCCCCCCACCAAAAGTGAAGGATGTGGCAGGCCATTTTTTCAGTTTACCCCGGGGGCTCTTTTCACATACCTGTTGGGTTTCAAGGGGAAATTCTGAACTCCCCCGCCCCCAAAATAATTATGACATGGAGTGCACTGATGCACAGCCCCCGTATATGTTTTGCTGGTACATTCACCCCGAAACACTGCTTTGCCCTGACAGTTACTTTAGCCCGATTTCTTTACCCCGATGAAACTCAGGTGCCCCTTCCCACAAAAATACCCCTTAAAATGGACACAGAGGAAAGGTTTCAGATGAAATTTAAGAGGAGGGATTGGGTTTTTCCCCGTTGTTGGGCCCAGATTGGCATTTCCCTTGGGGGGAAACGGGTGCCGCTGGCAATAGCTCAGAAGAGGAGGAGGATCCGCAGCAGGCATCGACATCGCAGCTGCGGTTATCTGGCAGGCCTGTAGCAGTCCAAAAAAGTGTTAAAAAACAAAAAGAGTAGCAGGACAGCTTGGTCAGATGGTCAAATTAGCACAGCGTGCCAGCCCTAAAAATTTATCCCATAGTAGTAAGAGTGCAGTGTGGCACTTTTTTGACCAAAATCCTATTGATGAGGCAAGAGTTAACTGTAAAAAGTGCGGAAGGACCTTTAGCCGAGGGAAAAATCTCCGAAATTTGAATACCAGTTGCATGCTTAGACATTTAAACACCATGCACTTGCAAGCGTGGACAGACTACAAAACCTCAGGTAGACATGTGCATCTGCTGCGACTGAAGGTAGCCAGCAACGCTACATCGCTTTCCCCACTGTAAGCCCACCGGTTAGCACACCACCAGCAAGAAATGTTGAGGTGCTGTCGCAAGGCCAAAGCAGTCAGGGAATCACAATGTTTTTCCAACGAAAGACTGAATCTAGGCCATCACCACCTCAACCATCACCATCACCAACCCCCTCTCAGTCCGCCATGTCCACCGCTAGTTCCCCCATATGCAGCTCTCAAGTCCAGCTCACCCTAGCAGACACTCTGAGTAGGACAAGAAAGTACTCATCCTCTCATCCGCGTACACTGGCTTTGAATGCCTACATTGCCAAGCTGATCTCATTAGAGATGATGCCCTTCCGTTTGGTTGAAAGTGCAGCATTCCGAGAGCTCATGGCCTACGCTGTCCCATGCTATGACCTACCCAGTCGGAACTTCTGTAAGGTTCTTTGTCTCTGTTGACATGTTCCTTGAAACTCAGTTTTCCGTCGGCCATTTTGCTTTCTGTCTTTCTGCAGCTCTTGCCCTCAGTTAATATGGAGTTTCCAGTTTTCATGTTCCCGCCCTGATTCTTCCCTCTTGCTTCTTAAGCAGCCTCAGCTGAACAATCAATGCTCCTGAATCAAGCCTCAGTCAGTCTGTGACCTGACTCCTGGAAGCCTTGGACTTGTACTCCAGCTATTCCCTACTGAGGAACCTTGGAACACTTTTGGACTCTGGAAACCTGCTGTTTGGTGAATCCATGTTTGCAGAGGAATTACGGTACAGAGAAGAGATCCTGAACCTGCTTTGGAGAGTTATTGTAGTGCTTGAAGTTACTCTGGCCTGCTGTGTCTCCTGTCGCTGTTCCTGCAAACTGTGTGAACTTTTCAGCATGCTTGTATGAAGTAATACAAGTCATTTCATTTCAACCTATGTCTCCTGTGTTTTCCTCGCACCCAAGCACAAGACGCTAAGGAACTGTACACTATACATGACAACTTCTTTTCTAGAAAAGCCATCTCTGCCTCCACCTGCATGTGAAAGACCGCATTGTCCATGCACTCAAACAATCAGTGAGTGGCAAGGTGCACCTCACAACAGATGCATGAGCCAGTAGGCATGGCCAGGGCCATTACGTGTCCATCACTGCATACTGGATTAATGTGGTGGATGCAGGGTCCACAGGGGACAGCGGCGGTGGGACAGTGCTGCCTAGCCCACAGTATAGGCAACAGTTGGCTGTAGGTGTTCGACCCTCCTCCTCCTCCAGAAGTGAAAGCTCGTCGACAGAGCACTCCATCCGCAGCTGCCAGTGTTGCACACGAGGTGTCCCACTATTGAACAGCTTGTGGTAAGCGTCAGCAGGCTGTTTTAAAGATGATGTCTTTGGGCGACAAAAGACACACCACGGAGGTACTGGCCGACTACTTGCAGCGAGAAACTGAGTCATGGCTGGGCAGTATACATCTTGAGCCAGGCAAGTTAGTCTGTTGTGAATGGGTTTGAGATGAGTTCTGAGCAGAGGCTTCCTCTGGTGGTTACAAGCGGTGCTGGTCTGTCCAGTGAAGATTGTGAGGACTGGGAATCAGGTGTTACTGACTGGTCTTATATAAGGGAGTCACCTTCCATCAGGGTTGCCGGTGATCAATTGTTCTGGTCTGAATCCTTCATTCCTGTTTCCCTTGTAGCCTGCTGTGTCGTGTCTGCATCTCCTGCTAACAGATAAGACATTTTCATCTTTTTGTTTTTGTGCTATATTTTTGCATTTTTATCCTGCACTTCTGTGGGGGCCTTCTGGGTCCCCTCCGGGGGCTTTTGCCCTCTCAGTTTAGTTCAGCCACTTATGTACGTACTTTTGCTTTTTCCAGTTTTTTCAGTGGCTGCTGTTTTGATTTTGTTACACCAGAGAGCTAGTTTGGGTGGTAGAGGTCGTGTGATCTCAGGTGTTTTTGAAATTAGTGGTGTTGGTGCTTTTCAGGGTTTTCTGGGATTGCAGTAAGTACCCTTCCTGTCCTTTTCTATTTAGTTAGTTTGGGCCCCAGCGTTTGCTCATACTATTTTCTTTCTGTGTCAGTATTTCATCTTGTCTAACCACCATTACATGTTTGGGGGCTTTCTATTGTCTTTGGGGTTCTGCTCCGGGGCAGATAGCTTTCCTATATCTATCTTTAGGTGTAGTTAGTTTCTCAGGCTGTGACGAGGCGTCTAGGACCAACGTAGGAACGCTCCACGGCTGCCTCTAGTTGTGGTGGTTAGTCAGGGTACTGCAATCTCATAGTTTCCAACTGCTCTGGTGTATTGCCTTTTTTTTACCTGCACTCCTCAGCTACCAAATCATAACATTAGTCAGTGATAACGGCCGTAATTTTGTGGCAGCCATAGCCCTGGTAAAACTCAGACACATACCTTGCCTGGCTCACACCTTGAACCTGGTGGTGCAGTGCTTCATAAATAATTATCCGGAGTTACCAGCCCTGCTCCATAAGGTGCGAAGTCTGTGCTCGCACATCTATCGCTCGCCTGTAGACTCCAGTCGTATGCAGAGGCTGTAGCAATCACTCCATCTCCCCAAGCACCGCCTAATCATAGACGTTGCAACAAGGTGGAACTCCACCATGCACATTGTTGAGAGGCTGTGCAAACAGAGGCAGGCTGTAATGCATTTGTGGGAGGATACACGGGCAGGCAGTTTGAGGGCAGACATCGAGTTGTCGGATGTGCATTGGTCAAATCTGAAAGACCTCTGTATAGTCCTTCAGAGTTTTGAGGAATGCACATGGCTGGTAAGCGCAGACGACCCCGTTATAAGCATGAGCATCCCACTTAAGTGTCTGCTCATGCAAACTTTGACGCACATTAAGGATCATGCGTCTGCAGCGGAGGAGGAAGAGGAGTAGGAGAAAGAGGGAAGCCTTGATGACATTCAGCCATTGTCTGCTCAGGGAACTGTCGTGGACGAGGTGGAGGAAGAAGAGGAAGAGGAGTAGGATGAGGGGGATGATTATTTTGGGGAGGACGATGTTTCTCAGGGGGCAAGAGAAAATGTTGGCTTGCCAAGATCAGGTACAGGGTTTGTGCGTGACTGGAGGTATGTGGATTTGGCAGAAAGTGCTCCTCCACCCACCACTGGCAGTGCATCATTGACACCTGGAACATTGGCCCACATGTGTGATTTTGTCTTGCAGATCCTAAAAAGGGACCCCTGCATTGCCAAAATTATGAAGGATGACGACTACTGGTTGGCCAGCATCCTCGATCCATGCTATAAAGGCAAATTACAGAACACCATGCCACAGGAGAACCTAGAGCTGATATTGGCGACCAAACAAGCAACTCTGGTAAACCGTTTGTTAGAGGCGTTCCCAGCACACAGCAGTTGTGCAGATTCTACCACGAGCCGTACTGGGCCAAATGGAAGAGGTGTTCGTGGTGCACACAGCCGAAGTGGCGTTGGAGACAGGGGTTTCATGACCATGTTGTGGACTGATTTCTCGAGTACTGCTCACACGACTGTTAATACTGATTCGATTGCAACAGACAGGAGACAGCAGTTGTCAACTATGGTTCAAAATTACCTCTCCTCCCCTATCGATGTTCTCCCTCACAGTTCATTCCCCTTTCACTACTGGGCCTGTAAACTGGACACCTGGCCTGAATTGGCACAATATGCCTTACAGGAGCTCGCTTGCCCTGCTGGTAGTGTGCTATCAGAAAGTGTCTTCAGTGCTGCTGGATCAATTCTAACAGAAAGAAGGCCCCGGCTGTCGACCCAAAATGTAGGTGATCTCACCTTCATTAAAATGAACCATGCCTGAGTTTCAAAGGATTTTGTACCACCTTCCCCTGATGACACATAGGTTGCCAGCAAAATGGCTTTCTTTGTCCTCCTCTTCCTCCGACTTCTCCAATTCCTCGATTTGCAGCTGCTGAATGTCCAGCCTACACCTCAACATATGCCAGTTTTTCCTCCTTTCTAACTGGGCTGTACCCCCCCAGGGCCGGCGTCAGCACGTTGCGCACCCGGGCTAGTGCCGGGGCCCTGAGCCAATGGGGGGGCCCACTCGCCGTCAGAGACACCGGCGTACTATGAGGGGCCCTGTGCCAGTGTCGGCGTCCACGAGTGTACCCCCTCTGCTTGCTCAGGGCCGCAGCACTTGCAATAATTACCTCTTCCTGCTCCACCGCTGTGACGTCTTCCGCGTTTCCTGACAATGACATTCAGGTCAGAGAGATCGATGACGTCACGTCTGTGCGCCCTCTGCCTGAGCAGTCACAGTGCAGAGAGCTGGAAGATGGCGATGCTGAGGAGTCCAGAGTAGAGCAGCGCCCAGCGAGGAGAGGTATTTCATTTTTTTAAATGTTTGGAGCAATATATGGGGAGCATTATACACTGGAGAATTATATATGGGGCCCAACATATACTTGAGCATCAGAGATAGGGCCCATTATACACTGGAGCATTATATATGGGGCACATCATACACTGGAGCATTATAAATAGGGCCCATCATACACTGGAGCATTATATATGGAGCACATCATACACTGGAGCATTATAAATGGGGCCCATCATACACTGGAGCATCATATACTGGGCACATTATACACTGGACCATCATATGGGGCCCATTATATATGGAGCATTATATAGGTCCATCATACACTGGAGCATCATCCATGGGGCCAATCATATACTGGAGCATCATATGGGGCCCATTATATAAGGAGCATTATATAGGCCCATCGTACACTGGCGCATCATCCATGGGGCCCATCATTTACTGGAGCATCATATGGGGCCCATTATATAAGGAGCATTATATAGGCCCATCATACACTGGAGCATCATCCATGGGGCCCATCATATACTGGAGCATCATATGGGGCCCATTATATATGGTGCATCATACGGGTCACATTATATATGGAGCATCACATGGAGCCCATTATATATGGAGCATTATATATGGGGACCATTATATTTGGAGCATTATATGGGGCTCATCATACAGTGGAGCATCATATATGGGGCCCATCATATACTAGAGCATCATATGGGGTTCATTATTTATGGGGCATCATATAGGGCCCTTTATATATGGAGCATCATAAGGAGCACATATGGGGCCTATTCTGTATGGAGCATTATATGGAGCCCATTCTATATGGAGCAATATATGGGCCCATCATATACTGTATGGAGCTTTATATGCAACTCATTATACTGTTTGGAGCAATATGTGGGGCTCATTATACTCTATGGGGACCGTCCTATACTGTATGGCACATTATATGGGGACCATCATTTACTGGAGCATTATTTGGAGCTCATCATATCCTGTATGGAACATTATATGGGACCAATTATGTATGGAGCAATATATGGGGCTCATTATTTTGTATGGAGCAATATATGTGGCTCATTATACTGTATTAAGCATTATATTGGGCCCATTATTCTGTATGGAGCATCATATATATGACTCATTATTCTGTATGGAGCAATATATGTGGCTCATTATTCTGTATAGAGCAATATATGGGGCTCATTATTCTGTATGGTGCACTATGTAGTGCCCATAATACTGTAAGGAGGACTATATCGTCCGGTTTTTGAGCTATTATAGAATTTACAATAGATATCACTCATGTAATGTAAGAAGTGAAGTATTTGGCATTGGACTATACGTATATTTCTGTGCCGTATCGAAGCATCATGAATTGTGGTATGTGTTAAAGGGGCCCACTGACACTTTTTGGCCGGGGCCCATGAAAACCTGGAGCCAGCCCTGCCCCCCCCACAACTTTAGCCAAATAACCCCCAGTTTTCAATGCGTATCTGTTATTATAAAGTAAATTAAGGTTGACAAGCTTAAGTAATAAGAATTGATGTTGTTGGCATTGAAATGGGCACTGTAGGTGTGTTTACTGTCCTCCACTCCCTGCCGACTTTTCTTCCCCATTGACTTGCATTGGGGTCGGTTCGCGTTTCAGTCGGACCTTTGACTTTTTCCGATAGTTGGCCGATTTCGTTTTACTCGACTTTTGGGAAAGTCGGGTGGTCCGACTCGACCCTCCCGGAGGCAAAGTCGCTCATCTCTACTTGAGAGTATATTTTCCAGCAGCAGTGCAGTATAGCATTTTAAAACATAGTGTGTAGCCAGGAGATGTGTGGCTGGCATGGCTGCATGGTGGTAGAGGTCATACAGTAGAAAAAAATGATGGGTGAGGCAAAGAGATATCTGAAAGTGTAGGATGATCAACGACAGCTCCAGCAACAGCAGTACCACAGTCTAACACTATAAAACACAGTGGGAGGCCAGGAGATATGTACCTGGCTTTGCAGTGACAGTGGCAGAAGCCACAAAGTAGAAAAATGATTCATGGTCCACTTGGCTGTAACAAAGCCATCGGCCATGCTCCAGTTTGGCTACTGCATGATATACATGCCTACTGCATGATTGGAGATGCTCCAATATATGCAATATATGCAGCTTCAAATTCCAGTGGGTTGCAACGTTGCAAATCAGAGGTTTCTCTCACAGACTGTTCTATTTTTGCAAATTCAGGATAGCATGCTTTGAATCGTCAGATTGGCTGAAATGATCAAACACTTTTCTGGCCGCTTTTCCTAAGTGGGTATGTGGCACCCCAGGAGTTTGGTTGCCACAATGGCCTTGACTCCCTCCAGGGGGGAGTGATGTCATGCCTGAAAGCAAAGAGGGGATCCCCTTAACAGGCAGTTTCAGCATACAACACAGTTCCTGCTCCAGGCCAGAAGGGGGAGCTCTAACCCAACTTGAGGAGAACTGGACTCTGTGGTCAGAAGCAGAAAGTTAGTAGTT
This sequence comes from Oophaga sylvatica, assembly GCA_033576555.1. Lineage (NCBI taxonomy): Eukaryota > Metazoa > Chordata > Amphibia > Anura > Dendrobatidae > Oophaga > Oophaga sylvatica. The sequence continues at coordinate 736,140,659 of JARQOD010000001.1, forward strand.
AGTTAGTGCCTGAACAGGGTTGAGAGAGGACGTGTGAAGAGGAGCTGGGGATAGGAACTACAGCTGAGCTCATCCCCAGGCTTGAGCACCATAGACCAGGCCCCGGAGCCCGAGGCTATGTGGGTACTAAAGCCCCAGCAACAGAATCCGGAGGGCAGAAGACCGCAGATCCTCTGTCCCCAACTGATTCTCGATGACACAGCAGCATGTGTGAGGCAGAGATGCCAGGCAGGAGCAATCCCTGAAGCAGGCTACAGTTACCTGTCATGCGAGTGGAGTTCTACCTAAGTAGCAGACAGAGAGAGGAACTTGAATAGAGCTTACAGCAGCAAGTACCTCAGAGAATAGTGCTAGAAAGGAGGCCTCACAACCCACCTGAACAGGGAGATTCCCAAATTGCTTTCAGGCTGACCGACTCCAGAGCCATCTGTAACCTAAGCCCCGGACTGTACCTGCACAGGTAAGTAAAAGGTAAAGGAAACTGCACTCTGTTGTGTCTTCTGAATCTTTCCTGGGTCACCTGCCCTGCACCACATTCACCTCCAACATTATCTTTAATATCCTGACTACCCTGGGACAGGCTCTGCCTGTGGAGGGCTGAACCAACTCTGCTGCATCAACAACTGTCCCAGTGGACTGAATCTACAGCATTGGCTAACATCTTTATTGCCGAGTACCACAGGTGGCGTCACAAACACTTTATTACCAACTCTTTATTATCCCTTTTTCATCGTATCTCCTTTTATTGGACGCCCAGGGCCACGGACCGGGTCACTGCTGCCGTGACACTGCCCCTTTAAGAAGTGGCCCGGTATCGATTATCCCCACTGCCCTGGCGGGCGCTCCAAGTATATTTTTTAAAGAAATTTTGCAGATCTAAATTCAGGACAAGTTCCATGCATGGAGCCTAAGTTACTTTGCATTACTGTACAGCTGCCAGAATGTTCCAGGCATTGTCGTTCCTGACAATTCGCAGTTGCATTTGACGGGAAGCTAGTCATCATGAGATTTATCTCCTGATGCACTGCAGCAATTTTTCTACTATTTGGCTTTTGTCACCCATGCTTTCAAGCAGTAAAACCATTTGGCAGTGCTTTAATTTTCATGAGTGAAAAGAATGAGGTTGGTGTGTGGAATTAACGCTGTGTTCTGGAACTGTTAGGTGGTCATGTCTGTTGAGTAGGATCTGGAGAAAGAGTAGGAGGAGACAGGTAAATTCCACCTGGTTGTGGAATATAATGTACACTGACAAGCAAAAGAGTAATAATGTTTTGAACTTTTGATTTGCAGGCTCATATCTCACCATCTACTACTGCTTCGAACGTGAGACTAGCTTCATTTTATAGACAATCATCTTGGTTATCTCATGCATGAATTGGACTTGAAACTAATTAGCATATGATAAGTTATGCAGATTCAAGTCATGTCACTGCATTGATACTGTTTTGCTCTTGGTGATGGAAAAATATTTTTCTTCATGTATACTACAAATTGCAACCTGTTCTCACATTCTCTAATAGCTCAGTGTGTTATTAGGTTGATTCCTACGCAAAAGGTCACTGGTTCAAATGAAGTAGCCACAAAGAAAATTTCCAAAGGAAAGCGAAACAGCATCATGCAGCTCACCAATAGCCATCTCTCTGTCAAGAAAATTGCCAAACTGCATCATGTGAGTGCCATGATGATTGGAATAATATGACATGAAATCCGTCCATCTATTCAAAAGCTAAGAGGTGGATGTCCAGGCAAAATATCGGAGTCAACAAGTCGGCTCATCAAAAGGGCTATCAGTTCTGGCGCGACAAACACTGCAGTGAAGGTGTCTGAAATGAAGGCCAGAAAAAAAGGTGAAGCAGCCTCCACCACAATATCTTCAAAAGAAGCATTGGCTCGAGTTTGCAAAAAAGTAGGAAAAAACTAGGCTCTGGTAGGTACAAATGGGCCTGGAAGAAACAAGAGAAAAAGAGGCTAACGGATCAAGAGATTGAAGGAACTGTCAAGTTCGGTGGAGGAAGCATGATGATATGGGGTTGTTTCACAGTCAAAGGCGTTGGATACTTGACCAGGATCGATCATGGTCTCAATGCTGAGCTATATGTGAGTATCTTACAAGACGAGTTACTTTGTGCACTCGAGTACTATGGGTAGTAAAAGGACAACATAGTGTTCCAGCAGGACAGCAACATGAAGCATACATCAAGATTGGTGAAGAAATGGTTCAATAACAATGAAGTAGAAGTGCTGGATTGGCCCCCACAGTCCTGAGATCTCAACTCAATCGAACACTTGTGGGTAGAGTTGAAGAGAAAACTGTATACATACCCAAGTGAGTTGATCAGTATGTGTAAGGGTGTGACAGGGGCTGTCATATGCTTTTTCCTCTCTAAACAGTGTTTGTACAAAGTGTGTACTGATTTGTGACTGTTATAATATGTGGTGCTGCATACAATTCTATGAGCACTAATGTATTATGTTAATGTGATATATAGTGATTAATGTATGATGTTATTTATGTATGGTGTTTAGGGAAAGTTTAGAGATAAGGATAGGATTGGGTATAGTGCAGTGGTGGACACAATAAGTTCAGGAAGTAGGTAGACAGGTTTAAGAAAGAAAAATTTAAGCCTATAGGGATTTTCCCAGTCGGGAGGGGTTGTAGTAAGTATAATAAGCTACTTGCTGGTTTTAGGGAGTTAGTCAGAGATAGAGTTGGAGATAAGACAAGTGTCAGAGGACAGGCAGATTAGGCCAGTGGGCCGGATTGTACGGAAAAGCACAGAACTTTTTGGGGAGCAGCATGCGGACAGCCAGGGCCGGCTCCAGGTTTTTATGGGCCCCGGGCGAAAGAGTCTCAGTGGGCCCCTTTAACACAGACCACGATTCATGATGCACAGATACTGCAGAGAAATATGGGTATAGTACAATGCCAAACACTTCTCTTCTTCCATTACATGACTGATATCTATTGTAAATTCTACAATAGCTCAGAAACTGCCAAATCCTCACAGCGCACAGTACAGACCGGACAGTACAGTCCTCCATACAATATTATGGGCACCACATAGTCCTCCATACAGTATTATGGGCCAAATATAATGCTCCATAAAGAATATTGGACCCCAAATTATGCTCCATACAAAATATGGAGCTCTCCTCTGCACTGTGCTGCGCTCTGCACTGTTACGGCTCAGGAAAGGGTGCTGTGGAAAGACTCCCCATTATCATCCTCATTGCCTCCCCATCATCATCATTGCCTCCCCATTATCATTATCATTGCCTCCCCATCATCATCATTGCCTCCCCATTATCATCATCCCCATCATCATCATTGCTTCCCCATTATCATCATCATTGCCTCCCCATCATCATCATTGCCTCCCCATTATCATTATCATTGCCTCCCCATCATCATCATTGCCTCCCCATCATCATTGCCTTACCTTCATCATCACCTCCCCATCATCATCATTGCCTCCTCACCACCATCACTGCCTCCCCCCAGCACCATCACACATACAGCACCACACACAGACAGCATCGCAGCACTCTCTTACATACACACACACAAAGCAGCGCACTACATACACACACGCAGGCAGACACACACACACACTGATACACACAGACGCATATACCTCACATCTCACCTGTCCAGCGCCCGCGCTTACTCTCTGCCACAGCCAGCCGCTGAATGATGACGTCATCCAGCGGCGTTGCTGTGAGAGGAAGCCCGGAGCTGTGGAGGCACGGGGAGAGGTAAGTATTGTGCCGGCTGCTGCCGGGGCCCTGAGCAAGCGGGGGGACCCAGTGGCGGCGCTGGCACCGCTCTCATCCGCAAACGGGCGCCGGGGTGGCCGACGGCGAGTGGGCCCCCCGACTGCTCAGGGCCCCGGCACTTGCCTGGGTACACCGGGTGCTGACGCCAGCCCTGCGGACAGCCGACATTACTTTTCAGCGGTCCCTCTCAGGATATCTGGGGCCAACTGCCCGAACTAGGTACGGAAGTGGGTGCCTTTTTCATCTCACATAAGGGGGAGCCGGATGGGAAACTAGGACAGAGAAGTGAGCCAGAGAGCATGGGAGCTGCGGAGTTGGAAAGAGCGTCTCAGGGGCCAGAAATGCTAGGAAATTAAGGGAGAGCTCAGGCTTGAAAAACTGACATAGTGAACACGTGCTATACTGTAACTGCCATGGAACCATCAAATTTGTTGAGTAAAGTTAAAACGATAAAAATCATCACGGAGTCTGTCGTTCAATGTGTGTTGGCATCTGGATCCGGAATCATGGAACCAGCTGAGACATCCAATGCAAAAGTGAATGTTATGCATTTCACCCAAACCATACGACAGACAGGACACTACTTACTTGTGGGGTGCCAGGGTGTGGGAGAACAGTTTCCCCTCTCCCGACTACCGCCCTCCGTCCCTCACAAATGCATCAACTTTATGAACCTGTAGAAGAGACCTAGGAACAGATTTCGGTAGATACATGCTTGCATCTGATCGAGAGCATGCCCAGAAGGATTCAGTTACTTTTGAAAGCCAAAGGTGGATTTAAAAAATACTAACAAAATAATAAAAATAAAAATTTAGATTTTTAGTCTCAAAACAGTAACAATGCAGTGACATCACAAGAATCTGCATAACTAATCATATGCTAAATAGTTGCAAGTCAAATTTATATAATAGATAGCCAAGATGATTTTCTACCCTTTTGCTCTTCAGTGTAGTTTCCAACTTCATTAGCTGTGCTGGCTGTGGTGGTGCATCACTTGCGCACAAAACATTCACCCAGTGAGCCATGAAACTTATGTAGTTGCTACTCCAGGTGTTTACAGCGCAGTGCATTTTGGGATTCAGAGACAAGTCTAGAAAGTGGCCTACATTCTCTTACATGTGAGAGCACGGAGTGGATACCCTTTTCTATGAGAAATAATGGTGGCTGCGTAGTGATGAGCGAGTATACTCGTTGCTCGGGTTTTCCCAAGCACGCTCGGGTGATCTCCGAGTATTTGGAAGTGCTCTGACATTTCGTTTCTGTTGCCATATCTGCATGATTTGCGGCTATTTGACAGCCTGAATACATGTGGGGATTCCTTAACAAACAGAAATTCCTCACATGTATTCAAGCTGTCCAGCAGCCATAAATCATGCATCTGAGGAAACAGAAACTAAATCTCCGAGCTCCTCCAAATACTCAGAAACCACCCGAGCAACGAGTATACTCACTCATCACTAGTGGCCATTTTTCAGTCAGGTTGTGTCCACTCCTTCTTTTCCTGAAAAGCAACCGACTCCTGAAGGTGGTACGGCAGAGATTGCACCACCAGTAACTTGACCAGATGATAGTTTAATTGACACACAAGTGGATGACTGGGAGCACCCAGCTACTTATTTCCTTTACACACAATAAGAGACTGTCGCTGCAGCAGAGAAGGAGGCGAAGGCAAAATCGGAGAAAAACAAGGACCAGTGGTATATGACAATGATAATAATGAAGATAGTAACCCTGTTCTATTTGCCTATGCAGCCTGACTGCCAGCAAGACAAGGAAAAGGAGAAAGGGGATGAGAGAAATTTAAGGTTTGCTTTGATGGCTACCAGTTTAATTTTCCTAAATGACCAGGCAATGTGCTATTTGACAGGTGTAGCTCCTCGTCTTAATGTGGCGAGATTTCCATGGTTTATTTGCTTATGCTGAGCCTGATGATTGAAAGAATCATCTGACAGCAAATTCAAAAGAGCTCCAACACTTGATATGCCCACACATATGACTTGCCACCACCATGACCAGACCTTTCAAGCATTGTTGAGCATCCTCCACCAGAAACATGTGAGGCATCACCTGCTTTAGAACTGATAGCAGAGTAAGCAGATTTACCTAAGCTGAGTATTGCTAAGGCCAACATTCTCGTCTTCTGAAGACTTCACCGCCTCAGCACCCCTGCCTGGTACCCAGGTCTTCATCACCGAATAGTCTTCGTCGTCATTCCAGTATTGGCTGACAGTTGTTTGGGTGCGAGAAATGGCCTGTGTTTCTTGCCCCCTTCCCCCTCCCACCCCACCTAATTCTCATCTCGAGATGGGCCTTGGCTCAGAATGCTGGTATCACTGCTAGTACCCCTACCACTATGATTTACAGACCAGCAGCACTGCATGACATTAGAATCATATCCTTCATTTCCTCTAGCCCCATGTCATTTGAGTACAAAGGCTTACTTTTCATCTCTTCCAATAAATCAACTGAAAGTTTTTCTTCTTGTGTAGTAGCCCCATGTGTGCTGTGGGTTAGGGGCAGAACAGAAATAGGTGTCATTGACAGAATTGAAATTCCTCTATGTAAAACATTAAGTGTTATGGTGGCAGAGGAGGTGAACTGAGAAGAACACTGACTCAAGCTGATGGTGTCACTGTCAGAGAAATCCTGCTTTGACTTATAAAAGTAATGTGACATATATTACATTATGCTTTTTGCTTCTTCCACATTGATAGGCTTGGCAGATACAAAGGAGGCCAAGTGTGAGATGCTTTTGGTACTACTTCTGTCGGGAACTTTAATTGTTAGCATATGCAACAGATTAGGACTTATAGCAGCTATATTGTTGTGCAGTTTACCAGATTCGTATACAGCCTTAATAAATGCACTTGAGACGAGACCAGAAACTGACATTACATTAGAGTTTGTGAAAACAAGAATCATAGATGAATATCAGAGAAGAAAAGAACAAAGCAATGATTCTTCTACGGAAAAGGACAGTGAAAACGCTCTTAAAGCTACAGAATTTAAAAAAACCCTATAATAAAGAGACAAGAGAATGCTTCAGATGTAAGAAAAAGGGTCATTTAAAGAAAGACTGTACCATATGGAAAGCAGAACAACAAAAATTACAACATAAAAAGCATACACAGAAAGTAAAAAACACAATTTCCGATTCGTGTGAGAATAATTGGAATGGCACATTCAAAATAAAAGACAAGAAATCATCACTTGGTTGGTTTATTGATTCAGGAGCAATGAGTCATATGACAAGTGACAAGAATTTCTTTTCTGATCTTGATTTAGATAAGAAAGAAGCCATTTATCTTGCAGATGGAAGCAAAATAACCGCAGAAGGTATCGGACAAGGTATACTAAATTGTTCAAACAAGTTCAGACTAGATTCAAAGATACTTGTACAGGATGTGTTGTATGTTCCAAAATTGGAAGGCAGATTATTATCTGTGAAACATTTAACAGCAAAAGGACTTACAGTAAAATTCAAAGACAATGAGTGTGCAATTATTGCAAGAAACAAGATGATAACCAAAGTCAAGGCAGATGAACAATTATATCCTTTTGACAAACCAAAGGAACAGATGAAGGTATGTACACATGATCACAAAAACTGTATTCACATGTGGCATAGACGTCTAGGACATAGACACCCAGACAGTATAAGGGAACTACAGAGAAAAGAATTGACAAAAGATTTAAAGATATCAGATTGCTCAGTTACCATAAGATGTGAATGTTGTATAAAATCCAAAGCTACAAGGATATCTATTCCAAAAGAAAGTGAGATAAAAAGCGAAAGACCACTTGATTTGGTGCATACTGACGTATGTGGACCCATGAAAGTGACTACATCAGGAGGCGATAGATACATGTTGACTTTTATAGATGACTACTCAAGATGCACAGTCACATAATTAAGGACAAAAGTGAAGTTTTTGATAAACTTGTAGACTATGTAACAAGATCAAGTAACAAATTTCAAAGGAAGCCAATTGTCATCAGAAGTGATAATGGAGGAGAATTTACAGGTCACAGAATAGAAGACTACTTAAGACAAAATGGAATAGAACATCAGAAAACTGTTCCATACACACCTGAACAAAATGGAGTAGCAGAAAGGAAAAACAGAACTCTAACAGAAATGATGAGATGTATGCTGAGAGATTCTAAACTACCAGAGAAATATTGGGGTGAGGCAGCAATGACAGCTACATATCTACAGAACCGACTTTTTTCCAGAAAACTGAAGAAAACTCCATATGAACTGTGGCAAGGTATGAAACCAAGTGTCAATCATTTAAAAGTTTTTGGATGTAAAGTTTTTATATTCATTCCAACAGAAAAACGTTCCAAACTTCAAAACAGATCCATGGAAGGAATATTCGTTGGATATAGTGAAAATTGTAAAGGATATAGAATCTTAGATCCCAAAACAGACAGAGTTACAGTGAATAACAGTGTGACATTCATTGAAGATTTAAATGAAAACATGAAACAAAAAATGAGAAAAACAATAGTGACATAACTGAAGAAATATCTGATAAGAAAGAAGTAGAAATTAATGAAGAACAAAATACTGAAAGTGAAGAATCACAACTACAAACAGATACAGAACCAAGACGTTCAATAAGAGAGAACAAAGGAAAACCACCAAAACGTCTCTCATACAAGACAAGTATAAGAAAAATCCATGAATCTATCTCTTGGGAAGACATAGCTTGACTTCCAGAAGAAGACTATGATTAAACATTTGCTCCAGTTGTCAAACACACTACAATAAGAACTTTACTTACAGTTGCAGCAATGGAACAGATTGAACTAAGACATCTGGATGTAAAGACAGCTTTTTTGAATGGAGATTTAACAGAAGACATTTACATGGAACAACCTCCAGGATTCAAAGATGAAAGAAATCCAAACAAAGTTTGTAAACTACAGAAAAGCATATATGGTTTGAAGCAAGCAGCTAAAGCGTGGAATGACAAAATCACGGAAGTACTAACAAATGAAAAATTTCAAAGAAGCAAAGCTGATCCATGCTTGTACACAAAAAGGCTGAGTAATAGATGGATTTATGTACTCATATATGTAGACGACATTTTGATTTGTTTTAAACAAGAAAGGGAGAAAGAAAACATTCTAAAAACCCTGAAACAACATTTTGAAATCAAAGACTTAGGAAATGGAAAACAGTACCTAGGAATACAGATAGAAAGAAAAGAAGTACTGTGGTTAAGACAATTGTTGACAGAATTAGGACAATCACACTTGAAACCAACAAAACTAAAAGAGGACTAAGGAGTCTTGAAGTTGGAGTATTGCCTTACTGAAGAAATGACAGCAGACATTTTCACAAAGGTGTTGAATGCTGATAAACATCAGAGACTAATAAAAAAGTTGGGTTTGATTGAATAAGTCCTTACTGTTGAGAAAAGGTGTTGGCATATGCAACAGATTAGGACTTATTATAAGTAAAAGGAGGACTTTATGCTGACCTGACAGTAGATGGCGATGTTGTATAACGTTTCCTTCTGTTTAATGTATTGTATAAGAAATAGTCTCACTTGTACTTTCACTTTCGTTTTGTTCCTGGTTTCCTGATGCAATGCTGAAATGACTGTGCATTTTCCTTTTACCTCATGTTGTAAGAAGTAAAAGCTTGTTATCCCATGAAGCCTGCTTTGTGAAGTTTTCTACGGCAAAGGTGTGGATTCAGAAGCTGTGCAACATTAATACCAGCAGTGCCGGTGATTCTATTTCTGCAAAAACCACAGCTCCAGGCTAGGGGGGAAAGCATAAGTCACTTATGATAAGTGCGCATATATGCATAACAGCAGAAGCTTGTAGCCTGAGATAACACAGAAGTACTGTATTTTTTGGAATATAAGATGCACTTTTTTCCTCAAAAATGTTTGAGGGGAATGGGGGGGGTGTCTTATAGACTGAATGTAGATTACCAGGACGGCAGGAGTCAGGTGACATTTGTGGCGATGCTGCAGGCCCTCGTCTTGGAGGACGGGGTGTTCGGAGGTACAATGCTGCTGGGCAATGCTGCAAGTGCTAAGCTGGTAGGAAGGGAGTTCTGCGGTGCTCTACGGTGTGGGGACTCCGCCAATATTTTGTGAAAACCCAGAGCCCCCGCACTTCCATGGTTTCTATGAAGTGGACTCCAGGAAAATGGCCGCCAGAGGCAGCACATGAGCAGATTGAGATTTCAGCACCGACACCGTCGAGGATAGGACTGGCAGCATCATCCAGCAGCTCTGAAAGCCTCTTGTGACTCCGCTCTACCACCACCGCCACTCCCTCACCAGTAAGCTGAACTTGGACTGTAAGACCGAACCCCATATGTTGTATTACATTTTTGTTCCCTATTTTTTTCCTGAAAATTTTGGGGGCATCTTATGGTCCGGTGTGTTTTATAGTCCAAAAATGTGATAAGTGTTTCTGCCATGTCACCAGCCCCCTGAGCTCATCATAAATCAAGTCAGTAACATAGGAGCTGAGATTATATGTTACTAACTTGTATAGTCCTCCATACAGTATTATGGGCACCACATAGTCCTCCATACATTTTTGCAGGTACTACACAGTCCTCCATACAGAATTATGGACACCACATAGACCTCCATACAGTATTATGGACCCCACATAGTCCTTCATACAGTATTATGGGCCCCATATATTGCTCCATACAATATAATGCCTCTATATATTGTTCCCTACAGTATATAATGGCCCTATACAGTATAATAGCACCATATATTGCGCCATACAGTATAATGGCCTCATATATTGCTCCATACAGTATAATGGCCCAATATATTGGTCTATACAGTACATTAGGCCCCATATATTGCTCCATACAGTATAATGGGCTCATATGTTACTCCATACAGTATGATGAGCCCAACATAGTTCTCCATACAGTATAATGGCCCCACACAGTGCTCCTTACAGTATAGTAGGACCCATATATTACTCTATACAGTATGATGGGCCCCATATATTACTCTATGTAATATACAGCTCTGGCAAAAATTAAGAGACCACTTTCAAATATTCAGTTTGTCTGATTTTTCTCTTTATAGGTATATTTTTGAGTAAAATGTAAATTGCTCTTTTAGTCTATACACTTCTGACAACATGTCTCCGAATTTCCAAGCAATAAATTTTGTATTTTTTTCTGACAAAAAAAAGCTCAAAATTAAAAAAAACAGTGCTTTCAGACCTCAAATAATGCTAAGAACACAAGTTCATAATGATTTAGAAATAACAATACTAATGTTTTAACTCAGGAAGAGTTCTGAAATCAATATTTTGTGGAATAACCATGATTTTTAAAAACAGCTTTCATGCGTCTTGGCATGCTTTCCACCAGTCTTTCACACTGCTTCTGGCGCAAAAATTTAAGCAGTTCTTCTTTGTTTGATGGTTTTTGACTATCCATCATCCTCTTGATTACATTCCAGAGGTTTTCAATGGGGTTCAGGTCTGGAGAATGGGCTGGCCATGACAGGGATATGATGTGGTGGTCTCTTAATTTTTTCCAGAGCTGTAATAGGCCCCACTTAGTGCTCCATACAGTATAATGGCTTCACACAGTGCTCCATACAGTATATAATGGCCCCAAATAATGATCCGTACAATAAAAATCAAATAATCACCTCTCCCGTTACCCACAGGGCTGGTATCCTCAGCGTCTTCTAACTCTCTGCAGTTCTCAGCACAGAGGGCGCTGTAGTGACATAAGCTCACCCTCTGCCGAGATGTTACAAAGAGTCAGAAGATGGTGACGCTCAAGACACTGGAGTTGCAGGGAATGAGGAGAGGTGAGTATTTGAGGGGGGGACTTGGTGTAGCCCTGGCACCATACTTCCCTGACTCATGGGCCCCACAGAGTGCCAGTGTTCCTGATGCCAAGTAGGCTCCCCGTTCATCCAGGACCCTGGCAGTTGCCCAAGTATGCAGAGTGGTGACGCCAGACCCGATCAGGCATCTCATTGTCATTTATTAGCCAAATAAATATTTTTTCAGGCCCATTGTGTGTTTTCTAATAGTGTTGGAAATAAATGATTGTCATCAGTCATCTCATTGCCATTTCTAGGCCAAAAGTATGTGGCTAGGTGACCTGATTGTCTCAACCTGGAATCTTCAAGATGTCTTTGAGGATTCAGTGATGGTCAATGAAGCAGATCTGTGTTCTTTCAGCTGGGGCCGTGGTCCCCTAAGCTGATATCCTGTAGACTCTCTTGGAACAGAGGCAAAGTCTCCTTATTTAGTTCACAATTGTCCTTCAATCCATCATTCACAGGTCAATGGGGCAGGTGTGATGAGGTTCACTCACAATGTTTGATTATTATTTATAGTTTATCCTTCAATATTTGCAAGTCAACAAACTGCATGGCTGGGTACAATGTGTAATCCACATATTAGTAAACATCATTGTTCAGTGACCCTGCATCCCTGTTTTGCAAAAATAACAGTACAATAAACTGTAGGAGCTGATGTGAGGTAAAGAACAACCATTCATTCATTTACAAATATAAATTCAATCTACAAGTAGAGTCAATACTTCAGACAACAGTTTATGATTCTGTGCCTACTGAATTGACATCTGGCATAATTAAGAAGAAATGCTGTGTCATCACAGTACAGTTGTGTCAATGTGAGTAGTGTTTCTATGTTTCTAAAGAATTTTTATACTCTGCAGACATGTTTTGTGAGTAGTTTATCTAAATAATGTTGAACTATGCAGCCGTCTTTTATTCTTTTAGTCCACTACTGTCTATATGAGTAGTATTTAAAAAAAAATTCTACTCTGCAGCCGTCTTTCTGTAAGTGGTATGTCTAAAATAATATTCTAGTCTGCAGCCATGTCGTCCTATTTGTGGGCCAAAAAGCCTCTGTTTGTACTTTACCAATAAGCCTCTGAGAGTACTGTGCGAAAAAGTCTCTGTGTGGACTGTGCCAAAAAGCCTGTCTTTCAACTTTACCAAAAAGCCTCTGAGAGTACTGTGCCAAAAAGTCTCTGTGTGGACTGTGCCAAAAAGCCTCTGTTTTGACTTTACCTAAAAGCTTCTGGGAGTACTGTGCCTAAAAGCCTCTGTTTGTGCTGTAACAAAAAAACATCTGTTTGTACTGCACCGAAATAGGGACCATATCAGATGTTGTTGCTGGTTTTTGCGACGTGCGTAGTAAGGTTTTCCACATGTCTGCCATGCTAAGTATTCCTTTTGAGGCGCTGCCAGTGCCCCAGCTGCATTGGCGACTTCATCCTCCTCTGCCTTGTACTTCCACTGAGCCCCCGCTGTCAGGTGAGAACACCGTCAGCAGTGCGTTTAACAGTGTGCGCTTGTATTCCCACATTTTTAGATCTCACTTTAGTGATGGAAGTAAGGATAGCATGCTTGTAGCAGGGATCCAGCAGGGTGGACACCCAGTAGTCAGCCCCTGTAACAATCCGGGAAGCTCGGCAGTCATTGCATAGGCACAGCAGTGTGAATTACTTTATGTGTGCCAGGCTGGCCAGAAGAAACAACAAGCTGTCCTCGGTGTGAGGTGTATCGCCTGTATCCCCACAGCCATGCCCTAGTGATGCCTGTGAGCTGCTTTGAGTGCCATCCTGCTGTGAACATGGTTGTTCCTAATCCTCTTCCTTATACTCCTACTCAGGGTCGGACTGGCCATCTGGCAATTCTGGCAAATGGCAGAAAGGCCTGTCTGGTTGTGGGCTGCTTTGTCTGCTATGTTGTTAACAGAATCGGTGTTCTCAAGACCCCCATATTGTTAAGAGTTGTGACTGAGCACAAAGTCGTTGCCTGAAGCTTTCTTTTTCTAGGAGGCATAGAAGTGGGATAGTAACGGTGATTATGGCGTTATCAGCGCTGGCCATGTTCATGGACTGAATATTCAAAGCACCACAACACAGCACACATGTCCCACATTCGTTGGTCTTGAAGTGGTGTTCCCAGAGTGACTCACCCATGCATTGTGTCGCTACAATCTCTTCTTGTTTGGTATATGACTCACCCATGCATGTTGCATCTCAAACTCCATTATTGTATGCTGTTGCTCACACAGTCTTTCCAGCATATGCAAGGTGGAGTTCCACCTTGTTGGTACTTCGCATGAGGCAGTGAGCAGGAAGGCAGCAGTGAAGCTGCACCACAGACAGATGAGTAGCATCAGGGTGAGAAACCTGAAAAGCGCGCACAGACAGCCTCACTTTCAACAGCAGCTCTGACATATCTGTGCAATTTTTAAGGAAGCTCTTCACCATCAGCACATGCACCAGGCAAGGGATGTGTGTCAAACCGGCTAGGCCTAGAGCTGCTATGAGATTTCGCCCATTATTGCGCACCACCAGGCCAGGCTTGAACAGCCTGCTGTAGTTTCCCCTGGCTGTGCTGAAGTTGGGCGCGCAGGTGTTATGTTGACCGGATGAGGAGGCGGACGAGGAGATGGAGGAAGAGGAGGCAACATGGACAAACATTCAGCAATCCTCGGTGGTGGGTAGAACAATCGCCAACACTTTCCGCCTCAGGCCCAGCCACTACATTTACCTAGTGAGTAGTAAGAGAGATATTACCTCCCTTATCAAATAGTTTGATGACTTATCTCATTTATCCTCTGCAAGACTAACTTACAGCATAAGTCTTGCAGAGATTGGACTCCTCATTTCAATTCCTTCAATTTATGTGTAATAGGAATACCAATCACTAGAGATGAGCGACTTTACCTCCGGGAGGGTCGTGTCGGGTTTCGGACCACCCAACTTTCCCAAAAGTCGAGTCGAACTAAATCGGCCAACTATTGGAAAAAGTCGAAGGTCCGACTGAAACTCGACCCGACCCCAATGCAAGTCAAAGGGGAAGCAAAGTCGGCAGGGAGTGGAGGACAGTAAACACACCTACAGTGCCCATTTCAATGCCAACGACATCAATTCTTATTACTTAAGCTTGTCAACCTTAATTTACTTTATAATAATAGTAACGCATTGAAAACTGGGGGTTATTTGGCTAAAGTTGTGGGGGGGGCAGGGCTGGCTCCAGGTTTTGGTGGGCCTCGGGCGAAAGTCTCAGTGGGCCCCTTTAACACATACCACAATTCATGATGCTCCGATACGGCAGAGAAATATAGGTATAGTGCAATGACAAATACTTCACTTCTTACATTACATGAGTGATATCTATTGTAAATTCTACAATAGCTCAAAAACCGGACAGTATAGTCCTCCATACAGTATTATGGGCATCACATAGTGCACCATACAGAATAATGAGCCCCCTATATTGCTCCATACATAATTGGTCCCATATAATGTTCCATACAGTATATGATGAGCTCCACATAATGCTCCAGTTTATGATGGTCCCCATATAATGTACCATACAGTATAGGACGGTCCCCATAGAGTATAATGAGCCCCACATATTGCTCCATACAGTATAATGAGTCGCATATAAAGCTCCATACAGTATATGATGGGCCCCATATATTGCTTCATACAGAATGGGCTCCATATAATGCTCCATACAGAATAGGCCCCATATATGCTCCATACGACTCTCCATATATAAAGAGCCCTATATGATGCCCCATAAATAATGAACCCCATATGATGCTCTAGTATATGATGGACCCCATATATGATGCTCCAGTGTATGATGAGTCCCATATAATGCTCCAAATATAATGGTCCCCATATATAATGCACTATATATATTGGGTCCCATATGATGCTCCAGTATATGATGGGCCCCATGGATGATGCTCCAGTGTATGATGGGCCTATATAATGCTCCATATATAATGGGCCCCATATGATGCTCCAGTGTATAATGGGCCCCGTATATGATGCTTCAGTGTATGATGGGCCCCATTTATAATGCTCCAGTGTATGATGTGCCCCATATATAATGCTCCAGTGTATAATGGGCCCTATCTATGATGCTCAAGTGTATGATGGGCCCTATATATAATTCTCCAGTGTATAATGCTCCCCATATATTGCTCCAAACATTTAAAAAAATGAAATACCTCTCCTGGCTGGGCACTGCTCTAATCTGGACTCCTCAGCGTGGCCATCTTCCAGCTCTCTGCACTGTGACTGTTCAGGCAGAGGGCGCACAGACTTGACGTCATTGGCCTCTCTGACCTGAATGTCACTGTCAGGAAATGCAGAAGACGTCACAGCGGTGGAGCAGGGAGAGGTAAGTATTGCAAGTGCAGGGGCCCTGAGCAAGCAAGGGGGGCCCACTCATGGGTGCCGGCACTGACACAGGGCCCCTCATAGTACGCCGGTGTCTCTGATGGCGAGTGGGCCCCCCCACCTGCTCAGGGCCCCGGCACTTGCCCGGGTGCGCCACGAGCTGATGCCAGCCCTGGGGGGTGACAGCCCAGTTAGGGAGGTGGAAAAAGTGGCATATGTTGAGGTGTAGGCTGGACGTTCAGCAGCTGCAAATGGAGGAATTGGAGAAGTCGGAGGAAGAGGAGGACAAAGCGAGCCATTTTGCTGGCAACCTATGTGTCATCAGGGGAAGGTGGTACAAAATCCTTTGAAACCCAGGCATGGTTCATTTTAATGAAGGTGAGATCACTTACATTTTGGGTCAACAGCCGGGTTCTTCTTTCTATCAGGATTGATCCAGCAGCACTTAAGACTCTTTCTGATAGCACACTACCAGCAGGGCAAGCGAGCTCCTGTAAGGCATATTGTGCCAATTCAGGCCAGGTGTCCAGTTTACAGGCCCAGTAGTCAAAGAGGAATGACCTGTGAGGGAGAACATCGATAGGGGAGGAGAGGTAATTTTGAACCATAGTTGACAACTGCTGTCTCCTGTCTGTTGCAATCGATTCAGTATTACCAGTCGTGTGAGCGGTACTCGAGAGATCAGTACACAACATGGTCATGAAACCCCTGTCTCCAACGCCACTTCGGCTGTGTGCACCACGAACACCTCTTCCATTTGGCCCAGTACGGCTCGTGGTAGAACCTACACCGCTGCTGTGTGCTGGAAATGCCTCTAACAAACGGTTTACCAGAGTTGCTTGTTTGTTCGCCAAGATTAGCTCTAGGTTCTCCTGTGGCATGATGTTCTGTAATTTGCCTTTATAGTGTGGATAGAGGATGCTGGCCAACTAGTAGACCTCATCTTTCATAATTTTGGCAATGCGGGGGTCCCTTTTTAGGATCCGCAAGACATAATCACACATGTGGGCCAATGTTCCAGGTGTCAATGATGCACTGCCAGTGGTGGGTGGAGGAGCACTTTCTGCCAAATCCACATACCTCCAGTCACGCACAAACCCTGTACCTGATCTTGGCAAGCCAACATTTTCTCTTGCCCCCTGAGAAGCATCCTCCTCCCCAAAATAATAATCCCCCTCATCCTCCTCCTCTTCCTCTACTTCCTCCACCTAGTCCAGGACAGTTCCCTTAGCAGACAATGGCTGACTGTCATCAAGGCTTCCCTCCTCCTCCTCTTCCTCATCCGCTGCAGACGCCTGATCCTTAATGTGCGTCAAAGTTTGCATGAGCAAACGTATAAGTGGGATGCTCATGCTTATGATAGTCTACGCTTACCAGCCATGTGCATTCCTCAAAGCACTGAAGGACTTTACAGAGGTCTTTCAGCTTTGACCACTGCACACCCGACAACTCCATGTCTGCCCTCAAACTGCCTGCCCATGTATCCTCCCACAAATGCATTACAGCCTGCCTCTGTTCGCACAGTGTCTCAACCATGTGCATGGTAGAGTTCCACCTTATTGCAACGTCTATGATTAGGCGGTGCTTGGGGAGGTGGAGCAATTGCTGCAGCCTCTGCATACGACTGGAGTCTACAGGAGAGCGAAGGATGTGCGAGCACAGTCTTCGCACCTTATGGAGCAGGGCTGGTAACTCCGGATAATTATTTATGAAGCACTGCACCACCAGGTTCAAGGTGTGAGCCAGGCAAGGTATGTGTCTGAGTTTTGCCAGAGCTATGGCCGCCACAATATTACGGCCGTTATCACTGACTACCTTGCCTGGCTCAAGATGTATACTGCCCAGCCATGACTCAGTTTCTCGCTGCAAGTAGTCTGCCAGTACCTCATCGGTGTGTCTGTTGTCGCCTAAAGACATTATCTTTAAAACAGCCTGCTGACGCTTACCACTAGCTGTTCTATAGTGGTACACCTCGTGTGCAACACTGTCAGCTCTGGATGGAGTGCTCGTGTGACTGCGCTCTGTCGACGAGCTTACGCTTCTGGAGGAGGAGGGTCGAACGCCTACAGCCAACTGTTGCCTATATCGTGGGCTAGGCAGCACTGTCCCACCGCCGCTGTCCCCTGTGGACCCTGCATCCACATTAACCCAGTGCGCAGTGATGGATACGTAACGACCATGGCCATGCCTACTGGCCCATGCATCTGTTGTGAGGTGCACCTTCCCACTCACTGATTGTCTGAGTGCATGGACAATGCGGTCTTTCACATGCAGGTGGAAGGCAGGGATGGCTTTTCTAGAAAAGAAGTGCCGACTGGGTAAGTCATAGCGTGGGACAGCGTAGGCTATGAGCTCTCGGAACGCTGCGCTTTCAGCCAAACGGAAGGGCATCATCTCTAATGAGATCAGTTTGGCAATGTAGGCGTTCAAAGCCAGTGTACACGGATGAGAGGATGAATACTTTCTTGTCCTACTCAGAGTGTCTGCTAGGGTGAGCTGGACTTGAGAGCTGCATAAGGGGGAACTAGCGGTGGACATGGCGGACTGAGAGGGGGTTGATGATGGTGGTGATGGTGATGGCCTAGGTTTAGTCTTTCATTGGAAAAACATTGTGATTTCCTGACTGCTTTGGCCTTGCAACGACATCTCAACATTTCTTGCTGGTGGTGTGCTAACCGGTGGGCTTACAGTGGGGGAAGCGATGTAGCATTGCTGGCTACCTTCAGTCGGATGGGGTGCACATGTGCTACCTGAGGTTTTGTAGTCTGTCCACGCTTGCATGTCTAAGCATGGAACTGGTATTCAAATTTCGGAGATTTTCCCTTGGCTAAAGGTCCTTCCACACTTCTTACAGATAACCTTTGCCTCATCAATAGGATTTTGGTCAAAAAAGTGCCACACTGCACTCTTCCTACTATGAGATAAAGTTTCAGGGCTTGCATGCTGTGCTAATTTGACCGTATGACCAAGCTGTCCTGCAACTCTTTTTGTTTTTTAACACGTTTTTGGACTGCTACGAGGCAGCCAGATAACCGCAGCTGCGATGTCGATGCCTGCTGCGGATCCTCCTCCTCTTCTGAGCTACTGCCAGCGGCACCCTCTTCCCCCAATGGAAGCCAATCCGGGTCAACAACTGGGTCATGCATCACCTGCTCTTCAATTTCATCTGCACCTTCCTCTGTGTCAGCATCTAAGCTGGTAGAGTATGCGGGAAGGGGCACCTGAGTTTCATCAGGGTCAGAATTTGGCTCAGTAGACTGTGAGGGCAATGCAGTGCTCTGGGTGAATGTACCAGCAGAATCATATAGCAGTGGCTGTGCATCAGTGCACTCCATGTCATAATTATCTTGGACTGGGGAGTTCAGAATTTCACTTGATAACCCAGGCATGGTATGTGAAAAGAGCTCCAGGGAGTAATCTGAAGTGTGGCCTTCCGCAGCCTTCACTTTTGTTGGGGGTGAAAGACACAAGGAAAGGTGTCGTTCCTGACCAGGAGCCTGCACTGACAAGTCAGTGCTTGCAGTTTTTGAAACTTCAGAAGAGGAGGCGATAGAGCTGGAGGCTGTTTCTGCAATGTTAGCCAAAACCTGTTCCTGATGCTCCGGCTTTAAAAGCAGTTTACCTACTCACAGAAAAGGGCGTCTTCCAGGCCTTCTGGAGCCAGACGATGACACAAGCTCAACACCTCCTGTCTTAGGTGCTATTGTGCTTTTGGCACTACCAGCAGATGCACCACCACCACCGTCAGTACCAGCTGGCCCCCCCCATCCCACATCCGTGGCCTCTTCCACCATATTTCCTGATGTTTGGGAAAATGTATCAAAAATACCAGCAGATATCAGAAGCGTACAGCTGTAAACAGTGTAGGGGAAAATTTAAACCACCGTATATATTTCCGGAGTCACACAGAGACGCTCACTCAGTATGGATTTGACCAGAATACAAAAAGCAGAAAAACGGTACTGTATCAGAAATGTACAGCTGTATACAGTGTAGGGAAAAATTTAAATTTCCGTTTATATTTCCAGTCACACACAGACGCTCACTCAGTATGGATTTGACCGTAATACAAAAGGCAGAAAAAAGGTACTGTATCAGAAGCGTACAGCTGTATACAGTGTAAGGGAAAATTTAAATCTCCGTATACATTTCCGGAGTCACACACAGACGCTCACTCAGTATGGATTTGACCAGAATACAAAAAGCAGAAAAACGGTACTGTATTAGAAGCGTACAGCTGTATACAGTGTATGGGAAAATTTAAATCTCCGTATATATTTCTGGAGTCACACACAGACGCTCACTCAGAATTGATTTGACCGTAATACATAAGGCAGAAAAACGGTACTGTATCAGAAGATACCAGCTGGATACGGTGAAGGGGAAAATTTAAATCTCCGTATATATTTCTGGAGTCACACACAGACGCTCTCTCAGTATGGATTTGACCGTAATACAAAAGGCAGAAAAAAAGGTACTGTATCAGAAGCGTACAGCTGTATACAGTGTAGGGGAAAATTTACATATCCGTATATATTTCCGGAGTCACACACAGATGCTCACTCAGTATGGAGTTGACCGTAATACAAAAGGCAGAAAAACGGTACTGTATCAGAAGATACCAGCTGTATACGGTGAAGGGGAAAATTTAAATCCCCGTATATATTTCTGGAGTCACACACAGACGCTCTCTCAGTATGGATTTGACCGTAATACAAAAGGCAGAAAAACTGTACTGTATCAGAAGATACCAGCTGTATACATTGAAGGGGAAAATTGAAATCTCCGTATATATTTCCGGAGTCACACACAGATAGTCAGCATGTATTTGTCCGTGATACCAGCCGGTACACGGCAGTGTGTGAGGAACGTACAGCTCTATACGGTGTGGGAAAAAATTAACTCTCGGTAACTGTGCAGAAAAAAAGAGTGAAAGTATTAGTGCTGTGTAAAAAGCAGTCTGCACAGCAGTGTACACACAGCAATACAGCTATCATGCAGCCTAATAACCAGCGCTGCTGCACACAAGAAAATCCTCCCCGTCACTGCACACTAACTGTACAGCACAATTGCTATCAGCACAAGCACATAAGAACTTCTCTTTCCAGCCCTAACTCCTCCCTACTGATAAACAGCATCAGCAACCTCTCCCTGCTGTTAAGATCGGCAGAAGTAAAATGGCGGTCGGCGGTCAGGGCTTTTATAGACACTATGACGCCCCCCAAAGCAAGTCAATCACTGCAATGCCCTTCTCTAAGATGGTGGTGGACGCTGCCCATGTCATCTCATTTCCCACAGTGTAAGTCCTAGCTCATTGGCTGAAAAAAGGCGCCTGCAAGCATTATGGGAAAACCGACTTTGGCGCTCGTTTTGCCGAACGCATGGCCGACTTCACGCTATGGTCGGGTTTCGCTCGGCGAAACCCGACTTTGGCGAAAGTCGACGACTAGGGTTGAGCATTCCGATACTGCAAATATCGGGTATCGGCCGATATTGGCTGTATCGGAATTCCGATTCCGAGTTCCGATATTTTCGTCATATCGGATACCGGAATCGGGATTGTCACTGTCACTGTCAGTGTCCGTCGGTCGGGTCTGTCAGGAGTCAGCGGCACTTACCTGGCAGAAGATCTCCGGCGGTCACGTCCTGGACTGCTTGATGGCCGCAATCTTCTTTCCCCGGCGGTCACATGCAGTATCTCGCGATAACTGCAGTGACTGCTGGGTAATCCCGGCCGTAAAGCAGTCAGTCCGATGACGTCACCGCCGGGGAAGCAGGTAATCAGCTGTGCTGCGTTGCGATGACAGGCTCTGCCTGTCATTGCGATGTAGCAGAGTTGGATCGTCGTGGGACTGTCGTTATGGACTGCGTCGGACAGGTGGTATACTGTTGGTTTGTTTTTTTTCTTTTTTTACAGGAGATCGATGGCGTCGCAGGAATGAGAGTACAATAAAATTAATGAAAACTGTGTTGTCTCTTTTATTTCATTAAAAGACTTTTTTCTTGCTGTGTTTTTTTTTTACACATTTAATAACTTTGGGATTAATAATGGATCGGTGTCTTATTGACACCTCTCCATTATTAACCGGGCTTATTGTCACCGTGCAATCAACGGTGACATTAACCCCTTATTACCCCGCTTGCCACCGCTACAGGGCAGTGGGAAGAGCCGGGTAAAGTGCCACAATTGGCACATCTTTTGATGCGCCAAATGTGGGGCTGCTGTAGCCTGGTATTATCAGGCTGTTGAGGGCCAAAATCCATGGGCCTTGACAGTCTTTTAATACCAGGCCGCAGCAGTCTGCATTTTACTTGGCTGGTTAACAAAAATAGGGGGACCCCTACGCCGTTTTTTTTTCGAGGGGATCCCCTATTTTTGTTAACCAGCCAAGCTAAGCAGACTGCTGTGGCCTGGTATTATCAGGCTGGCAAGGTCCATGGATATTGGATCCTTACCAGCCTGAAAAACCAGGCCTCAGCGGTCTGCTTCATCTGGCTGGTTAACAAAAATAGGGGGGACCCCACGCCAATTTTTTTCGAGGGGATCCCCTATTTTTGTTAATCAGCCAAGATATGCAGACTGCTGTGGCCTGGTATTATCAGGCTGGCAAGGTCCATGGATCTTGGCTCCTTAACAGCCTGAAAATCCAGGCCTCAGCGGTCTGCTTCATCTGGCTGGTTAACAAAAATAGGGGGGACCCCACGCCAATTTTTTTCGAGGGGATCCCCTATTTTTGTTAATCAGCCAAGATATGCAGACTGCTGTGGCCTGGTATTATCAGGCTGGCAAGGTCCATGGATCTTGGCTCCTTAACAGCCTGAAAATCCAGGCCTCAGCGGTCTGCTTCATCTGGCTGGTTAACAAAAATAGGGGGGACCCCACGCCAATTTTTTTCGAGGGGATCCCCTATTTTTGTTAATCAGCCAAGATATGCAGACTGCTGTGGCCTAGTATTATCAGGCTGGCAAGGTCCATGGATCTTGGCTCCTTAACAGCCTGAAAATCCAGGCCTCAGCGGTCTGCTTCATCTGGCTGGTTAACAAAAATAGGGGGGACCCCACGCCATTTTTTTTTCGAAGGGAACCCTATTTTTGTTAATCAGTTCCCTCTGACGTCACTGATTGTGTCCCTGGCTGACCTGAAGTGAAAGTGGAAAGCAATCAATTAAGCTTTCCACTTAAGGGCCCGTCTCACATAGCGATATCGCTACCGAGATCGGTGCTGAGTCACTAGTTTTGTGACGCAGCAGCGAGCTCACCAGCGATATCGCTGTGTGTGACATTCAGCGACGATCAGCCCCCCTGCCGGGTATCGCTGATCGTCGCTGAAATGTCAGGACCTTTTTTTGATCGCTGGTTTCCCGCTGACAGGCACACATCGCTGCGTGTGACAGGCGGGAGACCAGCGATCCGCTGGTAACCAAGGTACACAGCGGGTTTCCAGGCGCGGGGCTGTGCCTAGAAACCCGCTGTGTACCTTGGATACCAGCGCCCTGATGCAGGGAGCTGGTATCCAAGGTACACAGCGGGTTTCCAAGCGCTGCGCGGTGCCTGGAAACCCGCTGTGTACCTTGGTTACCAGCGGATCGCTGGTCTCCCGCCTGTCACACGCAGCGATGCGTGCCTGTCAGCGGGAGACCAGCGATCAAAAAAAGGTCCTGACATTTCTGCGACGATCAGCGATACCCGGCAGGGGGGCTGATCGTCGCTGAATGTCACACACAGCGATATCGCTGGTGAGCTCGCTGCTGCGTCACAAAACTAGTGACTCAGCAGCGATCTCGGTAGCGATATCGCTATGTGAGACGGGCCCTTAAGCGATGTTACCCGCAGTGTCGCTGTCCCAGATCGCTGCCTGAGCTGCCTGTTTGGCAGCTCAGCAGCGATCATGTAGCGATACACCAGCGATCCTGACAAGTGCATATCGTTGTCGGGATCGCTGGTGTATCGTTATGTGACACCCAGCCTTTACTCTCCTGTCAGGCAGGAGAGGAACTCATTCATTTGGGGTTTACTGTGAGGCTGCAGCATTAGCTGCGGTCCCTGCAGTAAACATTAACCCTTTCTGAAGGATTACACCGTGGGACCTGACTGTGCATGGGATAGGTAAGAATAATTTTGCTTTTTTATTTTATTTTTATTACAGGAAATGGTTTTTGCAGTAAAATAAAAGATGGTCAAAAACATGTGTCTTTATTTCATTAAAATGATTTTTAATTAAAGTGTGTGTGTTTTATTTTTATTTCATGCAATAGGATTAATAATTGATAGTTGTCTAATTGACAGCTCTCAATTATTAACCTGGCTTAAGGTCACCTTTCAATAGCAAGGTGGCTATAACCCCATATTAACCCATTCGCCACCGCTACAGGGCAATGGGAATAGACGGGCAAAGTGCCAGAAAGGGCGAATCTAATTATAGATTTGTCTTTCCTGGGGTGTCTGGGGGCAGATGTTAGTAGCCGGGGGGGGGGCAAAAATAATGGTCCCTCTCTGGGCTATTATTATCTGCCCCCACTCACTGGCTTTGTCTGTCTGGTTGCGAAAATAGGGCGGGAGCCCACGCATTTTTTTTCAGCAATTTTACACCTCATATATATATATACATGTCATTGAATTTGTGACACATATATATATATATATTTATATTTGTAGTTCATACACTTCTACATAGTATAATAGCCGCTAATTCAATTGCCGGCTTTTGTGAAAATGCAGAACCCGACATGAAATGACACTTGGTGTACATAGGGTTAACCATGTCTTTTCATGTCCTTTGCTATCTAATTTGCACAAACAATTAAATCAGTCTATGTGTGCAAAATTTCACACCTGTAGGGGTTAATTAAAGGTGTAAATTCGTAGCAAAAAAGTCCGTTTTTTTTACAACGAATTTACACCTTTAATTAACCCCTACAGGTGTGAAATTTTGCACACATAGACTGATTTAAATGTTTGTGCAAATTAGATAGCAAAGGACATGAAAAGACATGGTTAACCCTATGTACACCAAGTGTCATTTCATGTCGGGTGACCCGACATGAAATGACACTTGGTGTACATAGGGTTAACCATGTCTTTTCATGTCCTTTGCTATCTAATTTGCACAAACAATTAAATCAGACTATGTGTGCAAAATTTCACACCTGTAGGGGTTAATTAAAGGTGTAAATTCGTAGCAAAAAAGTCCGTTTTTTTTACAACGAATTTACACCTTTAATTAACCCCTACAGGTGTGAAATTTTGCACACATAGACTGATTTAATTGTTTGTGCAAATCAGATAGCAAACGACATGAAAAGACATGGTTAACCCTATGTACACCAAGTGTCATTTCATGTCGGGTGCTTCTGTCTTTTCACTGAAGCCGGCTTTACCCGGCAATTGAATCAGAGGATATTTTACTATGTAGAAGTGTATAAACTATACATATATGTATATATATATGTCACAATGACATGTATATATATATATATGTATTCTATGTGTGTATATTTAGTGTTTACAAGGAAAGAATGGGGTTTTTTTAGTTGCGATATTTTGTTCCCATAGACTTACATGGGACTTCCGGTATCGGTATCGGGTATCGCCGATATTTTAGTGATACGGCGATACCATTCCGATTCCGATACTTTAGGATATCGGAAAGTATCGCTCAACTCTATCGACGACTTATGAATCTGACCGACCTGTTTCACTCAACTCTACCAATCACCCAGTAGCACTCATGAAACATATTAATCATTTATACTCGTTTTAACTACAAAGAATATGTACAAATCTTTGTCTGAACCGGGGTGATAATACTCAACAAATATGTAGGTGCAATATTGCTTCCCATAGCAATGCTAGATAACTGTTTATAAATAGTTCCATTATCACCTGCTGTGGCTTGCACAATTTCTCCAATACACACATGCAAGGTGGAGTTCCACCTTGTGGTTACGTCACATGCAGGGAGGCAGAAGTGAGGTTGCGCAGTAGCAGCCAATTTAATTTCTAGGGGCCTGCCTCTTCGCTTTTGCACCCTGCTCCCTTGTTTGCTGTGCAGCTTTGGGCAGAGTGATCACCACCTCTTCTTGCAAACTGCCCATGTCACTCGGATGGCCTTGACTCCATGTAGGGTCTAGGACCTCATCATTCCCCATTGCATCATCATACCTCTCCAGTCTGTCTAACTCTGGTGCCCTACTAATCCACTTCTGTCCTCGCTTTTCCCTCTGTAAATCCATTTATTGTCTTCCAATTCTACAGCATATCCACTTCAAGCTAGTAACACTGACCTACAAAGCCGTCCATAATTTGTCTCCCCCATATATCTATGAACTTATCTCTCAATATCTCCAACCATGTAATCTCTGGTCCTCCCAAGACCTCCTCTCCTCCACAATCGTACGTACCTCATTCAATCTCCTGCAAGACTTCTCCGATTATCCCTTATACTGTAGAATTCTGTGGCGGAATACATCCGAATATCCCCAACAGAACTTGAAAACCCATGTTTTCAGAATAGCTTGTGAGTCGCACAGCAAGGGTCTGTGGGGTACTCGGCACCGAGCCCGTTCACTTCAATGGGGGATGTCACGGGTAGCACGGCTCGGTCCGTGGCCCTGGGCACTCACTGAAAAGGGGATATTTACAGGGATTATAGGTTTGTAGAAATGTTCGTGATGCCACCTGTGGTTCCTGGTCAGGATGACCAGCGCTGCAGGGTGAATCCTCTGAGGGGTTGTTACTGGGCAGCAAGGTGTTAAGTCTCCCACAGGCAAGACTGATCCCTCAGGGTATATGGCGGTGTAGGGGTGCAGGATCAATAAGGCAGACACACACAAGAAAGTCTCTTTCTGTACCTTTACTGATGGTAGATGCAGGCACATCCCGGGAAGCTGTCAGGGTGGAGGATGCACATCCAGTAATCCCACTGAGTAGGTGTAGGGCCTCCTTACTCCTTTATGTGTGTGAGTTTCTGACTTGCATGGAACAAAGTCTAACTCTGTCTTCTCAGCTACGCCCGGCTGACCTTGTGGTGGAGCCTTCTCTTGGACAGAACTAAGTCTCTAATGGTTGGCCTACCAGACTCCTGTTCTTCCTGACCCCGGTTACGTATCAGCACTATAGGGCCCCTGCGACCTGAAGTCCAGTAGGGTCTCCGGTTTCTCCTACTAGTCCTGAAGATACTAGCAAGCTCGGACCCTGTGTCCGGTAGTGCAGAGCAGAGGTAAGCGATCAATGCTGTGTCCACCTCTGAAGCTCTCTCTCAAATCTTCCACTTGCCTTTCGTCCTACTCACACCTTTAACAAAAGCACAACCAGCAGTAGATGTCAGCTTTCTTTATCTTCACCGCTCTCCAAGCGTCGGCACGCTTAACTCACTGAAACGCTCACTGAAGGTACTCTCAGTGGACTCAACTTTGACCAGACTAAGTGGCAATCCGACCCACTACTACTGGACTCCATGATGTAAGCTGAGTATATGCTGAAGTCTTCAGGCTTTCAAATAAGTCTCTCTCTTTCCGGCTAGTATTTCCCTCTCAGCTCGTCTGAGGTAACTAGCTTGTCCGTCTCTCACAATCTGACTGATCTCTTCAGCTCTCAGGCTAATCTGATCTCAGAATCTGATCTGACTGGAACCTCTCTCACAGTCTATCTAACAAGATCTCTGTCATGTATAGTGTACAGTTCCTATAGCGTCTTGTGCTTGGGTGTCGAGGAAAACACAGGAGACATAGGTTGAAATGAAATGACTTGTATTACTTCATACAAGCATGCTGAAAAGTTCACACAGTTTGCAGGAACAGCGACAGGAGACACAGCAGGCCAGAGTAACTTCAAGCACTACAATAAATCTCCAAAGCAGGTTCAGGATCTCTTCTCTGTACCGTAATTCCTCTGCAAACATGGATTCACCAAACAGCAGGTTTCCAGAGTCCAAAAGTGTTCCAAGGTTCCTCAGTAGGGAATAGCTGGAGTACAAGTCCAAGGCTTCCAGGAGTCAGGTCACAGACTGACTGAGGCTTGATTCAGGAGCACTGATTGTTCAGCTGAGGCTGCTTAAGAAGCAAGAGGGAAGAATCAGGGCGGGAACATGAAAACTGGAAACTCCATATTAACTGAGGGCAAGAGCTGCAGAAAGACAGAAAGCAAAATGGCCGACGAAAAACTGAGTTTCAAGGAACATGTCAACAGAGACAAAGAACCTTACATTACTCCCCCCTTAGGGACAACCTCCGGATGACCTCAGACTAGGCTTGTCAGGGTACCTCTGATGAAACTGGCGGAGCAGGCGAGAAGCATTTACATTATTGACTGGTTCCCATGAGTTGTCCTCCACTGGGTAGCCCTGCCATTTAATCAAATATTGCAACTGTTTTCTGTACAACCTGGAATCTAGAATCCTTTTCACCATAAATTCTTCCTGACCATCGACCAGCACTGGGTCAGGGCAAGGAGAAGAACGTCCAGGAAACGTATTGGGTGTTGCAGCCTTTAGTAGGGATACATGAAAGACAGGGTGGATTCTCATAGTTCTGGGCAGTTGAAGACGACAAGCAACAGCACTTATAATCTTATTGATCTTATAAGGTCCAATGTACTTATGTCCCAATTTAGACGATGGAATCTTTAATTTAAGATTTCTGGTTGACAGCCAGACCAAATCTCCTACCTTGAAAGCTGGTGCAGGTTTACGAAATTTATCTGCTGCTTTCTTGTACCTTTCCTGAGCCAATTTTAGATTTTCCTTTAGAAGATCCATATTCTTTTGTAAAGAAGTGATTCTTTCAGCCACTGCCGGCAAGGGCGTATCTATGGGAAATCGAGGAAGAATGTTAGGATGATAACCTAGATTGGAGTAAAAAGGAGACTGCTTAGTGGAGGCGCTCTGAGAGTTGTTATAAGAGAACTCAGCCAGTGGAAGTAGATCCACCCAATCATCCTGTAGGTGGCAGATAAAACAGCGGAGATACTGCTCCAGGGTCTGATTGGTTCGTTCTGTCTGTCCATTAGTCTGGGGATGAAAAGCAGAAGAAAGGTTTACTTTAATGTCCAATGCTGCACAGAAATTTTACCAAAACCTTGAAGTGAATTGCACCCCTCAATCCGAAATGACCTCATCCGGTACTCCATGTAAGCGAAACACATTCTTAATCATCAAGTCTGATGTCTGTTTTGCAGTGGGTAAGCCGACACAAGGGATAAAATGAGCTGCCTTTGTTAGACGGTCAACCACCACTAGAATGGTGTTCTTCCCTTGAGAGGTTGGTAACTCCACAATGAAGTCCATAGAAATGGATCCCCACGGGCGGGACGGGGTGGGAAGGGGTTGCAACAGACCAGTTGGTGAGGAGCGAGGTGTTTTGCATCTTGCACAGACTTCACATGAAGTGACATAGTTTAAGACATCTTTCCTGTAAGTGGGCCACCAAAAGAAACGAGAAAGAAATTCTTGTGTCTTTAGAATTCCCCTATGCCCGGCTATCTTGGAATCGTGGATCAGTTGCAATACTCTCAATCTGACTGTTTCAGGTATATACAGACGTTGTCCCTGAATCCACACACCATTCTTAAAGACAAGACTTACGTCCCTTGGGGGTTGAGCCAACAAAGAATCCGCATGGTATGCTTCCTTGATGTCCTTAAGTAGGTCTTGATTATGAATCACTTCCAGGAATCTAGAGTCAGGAAGAATAGTCTTAGGAGGAGTAAGTGGACGTGTCTCTGCTGAATGAATCCTAGAGAGTGCATCAGCCTTTCCATTGCGCGATCCTGGTCTATAAGAAATGACAAAATTAAATTGGTTTAGGAAAAGATTCCAGCGAGCCTGGCGAGGAGTCAGGCACTTAGCCGACCTGATAAATTCAAGGTTACGATGGTCTGTCAGGACGACTATTTGCTGTGCAGCACCCTGAAGAAGGTGTCTCCATTCCTTGAAGGCGGCAATAATGGCCAACAATTCTCTATTGCCCACATCGTAGTTCCTCTCAGCCGAAGACAACTGCTGGGAAAAGAAGGCACAGGGATGCAAGACATTCTTCTCACCTGTTCTCTGAGAGAGTATAGCTCCAACGGCACAGTCTGAAGCATCCACCTCTATTATGAAGGCAAGCTCGGGGTTGGGATGTACTAAGATAGGTGCGGTGGTAAATTTATCCTTTAAACAGGAAAATGCTTCCTGAGCTTGCGGGGTCCAGGAGAACCTAGACTGTTTCCGGGTAAGTTGGGTGATAGGTGACACTACCTCAGAAAAATTCTTAATGAAACGTCTATAGAAGTTGGCAAACCCGATGAAACGCTGCACCTCCTTCACATTTCTAGGAATTGGCCAATCCTTGATGGCTTGGGTCTTGCTTCCATCCATACTAATCCCTTGCGTAGATAGTACATACCCCAGAAATTGAATTTCGGTCCTATGGAATTCACATTTTTCAAGTTTGATGTAGAGATGGTTTTGTTTTAGGCGTTCTAAGACCATTCTCACATGTCCATGATGTTCCTCTGTGGAGTTAGAAAAAATTAGAATATCATCCAGATAAATCACCACAAATGTATCTAGGAGATTCCTGAAGATATCATTCACGAAGTGTTGGAAAGTGGCTGGGGCGGTACTCAGACCAAAAGGCATAACTAGATATTCAAAGTGTCCATAGCGTGACCTGAAAGTAGTCTTCCATTCATCCCCAGGTCTAATACGGACCAAGTTATAGGCCCCACGGAGATCCAATTTAGAGAAAATTTTGGCATGCCGCACTCTCTCCAACAACTCAGGGATTAAAGGCAATGGATAACGGTTTCTAATAGTAACCTTATTGAGTTCCCTATAGTCTATGCAGGGTCTCAGAGATCCATCTTTCTTCTTCACAAAGAAGATGGGTGCACCTGCGGGAGATGAAGAGGGGCGTATGAAGCCCTTGGCTAAATTTTCGTCTATATAATCCTTCAAAGCTTTTAGCTCGGGCCCCGCTAGGGGGTAGATCTTACCAAAAGGTATCTCGGCTCCAGGCAATAATTCAATTGGACAATCATATGGACGGTGAGGAGGAAGCTGATCAGCGTTCTTCTTGTCACATAAATCCACATAGTCCTGGTATACAGCTGGTAGTTCAGGGACTGACATGGTTCCTTTAGGAACAGAGCAAGCTGAAACTCCTTGACTCATCTGTTTCTCCGGAAAGTGTAATTCCTTGGTCTCCCAGTTAATCGTAGGATTCTGCGCCTGCAGCCATGGTAACCCTAGAATAATGGGAAAGTGGGGAGAAGAGATAAGCAAAAAATACATTTTCTCCTGATGATCTTTACCCATAAGGACCCTCAAAGGCTCTGTTTCTTGATCCACTGGTCCAGAAGTCAGTAGAGAGCCATCCACAGTCTCCATCTGTACTGGAGTAGCCTTCTTCACTGAACGTATCCCCTGTTTCAGAGCAAAGGAGATATCCATGAAATTTCCACTTGCTCCTGAGTCGATCATAGCAGAGCTAGACACCCAGACTGAGTCAACCCAGAGTTTGATGGAAAGGAAGCAATGAGAATTGTTTCTTTTACAACTCAGCTGGGACACCGCTGAGGAAACTTGAAAAATTGCAGCGTTTATACCGTCATCGTCCCCAGAACTAACAGAGTTTAAGTCCGAGAAATCAAGATCTCTTGCAGCAGATCTCTCTGGAGCCTGAGGCTCGGACATGACAGAGCTCCTCTCGCAACACTCACAGTGAATGAGTGCTGCAGTAGTCTTACGAGAACGGCTGGGGCAGTTTATAATGAAGTGCCTGACTTACCACAGTAGAAACATAGATTTTCCTTTATACGATGTTCTTTGCGTGCATCACTAACCCGTCTTTGTAAAGAGTCCACCTGCATGGGTTCAGGTTCTGGTTCCCTTGTGATCCTACTCAAAGGTTCCTTAGCTGAGGAGGGAGGTAGTAAAAGGTTAGTGCGATTATTTTCGAACCATCTCTCTTGTCTGCGTTCAGTCAGACGAGCATCAATACGGATACAATAGTTAATAAAGTCACCTAACGCAGTGGGAGGGTCGGCACGAGCAAGTTCATCCTTAATCAGTGGAGACAACCCTTTCCGAAAAATAGATTTTTTAGCGGAAGTGTCCCAAGTGGTATCAAGAGCCCATCTCCTGAAATCCAGGGCATATTCGGCTACTGAATGCTTACCTTGGCGCAAAGTTAACATGGCTGCTTCAGCTGTTGCACCTCGATTGGGGTCATCAAACACCTGCCCCATGGCTGAAATAAAAGCATCAAGGTGATTCAAACAATCATCCTCAGTCTCAATCAGAGGGTTTGCCCACATCAAAGCCTTATTGGTAAGCAACATGATTATAGTAAGCACTTTGGATCGTTCAGTGGGAAATTGTGAAGCATGTGCAGAGAAAAATAAATTGCATTGATTAATAAATCCCCTGAATTTCTCACGTTCACCGCCAAAACGAAAAGGAGGTAATTTGGGGATCCCAGAACTCGGGGTTATGGCAGGAGCCTGGGCTCGTTCCTCTAGAGCCTCAATCCTGGCTCGCAATTCCTGGGTAGTCTGTCCAAACACTTGCAAATTATGATTAGTGAGGTCCTGTAGGCTTGCAAAACGGGTTTTTAAAGTCTGTACATCTGAAAGGATTGTATCAGTCACTCCGCAAAGTTCCTTTATTCGGGCCTCCATCTTCCAGATCTTTTAAGGCAGAAGTGCTGGAAGAGGAAAGGAAAAAAAAAACAATAGTGTTTACCTGTGGTAACACTCCAGAGTAAAATTTTAAGGGAATGCGCTCACCTGGAATGGTTGTGAGAAGTCACAACCACTGTCATCACATAAGGTATTAGGCTGGGGTCACACTAGCGACAAAATCGGACGACTGCAATGCGATGAAATATCGCATTGCAGTCGGACCTATGTTAATCTATGGAGCAGCTCCCAGTATCAGATTTTTTGTGGTCCGTTTTAAACGTCCGAGTGCAATCGCAGCATGCTGCGATTGTCACCGATTGTGGGTCGACTATCGCCAATGCAAGTCAATGGGAGCGCTGAAAAATCTGATTACAAACGGACCGCACGTGTGAATTGCGATTAAATCGCACCGGTGTCCTTTAGAAAAGCCGGCAATTCATCCCCGGCTATACTGTAAAATCACACTGACAGCTTTATTAAAGAATAGAATCAATACATATACACACATAGAATACATATATATATATATATATATATATATATATGTCATTGTGACATATATATATATACATATATTTATAGTTCCTAGACTTCTACATACTGTAATAGCCGCTAATTCAATTGCCGGCTTTTGTGAAATCACAGAAGCCGACATGAAATGATACATTGTTTAGACACAGTTAACCATGTAATTTCCTGTATTTTGATATATGGTTTGAACTTACAATTACATAAGTGTATGTGTACAAAATTTCAGACATGTAGGGGTTAATTAAAGGTGTAAATTCGTTGTAAAAAAAATGCGTGGGCTCCCGCTGTATTTTCTCCACCAGACAGACAAAGCAAGCGAGTGGGGGCAGATAATAATAGCCTAGGGAGGGTACATTTTTTTTGTGCCCCCCCTGGCTACTGACATCTGCCCCCAGACACCCCAGAAAGGGCAAATCTAATTAGAGATTTACACATTTTTTTTACAACGAATT
The DNA here is from genome assembly GCA_033576555.1 of Oophaga sylvatica. Classification (NCBI taxonomy): domain Eukaryota; kingdom Metazoa; phylum Chordata; class Amphibia; order Anura; family Dendrobatidae; genus Oophaga; species Oophaga sylvatica. Next base: position 736,174,295 of record JARQOD010000001.1, read on the forward strand.
TACACCTTTAATTAACCCCTACATGTCTGAAATTTTGTACACATACACTTATGTAATTGTAAGTTCAAACCATATATCAAAATACAGGAAATTACATGGTTAACTGTGTCTAAACAATGTATCATTTCATGTCGGCTTCTGTGATTTCACAAAAGCCGGCAATTGAATTAGCGGCTATTACAGTATGTAGAAGTCTAGGAACTATAAATATATGTATATATACACATGTCACAATGACATGTGTATATATATATATATATATATATATATATATGTGTTCTATGTGTATATATCTATTCTTTCTATTGTGATTTAAATACTATTCTTTTGGATCCATTATATGTCAGTTTTGCAAGCCTGCAAGAAATTCTCGCAAGTCGGATGTAAATCGGATGTGACAACTACGGTCAGATGCGACTAAATCGCATCAACTACAAAAAAATCGGATGCTAGTCGCATCAATGTTCATGAAATTTTAATCCGATTATCGACCGACTAAAACGGTCAGATTTTTTACTCGGTGTGTGTGACTCCAGCCTTAAACGGACATCTGATATCCACAGTCACAGCAGACACGGCTTTCCCAGACCCAGCAGACACTAAACATTGGCTCCTGAATCTTGTCATGTATAGTGTACAGTTCCTATAGCGTCTTGTGCTTGGGTGCGAGGAAAACACAGGAGACATAGGTTGAAATGAAATGACTTGTATTACTTCATACAAGCATGCTGAAAAGTTCACACAGTTTGCAGGAACAGCGACAGGAGACACAGCAGGCCAGAGTAACTTCAAGCACTACAATAAATCTCCAAAGCAGGTTCAGGATCTCTTCTCTGTACCGTAATTCCTCTGCAAACATGGATTCACCAAACAGCAGGTTTCCAGAGTCCAAAAGTGTTCCAAGGTTCCTCAGTAGGGAATAGCTGGAGTACAAGTCCAAGGCTTCCAGGAGTCAGGTCACAGACTGACTGAGGCTTGATTCAGGAGCACTGATTGTTCAGCTGAAGCTGCTTAAGAAGCAAGAGGGAAGAATCAGGGCGGGAACATGAAAACTGGAAACTCCATATTAACTGAGGGCAAGAGCTGCGAGAAAGACAGAAAGCAAAATGGCCGACGAAAAACTGAGTTTCAAGGAACATGTCAACAGAGACAAAGAACCTTACAATCTCACTCTTAGCTGAACTGCTCAGCCCTCAGGCTAAACTGAACACTGCTATATCCTCCACTACCCTTATATACCAGCGTACTCTCCAAGGGCCCCCTCTGGTGGCACCAGGGAAATGTGAAGTGTGAATTCATATCAGGTTGTTTCGTGGGTTACCTTTTGTACATCCTCCAGGGTAACATGTGGCTCCAGAGCGCAGCTGGGCTACACACTTACAGCCTGCAATGACCCCAATGCCACCTCAGCAACACCATAGCTGCTGAAATCCCCAAATCTACTGTCTCTTTCCCCTTTATCCTGTAGAATGTAAGGCCGCAAGGGTAGGGTCCACTCCCCTCTGTACCTATTACTAATATTTTGTTCATTGTAATTTCTGTTTCTGTTTTGTCGGTAAACCCTCCTCATGTACTCATGTACATGGAATCATATGATGTTTTAAAAATAAATAATAATTATGCCCCATATGATGTTCCACCCAGTCTTCACCCCTGCCCTCCTTTACTGGTGTACACACAGAAGAAAGCAGCAGCAGTTGGCACCTGTGTCTCATCATCAGCATCATGAGAGATATGCTGCGATGATCTGCTACCCGTTTGCACTACTCCTCCCACGTATTCATCCTCCAACAGAACAAGTGGTTGGGCATCAGTGCAACAAATCTCTTCGAATTGTGGGTAGGGCCCAGTGGATGACACACAGAAGAACCACAGCCAGACATCAAAAAGCAGAAGTGACTGCTGAATGATCTGGGGCTAACTGCTTGCCTGATTTGTAGGGAGGTGATATGGAAGACAGATGCCCATGAACCGCAGGTGCCAAATCTGTACTTTAAGCAGACGACTAGGTGGAAGACAAAGCAAAGGGACTGAAAGCACTCTCAGCCAACCAATCTAAAAGCACCTCTACTTATTCTGGCCTCACCATTCATCCAATGGTACCCGGGCCTACGAAATTACACAGAACGTCTTGTCGCCAGCTCACAGCAGAGGAAGGTGTTTCATTTGGACATGTAGCAGACGCAGATTGACCATGCCTTCTCTCTCCCTGAAGCAGCTACATCATCATTACTAGCAACACAGCCACAAATCCTATTTGATGCTCTCCTCATTGTTTTCAACCCAAAAAAAACTGCAGAGTATTACATGGCCTGTATACAGAGAGAGAGAGAGAGTAACCAGCAGATTATTACACTGCCTGTTTTCAAAGTACCCCCAAAAAATAAATAAAAAAAAACAGTGCTGGCTCCCTCCTCCTACTCCTCCGCCTCCTGGTTCAAGATTACAATTTTTCCTTTTTTAATTCCTTATTATTTAAGTCGTTTTCCAATCCACAATTGCCCTGCTCTTACCCCCATTTGGCTTCCTTTTGCAGCCCTTAGCTTTTATTATGACCATTTTAAAGCCATTTTAAAGTACCAAAGATCGGGTCACCATTGACTTTTATTGGTTTTGGGTCTGGGGTCAAGTTCAATATGGCTGTGTTAAGGGTTATTTTTTGCGGGACAAGTTGTAATTTTAAAATACACCATTGATTTTACCATATAGTGTACTGGAAAATGGGAAAAAATTCCAAGTGCGGTGAAATTGTAAAAAAAGTGCAATTCCACAATTGTCTTTTTTTTTGTTTTTTACCATGTTCAGTAAATGCTAAAATTGACTACCATCAAGATTTTCCAGGTCATTACGAGTTTGTAGATACCAAACATGTCTAGGTTCTTTTTTATTTAAGTAATGAAAAAAATCCAACATTTAAAAAAAAAAATCAATAAAAATGGTGCCATTTTCCGTGACCCATAGCATCTCTAAGGCTTGGGTCACACACACCGTATGAAAATCGGACCGTATTATACGGCCGTAATATGCAGAAAAGTCCCCTGAACAGTGATCCGTATATCATCCGTGTGCAATGCGAGGATGCGATTTCCTCGCATCAAAATATCCGTGTGTCATCTATATGAGAAAGAATAGATATATACACATAGAATACATATATATATATATATATATTTCATTGTGACACATATATATATTTATAGTTCATACACTTCTACATAGTATAATAGCCACTAATTCAATTGCCGGCTTCTGTAAAATCATTACAGAACCCAACATGAAATGACTCATGGTTTACATACAGTAAACCATTTCATTTCATGTAGTTTGATATATGGTTTTGATTAACAATTAAATGAGTGTATGTGTGCAAAATTTCATACATGTAGGTGTTAATTAAATGTGTAAATTCGTTGAAAAAAAATGAGTGGGCTCCAGCGGTATTTTCTCTACCAGACAGGGAAAGCCAGTGAGTGAGGGCAGATAATAATAGAGTAGGGAGGGAGCATTTTTTTGTGCCCCCCCTGGCTACTAACATCTGCCCCCAGCCACCCCAAAAAAGGCACATCTATGATTAGATGCGCCTTTTCTGGCACTTAGCCCGTGTATTCCCATTGCCCTGTAGAGGTGGCTAATGGGTTAATAATGGGTTACGGCCAACTTGCTATTGGAAGGTGACATTAAGCCAGGTTAATAATGGAGAGTTGTCAATTAGACAACTCTCCATTATTAATCCTATTGTATTAAATGGTTAAAAAAAAACACACACACATTAATTAAAAATCATTTTTATGAAATAAAGAAAACCTGTTTTTGACCATATTTTATTGTACTGGTAATCCTTCCGAATCCCTTGTTCTCCTGTAATCAAAATAAAATTATAAAGCAACCATATTCTTACCTCTCCGGCACTCAGTCAGGTCCCATGCTGCAATCCATCTGAAAAGGTTAACAGGTTTACAGCGGGGACTGCTGCTAATGCTGGCAGCCTGACTGTAAACTCCCGAATGAATGAGTTCATCTCCCGGCTGACAGGAGATGAGGTGATTAGCTGGAAAACTTAATTGATTGTTTCCCAAGCTAATCAGTTCACTTCAGGTCAGCCGGGGACTCCGCACAGCATCAGTGACGTCAGAGGGAGTCCTCGGCAGACCTGAAGTGAACTGATTACCGTGGGAAACAATCAATTAAGCTTCTAATATCTGTTTTCAATCACTGGCTTTCCCTGTCTGGTGGAGAAAATACTGCGGGAGCCCATGCATTTTTTTTCAACAAATTTACACATTTAATTAACACCTACATGTATGAAATTTTGCACACTTACACTCATGTAATTGTTAATCAAAACCATATATCAAACTACATGAAATGAAATGGTTTACTGTCTGTAAACCATGTGTCATTTCATGTCAGGATTTTACAGAAGCCGGCAATTGAATTAGCGGCTATTATACTATGTGTAACGGGTCTGGTAGGTGAAACCACTGAGCTTTATTATACAAGACAGTATACTTGTAAGAGAGCAGGTGGCGCCCGGGGAATACGGACAGGAATTCACGGGAAGTGACCAGGGCAGTCTCTGGGTAGGCAGGTTGTCACGGCAAGTGACCAGGGCAGTCTCTGGGTAGGCAGGTTGTCACGGCAAGTGACCAGGGCAGTCTCTGGGTAGGCAGGTTGTCACGGCAAGTGACCAGGGCAGTCTCTGGGTAGGCAGGTTGTCACGGCAAGTGACCAGGGCAGACTCTGGGTAGTCAGGTTGTCACGGCAAGTGACCAGGGCAGTCTCTGGGTAGGCAGGTTGTCACGGCAAGTGACCAGGGCAGTCTATGAATATACAGGCTTATACGACCTGAGCTGTTGGAGCTTCCTGGTAGGCTGCAGTCCGATGGCAGATGATCGCTCCCAAGCGAGCAGGCAGGAGTCTCTGGAGTAGCCGGTGATCACTGCTGGAGATGTCCGAACCTTCGGATAAAGCTGCAGTCGGATGACAGATGATCGCTCCCAAGTGAGCAGGCAAGAGTCTCTGGAGTAGCCGGTGATCACTGCTGATGGAGTCCGAACCTTCGGATAGAGCTGCAGACGGATGGCAGATGATCGCTCCCAAGTGAGCAGGCAAGAGTCTCTGTAATAGCCGGGGATCACTGCAGGTGATGTCCGAACCTCCGGGGAGGGCTGCAGTCAGATGGCAGACACCAAACAGACAGGTAACAGGCAGGCAACTGGAAACAGGAGCTGAGGGCTGAAGCAGAGTTATACAGTGCAATAACAACATTGCTCGGGCACCTCCATTAAGGAGGAAGCCCTTAATATAGGGTGGAGTCCTCCGGCATTGGCCGGAGACTAATTTGGAAAATGCGCGCGGCTCCTTTAAGAGCGGGGGAGGGTGCGGGCGCGCGCCCTAAGTCCAGCAGCAGGGAAGGAGCGCGCGGGCCCAGCAGGATGGAAGGAGGACGCCGAGGATGCTGAGGGCGCTGAGGACGCTGGGGGCGCTGAGGATGCTGGGGGCGCTGAGGACGCAGAGCGCTGGTAAGGGGAACGGCGTCCCTGCCTGGCAGAGGGCCGGGACGCCGATGCTACAGTACCCCCCCCTCTAGGCCCCCCCCTCTTTAGGCCAGAAAGAAATTTAGTTAGGATGAGAGGGGCATGGATGTTCTCCCGAGGCTCCCAGGTTCTCTCCTCAGGACCAAACCCCCTCCAATCCACCAAAAAATAAGTCTTTCTTCCTACCCTTTTTGTGGCCAGAATGTTCTCTACCTCAAATTCATCATCAGCAGACACTGGAGCAGGAGGTGTACCTGTAGACTTGAAAAAAGAGTTAAGTACCACAGGTTTGAGGAGAGACACATGAAAAGAGTTAGGAATTCGCAAATTGGCCGGGAGTTTCAATTTATAGGACACTGGGTTGATCTGCCTGATGACCTCAAAAGGACCGATAAACCGAGGACCTAACTTGTAGGAAGGAATTTTGAGCCGAACATATTTGGACGAAAGCCAGACTTTGTCCCCAGGACGGAATTGAGGAGGATCCAGACGTTTCTTGTCAGCATGTCTTTTCATGCGCTCGGATGACTGAATGAGTGCGGACCGGGTACTCTCCCAGATGGAGGAGAATTCTCTAACCAGAGATTCCGCAGCTGGATTGTCCACAGAGATGGAAACGGGGACAGGAATCCGAGGGTGCTGACCGAAGACTATAAAAAACGGAGACTTGGTGGACGATTCGCTCTCGTGATTATTGTAAGAGAATTCGGCCCAAGGCAGGAGCTCCACCCAATCAGAATGATGAGCATTAACGAAGTGTCGGAGATAGCTGGTCAGATTCTGATTTATTCGCTCAACTTGTCCATTGGACTGTGGATGGTAAGCGGAGGAGAAATCCAAGGTGACGTCTAGTAACTTACAAGTAGCTCTCCAGAAACGTGAAGTGAACTGTACCCCACGATCCGACACAATGTGACGAGGCAAACCATGGAGACGGAAGATGTGGCGGATAAAGTCTTTAGCCAACTCGGGTGCAGACGGAAGACCTGGCAGAGGAATGAAGTGAGCCATCTTGGAAAAGCGGTCAGCGACCACCCAAATGACCGTACAACCGGCAGAGACGGGCAGATCCGTAATGAAGTCCATGGCTATATGTTGCCAGGGAGCAGCGGGTACAGGAAGCGGAAGAAGACGGCCGGCAGGCAGGTGTCTCGGAACTTTGTTGCGGGCACAGGAGACACAGGCAGAAACAAAGTCTATTACGTCTTTGTGCAGGGTAGGCCACCAATAATGCCGGGTAATGAGTTGGAGGGTCTTTTTCTGACCAGCGTGGCCAGCGAGTTTAGACGAATGACCCCAATGTAGAATTCTCTTCCGATCAGTCTCTGATACGAACGTCTTACCAGGAGGGAGACGGTTTAGACTCACGGGAGCCACCTGCATCACTCTGGCGGGATCGATGATATGTTTAGGCTCATCTTCGAGATCCGACACCAGGAAGGACCGGGACAAGGCATCCGCCTTGATGTTTTTGTCAGCCGGGCGAAAATGCAAAAGAAAATCAAAACGGGCAAAAAACAAGGACCACCGGGCTTGGCGAGGGTTAAGTCTCTGAGCATGCTGAAGGTAAGACAGATTTTTGTGGTCCGTGTAGATGATTACCGGATGAAGAGCCCCCTCGAGTAGGTAACGCCACTCCTCCAATGCCAATTTAATGGCCAATAACTCTCGATCTCCTATGGAGTAGTTGCGCTCGGAGGAGGAGAAGAGTTTGGAGAAGAAACCACAGGAAACCATCTTCCCGGATGAAGATTTTTGAGTAAGTACCGCTCCGGCTCCAGCAGAGGAAGCGTCCACCTCCAGGAAGAACTGCTTGTTGCCGTCCGGGTGATGCAGCACTGGAGCGGAAGAGAAGGCTTGTTTCAAGGAAAGAAAGGCCTCCTCTGCTTCGGGCGTCCACTGTTTGGGGTTAGCATCCTTGCGGGTGAGCGCTGAGATTGGAGCAGTCCTGGAAGAGAAGTGCGGTATGAAGAGACGGTAATAGTTAGCGAATCCCAGGAACCGCTGAATGGCCTTCAACCCCTCTGGTCGGGGCCACTTCTCGATGGCAGACAGTTTCTCCGGATCCATTCGTAGGCCTGTCTGAGAGATAATGTAGCCCAGAAACGGAAGCGAGGTCTGCTCAAAGAGGCACTTCTCATATTTGGCGAAGAGGTAATTCTGCCTGAGCCTGAGCAGAACCTGACGAACATCCCTCCGGTGAGACTGGAGATCCGGAGAGAAGACCAAGATGTCGTCAAGGTACACCACAACGCAGGAGTAGAGGAGGTCCCGGAAGATGTCATTGACTAACTCCTGAAAGACTGCTGGAGCATTACAGAGACCAAAGGGCATAACCAGATACTCGTAGTGGCCATCCCGGGTGTTGAATGCCGTCTTCCATTCATCTCCTCGACGGATACGAACCAGGTTGTATGCTCCACGAAGATCCAGTTTAGTGAAGACTCTAGCCCCTCTAAGACGATCAAACAACTCCGGAATGAGCGGAAGAGGGTACTTATTCTTCACCGTGATCAAATTTAGGCCTCTGTAGTCAATACAGGGACGGAGAGATCCGTCTTTCTTTTTTACAAAAAAGAAACCTGCTCCCGCAGGGGAGGTAGATTTCCGGATGAATCCTTTCGCTAAATTCTCCTCAATATATTCTGACATCGACCTGGTCTCTGCAGCGGACAATGGGTAAATACGCCCACGGGGAGGCGTAGTACCGGGTAGCAGGTCGATCGGGCAATCATATGGTCTATGCGGGGGTAATGTCTCTGCTTCCTTTTTATTAAAGACATCAGCGAATGACCAATATGGAATCGGGAGTCCAGGTAGATTAGCAGGTGTAGGAGAAGAACGGACGGGATGGACAGGCACCAGACACGTTTTATGACAGTCCTGTCCCCAGCGAAGAATCTCTCCATTCTGCCAGTCGAGCACGGGTGCATGTTTTTGGAGCCAAGGCAGACCTAGTAAGAAAGCATGAGAGAGTCCAGGTAAAACATGAAACGAGATGCTCTCAGAATGCAACATTCCCACCTGCAGGGTTATGGCTTCGGTGATAAGTTGGATGGGACGAGGTAGGAGACCCCCATCCACAGCAGCAACAGATACTGGTTCAACCAGAGGTTTGGTGGGAATGCGATACTTCTCTACTAGAGCCTGTGAAACAAGATTCCCAGCTGCTCCAGAATCAAGTTGGGCCAGTTCGAAGTAACGGTTCTTACCGATGAGAATAGAGATAGACAGCAGCAGAGATGAAGAGGATTTATTCTGGTCTAGGTGGACCTCTCCGAGCGAACCTAGACACAGGCGTTTCCCGACCTCTCCGGACAGGTACGGATCCAGTGCTCCTTACTGCCACAGTAGAAGCAACTCCTCTCGGCACGGCGTGAGTCCTGACGGGCTTTGACCATCTTGGTCTGGTCGACCTGCATAGGCTCAGCAGTGTGCATCTGGGGAGAAACGGAAGGGGTTATAGGTCTCTGAAACGAGGGTGCAAGACGATGAAACCCTCTCTCACGGGTGACCTCTTTGGCACGTTCCTGGAACCGTAGATCAATTCGATTGGCAAGATTTATTAAATCATCAAGGGAGGTTGGAATGTCCCGACCGGCAAGTTCATCTTTAATACGGCCGGACAGACCCTCCCAGAAGACCGAAATCAGGGCGTAATTGTCCCAAGCCAACTCTGAGGCTAGAGTACGGAACCGTATGGCATATTGACCAACGGTGAGACTCTCCTGACGGAGACGCAACAGAGATGATGCAGAGGAGGTCTTCCGTCCAGGTTCGTCGAATACCTTCCGGAAGGCCGAGAGAAAAGCAGGCAGGTCAGATACCAGAGGATCTTCTCTCTCCCAGAGAGGATTAAGCCAGGCCAGAGCCTCTCCGGTGAGATGGGACATGATGAAGGCAATTTTGGCCCGGTCAGAGTTAAACTGGTGTGCCAGGAGTTCGAAATGCAGGGTGCACTGGTTAATGAAACCACGAGCCAGAGCAGGGTCGCCTCCAAACCTAGGAGGAGCTGAAAGTCGGGGTCCGGGAATGGAAACCACGGAATTAGGAAGCAGCGAGGCTGCCGGATTGTGAGTCATGGCTCCAGCGGTGGTTGCTGGTGATGAATTCAGAGTGTCCAGGCGGGAATTGACGTTCCGCAGGTGACCCAGGATGGCCTCCTGTTGCGACCTCTGGCGAGATAGTTCATGACACAATTCCGGGAGTGAAGGGGTTTGGGTGCCACCGGGTTCCATGGCCCGAGCAAACTGTAACGGGTCTGGTAGGTGAAACCACTGAGCTTTATTATACAAGACAGTATACTTGTAAGAGAGCAGGTGGCGCCCAGGGAATACGGACAGGAATTCACGGGAAGTGACCAGGGCAGTCTCTGGGTAGGCAGGTTGTCACGGCAAGTGACCAGGGCAGTCTCTGGGTAGGCAGGTTGTCACGGCAAGTGACCAGGGCAGTCTCTGGGTAGGCAGGTTGTCACGGCAAGTGACCAGGGCAGTCTCTGGGTAGGCAGGTTGTCACGGCAAGTGACCAGGGCAGACTCTGGGTAGTCAGGTTGTCACGGCAAGTGACCAGGGCAGTCTCTGGGTAGGCAGGTTGTCACGGCAAGTGACCAGGGCAGTCTATGAATATACAGGCTTATACGACCTGAGCTGTTGGAGCCTCCTGGTAGGCTGCAGTCCGATGGCAGATGATCGCTCCCAAGCGAGCAGGCAGGAGTCTCTGGAGTAGCCGGTGATCACTGCTGGAGATGTCCGAACCTTCGGATAAAGCTGCAGTCGGATGGCAGATGATCGCTCCCAAGTGAGCAGGCAAGAGTCTCTGGAGTAGCCGGTGATCACTGCTGATGGAGTCCGAACCTTCGGATAGAGCTGCAGACGGATGGCAGATGATCGCTCCCAAGTGAGCAGGCAAGAGTCTCTGTAATAGCCGGGGATCACTGCAGGTGATGTCCGAACCTCCGGGGAGGGCTGCAGTCAGATGGCAGACACCAAACAGACAGGTAACAGGCAGGCAACTGGAAACAGGAGCTGAGGGCTGAAGCAGAGTTATACAGTGCAATAACAACATTGCTCGGGCACCTCCATTAAGGAGGAAGCCCTTAATATAGGGTGGAGTCCTCCGGCATTGGCCGGAGACTAATTTGGAAAATGCGCGCGGCTCCTTTAAGAGCGGGGGAGGGTGCGGGCGCGCGCCCTAAGTCCAGCAGCAGGGAAGGAGCGCGCAGGCCCAGTAGGATGGAAGGAGGACGCCGAGGATGCTGAGGGCACTGAGGACGCTGGGGGCGCTGAGGACGCTGGGGGCGCTGAGGACGCAGAGCGCTGGTAAGGGGAACGGCGTCCCTGCCTGGCAGAGGGCCGGGACGCCGATGCTACACTATGTACAAGTGTATGAACTATAAATATATATATATATGTGTCACAATGACATGTATATATATATATATATATGTATTCTATCTGTGTATATGTATTCTTTCTATTCTTTATTAAACCTGTCAGTGTGATTTTACAGTATAGCCGGGGATGAATTGCCGGCTTTTCTAAAGGACACCGGTGCGTATTTCTCGCAAGTCACACTGATGGTCCATGTGTAATCCGATGTTTTCACGCACCCATAGACTTGCATTGGCTAGTCTCGGCCGATATACGGTGCAAATCGCAGCATGCTGCAATTTCACTCGCACATATAAAACGGCCGAGAAAAAAATCGGCTGATGGGAGCTGCCCCCTAGATTAACATTGGTCCGAGTGCAATGCGATTTTTCTTGCATTGCACTCGTCCGTATTTCTTGCTAGTGTGACTCCGGCCTAATTTGTAGAATCTGGGGCTGAGTGAGGACTTATTTTTTGCGCGCTGAACTGATGTTTTTATTGGTTCCATTTTGGGGTGGATACACTATTTTGATTGCCTGTTATTGCATTTTATTGCAATATTGTGTCAACCAAAAAATGTTATCCTGGCGTTTTGATTTTTTTCTCGTTACGCCGTTTACCGATCGGATTAATTCTTTTTATATTTTGATAGATCGGGCGTTTCTGAAGCCAAATGCAAATATGAATATCAAATATGTGTATTTTTTATTTTTTTCATTGTTTTATTTTGAATGTGGCAAAAGTGGGGTGATTTGAACTGTTGTATTTTTTTAATATTTTTAAAAATATATTTTTACTTTTCAATTGCTTCAAAAGTGAAGCTGTGATTGTTCAAACTCCTGTAATACCCATAGCAGAAATACACATCTACTATGAATGCCATCCACCGCGTGGCGTTCATAGTGTATCGGCAATAACCTTCAGAATGACCTTTGCTCAGATCAGGGCATGCCTAGAAAATATATCTACAAAGTCAGTGAGTCAGAGCTAGTCTGATGCATCCATGAGTGTCTGATCTTATTAGAAACGTTTCTCTCTCTTTTGACATGATATTGTGTAGCCCAGCTGCGCTTGGTGCCACATGTTACCCTGGAGGATGCATGAAAGGTAATTCACAATCACCCGATATTCATTCACACTCCACATTTCCCTGGTGCCACCAGAGGGAGCCCTTTAGAATACGCAGGTATATAAGGGTGTGGAGAGACGCAGCAGTAGTTCGTTTCAGATCCCCTCAGACGACAGAGAGGGAGATTAGTCAGATCTGATGTGAGATCAGATGGATTGTTAGAGACGGACAAGCTAGTTACCTCAGACGACTGGGAGGGAATAACTAGCCATAGAAGGAATCACAGAAAACCTGAAGACTTCAGCATTTACTCAGTTTAAGAAGTGGAGTCCGGTAATAGTGGGAAGATTGCCACTTAGCCTGGTCAAAGCTGAGTTTACTGAGAGCCTTCAGCGAGCGTTTCAGTGAGAAGCGTGCCGACACTTAGAGAGCGGTGAAGATAAAGAAAGCTGACATCTACTGCTGCTTGTGCTTATGTTAAAGGTGTGAGTAGGACGACAGGCAAGTGGAAAAGGGAAGAGAGAGAGTGACAGAGGTCGACAGCATTGATAGCTTACCTCCACTCTGCACCACCGGACACCCGGTCCGAACTTGCTAGCTTCTTCAGGACTAGTGGGAAAAACCGGAGACCCTGCTGGATTCCAGATCGCAGGGGCCCATCAGTGCTGATACGTAACCGGGGTCAGGAAGAACAGGGGTCTAGCAGTGCACTGCAAACGGAGACTTAGTTCTGTCCAAAAGAAGGCTCCACCACAAGGTCAGCCGGGCGTAGCTGAAAAGACGGAGTTAGGCTTTGTTTTATGCAAGTCAGAAACTCACACACATAAAGACGTAAGGAGGCATTACACCTACTCAGTGGATTACTGGACGTGCATCCTCCACCCTGAACAGCTTCCCGGGACGTGCCTGAATCTATCACCAGTAAAGGTACAGAAAGAGACTTTGTCGTGTGTGTCTGCCTTATTGATCCTGCACCCCTACACCGCCATATACCCTGAGGGATCAGTCTCGCCTGTGGGAGACTTAACACCTTGCTGCCCCAAACCCTCAGAGGATCTACCCTGCAGCGCTGGTCACTCTGACCAGGAACCACAGGTGGCGTCACGAACATTTCTATCATCCCCTGTAAATATCCCCTTTTTAGTGAGTGCCCAGGGCAACGGACCGAGCTGCGCTACCCGTGACATCCCCCAGTAAAGTGAACGGGCTCGGTGCCGAGTACCCAAAGCCCTGGTACGAGCGACTCAATATACATGTCAGAGAAGAGAGAAATTAGGTCCCTAAGTCCCCCTGGTACCTCCGCAATCCCTCGGTCCCTCCGTCTCCTCTTTCTGAAATTAAAAAATGCACATATGCAGTGCGCCCGCCAAGATCTATCAGCCAGCACCTTGCAACAGCAGGACTTTTCCTATTGGTTCATTTTGATCACTGTGATAGATCCTATCATAGTGATCAAGAGCCAATAATTTGTAAATCATCCCCCCGTGTCATTCCTTTAGTCAGATTGCATTCTTTTTATTTTATAATTTTTATGACGACTTATAAATATAGCATGCACAGCAATGTCAAAAATGACTTGCTGTGCATATTTTCTGTCTTTTGCTTGTGGCTTCGAAAGCTGTGAAGAGGCTAAAAGTGACTAGTCCATTTTTCAGGTGACTTCCACTTGGAAGCAGCCATTATATATTTAATTGACAGATAAACACTTGCTGCATAGCTGCTACAAAAGAAATCAGAAAAAAATCAGAAAAGACACATTGTCATCCCGTAGCATTTTCTGCATTAAAAACTATGTGGTTACAGCGGCGTCTAAGATGGCACTGGGTGCACAGGGTGCTCGTACGCTAAGTCTATGTGCCCATGTTGCGTTTTTTAAGCGTTTCCGACGCATTTTTTCGCTGCGGAAAAGCTTATAAAAACGCTGACAAAACGCATCCCATGCAATCCTATGGGATTCCGCAGTTGCTGTGCCAATGCTGCGGATTTTTCGGCTGCGGAATCGCACAGCAGAAAGCTCTGCAGCATGTTCATTAATTTTGCAGATTCGCGGCGATTCCGCCGCCATAGGATTGCATTGGAATACTCACTTTACGTATGTGGCTATGTGACCCGCCAGCAAATGTGGGCTTCAGTGCGGATGGTACCCAGGGTCTGGGGAGAGGAGCCTCTCTCCCGGCCCTGGGCCCATACTGCGTAAAAATGGAATCAATATTAACAAATAGGATATACTCTACCCTCTGTGGCATTCCGGAGTCTTCCCGGTCCTCAACGGCGCTGTGGGAGCTCCGTTCGCCAGGCTTTCCTTAGTCGAGATGACCTTAGTGAAGTCGCGGTCGAGGATGCAGATGTCACAAGGTCATTCATCCTAAGCATGCTGGAAGAAACTTCCAGCAGCACCGTGAGGACTGGGATCGCGCTGAGGTGATGGGGCCACTCCAATTGAGATCAATAGCTGAAGTATTTTCCTCAATAAATTGGTTCCTACACATGCATGAACTATGGTGATGTTCGTCACCTGTAATCCTTAACAGTGCAGACTTCAATCCTAAAGCACTCAACAATATCACACTTGCTTCGCCTTGCGTGCTGGTAGAAGCATCCCTGATCCAGATATTTATCAGTCAGTAGTTCCTTCAAACTTGCTAGCGAAACCATTAGCATTTTAGCAGGAGCAACGCTCTGAACGCTTTCCGTCCAGACAGCGTCTGAATTATCTGAATGCTATCTTTCCTGCACAGATTCTCGACTGACTGGACGTCTCCTAGCAACTGATGACTGAAGACGGACACTCTGACGACCCCTGCTGATGTCACAAGCTTATAAACCTGTGGCGTGTCTAAGTGCATGTTGGAATGAATGTTCATTTAGCATTAAACTGCTATCTCTCCACACTCCTCCAGGGTACTGCGTGTGCCTTCACACACCAGGGCTACACATTCCCCCATGGTAAAAGACAGCACTCCCGGGCTGTGAAATACAAGAAGACAGAAAATTTTGTTTATGCATAACAACAAACATTAACTTCTTCCCATCCGGGAGGTACGAATATCTTGAACGTTGCATTAAACATAGAAAAATACACAAAGTATCAAATAGACATTTTTCATATTAACGGTACAACTACTTTCACTTTTATAAAAACTTATATACATCTTCTCAGCTGCGGTAAACCCTGTCTGGGTCCTACCGTTCTTCACATCTCTTTATTAATTTCTGTTACACTTTCCATCCCGGGGGCTGGAACAATGCGATGATCCCTAGATCTCATGACGAACAGATCATGTGCTGCGATCAGAGTCTGGGTCGCAACAGTCTTTGTATGAACCATCAGGGGCGCAACGGGTATCTCTTTCTCGTGAGACGCCGACTGCGTCTCAATTTGCGTTGCAGGGGGCGATTCAGCTGTAACCGCAGTTTGCGATGTAGATTGGGTCGCCGATTGCGATGCAGAGTAGGTCGCCGATTGCGATACTGAGGTGTACGCAGGGGCGATGCGGAATAGGACGCACAATGCTGGTGTGATGCAGAGCAGGAAGCAGGTGTGCGCAATGGCTCAATTGAGGACGCACTAACCTGCTGCTGTCGCTGCTCCATCACAGACGGCTGGTTTTCCTCCGGTGTCCCTACCGGGGATTGATCATCTGCTGCGGCCTCCTGGCCGGGCGGGCGTTCCGGAACTGGCGGTACCTCCTCAACCTCCTTTGCCTCCACCGCTCCATCAGTGGGATCAGGATCGGTACTTTTGGGGGTAGCTCGTAGTTTCTCCTCAGCCTTCCTCAGCAGGGAACTTGGGGATTCAGGAGACGGCATTATGCTTGTAGGAGAGAACACTGCGTCCCACAGCAGCCGCTGTTTCAGGGCACGCCAGCGTCTCTCTGTCTCCTTCATTCCTTTTCGGGGGAGACAGGACCTTCGTCGCAGGCGCTCCGATGTCAGAGCGTTCACTTCCTGTCGCAGGACCTGCCGCTGAGTCAGAGCCGGGGCGGAGCCAGGCAACAGCGCGCTTTTACAGGTACGCCCACCTTCTTCTCCAGCGCCTGAGGGCGCGAATATGGCGGCAAAATGGCGGATTTTAGCGCCAAAAGTGCAAACAGTCCTTTTTCACAAAAACAAGTCCTTAGGCACACAGGGCTCGCAATTCCGCGAGTTTCGCATCCTGTTCGTGACGCCAAAGTTTTGTGTCGACCCGCCACCACAATTGTGGGTTACCAGGGCAATGGGGTACTCAGAGCCGAGCCCATGGAAGTCTATGGGGATTGTCACAGGTAGCTGTGGCTCGGTCTGTGGCCCTGGCGGTCTGGCGTATGTTTGGGGGAATATTTACAGGGGATAGGTTTATATACAGTTCGTGACGCCACCTGTAGTATTCTGGTAATTTGTACCAGCGCTGCTGTAGATCTCTGAGGGGATGGTGAGGCAGCTAGATGTCGGGTCCCCTACAGGTGGGACTGGTCCCTCAAAGTCTATGGGATTTGTGAAGTCGGGTGCGGATAAAGAACACAGTCTCACACGGTCAGCGTCTTTCCATACCTTTACTTGTAAGATGTTCAAGCAGGTCCCAGGGAGGCTGATCCAAGGAGGATGTATTTCGAGATAGCAGCTGGGCAAGTTAGGGGCCTCCTTTACTTCCAATATGACGAGTCCAACTAGCATGAAGCGTAGTTCCCTCCAATAAATCTGGTTCTTCTACCACCATGCATGAAGCTATGGTGATGCTTCGGTCCCAGTAACCGGTTAACAGTGCAGGACTTCCAATCCTAAAGCACTCACAATATCTACCACTGTGCCTTTCGCCTTGCCCGTGCTGGTAGCATAAGCATCCCTCACTTCACAGATATATATATCAGTCAGTTCCTTCTTAGTTCCTTCCAGAGCTTGCTAGCAGAATACCAGTAATACTTTTAGGCAGGAGCACGTCTCTGAACCTTAACTCTCTAACAAGCGCTGAATAATCTGCCTCATCCTCTCATCCTGACAGGACTTCTCGCTGACTGACTGTCTCTCAAAACTGACTGACGAATAGACACTCTCTGACTGAACACTCCCGGATGTCACAAGCTTAAAACTGTGGCTGCAGTGCATGTTGAAATGAATTTCATTAGCATTAACGGCGATTCTCGCCACCATCCTCAGGATATGCTGTGCTTCTCACACAGGGCTATGCCCACCATGCGAAAGTGAGCGCTTCATGTGCGGATGGTACCCAGGGTCTGGAGGAGAGGAGCCTCTCCTCCAGGCCCTGGGCACCATATCCCTGTAAAAAATAGAATCAAAATAAAAAAATAGGGATATACTTACCCTCTGTCGGCACCCGGAGTCCTCCCGGTCCTCAACGGCGCTGCTGGGAAGCTCCGTTCCCAGGCTTGCTTAGCGAGAATGACCTTAGTGACGTCGCGGTCGAGTGACTGCGATGTCACAAAGGTCATTCTCGCTAAGCATGCCTGGGAACGAAACTTGCCAGCAGCACCGTTGAGGACTGGGATCGCCGCTGAGGTGATCGGGGGCCACCAGGAAGTGAGTATATCTATATTTTTTATTTTTTTTATTATTTTTAACATTCATCAATAGTAAAAAGTTGGTCACACTTGTCAAGCACTATGCGTGACAAGTGTGACCAACCTGTCAATCACTTTTCCAAGCGATGCTTCAAATCGCTTGGAAAAGCACTAGCATTCTGCAAGCTAAAAACGCTTGCAAAACGCTTGTGTTTTGCGGGAGAACGCATGCGAATTCTGAATGCGTTTTTCCTGCGGCGAGGAGTTGCGGAAATGCTGCGGACAATTCCGCAGCATTTAGTATGCAACGTGGGCACATAGCCTAAAGGTGTTTTCCTGTGTCAGAAAGCCCTGGTTCCCTGTTGTAGTTTGTTTTTAAGAAATGTGCTTTTCTGCCAGGGTCAGACATGCGAGAAACTCGCACGAGTCTCGCATGTCAAGACCCGGCACTGCCGCCGGCACTCGGGACCAGAGCGTGCGGCTGCATAGAAATACATGCAGCCGCACGCTCCTGTCTGAGTGCCGGCGGCAGTGCCGGGTATTGACATGCGAGACTCGTGCGAGTTTCTCGTATGTCTGATTCTGGCCTAAATGGGTCCAACGCTGAGTCTCCGATTCTGCTCCCTATGTTAGTGTCTGTAGTGATGACATCACTGTGACATCATTACAGCCAATCAGTTAGCTCAGCTTTAAGTGTCTCCCATTACTAGGGCAGAACCGCTGAGCTCACTTATTGGCTGCATTGCTGCAGATGTGACGTCAGTGGGAGCAGCGGTGCGGTGGAGACTCAGTGGTGGTCCAGAAAGAGTGAGGGAGGCACAGTTTGTTTTTTAAACAAACTGCATCTGGAACAGGGGTTATCTAAAATTGAAAACTCCCTTTAACATAAAAACCTGCTTTAAACAATGGGTCATTTTCTGATTATATATTCCTTTTAAGAAAGAGCATCAGTGTTTTATTACACCTGTTGTATGCTACAGTGCTGCAAAAATGGTCAATGGTATAGCAGATTCATTTTATCTATCCTACTTGTGAATTGATACTGTTGCAATTGTTAGTGTCCATATCTAATTGATTACATTTTACCTTAGCGGCTCGTGCTTTATATGAAGAACATTTGTATCCTCTTCATATTTGGTTGGATAAGAAAACCCCACGCACTCCCCTGTCTATTCGTTTAGGTAATGCAGATGTTTATAAAAATTCTTCCTGCCACAAAGAAAAATTGACAACCCCCACTCTTTATCCTCTGACATTCACCCTCCTTTCTCCTTCGTCTACTGCTTTGGTTAAGATATGACTGCTGTTGGCTCCCTCCTTCTGAAGTTGGTGCTGCCCGCAATGTGCACAGCAATTTATCAGGATTCCACACTGCAGCCACAAGTCCATATGGAACTAGTTCTGCTAGGATAAGGGGAGGGGACCAATAGGTAACTAAAGGGTCTAAGGAGGGAACGGTTGGCCTTTCCACAGGAGGGATCTGCTCAACATCAAATAGAGCACAGCTTTGCACATGGTTGCACTACTGTACTTTATACCCTTATTCATTTTTGTGTACGTGTTCAGTTCTTAGCCTTATCTGAACCAAGAAAGGTGGAGCGTAAGATATTGAAAAGTCTTCCCTGAACTGTGTGTTACAAGTTTGATCATACTTGTATGAATGTTGTAAAATAATTATTGATATGTTGTTGTTTTTTTTCCCTTTTTTATCTTAATTGTTCATAAAATTTAACTCTTTCAGCAAGTCTTTTATTTATTTACGGATGTGTATTCGTTTGCACCAATAGCAAAGGCAATTAGTAATCGTTGCATATGTAAAGTGGATAATTGCTGCTTTTCTAAATAAATATGAAACAACATAAAATAACCCAAAAAAACTACTAGAAGGGAAATTACCATTGTGCATTTG
The DNA here is from genome assembly GCA_033576555.1 of Oophaga sylvatica. Classification (NCBI taxonomy): domain Eukaryota; kingdom Metazoa; phylum Chordata; class Amphibia; order Anura; family Dendrobatidae; genus Oophaga; species Oophaga sylvatica. Next base: position 736,193,674 of record JARQOD010000001.1, read on the forward strand.
TTATAGAGAACTTGTCACATTCAGCGTGTGGTCAAATCTGTAGGCGTCACATCATAGATCAGGAGATTGATATTTAGTTGTCATTTACTGACCTAAATCTCCAGTAGAAATTCTAACTCAATAACTGACAGTTAGGGATGAGCGAATGTGCGCAGAAAAGGGGTTATCTGAGCATGCTCAGGTGCTAACCGAGTGACTTTGGTGTGTTCGAAAAATATGTTCAAGTCCCCGCGGCTGCATGTCTCGCAGCCTATTTGTTAGGCAATCCCTACATGTATTGATTTTGGCTCTGGGTTTCCTGGGGCTCGAGTGTCATTGTTATGCCCTGTAAGCCCTGCAGTCAATCAGCAGCTGCTACTGGGCTGCTGCCCTGTCACTTCAGACAAACTTCAAACAAGTAGAAGTGAGAAGACAGCAGCCCAAAAGTGTCCCTCTCCCATCCAATCAGCACCCCCATGACGCGATCATGGGGACCTAATGGTTCCAATGACAGCCAAATTTCAAATAATGACCTCCTGATTTGCCAACTATGGTGGCCTGTTAGACCATGCCAGGAGCATAGTCTAAAAGGCGTTGTGCATTGCAATGGATTATACCAGTGATCAGACTAATAAAAATTAAAGTCCCATAGAGTGACTAAGTAAAAAATTTTTTAATTTTTTTTAAAATATTAAACAAAATAAAGAACAAACAAAGAAAAGTTATTGTGACAATAAATACATATATTTATGCAATAAGTAAAATATATTTAAAAAGTACACATATTTTATATCGTCGTGTCCAGAACAACAAGCTCTATTAAACTGTCACACTAGTTACCCCTTCAGTGAACACCAAAAAAATGTTGTGGCAAAAAACTATGTTTTTTTCATAATACCGCCGAAAAAAGTAGAGTAAAACACGATCAAAAAGTAGAATGTAAATAAAAGTGAAAAAACACAAGAAAGGGAAAGAGACATACTATAAACCAGGGGCCGCCAAAAAAATATTATATTTAAGAGGTAACAAATTTTATTAGAGTCCAAAACACACCAAAGGTTAAAATAATCTAAAAACAGTAACACATACCCCCTATTGGGGTGATCGCAATTCCACCCGCGGCTGTTGCAGGCACATGTCAGCTGATCTATACACCGCACCAAACAGGGGGAGTCTGACATCGGTGTACTATTATGACTGATGTCGGAAAGGGGTTAATAGTGTTGTTTCTATTTTTGCAGATGACACCTAGCTATATAGGTTAGTGCAATCTATGGAAAATATTTATAAGTTACAAGCTGGCTTGGACTAACTGAGTGTTGTGAATAAAACTAAGCACTCAGAGAAGTTATGTGACAACCAATAAGGTTTTTATTACAATGCAAAACAATCTAATGAATAGCTGTGACTAGTGATGAGAGAATTTGTTCGGAAAACAATCGCCAAGCATAAATTCGGCACGAATATGGCACATTCGGATTCGTGATTGGAAACAAAATTTTATAAAATCTGTAACATTCAGTAAAAAGTGGGGGAAAATATTTACGTTGCCATAAAAGTATTTTCAGCACTTTAGCAACGATAATGGTGGTGTATCATGAGCGTTTGGCACATGTTTGATGAGGGGGTTTGCAGAGCTCAGAGGCACGATGTTCTTGAAAACAGTAATTTTTTTTCCTAACTTTATGTGTGCACATTGCAGCTAGCCAATCAGGGTGCAGGAAACACCCACAATGTCCTGACACAATGGCTTGTGTCATTGGCTGCTGAAATCACATGTCCCTCTCCATATATATAGTGGACATCTTGTTTTAGCGCCATTTTGACCCTGTAAGGCCTCTTTCACACATCCGGCGGGCGCCTTGCGGCGCCCCCGGCATTTTCCCGCAGCGCCGCATCTGAAAATCTGATGCGCCGCATGCGGCTTTTTTCGCATTGACATGCATTAGCGCCGGATGGCGCCGCATGTCAATGCGTTGCATGCGGTTTTGTCCGGATGCGGCGCAAATGTACATTGCGGCGGCCGGACAAAACGCTGCATGTAACGTTTTTTTTTTTTGCCGGATGGTCTCTTATCTCTCCAAGCATCAGAAACCATCCGGCAAAAAAACGCATTTTGGGCGCCGGAAGTGTGAAAGCTTTTCACATGCGGCGCTGCGGGCAAAATGCCGGGGGCGCCGCCAGGCGCCCGCCGGATGTGTGAAAGAGGCCTAACAGCGCAGAGAGGCTGCTCCTGATGCTGGTACTGTGATTTTAGCTACCGTATTTTTCGGACCATAAGACGCACTTTTTTTCCTCCAAATTTGGGAGGAAAGTGTGGGTGCGTCTTATGATCAGAATGTAACATGTGGGGAGGGGGTCAGGGGGCAGCGGTGGAGTGAGATCGCAGGAGGCAGGAAAGTATCCCCTCCGCTGCAGGAATCCAGCACTGGGGAAACCACTGATACTTAAGTGCAGTGAATATTAATTAGCCGCTTCCCCGCCCACCTATCAGCTGAACAGTGAGCGGGGAGCAGCAGATGACAGAGCCACATGGTTCCCAGCGCTGAATTCCTGCAGCAGCTGGGGAAATCTCTGTCCAAAGTAGAAGGAGGCGGCAGGAGCAGAGTGCAGCAGGAGGCATCACATACCTGACAGCCTGGGGCTGTGCTGATGCCATGCTGAATGCTCCTGTGGAGGACCTGTGATGAGGTCATGAAGAGGGCGGGCTGGAGCATCACATGACCACACAAAGCCCTGCCTCTTCATGATGTCATCACAGGTCCTGCAGACACACTGTACAAGAAAGAATTAATTAAAAGGTTAGTAATGACAGCACATAAAAAAGCACTCTGCCATCCTGTGGTGGACTAAAACTCCCAGCATGCCATAGGATCTGCAGGACATGCTGAGAGTTATAGTTCTCCCATGGGATCTTAAAGCAGCACTCCAGTGTTATTTTTCAGTGCTGGAGTGTGGCTTTAAATATAAGCCCTATGCCCCCATTCACAGGCCGGGGTCACACATGCGAGAAATTTGCACAATTTCGTGTGAGTCTCTCGCATGAACACCCAGCACTGCAGCCATCACTCGGACCGGAGCGTGCGGCTGCATGTATTTCTATGCAGCTGCACGCTCCAGTCTGAGTGCCGGCGGCAGTGCCGGGTGTTCATGCGAGAGACTCACACGAAATCGTGCAAGTTTCTCGCATGTGTGACCCCGGCCTTATACTCACCCTCCAGCGTCTTCACATAGTACTTTACAGACACCACACTGGTCCCGCAGCACCATCTCCTACCCGTAGCTTCCTACATAATAACATACTATTATATATAATAACACCACATATAATAGTATGTTATTTATGTTATTAAATATTTCACCACATTTTTTGCTTCAAATATATTTTTCCCTATTTTCCACCTCTAAAACCTGGGTGCTTCTTATAGTCCGAAAAATACGGTAGTTAGCTAGGTGGTTGTATATCAGTCAGATAGTGTAGCTAGCTAGTGTCCAGTGTGGCTATTAAATTTACCTTCCAGCATTTTTTTTGCCATTACTGAGGTCAACAGACAAAACCAGCAGGGCACATGTCCTACAAGAATTATGCACTGCTTCTATTATGCTCCATGCATGAGTATAACATTCTAAATAATATTTTTTCACTAGCTAAATGTGAAACAGCCTGCTGTATCCCACCTTGTCATTTAGTGCTATGGTGATATGAAACTGTTTGCAGACCTAAGGCACATTAAAAAAATTATAATTTTTCAGTTGCAAAAAGTTAGACAACTTTGTCATTTTATTGGGTTGAAATTAAGCTGTAGAGGCCTGATCCAGAGGGCACCCAAAATTCTTGGATTTCTGGTGTCATACAGTAGGGGACCTGACTTTAAAATAGTTTAAAGCATCTAGTGTGTTATAGAGGCCTGATCCAGAGGCCACAAAAAATTCTTCTGTTCCTAGTGTCATACAGTAGGGGACCTGACTTTAAAATAGTTTGAAGCATCTAGTGTGTTATAGAGGCCAGATCCAGAGGCCACAAAAAAATTCTTCTGTTCCTAGTGTCATACAGTAGGGGACCTGACTTTAAAATAGTTTGAAGCATCTAGTGTGTTATAGAGGCCAGATCCAGAGGCCACAAAAAAATTCTTCTGTTCCTAGTGTCATACAGTAGGGGACCTGACTTTCAAATTGTTTGTGGCATATCTTCTTTATCATACAGGCCTCATCCACACTCAAACAATTCTTTCTCCTGTGACTGACACGATACAGCAGCCATATTTCACCTTGGAATTTACTGTCGCTGAAATTCAGCTGTTTGCAGAGGTGATGCAGGGTTTAAAATCTATTTTTTTGGTGATAATACTGTGCTGATGTGTGGCCCAGCTGTGCTTGGTACACATGTTCCCAGGAGTATGCACAGAGAGGTAATTACAAAACCTGATATTCATTCACACTCACACTTCCCAGGAGCCACCAGAGGGAGCCCTTTAGATTCGGGTATAAAGGGGTGTGGAGAAATGCAGCAGTAGGCATTCTAGCCAGTCAGCTATTCTAGTTGTTGGTTGTACCTCAGACAGATCAGATCTCCTCAGGACACCAGAGTGAGAGGATTCATGTCAGAGCTTTGTCTGAGCTAGTGCGAGTTCAGACGTGAAGAGATTTCCTGTCAGATGAGACAGAAGCAGAAAGATTGCAAGCTGTTTACCTCAGAACAGATTGACTGCTAGTACCCTATGAATGTGGAAAGTGACTCTCGGAGCGAGCATGAAATCAGTTTGACGGAAGGTCCTGATAGCCACTTTGGACAGAGTCTTTGAAGGAAAAGAAGGAAGGGGACTACAGTTGTCAGAACATCGAGTTAACTGAGAAACGGTCAGTGAGCTGTGGAAGGAAGGAATCTGACGACTACACCTACTGCTACCCGTGCTTATGTTAAGGGTGAGAGTAGGGCGACGGGAGAGTGGTGAAAAGAAGACGAGAGAGTGACATAGGTGACATAGCACCTCCACTCTGCTATCCGGACGCCGGGTCCGAAGCCTTGCTAGAACCTTCACGGCTAGTAGGAGAAAAACCGGAATCCCTGCTGGACTTCAAGTCGCAGAGGGGCCCCATCGTGCTGATACGTAACCGGGGTCAGGGAGAACAGGAGTCAGGCCTGATCAGCTATAGACTTAGTTCTTGCCAAAAGAAGGCTCCACCACAATGTCGGCCGGGCGTAGCTGTTATACACAGAGTTGAACTTAGCTTTATGCAGGTTGGAAACTCACCCATTAAAGACAAAGGAGGCCTTAAACCTACTCAGTGATTACCTGGATGTGCATCCTCCACCCTGAGCAGCTTCCCGGGACATACCTGCAAATACCACCAGTAAAGGTATGGAAAGAGACTGACTTGTGTGTGACTGCCTTATTGCTTGCACCCCTGCACCGCCATATACTTAGAGGGACTAGTCTTACCTGTGGAAGACTTAACATCTTGCTGCCCAGTAACAACCCCTCTGAGGATTCACTGTTATGATTTGGTAGCTGAGGAGTGCAGGTAAAAAGGCAATACACCAGAGCAGTTGGAATCTATGAGATTGCAGTACCCTGACTAACCACCACAACTAGAGGCAGCCGTGAAGCGTTCCTACGTTGGTCCTAGACGCCTCGTCACAGCCTGAGAAACTAATTACACCTAAAGATAGAAATAGGAAAGCTATCTGCCCCGGAGCAGAACCCCAAAGATAATAGAAAGCCCCAAACATGTAATGGCGGTTAGACAAGAAGAAATACTGACACAGAAAGAAAATAGTATGAGCAAACGCTGGGGCCCAAACTAACTAAATAGAAAATGTTAGGAAGGGTACTTACTGCAATCCCAGAAAACCATGAAAAGCACCAACTCTACTAATTTCAAAAACACCTGAGATCACACGACCTCTACCACCTAAATTAGTTCTCTGGTGTAACAAAATCAAAACAGCAGCCACTGAAAAAACTGTAAAAAGCAAAAGTACAAACATCAGTGGCTGAACTAAACTGAGAGGGCAAAAGCCCCCGGAGGGGACCCTGAAGGCCCCCACAGAAGTGCAGGACAAAATGCAAAAATCTAGCACAAAAACAAAAAGAAGAAAATGTCTTATCTGATAGCAGGAGATGCAGACACGACACAGCAGGCTACAAGGGAAACAGGATTCAAGGATTGAGACCAGAACAATTGATCACCGGCAAACCTGATGGGAAGGTGACTCCCTTATATAAGACCAGTCAGTAACACCTGATTCCCAATCCTCACAATCTTCACTGGACAGACCAGCACCGCTTGTAACCACCAGAGGAAGCCTCTGCTCAGAACTCATCTCAAACCCATTCACAACAGTACCCCCCCTTGAGGAGGGGTCACCGAACCCTCATTTGAGCAACCAGGTCGGTCAGGATGAGTTCTATGATACACACGGATAAGTCTCCTAGCATGGATGTCCGAAGCAAACACCCAAGAATTGTCTTCCTGACCATAACCTCTCCATTTGACCAAATACTGGAGTTTCCGTCTAGAAAAACGAGAATCTAATATTTTCTCAACCACATACTCCAGATTGCCCTCAACCAAAACAGGGTCAGGAGGCACAGCAGCAGGAACCACTGGCTCAACAAACCTCTTCAACAAGGACTTGTGGAACACGTTATGGATCTTAAATGTCCCTGGAAGAAGCAAACGAAAAGAAACAGGATTAATAATCTCCATGATCTTATAAGGTCCAATGAACCTAGGCTTAAATTTAGGAGATGCTACTCTCATAGGAATATTTTTTGAGGACAACCAGACCAAGTCCCCTACTTTAAACCGAGGACCATCAGTCCTATGCCGGTTAGCAAACCGCTGGGCCTTCTCCTGAGAGAGGGACAACCTCTCCACTACCTGGTCCCAAATCTGTTGCATACGCTCCACAACAGAGTCAACACCTGGACAGACAGAAGCCTCCGTCTGTCCTGAAGAAAATCGAGGGTGAAACCCAGAATTACAGAAAAATTGAGACATCAAAGTGGTAGAGCTAGCCCTATTATTAAGAGCAAACTCAGCCAAAGGCAAAAAAGAGACCCAGTCATCCTGATCAGCAGACACAAAGCATCTTAGATAAGTCTCCAATGTCTGGTTTGTTCTCTCAGTTTGACCATTGGTCTGAGGATGAAATGCCGAGGAGAAAGACAATTGAACACCCAGTTTAGAACAAAAAGTCCTCCAAAATCTGGAAACAAACTGGACTCCTCTGTCAGACACAATGTTCTCAGGAATGCCGTGTAAACGAACCACGTGCTGAAGGAACAACGGCACCAATTCAGAGGAGGAAGGCAACTTAGGTAATGGCACAAGATGTATCATTTTGGAAAACCTATCACAAATTACCCAGATGGTGGTCATTCTCTGAGAAACAGGAAGGTCGGAAATGAAATCCATATAGATATGGGTCCATGGTCTCTTGGGCACAGGCAATGGCCTCAACAAACCACTAGAGCGAGAGCAAGGCTTGGAGCGAGAGCAAGTCCCGCAGGACTGCACAAATTCCCTGACATCACGAGACAAGGTAGGCCACCAAAAGGACTGACTAACCAAGTCTCTGGTACCAAAAATTCCGGGATGCCCAGCCAATGCGGAACAATGAATCTCAGACATCACACTCTTTTTCCACTGGTCCGGGACAAACAATTTTCCAACAGGGCAGCACTCGGGCCTATCCTCCTGACACCCCTCCAGAGCAAGTCTCAAATTGGGCGAGATGGTGGAAAGAACTACACCCTCTTTCAAAATAACAGAAGGATCAGATAACTCAGGAGAGTCCGCAAGGAAACTCCTCGAGAGGGCATCCGCCTTAACATTCTTAGTGCCAGGAAGAAAGGAAACCACAAAATTAAAACGTGTGAAAAACAAGGCCCACCTGGCCTGTCTAGGATTGAGTCGCTTGGCAGATTCCAGATAGACCAGATTCTTATGGTCCGTAAGGACCACCACCTGATGTTTGGCTCCCTCCAGCCAATGTCTCCACTCTTCAAAAGCCCACTTCATGGCCAATAACTCCCGATTACCCACGTCATAATTACGTTCAGTAGGAGAAAATTTTCGAGAGAAAAAGGCACAAGGGTTACTTTTAGAGGTCTCTGGATCTTTTTGGGACAAAACGGCACCTGCCCCAATTTCAGAGGCATCAACCTCCACCTGAAATGGCAGAGAAACATCAGGCTGCCGTAGAACAGGAGCAGAAGTGAATCTTTGCTTAAGTTCCTGAAATGCAGAGACTGCCTCAGGAAGCCAATTCACCACATCAGAACCCTTTTTGGTCAAATCAGTTAATGGTTTAACAATAACCGAGAAATTACCAATAAATTTACGATAAAAATTGGCAAAACCCAAAAATCTTTGAAGAGCCTTTAGTGAAGTAGGTTGGACCCAATCACAGATGGCCTGAACCTTGACCGGGTCCATTTCAATAACAGATGGGGACAAAATGAATCCCAGAAATGAGATCCTCTGTACGCCAAAAAGACACTTTGATCCCTTCACATACAGAGCATTCTCTCTCAAAATCTGGAATACAGTTCGAACATGTTTCACATGAGAGTCCCAGTCATTAGAAAAAATCAAGATATCATCCAAATAAACAATCAGAAATTTGTCCACAAAATCCCTGAAAATGTCATTCATGAAGGACTGGAAGACGGAAGGAGCATTAGTGAGCCCAAAGGGCATCACTAGGTACTCAAAATGCCCTTCAGGGGTATTGAATGCCGTCTTCCATTCATCCCCGTGCTTAATGCGAATAAGGTTATACGCCCCCCTGAGGTCAAGCTTGGTAAACCAAGTAGCGTTTTTCACCCTGGAAAACAGGTCAGAAATCAAGGGTAACGGATATTGATATTTCACAGTAATATTGTTCAAAAGACGATAATCAATACACGGCCTTAATGAACCATCCTTTTTGGCCACAAAGAAAAAACCGGCACCTAAGGGTGAAGAGGATGGTCTGATATGACCCTTCTCCAATGATTCCTTGATATAAGACCGCATAGCGTCATGTTCAGGTACAGACAAGTTAAAAAGGCGACCTTTAGGGAATTTACTACCCGGCACTAATTCAATAGCGCAGTCATAGCTCCTATGGGGAGGCAAGGATGCAGATTTACTTTCGCTAAACACATCAGAAAAATCAATCAAAAAGTCAGGAACATCCTGAGCCTGGGGGGAGGCAGAAAAAACAGGAGTGTTGGTATTAACACATTGGCAGCCCCAACTGGTTACAGACACAGATTTCCAATCCAAAACAGGATTATGAGACTGTAACCAAGGAAACCCAGCACGATAATGTCATGCAGATTATACAGAACCAAAAATTTGCAGCACTCCTGGTGATCAGGTTCAACCCTCATTATCACCTGAGTAGAGAACTGAGGTTTATTCTCAGCCAAAGGGGTAGAATCGATCCCCAGTAGGGGAATAGACTTCTGTAGGGGTATCAAGGGAAACCCACAACGTTTAGCAAAATCATAATCCATCAGGTTAATAGCTGCTCCAGAATCAACGAAAGCCTGAGCAGAAAATGAGGACAGAGAGCATATCAGAGTGACAGTTAATAAAAACTTAGTCTGAACATTACCCAAGACAACTAAGCGTGCAAAACGTCTTCCCCGCTTAGGGCAGACTGAAATAGCATGAGAGGCATCACCACAGTAGAAACATAACCCATTGCGCTTTCGAAACTCATGACGCTGTGCCCCAGACACCACTCTATCACACTGCATGGATTCAGAAGCAGGTTCACAAGGCAACACTATTCCACGCATACTTCTCCGCTCACGCAAACGTCTGTCAATTTGAATCGCTAATGACATAGAATCATTGAGACCAGAGGGGACAGGGAATCCCACCATAACATCCTTTACATTATCTGACAGACCCTTCCGGAAAAGGGCCGCCAAAGCGTCGTCATTCCACTTGGTCAGGACTGCCCACCTACGGAATCTCTGACAGTATAACTCAGCGTCATCAAGCCCCTGATTTAATGCCAAAAAGGCTTTTTCAGCTTGATCAGTGACATTAGGCTCATTGTACAATAACCCCAAAGCCTGAAAAAATGCATCAACATCACTCAAAACAGGATCCCCAGGTGTCAGGGAAAAAGCCCAATCCTGAGGATCGCCGCGCAGGAGAGAGATGACAATTTGAACCTGCTGCGCTGCGTTCCCTGAGGACTTAGATTTTAAGGCAAAAAACAATTTACAAATTTTTTTGAAATTCTGAAACTTAGCTCAATCCCCTAAAAACAAATCTGGCATGGGGATCCTAGGTTCCACAACAGGCAACCTAGCAAGATATGCAGCAATACTCTGAACCTCAGTGGCAAGCTGATCCACACGGCCAGACAACTGTGCAAACTCCATTGAGAGAAAAGATCCTCCCCAGCACCCAGAGATACAGAGGGAAAAAAAAAAAAAAAATGCAACAAACAGAAAAATATCTCTGACAACTCTGACAACCTTTTTTTTTTTTTCTTTCACAATATTTTTCCCTTCTGTGAGTACCATACAATATTAAATTTTTGGCCGGTGATACTGTTATGATTTGGTAGCTGAGGAGTGCAGGTAAAAAGGCAATACACCAGAGCAGTTGGAATCTATGAGATTGCAGTACCCTGACTAACCACCACAACTAGAGGCAGCCGTGGAGCGTTCCTACGTTGGTCCTAGACGCCTCGTCACAGCCTGAGAAACTAATTACACCTAAAGATAGAAATCGGAAAGCTATCTGCCCCGGAGCAGAACCCAAAGATAATAGAAAGCCCCCAAACATGTAATGGCGGTTAGACAAGAAGAAATACTGACACAGAAAGAAAATAGTATGAGCAAACGCTGGGGCCAAAACTAACTAAATAGAAAAGGATAGGAAAGGTACTTACTGCAATCCCAGAAAACCCTGAAAAGCACCAACTCTACTAATTTCAAAAACACCTGAGATCACACGACCTCTACCACCTAAATTAGTTCTCTGGTGTAACAAAATCAAAACAGCAGCCACTGAAAAAACTGTAAAAAGCAAAAGTACAAACATCAGTGGCTGAACTAAACTGAGAGGGCAAAAGCCCCGGAGGGGACCCTGAAGGCCCCCACAGAAGTGCAGGACAAAATGCAAAAATCTAGCACAAAAACAAAAAGAAGAAAATGTCTTATCTGATAGCAGGAGATGCAGACACGACACAGCAGGCTACAAGGGAAACAGGATTCAAGGATTGAGACCAGAACAATTGACTCCCTTATATAAGACCAGTCAGTAACACCTGATTCCCAATCCTCACAATCTTCACTGGACAGACCAGCACCGCTTGTAACCACCAGAGGAAGCCTCTGCTCAGAACTCATCTCAAACCCATTCACAACAATTCACCCTGCAGCGCTGGTCGCCCTGATCGGAAACCACAGGTGGCGTCACGAACAATTATTATTTTTCCCCTGTAAATATCCCCCTTTGTATGAGCGCCCAGGGCAACGGACCGAGCTGTGCTACTTGTGACATTCCCCATAGACTTCAACGGGCTCGGTGCCGAGTACCCCATATCCCTGGTGTTGTGCGACTCACTCCTACCACACTATCTGAGCAACATGACTGGGAAAAAGCAAGGCCATGGTGGAAGGGGAATTAGGCTTGGTGTTCAAGGTGTACTTGGGTTTGGTGGTAATGTTTGCGAAAGCACTAGTGAACCAACATCACGTCCTATTCAAAGACAACTGACAACTTCTGTTACTGCATGGGCTACTCCACTACCTTTCTTTGGCAGACGCACAGTGGTACGCCTTGTTGATGAGGCCCAGAAAGAACATGTGCTCGATTGGATGGCCAACGCAGCTTCAAGTGACCTTTCCTCCTCGTCCTCCACCTCAACATCACACACAGTGCAGTCCACAGAGGTGGCACCCAAATTCCCCTTGCTTTCCCCTGCATCATAACTCTTCAACCATACAACTGTCTGTATGGAGCCACAGATGGGTGAGTCTGAAGAGCTGTTCACACATTCGATTTCTATGCCATGGCCATCAGAAGTGTACTCAAAAGTTTCACAGAGTCAAGAGGAGGAAATCTGCACCAATGCTCAAAATTTTTTTATCTTACATCCGGGGCAGGACAAAGTAGAGTCTGAACAGCATCCTGACCCTCGTCATCAGACGTTAACCCCTGGGGCGGAGGTGATCCTGATGAGACTCACGCGGGTTGTACTGTGCTGTCAGGACAAGAAGAGGAGGAGGGTGACTCCAAGGGTGAATGTGATAACACAGAGGATGATGATGATGAGGTGTTAGATCCTAGTTGGCATGAACATAGAGGCACACAGCTGAGTAGGTCATCTGAGGAGGAAGAAAAGGAGGTTACGTTGCGCCGTAAGTTACAGACACGTAGTGATGCATCCTCAGCCACAACTGTGGCTGTGACCAGCCTAGCCTGGGCCTTTTTTGACACTGCAAAGGATGAGCCAACTCAAAACATCTGCCAATTTTGCAGAAAAAACTGAGTCGAGGTAAAAAGTGCAAAAATTTGACTACTACATGTATGAACTGTTGTGAACACCTTTAATCTGGCCTCTGAGGTTGGGCTTCCTCTGGTGGTTGCTTCTGGTAATGGAGCTGCCCTGGCTAACAGAAGTTTATCACCTGATGGGGATGATTGGAAATCAGGTTATTCTGACTGGGGAGATATAAGTGAGCAGCCTTCCCATAATGCTTGCCAGTGATTTGTTTCTTCCTAGCCTCTTGGAAGTCTGCTTGCTCCCTGCTGTGTCCTGCATCTTTCAGATAAGTTATTTCACTGTTTAAATCTGTGGCTTTTGTTTACATTTTGCTTTTCTCAGTTTTCTGACTTGCTGGAGTTAGTTCAGCCAGGCTTCCCTGCGGGTACCCGTGCTGGACTCATTTGCTACAGCCTGCTTCAGTCTTTTCTGCGGTTTTAGTTCCCTGTTCTTTCAGTATCTGTTGTTTTGCTTCCAGTAACACCAGAGTTCTGATTTAGAGTGGGCGAGGTCGTGTAGCCTCAGGATTTTTGCATATCAGATGTGTTGGAGTTTTTCTTAGTGTTTTTGCTGGATTGCAGACAGTATCCTTTCCTGTCCTGTTCTGTCTAGACAGCCTGGGCCCCTGCGTTTGCTTACACTGTTTTCTGCCTGTGTTTGTGCCTCATCTGCCTCGCCGTCAATATGTTTGGGGGCTATCTATTCCTTTGGGGCTCTACTCCGGGGCAGTTAGCTTTCCTCTTCTCTCTCTTTAGGCTTAGTTAACTCTTTGGCTGTGTCGAGGCATCTAGGTCATCGTAAGTTCGTCCCACGTAATTCTAGTTGTGTTGTCAGTTTAGGGGTCTGCAATCCGCTTAGTTACCAACCTCTTTGGTGTCTGGTTGCCTAGTCTATTTTGCCTTTTATCCTCCTCATCCTCCTCGGTTACTGAATCATAACATGAACCTTCACATGCGTAATCAACATGCTTTACTGTTGGAATCCCACTGTGCAAAAATGCGGACCAGCCGACCTCAACAACCATCAGCCTTCCCATCAATAGCATCTGCTGCTTACGCCTCCTCCTCAGTTACCGTGCCAACTATTGAGACGCAGGTCTTTGACCACAGAACCTCAGGTTCTTTAACCGCTCAAGTCATGCTGACTGAGAGCCCACCGTCAGCTGTAATGCCTGCTGTTTTGGACAGATCTCACAGAATGAGCACACCACAAGTTTCTCAATCCATCGAAACATCCGCGTCTGCACTTCTTTCACAGTCCAGCTGTTTGGCCAATTCACCGTAATCTGCCCTATCTCAGCACTGCAGCTAGCCCATGGTTCCGCAGTTGTGGTCAGTTGTGTAAAACATTGTTTCCTCCTACGCATGACAAAGCTAGGAGGTTGAACTCCACCATCACCAATCTGTTGGCCACAGAAATGCTGCCTTTCCACCTGGAAGATACAGACGGTTTCCAAAAGCTGATGGCCATCGCAGTCCCCCAGTACCAATTGCCCAGTCGCCATTACTTTTCTAAGAAGATGTGCCTGTGCTACACCAGTATGTCGCAGACAACATCACCCATTCCTTGAATAAATCTGTGTCTGCCAGGGTGCATTTCACAACAGACACTTGGACGAGTAAGCAAGGCTAAGGGTGTTACATCTCGCAGACTGGGTGACTCTGGTGGCTGTGGGAGTCTTGGAATCCCAGGACAAACCTCTACATTTAACACTTCCTCCACTGCTTCTGCCTCCTCCTCTATCTCCTCTAGGGCCTCCACCTGCGCCTTCAACCTTTGCCTTAATGAGACATGTGTTCCAACAGTGCAAAGTGAATCCCCACCACCTCCGTACTGCGCAGTCAGGGCTCACCGCAATCAGGCAGTATTAAAATTGATATGCCTTTGAGATCGCAGTCATATAGCTGAAGAGTTGTGGACAGCTCTCCAGGCTGAGTTTGATCAATGGCTGTCTCCACTGAATCTGCATCCAGGGAGGGCCATGTCCGATAATGGTGCGAACCTGGTGGTGGCCATACGGTGAGGCAAGCTCACACACGTGCCATGCATGGCTCACGTCCTCAACCTGGTGATACAGCGTTTTCTCCGCCACTATCCTGGCCTGGGTGAGCTGCTCCAGATAGCATGTAAGCTTTGTGCTCATTTCCGTTTTCACCCCTCAGGTTATCGACTTGCATAGATACAGAGGTCTTTATCCATGTCAGTTAGCAGGTTGATATGTGATGTGCCGACACGGTGGAATTCCACTCTGCACATGTTGCAGCAACTGTGGCAGCAGAAACAAGCCCTGACGCAGTATGTCATGTCGTATAGCCTGGGCCAACGCAGTACAGACGTGGCGCATATCACATTTACAGAGTGGGCACAGAATAAGGACCTCTGCATCCTTCTGCACAGTTTCGAAATGGCTACTAAGATGGTTAGTGCTGACGACACTGTCATCAGCATCACCATTCCTGTCTTCTATATGCTGGAGTAGACTTTGAATAAGCTGCGGGAGGAGATGGTGCTCCCAGAAGAGGAGGAAGCAGAGGAGGATGCGGAATGGATAACATTGTCTCTAAGTTCCAGACTGTTGTTACACAGGCAGGTGCCAAGGAAGGGTGGATTACTGCGATCCAGGGAGGCTGGTGATAACAAGGTGTTATCGAAGGTGCATGATC
>JARQOD010000001.1:736208926-736228917 GCA_033576555.1 Oophaga sylvatica
CAGACGCACTATTCCATACAACGGTATCCTGTAAAAGACGGTGTATAGGGAGAGCCCACACACAGCTCTCCCTATATACAATATGTGCCCCACATAGCCTCCTATATACAGCATGAGCACCCACATAGTTTCCAGATGTACAGCATGAGCTCTTACATAGCCTCCTATATACACTGTAAGCCCTTACAGAGCCCCCTACATACAGCAGAAGCCCTCACAGAGCTCCCTATATACAGCAGGAGTCTTCACAGAGCCCCCTATGTACAGCAGGTTCCCTCACAGAGCCCCCTATATACAGCAGGAACACTCACAAAGTCTCAATATATACAGTAGGAGCAGTCATAGAGCCCCCTATATAGAGCAGGAGCCCTTACAGAGCCCCCTATGTACAACAGAAGCCCTCAAAGAGTATCTTATACATCAGAAGCCCTCAGTCTCCTATATACAGCGTGATTTCCCACATAGCCCCCTATATACAATGTGAGCCCTCACAGAGCCTCCTATATACAGCAGGAGCCCTCACATAGCCCCCTATACACAGCAGGAGCCCTCACAGAGCCCCCTATATACAGCAGGAGCCCTCACAGAGCCCCCTATATACATCAGCAGGGGACCTGACTGAACAGTGGAGGGGTAATGATATTGTTGTTTTGTTTTTTTTTTATTACAGGAGAACAATGGATTCAGATGGATTACCAGTGCAATAAAATGTGGTCAAAAACTATGTGTATTTATTTCATTTAAATAATTTTTAATTAATGTGTGTGTTTTTTTAACCATTTCCTACAATAGGATTAATAATGGAGAGTTGTCTAATTGACAACTCTCCATTATTAACCAGGATTAATGTCACCTTTCAATAGCAAGGTGGCATTAACCCATTATTAAGCCATTAGCCACCGCTAAAGGCAATGGGAATAGACAGGCTAAAGCCCCCGTCTCACACAGCGATCTTGCTAGCGAGATCGGTGCTGAGTCACTAGTTTTGTGACGCAGCAGCGATCTCCCCAGCGATATCGCTGTGTGTGACATTCAGCGACGATCAGCCCCCCTGTCGGGTATCGCTGATCGTTGCTGAATGTCCTGGACATTTTTTTGATCGCTGGTCTCCTGCTGACAGGCACGCATCGCTGCGTGTGACAGGCGGGAGACCAGCGATCCGCTGGTAACCAAGGTACACAGTGGGTTTCCAGGCGCGGGGCTGTGCCTAGAAACCCGCTGTGTACCTTGGATACCAGCGCCCTGATGCAGGGAGCTGGTAACCAAGGTACACAGCGGGTTTCCAGGCACCGCGCAGCGCCTGGAAACCCGATGTGTACCTTGGTTACCAGCTCCCTGCATCAGGGCGCTGGTATCCAACGTACACTGCGAGTAACTAAGCGATGTTACCCGCAGTGTCGCTGTGCTGATCGCTGCCTGAGCTGCCTGTTTGGCAGCTCAGCAGCGATCATGTAGCGATACACCAGCGATCCTGATCGTTGTCGGGATCGCTGGTGTATCGCTATGTGAGACCCAGGCTTTAGTGCCAGAAAAGGCGCATCTAATAATAGATATGCCTTTTCTGGAGTGGCTGGGGGCAGATGTTAGTAGCCAGGGGGGGCCCAAAAACAATAGTCTCTCCCTAGGCTACTAATATCTGTTCTTAGTCACTGGCTTTCCCTGTCTGGCGGAGAAAATACAGCGGGAGCCCAAGCATTTTTTTACAACGAATTTACATATTAAATTAACACCTACATGTATGAAATTTTGCACACATACACTCATTATTATGAAAACCATATATCAAACTACATGAAATGAAATGGTTTACTGTATAATAAACCATGTGTCATTTCATGTCGAGTTCTGTAATGATTTTACAGAAGCCGGCAATTGAATTATCGGTTATTATGCTATGTAGAAGTGTATAAACTATAAATATATATATATGTATGTCACAATGACATGTACATATATATTATATATGTATTCTATGTGTATATGTATTCTTTCCATTCTTTATTAAACCTGTCAGTGTGATTTTTACAGTATAGCGCACTGAATTGCCGGCTTTTCTAAAGGACACCGGTGCGTATTTCTCGCAAGTCACACGTTTGGTCCGTGTGTAATCAGTATTTTTCTCGCCCCCATTGACTTGCATTGGCGTATTACGCCCGTAATATGCTGACAATCGCAGCATGCTGCGATTGCCTCGGCCCATATAATACGAGCGAGAAATAATTGGCTGATGGGGGCTGCCCCATAGATTAACATTGGTCCGAGTGCTATGCGAGATTTTCATCCGTATTCCTCTCTAGTGTGACGCTGGCCTTAAAGGCCTCATCCGCTCATATGCCCGAATCGTGTTTTTGGGGGGGTTGGACTTAAGCCCCGACGGGACCAACGAATGGGTGGCAGAACACAGTTTGAAAAGACCTGACCTGGACCTGGCTACAGAACTGATTACATCTGGACCTGCATACAGAACATCACATATAATGTATAGCACTATACATGGTATATAATGCATGATGTGCTGGAACAAGGCTCAGGAGCAGTCAGTGTATGATTATGTATACACTGTCTGAAGCCGCTCTGGAACTTTCATGCAGATCTGGTGATGATGGAGCCACTGACAGCTGACCTGATCAAGCTGACACAAAAACACATGACACCGTGCCTCAAATCATCGCTGACACAAGATTCAGGGTCCGGCCCTGTCCTGACCTCCTACCATGTCCCCCTGCTGACCTCTGCTCTCAGTCTCCTCTCTGGTGAAGACTCAGCAGGCCTGAGTGCTGGTAGTGAGATCAGGAGACACCTTCACACAGCGTGCAGTGCAGGCATGTCGGCAATACAGGGATGCCGATTAAAGAGTCGGAGCAGTCTTCTAGGCAGAAGGCGGAGGGGAGGCCCGCAGCTGCTGCTGGAGGACCGGCCTGGGGGGCATTTACCCCTCCCGGCCCATCCCGCCCCTGGAGCCTCTGCAGAAAGCAGGAATCAGATGAAGACGAGTCCTGTCACATACCTCCTGCTCCCTGGTTCTGCTGACCTCCTCTCTGGCAGAGTGAGAGGCGCGCAGGTGACGTCAGATCAGCAGACACACAGCCTTCAGTGTCTGCAATACGGGATACCGGCCGGGACTTGTATACATACAGTGCCGGCACCGATCTAATGAAGCCGCAGAAAGCCAGGCTTCTGGCAGTATGTCCTTGCCTGCAAAGGCCCCCTCCACCTTCGGGCCCCAGTGCAGCTGCACCGGTTGAACCGGCGGTAGGTCTGCCCCTGCTCTTGTGGTAGGGCATTCCACAGTCTGACTGCTCTAACTATAAAGAACCCTTTCCTGTTTAGCTGCCAGAATTGCCTTTCTCCCACCCATAATGAGTGCCCCCTAGTCCTTAGTATGGTCTTTGGAAGGAATAAGTCTGTGGCGCCCTGAGGGTCCAGTCGCCACAGAGATGTTACATCGCACCCAGGGGTTTGTGACACCTGACTCTCAGGTAAGGAGGAAGCACCCCATTGACTCCCACCACCTGCATCCAACATACACTATGCTGGCTGAGCACAGGCGGACCCTTCGGGAGGATGGTCTGACTCAGGCTGGTTAGAATAGGGTGTAGCTAGCTGTTGGGTGGAGCTTAGGCAGCACTAGGCTGCGTGTTAGAGTAGAGAATTCAGTTTTGAGTCAGGCAGTCAGTGTGTGGGTACTGGACTGTCCTGCTGCTCCTCTGAGTCCACACTTTAGGGAGCTTTGCTGTGAGAGTGAAAGGGTCCAGGGTGAGACAGCAGTCGAGCTCTGCCCCCATCCTGAAGAAGAAAGGACCAGGCGAATATTGGGGACCGGTCCCTAGACTAGTAGGAAAGTTCAGCTCCATTAGTAACACCGACAACAGTGGTCACTTCACTGGGCCACTAGCCACCATAATCTCACCGGAAGGAAGCTTAGGGGTCAAGTATGTCCAGAGCCTTTCGTACTGGGTTGGTCTGGTAAACCCTGGTCTGGTCTGGTAACTGAAAGGGCCCAATACTCCCTCGTCCGAGGGCTCTGTGGTGGCGGGTGCATGGAAGATTAGGAGAGTAGCACCTAGAGAAGAAGCTGGAAAGGAACATACTGAAAGGGGAGTCTTTGGAAGTGCGACTAACTTACCTGAGGGGTGCTGGACCACTCACTTGGAGGACACAGTGCCCGGCTGGCATCTGTATGGCATGCAACAGACTGTGAGTAAAACCTTGAAACTGCAACAGAACTGTTTCCCTGATTATTCCAGCGACGCACACTACCTGTGCACCATTGCTACACCTTTCATCTATCTGCCCTGGACCTGTGGGAGACTTAACAACTAGCTGCACAACATCATCCCTTCCAGAGGACCTGCACAGCAGCCCTGGTCACCTTGGCCAGATACTACAGGTGGCGTCACGAATCATCATACGAACACTAATCCCCTGTAAATATCCCCCATTTTTGGTGCGCGCCCAGGGCCACGGACCGAGCCGTGTCTGCCCATGACATCCCCCATAGAAGTCGACGGGCTCGGTGCTGAGTACACCACGGCCCTGGCGGGCGGCTCAAGTCATGTGCCAGTCCTTTGTACTGACCACACATATATTTATACATGTAAGTGAGAACTCCTCTGAGAAGTCTTTTTCTACGCTAAACAAGCCCAACCTTTCATATGAGAGGCTTTCTATTCTAACTTCTGAATATCCTTTATAAAACATGAACCCCAAAACTGGATCCCATATTCTAGATCTGGCCTGGCAAGTGATTTGTAAAGGGGTAACAATACGTTGGGATCGCGGGATTCTATCTCTCTTTTTATACACCCTAAAATCTTGTTTGCTTTTGCGGCTGCTGTTTGACATTGAGTACTGCTGCTCAGCTTACTTGTAACCAGAATACCCAAGTCCTTCTGTTGTTCTGTAGTCCCGAGCATACTCCCATTTAATGTATACGCAGCAATAGGATTACTCCGTCCTGGGTGTATTACTCTGACCTATCATTTTTAGGGAAGGTTTGATCCCTATTTGAGTTAAGAAATTTAGTTGTCAGGGTTTTTACTACAACTAGAAACTCATAAAGAGGTCTTTCACCATGAAATATATCATTGTATAATAAGGAAAGTGGGTGACATAGGGAAGGGTAAAAATTTTTGTAGTAAAAGTTTATAAGGCAATCAGTCCATAATTTAAGGTGTTTGATGACATATTAATCTCTTCTTGAGATATTGATTTGTTTAGGTCAGAGAGTTGGGAATAGGAGAATGTGGACATTAGTATAGGATCTAGAAAGGATTCTATAAGCCTTGTTATGTATAGAGTATTTAGGGTATATTGTCGGTAAATTTAGGAAAGATATGATGGATTTTTTAGGTTGGCGCTCATAGCAAGTGAGTAAATCTGCTATATAGAGGCGATCTGCTCATTATCTCAACATATATACCATTTTTAATAGATTTGCTGTTTTAGCAACTTTTCTACCATATACAGTTATAACCAAAAATGTTTGCATCCCTTGAAATTGTTTCAGAAAATGAAGTATTTTTCCCAGAAAATTATTGCAATTACACATATTTTGTTATACACGTGTTTATTCCCTTTGTGTGTATTGGAACAGCACAAAAAAAAACAGAGAAAAAAAGGCAAGTTGGCTGTAATTTCGTTCAAAACCCTCAAAATGGGCTGGACAAAATTGATGGCACCTTTCCAAAACGGTGGGTAAACAACTTTGTTTCAAGCATGTGATGACTGTCCAAACTCATCGGTGGAAAGTAACAGTTATGGCAAATATGAAAATCACAAGTGAAACCAGATAAAAAGGGGAGAAGTTGACTCAATCGTTGCATTATGTGTCTGTATGTGCCACACTAAGCATGGAGAACAAAGAGAAGAGAAGAGTACTGTTTGAGGACTTGAGAACCAAAATTGTTGAAAAATATCAACAATCTCAAGGTTTCAAGAGTTCATGTCCAGAGATCTTGATGTTCCTTTGTCCATGGTGCGCTACATAATCAAGATGTTTACAACCCATGGCACTGCAGCTAATCACCTGGATGTGGACGGCAGAGAAAAATTGATGAAAGGTTGCAACACAAGATAGTCTGAATGGTGGATAAGCAGCCCCTATCAAGTTACAAAGAAATTCTAGATGTCCTGCAGGCTTAGGGTGCATCGGTGTCAGTGCAAATAATCCATCAAGATTTGAATGAAATTAAACACAATGGTAGGAGACCCAGGAGCACCCACTGCTGACACAGAGAAATAAAAAAGCTAGACTGCAGTTTACCAAAATGTACATGAGTAAGCCAAAATGCTTCTGGGAAAGTGTCTTGTGGACTGATGAGACCAAGCAAGAGCTTTTTGTTAAAGCCCATTATTCTACTGTTTACCTAAAATGTATGAGGCCTACAAAGAAAAGAACACAGTGCCTAAAGTCAAACATGATGGAGGTTCAAATATGTTATGTTTAGTATGTTTCCGTTTCTTTAGGGATTTTACTATATTTAATTAGTGGAGAACTCTTGTAGGTTGTTATCTTTAACCAAATACTAATGATGCTCAGACACCTCCCTACAGGGGAGGGTGCCTTAAGTATCTTATACCTTCTAGCTATTGACAGGGGATATTTCTGTAGTGCGCTTGATCCCCGTTTAAGAATCAAGGAGAATAACTTTTCTGCAAATTGAATTTCCATGGAAAATCCGTGCGTACAGGAAATTTCAAATTTTACCACATGGAGATGTCTGGTCAGATCTTTGAAAATTATTTTTTTTCTTTTTTAAATCTTGTCTGAGGTCTGAATTTATTTAGAGGTTTAATCTGGGGTTTGAATTTAAGGATGTGGTGTGAGATCTGAATTAATTTAATTTTATTCAGGGTCTTTAATCAGAATTAATTTGGAGGCCTGGTCTAAGATTTGAATTAGTCTAGGAGTCTGATTTTGATTGAGGGACTTTTTCTGGGGTCTGTAATTACTTAGAATTAATTTAGAGGACTATTCTGGGATCTGGATTTATTTTAGGTTCTGGAGCAAGGTGTGAATTTCTTTAGGGGTCCAGTCTAGGCACTCAGTTAAAACTGTTGTCCAGTCTTCTGATGAAAGTTTGCAGCCACTCTACCTGACTGCAGATTTCTGAATCCTAAAAGCATACAAGCTGCATGCTTTTAGGATTCTCCGGAGTTGCTGTAGACAGTTACATGATCATAAGTTAAGTCTTTGATTTGCATATTTCCAGCCACATTCTGACTAGACATGCTCGGCCTCACTCAATTCAATAGTATTGAGCGAGGCCGAGCACGTCTAGTCTACATGTGACTGCATGTATGTAAATCACATACTTGTAGTCACGTGACCGCCCATTCTCACCAGCAATACCGGAGAATCCTGCTGTGAGCACAGTGTATGGATTCAGAAGTCTGCAGTCACATAGAGTGAATGTAGAATTTAATTGGAAGACCGGATCACCCATTTAATTTAAGGGTCTAAATTTGTTTAAAGGTCTAGACTAGGGTCTGAATTTGCAATGCGCTCTTGAGTCTTAATTTATTTAGAATTCTGGTCTGTGTGCTGAATTTGACAGCAGAATATTGAAAAGCAATGTTACAAAGATTTCTGGACATCATACTTTTGTTGTCATAGGGAGAAGTCTATATGTTGTTCTGGGATGAATGGATGAAGAGAAAAGAGATTGGCTCAAATTAAAGAAGACACTTGTAAGCCATTGAGTTACATATGTATCATATAAGTGACTGCATCTGAACAGTGGTGTATTCTTTTATCCATTGCTGTTTGTATAGTTTTCTTATTTTTATTTATTTTACATGCTTATATAGCACTATCATATTCCGTAGTGCTTTACAGACATTATCATCATTGTCCCCAATGGGGCTCACAATCTGAATTTCCTATCAGTATGTCTTTGGAGTGTGGGAGGAAACTGGAGAACCCTGAGGAAACCCACGCAAACATGGGGAGAACATACACTGCTCAAAAAAATAAAGGGAACACTTAAGCAACAGAATATAACTCCAAGTACATCAAACTTCTGTGAAACCAAACTGTCCACTTAGGAAGCAACACTGAATGACAATCAATTTCACATGCTGTTGTGCAAATGGAATAGACAACAGATGGAAATTATTGACAATTATCAAGACACACTCAATAAAGGAGTGGTTCTGCAGGTGGGCACCACAGACCACATCTCAGTACCAATGCTTTCTGGCTGATGTTTTGGTCACTTTTGAAAGTTGGTTGTGCTTTCACACTCGTGGTAGCATGAGACAGACTCTACAACCCACACAAGTGGCAAGAAAATTTGCTGTGTCTGTCAGTGTAGGTCCAGAGGATGGAGGCGCTACCAGGAGACAGGTCAGTACACCAGGAGACAAGGAGGGGGCCATAGGAGGGAAACAACCCAGCAACAGGACCACTACCTCCACCTTTGCGCAAGGAGGAACAGGAGGAGCACTGGCAGAACCCTGCAAAATGACCTCCAGCAGCCCACAAATGTGCATGTGTCTGCACAAACAGTTAGAAACCGACTCCATGAGGATGGTCTGAGTGCCCGACGTCCACAGATGAGGGTTGTGCTCACAGCCCAACACCGTGCAGGATGCTTGGCATTTGCCACAGAACGCCAGGATTGGCAAATTCGCCACTGGCGCCCTGTGCTCTTCACAGATGAAAGCAGGTTCACACTGAGCACATGTGACAGATGTGACAGAGTATGGAGATGCCGTGGAGAGCGATCTGCTGCCTGCAACATCCTTCAGCATGACCAGTTTGGCAGTGGGTCAGTAATGGTGTGGGGTGGCATTTCTTTGGAGGGCCACACAGCCCTCCTTGTGCTCACCATAGGTAGCCTGACTGCCATTAGATACTGAGATGAGATCCTCAGACCCATTGTGAGACCATATGCTGGTGCGGTTGGGCCTGGGTTCCTCCTAATGCAGGAAAATGCCAGTTCCTGCAAGATGAAGGCATTGAAGCTATGGACTGGCCCACCCGTTCCCCAGACCTGAATCAAGTTGAGCACATCTGGGACATCATGTCTCACTCCATCCAGCAATCTCACATTGCACCATAGACAGTCCAGGAATTGGCGGATGCTTTTGTGTAGCCCTGGTGTGAAGGCACACGCAGTACCCTGGAGGATGTGTGGAGAGATAGCAGTTTAATGCTCAATGAACATTCATTTCAACACACACTTAGACACACCCACAGGTATATAAGCCAGTGACATCAGAGTAGTGCAGTAGAGTTCAGTTTCCTGTCAGGAAGACAGAGGAGGGATTGATTGTGCAGTTCAGAAAGTGGAGGCCAGTACCGGTGAGCCTGTTCACCTCAGCCTGGTCAGAGCTGTGCCCCACTGATAGACAGACTGAGACACCTATTTAGAAGAAAGAAGTAAGTTGCAGATATACTTCAGTCTCCTGTCCCAAGGACAGTGAAGGTTCAGAGACGTGCTCCTGCCTAGAAGATTACTGAGAGTCTGGCAACAAGCTCAAGAAAGAAGTTAAGAAAGGGACTGACTTTTATAACCTTTGAAGTGAGAAATGCTTATGCTACAAGCGCGGACAAGGCGAAAGGCACAGTGGTAGGAATTCTGAGTGCTATAGGATTGGAGAAGTCCTGCACGTTGTCACCGGTCACTGGGGACCGAAGGATCACTATAGCTTCACGCATAGTGGTAAGAAAACCAGAGGCTTACTGAACCTTAGGTAACAGAAAGCAGCCCCTGGAGTGTCAGTACGTAACTGGGGTCAGGTGGAATAGGAACTTTGAGCTAGGCCAAGCAGAGAAGAACCTAGTTTCATCACAGGAAGGCTCCGACCACAAAACTGACCGGGCAGTACAGCTTGGAGAAGCTGGAGTTATAGAGGGAACTACGCTTTATGCTGGTTGTACTCATCTTTGTGAAAGTAAAGGAGGCCCCTAACTTGTCCAGCTGCTACCTCAAAACACATCCTCCATTGGATCAGCCTCCCTGGGACCTGCCTAACCATCTAACAAGTAAAAAGGTATGGAAAGACGCTGATGTGTGAGACTGTGTTATTTGATTGCATCCCTGCACAACCCCACCATAACCATCGACCTGAGGGAAGAGTCCCACCTGTAGGGGACCCGACATCTAGCTGCCTCACCATCCCCTCAGAGATCTACAGCAGCGCTGGTACAAATTACCAGAGACTACAGGTGGCGTCACGAACTGTAAATATATCTATCCCCTGTAAATATTCCCCCAACATACGCCAGACCGCCAGGGCCACAGACCGAGCCACCGCTACCTGTGACATCCCCATAGACTTCCATGGGCTCGGCTCTGAGTACCCCATTGCCCTGGTAACCCACAATTGTGGTGCGTGGTCGAGACAAATTGGCGTCACGAACAGGATGCGAAACTCGCAAAATTGCGAGCCCTGTGTGCCTATGGAGTTGTTTTTGTGAAAAAGGACTGTTTGCACTTTTGGCGCCAAAAATCGCCATCTTTGTCGCCATATTCGCGCCCTCAGGCGCTGGAGAAGAAGGTGGGCGTACCTTCGTGGGCGTGTACCCCCTGTGGCGCGAAGAAAATGCCTGCCCTCTCAAAGTGCTATTACAATATGCGATCCTGCCCTACAGCAAAGGAGGTCCGCCTCCTCTTCACCTTTCCTGCAAAGAGGAGGAGACGCAAACCCCGCCTCCACGGAAGAGACCGGACGTCTCTGAAAGAAGATGAGAGAACGCTCTGGAACATCATGGAAGCAGGACGTGTGCAGCCGAGCAGGGAAGCGGAGGAAGGCAGGCCCCGTTCCCCAGCCAAGCTGCCACCAGCACCGGAACCATCCGTGATCCTTGCAGCAAGCATTGCTGGAAATCAAAGAAGAAAATGCACGACTGAAAAAGATGATTTTGCCACAACCTGGATTTGAGGAGATCGAGAGACGCCGGCGTACCCTGGAGCAGCGGCGGCTGTGGGACGCGGTGATCTCTCCCTTCGATGACCCCCTACGTCTGGAGTTGCCAAAACTTCTGCTGCCCAAGGCAAAGGAGCAACCGGAGGCTGCCCCCGAAAGTACCGATCCTGATCCCACCGGTGAAGCGGTGGAAGCGAAGGAGGTTGAGGAGGTACCGCCAGTTCCGGAACGCCCGCCCGGCCAGGAGGCCGCAGCAGATGATCGATCCCCGGCAGGGACACCGGAGGGGTCCTGTCCGTCATTACCAGACGTGGACTGGGACGAGATGGCGCGCCTGGATGACGTCGCCTACACCGCCCAGTGGGAACGTGAGTGGCAGCGTCGCGAGGAGAAGCAGCAACGCCAGCAGGAGGAAGAGCGGGAAGCTCAGCGCAACCGACAGCGGCAGCATGCAGAGTTGATCGCGGACAAGGAAAGTGTCCATCGAGAAAAAGGTACTCTGAGGGAACCGCGGCGGCAGGGGTGTGTGACAGAGTTCCAGCTCCGAAAGGGCTGGGGCTTTATCAGAGAACCGGGCCTCTACCCAGGGGTCTTTGTCAGCAGACGTGATGTAGAATCCCACCTACCGCAAGGCCATCCCGGGAGGGACCTAGTTAATGGAGACATTGTCACCTATACACGACACTGGGGTATGAAGGGATGGTATGCCCTTAATGTCACAATCGTCCGTGACCCCGTCCCCGACGCTGGTAACGTCACCACTACCGCAGCGTCCCTGTCTCCAGCTCAAACAGCACCAGGCCGTGCCCCAGCATCGCCCCCTGTAGGCTCCTCGCAAATGGAAGCAACGTCTACATACTCTTCATTATCTTGTCATCCTTCTACATCGCAACTTGCGACCCAGTTTCCATCGCAATCTATGACACGATCGATATCGCTAACTGTAACGCAAATTGAAACGCAATCGGTGTCTCGCAAGGAGGAAATACCCGTTGCGCCCCTAGAGGTTCGCACGAGAACTGTGGCGACCCAGACCCTAATAGCGGCTCACGACTTGTTAGTCATGGGATCTAGGGACCATCGCATTGTTCCAGCCCCCGGGGTGGAAAATGTAGTTGAAATAGTTAAACAGTAAAAGAAAAACCGGTAAGATCCAGACAGGGGTCTACCAAATGTAATGTTGTAAAAAGTTTGAGAATGTTTGCCAATTTTGCACTTTATTGCTAGAGATAATTTCTATGTTTTTCTATATTGAGTAGAATGCCCGGCTGGGTACCAAAGTAAAAAAAAAAAATTGAAAATTTAATGCATATTAGAAATGTATTTATATCTGTGTCTTTTCTTATCGTGTTTTACAATGGACTTCGAGGTTGAGGACTGAGCCAGCCCAAGAACTGATATTGTATATAGTTGCACCTTGTGCATTATCTTGGTTTTACGTAAAACCACTACAACTACCTCTGAATTATAAAACCCGTGTGGTGTGGCACTGAGTGAGGTCTGCATTCCTATGTCCTGCAGCCCACCCAGGACCCACGTTGAAGGTTTGGTGCGGGTCCTTCACAAGAATATTGTCGTCTATATATATGAATATGTATATTTAATATTTTGCATTTTTCTATATTTAATGTTTTGTTTGCAACGTTCAAGAAATCCTTACCTCCCGGATGGGACGAGTTCATGTTAATGTTTATTGCAAAAACAAAAATTTCTGTCTCTTTGTATTTCACAGCCCGGGAGTGCTGTCGTTTACCATGGGGGAATGTGTAGCCCTGGTGTGAAGGCACACGCAGTACCCTGGAGGATGTGTGGAGAGATAGCAGTTTAATGCTCAATGAACATTCATTTCAACACACACTTAGACACACCCACAGGTATATAAGCCAGTGACATCAGAGTAGTGCAGTAGAGTTCAGTTTCCTGTCAGGAAGACAGAGGAGGGATTGATTGTGCAGTTCAGAAAGTGGAGGCCAGTACCGGTGAGCCTGTTCACCTCAGCCTGGTCAGAGCTGTGCCCCACTGATAGACAGACTGAGACACCTATTTAGAAGAAAGAAGTAAGTTGCAGATATACTTCAGTCTCCTGTCCCAAGGACAGTGAAGGTTCAGAGACGTGCTCCTGCCTAGAAGATTACTGAGAGTCTGGCAACAAGCTCAAGAAAGAAGTTAAGAAAGGGACTGACTTTTATAACCTTTGAAGTGAGAAATGCTTATGCTACAAGCGCGGACAAGGCGAAAGGCACAGTGGTAGGAATTCTGAGTGCTATAGGATTGGAGAAGTCCTGCACGTTGTCACCGGTCACTGGGGACCGAAGGATCACTATAGCTTCACGCATAGTGGTAAGAAAACCAGAGGCTTACTGAACCTTAGGTAACAGAAAGCAGCCCCTGGAGTGTCAGTACGTAACTGGGTCAGGTGGAATAGGAACTTTGAGCTAGGCCAAGCAGAGAAGAACCTAGTTTCATCACAGGAAGGCTCCGACCACAAAACTGACCGGGCAGTACAGCTTGGAGAAGCTGGAGTTATAGAGGGAACTACGCTTTATGCTGGTTGTACTCATCTTTGTGAAAGTAAAGGAGGCCCCTAACTTGTCCAGCTGCTACCTCAAAACACATCCTCCATTGGATCAGCCTCCCTGGGACCTGCCTAACCATCTAACAAGTAAAAAGGTATGGAAAGACGCTGATGTGTGAGACTGTGTTATTTGATTGCATCCCTGCACAACCCCACCATAACCATCGACCTGAGGGAAGAGTCCCACCTGTAGGGGACCCGACATCTAGCTGCCTCACCATCCCCTCAGAGATCTACAGCAGCGCTGGTACAAATTACCAGAGACTACAGGTGGCGTCACGAACTGTAAATATATCTATCCCCTGTAAATATTCCCCCAACATACGCCAGACCGCCAGGGCCACAGACCGAGCCACCGCTACCTGTGACATCCCCATAGACTTCCATGGGCTCGGCTCTGAGTACCCCATTGCCCTGGTAACCCACAATTGTGGTGCGTGGTCGAGACACTTTAGTCCAGGTCTGGGAGGAGATCCCTCAGGAGATCATCCGCTCCCTCATAAGGAGCATGCCCAGGCATTGTAGGGAGACCATACAGGCACGTGGAGGCCACACACACTACTGAGCACAAAATTAAAGTGGAATGTAA
Source organism: Oophaga sylvatica (assembly GCA_033576555.1). Taxonomy (NCBI): domain Eukaryota; kingdom Metazoa; phylum Chordata; class Amphibia; order Anura; family Dendrobatidae; genus Oophaga; species Oophaga sylvatica. Next base: position 736,222,969 of record JARQOD010000001.1, read on the forward strand.
TGTCCTTAAAACAAGTCAATGTTTTAAGGACATTGCATTCCACTTTAATTTTGTGGGTGACTCCAAATCCAGGCCTCCATTTGTTAATAAATTTGATTTCCATTGATGATTTTTGTGTGATTTTGTTGTCAGCACATTCAACATGTATCGAACAAAGTATTCAATGAGAATATTTCATTCATTCAGATCTAGGATGTGTTATTTGAGTGTTCCCTTTATTTTTCTGAGCAGTGTATAAACTCCTTGCAGATTTTGTCCTTCGTGGATTTCATCCCAGGACCCCTTACATGCAAGACTACTATGCTAACCACTGAACCACCATTGTAGCATGCACTTGTGCACTTACTATTTTACTTACTGTCCCTGAGATCTCTTTCAGACATCTGTATTTGTCACGTACACAAAACAATGGTATCGGTGTCTTCAGTGTTTTGGATTAGTGTGTCAGAGTTTTTCACGAATGGATAAATAAAAAACATCAAAGCTTCTCCTATACTTTGCAATCTTAAACACGGACAGCACACGGATGCCATTTGTGTATGGTACTGTACGTGCTTTTCACAGACCCTATAGACTTGTATTAGCCTTTGTCATCCGTGCTGCCAGAAAAAAATCTTTAATAAACAGAAGATATACTGTAATACACGCATACCTTTGCATTCTGGACATGCGGTGCAGCTCCATATCATCACTTCCTCTAAATCCCTTGGCAAATGGATTATTTTCAATCTTTAACTGGGTTATCTGTGTAAAAGATGTGTATTATATCAATAAACACAAAGTTTGAAAATAAACTCAGAGCTCAATACTCCTTGAGAAAGTCACTAGGCTAAACGTACGTTGGAGTCACAGAAGCCACAGGGTACTGACTATTGGTATATACTATCTTATTATACTTCCTTCCTTTTCTATGCCTTTTTCGGATGTGTATGATGTTTCCTACACCTATTTATATATATTTATTTATTAGGCTATGTGTATGGGATTCCATTATGTATGATCATGTTATTTTGTCATTATACCCATTACTAATATCTCTGTGCAGTGGTCTCCAGATATTTTGTTGTTTGGTTTCCCTCCATATTTTGTATTTTATATTTTAATATTATGACTTAATATAATTATATATTTTATATACATTTTTTTTATTTGGTTTATTCACTATTTTGGCGTAGGTATATTAATTGTGTTTCAGTGAATATCCTTCCTATGTTGTAATTCAGTACTGAGCTTCTCTCACCTTAGTTGTTGTCCTACCACTTTGTATTCTGTAAGAGTATGCCTCTCATTGTTATTTAAAGAGTAACCGTCTTTAATTTTTATCTCAGAATTCAACAGTACACATGAAAATAAGCAACACTGTAATATATCTTATAAAAAAATGTTTTTCTTTCTCTGCTAGAATTGATCAGTTATTATCAATATTCTCAGTTCATAGGTAAAATCTGCATTCAGTGAAGACAGACTTTCCCATTACTGAGATAGGAGATGGCGTCTGCTACGGATTTTTCACAATTTCTCATGTAGGTAATTATATTTTTTAGGATTCCTGATCAAGTATTGACTAATTATAATTAGTCAATACCTGATTTAGCTTCTTTCTGAAAAATTACTGAGATTTATCCTCATCAATAAGTGTGTTGGCTTCATGCAACAAACTTGAAGTAGTTAATGTCACTATGTAATATGATATCACTTATCTAATTTAATAAATGTTTTTGACCTAATCAAAAGGGAATAATCTTAGTAGATAATGGTTTCTTCCAATGTCTTTCTTTATATATACACCCCTGAACATTGAAAAATGGCTCCTGGGATACGTCTGTCAATCGTAGTTGTTAACCTTTTAAATGTGCTGTCAATCACTGATAGCATCATTGAAGAGCCGCAATCTCCCCGTTTCCGGGCAGCGTGATTGCGGGGAACCAATGGGTTGCTATGATAGCCGGTGGCCTGGTGAAGGCCCCTGTGTACATCATATGATTTCTTCTGTAACCTCCAGCCTGTGTCTGGACGTCATAAAAGACTGATTTTCACAGAGAACGTAGCTTAAGGTTTGCTGAGCGGACTAACAAATAAAGTAAAAACTAGAAAAATAAGTTTTTCAAATATATAAAAATTCAAATCACTTACGTTTTTTTCCTTATTAACAATAAAGACATATAAAAGATTAAAAAAACATACATCTCTGGCAAAAGTTAAGAGGCCACTGCAAAATTTTCAGTTTGTCTGATTTTTCTCTTTATAGGTATATTTTTGAGTAAAATGTAAATTGCTCTTTTATTCTATAAACTACTAACAACATTTCTCCGAATTTCCAAGCAATATATTTTGTATTTATTTTCAGAAAATGAGAAACCGTCAAAATAACAAAAAATTGCAGTGCTTGCAGACCTCACATAATGCTAAGAAAACAAGTTCATAATCATTCAGAAACAACAATACTAATGTTCTAACTCAGGAAGAGTTCAGAAATAAATATTTTGTGGAATAACCATGATTTTTAATCACAGCTTTCATGCGTCTTGTCATGCTTTCCACCAGTCTTTCACACTGCTTTTGGGTGACCTTATGCCACTCCTGGTACAAAAATTTAAGCAGTTCTTCTTTGTTTTATGGCTTGTGACTATCCATCTTCCTCTTGATTACATTCCAGAGGTTTTCAATGGGGTTCAGGTCTGGAGATTGGGCTGGCCATGACAGGGATTTGATGTGGTGGTCCTTCATCCACACAGTAATTGACCTAGCTGTGTGGCATGGCACATTGTCCTGCTGGAAAAAACAGTCCTCAGAGTTGATGAACATTGCCTGAGCAGAAGGAATCAACTGTTTTTCCAGGACAACCTTGTTTGCGGCTTGAATCATATGTCCTTCGCAAAGATTAACCTGCCCAATTCCAGCCTTGCTGAAGTATCCCCAAATCATCACCAATCCTCCACCAAATTTCACAGTGGGTGCAAGACACTGTGGCTTGTACGCCTCTACAGGACTCCGTCTAACTATTAGACGACCAGCTGTTGGGCAAAGCTGAAAATTAGACTCATCAGAGAAGATTACCTTACTCCAGTCCTCTATGGTCCAATCCTTATGGTCTATGGCAAACTTCAGCCTGGCTCTCCTTTGTTTCTCATTGATGAAAGGCTTTTTTCTAGCTTCACATGACTTGAGCCCAGCCTCTAGGAGCCTGTTATGTTCTTGCCGTGCACTTCATCCCAGCTGCCATTTGCCATTCCTTTTGTAGGTCACTTGATGTCATCCTGCGGTTGCTGAGTGACATTCGAATAAGATGACGTTCATGCCGGTCAGTGGAGAGTCGTTTTTGCCCTCTGCCGGTCTGTAGCTTTGTTGTCCCCAATGTCTGCTGCTTGACTTTGTTGTAATGGACTGCCATCTTAGAAATTTTAAGGATAAGGCAACATGACACTCACCGTATCCATCTGCTAGTAAAGCCAGAATTGAGCCCTTCTTTTCTTCACTCAAGTCTTTTCTTTTCAACTCCTTTGGCATGGTTAAAAGTTATTTTTTCATTCCTATTAATTTTGGGATATTACTAGCACTTGTTTTGCCATCCAGCTTGTCCTATTGCAAGAGGATTGTGAACACCACAGCATTGTTTTTCATCTTTGTTAAATAAGATTTGGTTCACCTAATCAGAAGCACATTAAGTAGAATGACGTGTACTCTGGTTGGAATTCAACTGACACTGGAATGGAATGGCTGTCAGTCATGTAGAGAAGCTGATTTTTATAAAATTATGCAGTAGACTCTTAATTTTTGCCAGAGCTGTATATATGAATAAATATAAATAATATATAAAAATATAGTAAATAAACAAATATATAAAATATATATAAATATATATAAAATGTATAAAAATATATATATGTAAAATATATATTATATATAATATATTATAATGTATTTTATATATATATATAAAAATATATAATATTTGGTATCTCTGCATCCAGAAAAGTTCAATCATTCAAAATATAAGATTAATTAAGCCGATTAGCAAACACCAAACTGAGCAAAAAAATAGAAACACCAAATTTTTTGTTCGACACAATAATGCTAAAAAATGCAATAGGAAGCGATCAAGCATAGTATACACCCCCCCAAAAAAAAAAATAGGTAGGCACGCAAAAACTAAACCCCCACACATAGTATAAAAAAAGTACGGGTCTCTGAAAATGGCGACACAAAAAAAATGTTTTCCAAATTCATAATTGTTTAAGCCAACAAAATAGTAAAAATAAACTATACGTTTGGTAGCTTTGTATTTGTACTAACCTGGAAAATCAAGTTTGCAGGTATTTTTTACTGCACAATTAATGCTGTAAAATTAAAACTCAAAAACTCCATGGCTGAATTGCATTTTTTTCACAGTTTTTAAGTTATGGCTATTAAATTAGGTCAGTGAAAAATTAGAATGCAAAAACGAAAATTGGTTGCAGAGGAAAGGGGTTAATAACCTCATCGATAGCGTGCCAAGGCAAATAAGTGCATGTATTTCTGTCAATTTCAATCATATTCTACACTGAAAAAATCACAATGCTTTTAAAATGTTGTTTTCATCTTTTTTTTCATCAGTTGCATATCATTAGAGGACCTTTCACCAAAATGTTCACGTTGAACTGGAAACACGATGTAATACGTAGAGGCTACAGAGTGGAATAACAGGTGTTTGTTTTTTCGTTGTTTTTTTTTTTTCATTTCACTTCTTTGTTGCTGAGATATTAGCAATTAAAATATTTGGCACCTAATGAGTTAACATCTATTTGCACTTAAAAAAAAGTTATCAGAGATTTCACCAGGGGTGTGTACATTTTGTCTGTCTGTGATGCTGACCAATCATAAGTAAGGCTGAAAATAGCAGAAAATGAACACTCCCTACAGTAGCTTAGGTTTCTGAGTGTGTGAGATGTGATGATACAGCTCTGATGATGTCCGGGTCTAACCTCCTGAATGATTAGAAAGCATATATGACTAACACCTTTCCCATAAGATGACTGTGAATGGGGTGGAGTAATGTTCAATCACCGCACACTGTTGATAGATGCTTGTGAGGACCTTATTGTACAGATACAGATGCAGCAATAACACAATTCATGAATAAGGAATTGGTGCAGGGATAGAGAAAATGGTGACCCTCATAGGGTCTTATTCATATAGTTGCTGTTGGCAAGGTTCACTGAACGGTATAAAGGATATTCTGCTTGCAAAGGACACATGGGTCCAGGATAGGTCCGGCGCACCTGTGGTTTAGATTGTAAGCTGCAATGTGAAGAGGGTGTGACAGCAAAGCTAAGTTTAGCTGTATCACATTATAAATGGTTATATCTACTCTCCTCCTCTTCGAGCAAGGTTACCTCTATTGTATCCCCTCCCACCCACGCTGTCCATCCAGAAATGTGTCAATTATTATACTTTTGTCTGTTGTGCTCAACTTGTTCTGCCTCTGCAGTGAGATCAGAGCAGGGTCTCATTGCATCTCACTCAGGAGGAGCCCAGAACAAATTGCTCCTGTGTGAGATGTAATGACAACTTCCTCTGATTTCACTGCAGAGCGATCACACAAGTTGCTGGAGCACAGCAGACATTAGTGTGATTACATCTCACACTCTGAGAATCCTGTTGTAAGCTATTGTGGTGCGTGTTTGTGTTCTTCTTGCCTTTGAGTGTTGCTGCCTGCTTATGATAGGTCAGCATCATAAAGGGGAAGACACCTACTTAGATTAAAAGAAAGTTAACAGTTTATGTGTTGCAATTTCAATGTTGAGGTTTGTATTTTATGAGTTGCCCAGCATATCTGTAAGAGACTGACGATAATCTTAACATCTTTAAAGGCAGAAGGTGAATTTCCACTTGCCAACTGTTGGGGTATTTTTGCTACAAGTGGTTGCAAGAAAAAGTTGCACAAAGTAAAAATTTCAGGATGCACAAAAA
>JARQOD010000001.1:736229017-736254155 GCA_033576555.1 Oophaga sylvatica
TCATTCCCTTTTACATATTCACAGATTTGGCAAAAAAAAACCCAACCCTTCCCGTAATGCCGAACATGATTTATTTTTTTTTTTTGCTCCTGCAATTAAATGGCTCATTATTGTTTAAAAATTTTAATGGGGAGCCCTTGGTATAAAAATAAAATAAAGAGGCCACGGGGAAATTAAAAAATTAGGACAGTGATCATATCCTTTCCCATGTATATTCCTCTGTAATTATGTAAACGCCACCATTTTTAAAAAAGTTCTTCCCTAATTTTTAAGGGTTCAATCCAAAAAACAAATCGCACATCTTGAGTTAAATGGGGTTATTTTGCGTCTTAGGAATTTCTGCCACCCAAAAAACTGATTTAAGAAACATAAAGATCCACTCGACAGCTCCCTTTTTTTTTAATTCTTCTAAGACACCCAAATATGTTTGAAAGAGACAACCCAAACACTGCGGCCATATATCAACTTAGAAATAAAGTCACAACAACTTGGGGTTGTGGCTGCCTTGTATTGGGGAGAAAAGGCCGCCCAGGGGGAAAACACCAAAAAAATTTTTGGGGGGCTTCAGTCAATAAGTTAAGTGGTCCCCCGACACCCCCACCAAAACCCCCCGGATGAGGACCGTTATGTTAGTTCATATAGGCCTCTTTAGGCATTGCCAAATGATCAAAAACCAATTTATTTCAAAAAAACAGATTCATCCTAAGAAAAATTTTCCATTCAGGTCCCTATATACCTTTAAAGCAGGGGCGTGTTTGTCAAAAAACTTAGCGGACATGGGGAAATTTTTATTTAAACCCAACATGGTTTTTTATGCCCTTTTACTTTTTCTTGATGTGATGCCAAATTTTCATTGCAGACGAATAACCCCCTACCCCCATTTTTTTCTGCATCTTCCTTGCAAATTTTTTCCCATGCACTCTTGTTTTTTCCCAAAAAGTATTGTTCCCCCCCCAAAACTGCAAATTAACTTCGGTTTAGTTGCATCTTTTGGACTTTACAACCTTTTTTAAAAATTTCATTGAACAATGGTAACTAAAAAGGCAGTAAAGGGCATGTCACAAAAGAAGGTACAACAATCTTCACAAAATTGATCTATTTTTGGATTCCATGGCTAAAAAAATTTTTTTTAATTTTTGCACCCCACATCGGGTTACGGGGAGTCTTAAAATTTACATTTCAGTTTTACAACACATCACCCTTTTGTAACCAAAAATTACCCTTTTGTGCCCCAAATTAAAAATTGGGGAAATGTTTTAAAAAATCTAAAAAAATTTTCCCTTTTTTTGGCTATACTTTCCCCACCAGTTGGGAAAAATTTTTTAAATACAACGAAACATATATTTGCAATCCCTTTCCTTCAAAATTACTATTTTAATTTAAAAAAAAGTGCTTTATTTTTTATTTTCCGTAAGGCTTTGAAAAAGTTTATTGAAATGGTCGAACTATATGTGTTTTTAGTGCATTTCAAAAAAACCTAAACCCGGGGGTTTTTTTAAAAATGATATGGCTTACCCTAAAAATTAGGTACTGGCACAACCCAACTTTTTCCCCAAAATTTGGTTGGGTACCAAAGACCAAAAATTTACCAAACCCGAACCCCAAATTAAAACAAGGGGGCGGAACTTGGCAACAACCTCCTCTCTCTGCAACAGATTTCCCCCGAACTATGAACTTGCAAGACCCCCGGGATATCTGGTTCGCTTTACACCGCTTAACGTCTGGTATGACCCCAATTTTTTTAATTTTTCCCCCTATCTCAATTTTTTACCTCTTTTTTTCCCCATCAATTTTAAGTCTAGGGGGAAAACTGGGTTAAAACTCCTAACCCCCCAAAAAATTACTGTGGGGATTTAAAACACCGCCGCGGTCATTTCCAAAAAAAAAAGGGGAAGGGGTAAATTCAAACCAAAAACCCCTTTCTAACTGAAGGGTTTTAAGAATCAAAAATCTCTGGACACACAGACGGAAAAACCCGGCATTTTTCAACCAAAAATATAAGACAAGGGGGGCCCAAATTTTTAAAAAAATTTTTTTAATTTTTTCTGAAATGGACACTCATAAAAGTTGATTTTTCATGCGATGTAAAAACCCCCCTTTTTTTAAAAACTCTCCTTTTTCATGTAATGTATCCTATTGCAATGTGATTTTAAAGAGGTTTTACATAACAATTCTCTAGTATTAAAACTAAACTTTTTTCAAAAGGGATTATAAAAACATATTTTAAATAAAAAAAAAAGAGTTTTAAAATAATAAATAGATAATAGAATAGATAATTTAAAAATTTAGTTTTTAAAAATCATGCTGCGGGGTCTTACGTAAAATTTTTTTTTTAAAATAAAATTTCCTTTTAAAAAAAAAAAGGGGTGGAATCCCTAAATTTTATTTAACACAAAGAAACTACGCGGGCAGTTTTAACCTGGGGGTTTATTCTAAAAGTTCCCCAAGCAAAATTTAAAATTTACTCACAGCGTATACTTACCCCCCGGGGGTTTTAAACCCCTTTTTCCCACATCAGGGTAAAAATATTCAATATTGGCCCCCCCCTTTGATTTGGGGGGCCCGGGGGGGGGCCCACATTTTCCCCCTAGCTTTTAAAAAAGCTATAGTGCCCAGAACACAGCGGCGGAATCGCGATCCCCCCCGGGTATTAATTTGTTTTAAACCCCCCTGTCAAACTTGACAGCGTTTAACATGCATTTTTGGAAAACGTACCAAAATCTGCCATTGGGCCCCCCCCTACGCGTTACCGGGTTTCAACAACCCTATATTTCCCCAAGCAATTCCCCCCGGGGTCGGCACTCATCAATCACAATTTTTGCTACAAACGGGCGATCTGATCATGCCGGGGTTGAAAGCATGGTTAACACTTTAGTCCCCCCCTGACACTACGAAGCATGCAAAAGAAAAAAAAAGTTCAAATCACCCCCCTTTTGCCTCATTTAAAATACAACAATAAAAAAAATCAAACATACACATATTTGGGATCACCGAGTTCAGAATCGCCAAATCTATAAATATAAAAAAGAATTAACCCGATCGCTAAACGGTGTAATGAGAAAAACAGTCAAAACGCCAGAATTACACTTTTTTGGTTGCCGCAACATTGCATTAAAATGGAATAACAGGAGATCAAAAGATTTTATTTGTACCAAAATTGTATCCTTAAAAACATCAGCCCTCACCCAACCCAAGATCACAAAAAATGGAGACGCTATGGTATCGGAAAATGGCGCAATTTTATTTTTTTACAAATTTTGGAATTTTTTTCACCACTTCAATAAAAAAGAACCTAGACATGTTTGGTGGTTATGAACTTATAATGACCTGGAGAATCATAATGGCAAGTCAATTTTAGCATTTAGTGAACATAGTAAAAAAAGCAAAACAAAAAACAATTGTGGAATTGCATTTTTTTTGCAATTTCACCGCACTTGGAATTTTTTCCCATTTTCTAGTACACAATATGTTAAAAAAAATGGTGTCGTTCAAAAGTGCAACTTGTCCCGCAAAAAACAACCCCTCACATGGCCATTTTGACCAAACAATAAAAAAGTTATGGCTTTGGGAAGAAGGGGAGCAAAAATCAAAACGCAAAACCGAAAATACCTACGGTCATGGAGGGGTTAAAATAGGGAACCCCAAAAAAAATTACGTAGGGTCCCCTATAATTAATAACCAGCAAAGGCTAGGCAGACAGCTACAGGCTGATGTTAATAGCCTATGAAGGGGCCATGGGTATTGGCCCCCTCCCAGACTAAAAATATGAGCTCTCAGATGCGCCAATTATGGCACTTAGCCTCGCTCTTCCCACTTGCCCTCATGCAAGTAGGGTGAAAGTATTGGGGATGATGCCCAGGGGTTAGAAAGTAGCGATAGTAGTTTATAGCGATTTTGTTATCACACCCATTAACTCCTAGTTGTGAATGCGATCCGATTTTTGCAAACAATTGCAGCAAGTTGCGATTTTTTTCCAGTCCAATCGGAATCCGATCCGTGCTGGGAAAAAAATTTCAAGTGAACACACAATCATAGAATAATATTGGTCCGAATGCAATCCAATTTTTAATCGGATTTCATTCGTCCGATTCAGACGCAAGTGGGAGTGAGCCCCAACAGATACTATTTCTATTAGAAATCAAAAGTTTATTTACTTACCACAGTTCAGATATTGTTTTATACCTATTTATTATTAATTCCTAAACAATATTTTGTTTAGGAATTTAAGTAATTGCAAAACTGATCCTTTTTTCAAGATCTCACTTACTAGCTTGCAAAATAGTATTATGGATGCTTAGCACAAAAGTAAACTTTAAAGAATTATCAGCTTCACAGACATAGGGAACTTGATACTACAAGTTGAAAATGTTTTTATGGTGTGACTTTCAATGGGTTTCCGTAAATATACAGTATGGGCCATTTAAACAGGGCCTGTCACCAGGTCACATCTGCACTGCCTCATTGAATAACATTGGACTGAGAGCAATCACTTTTTTAATCTGATTGCACCTGACCGAGTTATACGCTGGGAGCGAGCCCTGAGAGTGAGGTGAGTAGAGGAGAGCCTGTATAGCGTGGAGACCTACAGTGGTGGAAATAAGTATTTGATCCCTTGCTGATTTTGCAAATTTGCCCACTGACAAAGACATGAACAGTATATAATTTTAAGGGTAGGTTAATTTTAACATTTAGATAGAATATCAAGAATAAAATCCAGAAAATCACATTGTATAAATTATATAAATTTATTTGCATTTTGCGGTGAGAAATAAGTATTTGATCCCCTTCCAACCATTAAGTGTTCTGGCTCCTACAGACCAGTTAGACGCTCCTGATCAACTCGTTACATGCATTAAAGTCAGCTGTCTTACATAGTCACCTTTATAAAAGACTCCTGTCCACAGACTCAATTAATCAGTCAGACTCTAGCCTCTACAACATGGGCAAGACCAAAGAGCTATATAAGGATGTTAGGGACAAGATCATAGAACTTCGCAAAGCTGGAATGGGCCACAAAACCATAAGTAAGACACTGGGTGAGAAGGAGACAACTGTTGGTGCAATAGTAAGAAAATAGGGCATCATGCAAAATCTCATCTAGTGGGGTATCTTTGATAATGAAGAAGGTGAGAGATCAGCCTAAAACTACACAGGGGGAACTTGTTAATGATCTCAAGGCAGCTGGGACCACTGTCACCAAGAAAATCATTGGTAACACATTACGCCGTGATTGGGAGAAGGTGCTGTGGTCAGATGAGACAAAAATTGATCTCTTTGGAATTAACGCAACTCGCCATGTTTGGAGGAAGAGAAATGCTGCCTATGACCCAAAGAACACCGTCCACACTGTCAAGCATGGAGGTGGAAACATAACATTTTGGAGGTGTTTCTCTGCTAAGGGCAGAGGACTACTTCATCGCATCAGTGGGAGAATGGATGGAGCCATGTACCGTAAAATCCTGAGTGACAACCTCCTTCCCTCTGACAGGACAATAAAAATGGGTCGTGGCTAGGTCCTCAAGCAAGACAATGACCCAAAACATAAAGCCAAGGCAACAAAGGAGTGGCTCAAAAAGAAGCACATTACGGTCATGGAGTGGCCTAGCCAGTCTCCAGACCTTAATCCCACAGAAAACTTGAGTTGAAGCTCCAAGTTGCCAAACAACAGCCTCAAAATCTTAATGATCTAGATAGAGATGATCTGCAATGAGGAGTGGACCAAAATTCCTCCTGACGTGTGCAAACCTCATCATCAACTACAAAAAACGTCTGACTGCTGTGCTTGTCAACAAGGGTTTTGCCACCAAGTGTTAAGTCTTGTTTGCCAGAGGGATCAAATACTTTTTTCTCATTGCAAAATGCAAATACATTTATATAATTTATACAATGTGATTTTCTGGATTTTATTTTTGATATTCTACCTCTCAATTTTAGAATTAACCTACCCTTAAAATTATAGACTGTTCATGTCTTTGTCACTGGGCAAACTTACAAAATCAGCAAGGGATCAAATACTTATTTCCCCCACTGTAGCTGAGAAAGCCACCCACTTAATGTTGAGGAGGAAACTTACAGATTGTGCAGTGGAGGTCCAGCAAGATGGTGAGCCAGTGCCTGAATGATATGGAGTGTATGCCTTGTTTTGTTGATGACTGGGAGTGAGGGCTACAGCCGGATAAAAGACAACACTAATGTGTGCTGTGGATGTACTTCTGCAACACTAAAATGGCAGGTGAATGTGCGCTTGCTCCCATTAGTCCCCTGTGACACGTTCACAGGGCACCAATGGGTTACTATGCTGATGGTCCCTATTGCCTCCATTTTGGTACTCTTTTGAACTTCAAAGGAGATGGTGATTTATACTATATGCTGCAATATTGTGGTATTGCATACTGTAATCCTGCAATATTATGGATATAGGATAAGCGATCAGATGATTGCAGGTTCAAGTTCCCCAAGGGTATTAACAAAGTAAAAAAGTTAAAAAAAAGTTTTAAAAGTATAAAAAATTATTTTAAAAAATCACCCCATTTTCCCTCATTAAACATAAATAAAACATAGCATAAAAACATACACATAAAAAGAACTAACCCAATTGATAAATGCCGTATTGAGAAGAAAAATCAAAACGCCAGAATTTTTCAGTCATTCATCATCCATAAAACATACTATACATAGCGATCAAAACTTCACATAAACCATAAAATGCTATCAATGAAAACGTCAGCTCAACATGCAAAAAGCAAGCCCTGGAACTATTCATGGAAAAGTAAAAACGTTCCAAATCTCGGATACCAACCCAAAATTGTTCTTACAAACTTCTGACATTTTTTTTCACCACTTAAATAAAAAAATGCAAGTTTGGTATGGCATCACTGTAATTGTACTGACCTGCATAATCATGATACCAGATCATTTTTACCATTTAATCAGCGCTGTGAAAACAAAACCCCAAAAACAATGGCAGAATTGCATATTTTTCACCATTTCACCTCACTTGGAATTGCTTTCCCATTTTCCAGTGCTTTCAATGGTAAAATGAATGATGTCATTCTAAACCACAACTTGACCCACAAAAACAAGCCCTCGTACGTTTATGTGGAAGGAAAATTAAAAATGTTGCGGCTTTTGGAAGAAGTTTGGGGAAAAAAAGGAAAGCACAAAAACAGAAAAATGGCCCTGTACTGAAGAGGTTAACAGCACCAAAAAAAAAATTCTAAGGTTCGGTTTACATTGCGTTAGGGGCATCAGTTTAACGGATTCTTTAAATGGATGCGCTAACTCTGATGATGATTTTTTACATCTTTTTAACCCCTATCGCTAACGTATGTGCCAACGCATGGTAGCATTTTGTTAGCATGCGTTAGCCATACAGGTCTATGCAAAGCGAACGCGTCCGTTCGCTGTGCGTTAGACCTAACGCACCCTAAAACGCTGTAGACCGCGTTCGAGGGTGCGTCACAAAGTAACTCATCATCGCTAACGCATGCAGAATTTGGCATGCGTTAGGATGCGTTACTATAATGGCGGCCAATGCGTGCGTTAATGCATCCGTTACATAGCGTTAGTGCCGCTTAAACGCAGGGCCATAACGCGATGTGAACCCAGCCTAAGAGGTTAAATGATTTCCTATAAAATTGACCAACATGAATGACTAAAAATAAGCAAATGTAGTTGGGGGGTCGCATTGGGAACAGTGACTGATGTCAATGCTGAAACTTTTTGTACTGCGCTGCTGAATATGTTGGTGCTGTACAATGAACGGGTAATAAAGAAGTTTGTATACCTATAATACATTTTAAAATAAATCCATTAAATAGACACTATTAATTTAACCCCTGTCCACATTCATTCAGCATAGTGAAAAATTGTAGCGTGGCCGTGAATTTTGTTGCAATATCTGAGATGCTTTTTGGCAGTGTTCCCAGTCTGTCACTATGGTAACCTGCATGATTTCACTAACAGTATATAATCACGCACCGAATACTTAGCCATCAGGCCTCATCCATGTCACCATTGTGATGTAGGAATGTTTACCTATTAGCGTTTTATAGTATATATTCATTGCATTGTTACTTACTGATTGCTGGTTTCAGTCCTGTTACTTATAAGGAGCTTACTATAATTTCACCACCAATGTGACTATCTATTAACACACAATAGTCGAAATGTTGCCATTTTTGCAATAGCTACAAAACTAATTTGCAACTCTTAATTGCAGGTCACAATTTTTGCACAATTTGCAATCATTAATTACAGTAATTTTTGCCACCATGTTGTCCCAGCCTGATTCATCTGTATTCTACACACATTGGGGTTCATGCATGTAATGAAGTGTTGAATTTAGTTGTAATGCCATGATAAATATAAAATGAGCAATGGACATTATCCTAACAACAGCAACAATAAAAAACTAAAGGCAACACTGACGTACCAACGGCAAATAGTTTTCCTTTTTTATACAGGGATGCGGATGATTGTTCGCTAATATAACATTCTGTAAAATAAATAAAATGGATGTAAATTTGGTATAATGTTAGTGATGAACCAGGTGTATTAAAGGGCTGTCCAGGAAAAAAATAATAATTTGTAAAAGGCGTTAGACTGGTATCAAATAAAAGAATCTCCAACTCCTCCCATTCCAGCCCATACCTGGTGCCCGATGGTTTCTACTTCCTGGTCCTTACTCGGTACTCTAAGAAAGGCAGGAAATGCGGGCTCAGCCAATCAGGGGTGACCCGCCTCCGTGATTGGCTGAGAAGACATTTCCCACAATTTATAAGGACCAGGAAGTTGAGATCAGCTGGGACCAATTAAGCTTCAGAAAGGGTGCGGCGGGGGATCGGTAAGGTGAGTATCAATTTTTTTCCTTTTTTTAAACCAAGATAAGCCCTTCTCAAATATTTTTGTCTGGGAAAACAGCCACTTTAAGATCTGGCAGCTATAACATGAAAAGTTCTGAAATTACCGGCTTATCTATGACAAGATATACGACTGGTTTGAATGCATCATCCCACCAAAGGTGTCTTGCTTTTTATACACGAACTTCTTCGTGCATATGTTTGTAATATTCAAAATAGGGCCAAACTAGGTATCGAAACTTACACAAAGTAGTAAACAAAATTTAAATTTAGAAAATGTAAATTTAAATATCAATATTAGAACACAGTGCTTTTGTGCATTGTCCTCCTAGGTAGATGTAGATCACTGTTTATTTTTGTATGTACAATCTATGCATATGTACAGTATATTTAATCTGACTTAACACAAGGTTCTGCATGCTATTGCACGCCATACAAATAATGCTTTATATAGTGTAAGGACATATAGACATACTTCACTGGAGTTTATAAAACCAGAGAAAAACTATTAAAATAATCAAACACATAATAAATGTGAATAATAATCATTATCGCCTAATTAAGTCATTAAAGTGAATCTGTCACCCCATTTTTGGACTATGAGATGCGGCCACAGCCATCAGGGGCTTATCTACAGCATTCTGTAATGAAACCTGAAAGAGAAGAAAAACGAGTTAAGGGTATGCCACACTAAACGAGATCGCTAACGAGATCACTAACAAGATCGCTAAAACGTCACTATTTAGCGATCTCGTTAGCGACCTCGTTGTGTGTGGCATGTAGCAGCGATGTGGCCCCTGCTGTGATGTCGCTGATCGTTCACTAGCGTTCTGGACCATTTTTTGATCGTTGGCGTCCCGCTGGTGAGCCTATATCGCTGTGTTTGGCACCTTTTGCGAACGACGAGCGACCTCATTTGTGACGCATATGACAGCGGCGCAGACGGGACTAGGTTTTTAAGCGTCACGGAGTGGATCGCAATATCTGTAGGTTCTCTTTTGCGTCACAGAGAGGATCGCAGAAGTTGCAAAGCAGGCTAGCAGGACGCAGAGAGCAGGAGCGATGCTGGAAATTCCTATGAATCAGAAGCGCTCAGTACATGCTAATGACATCCTAACGACCGCCAAAGACGTTAAAGAGATCGCTGACCGCTGATGTGTCGTTTATGAGATCTCCTGTTTGGCAGCTACTAGCGACCTAAAAGGGATCACACCAACGATCTCGTTAGCTTGCGTCGTTATCGTGATTGCTAACGAGATCGCTAAGTGTGGCAGTACCTTTAGATTATACTCACCCAGGGGCAGTCCGCTGTCCGGTTCAGCGCCTCCCATCTTCTAGCGAAGCCGGCCTCTTCTGTGCGTCCAGTCGCGGCTCCTGTGCAGGCGCACTGATCTGCCCTGGTGAGGGCAGAGCAGAGTACTGCAGTGCGCAGGCGCTGGACCTCTCCGACCTTTCCCGGCGCCTGCGCACTGCAGTACTCTGCTCTGCTCTCACCAGGGCAGATCAGTGCACCTGCACAGGAGCCGCGACTGGACGCACAGAAGAGGCCGGCTTCGCTAGAAGATGGGAGGCGCCGGACCGGACCGCGACGCCCATCGAACCGGACCGCCCCTGGATGAGTATAATCTAACTCGTTTTTCTTCTCTTTCAGGTGACATCGGGGGCTTATCTACAGCATTCCAGAATGCTTTAGATAAGCCCCTGATGGCGGTGGTCGCATCTCATAGTCCAAAAATGGGGTGACAGATTCCCTTTAAACTAATGATAGTCAATACTGAAATCTTTCACCGTGCTGTAAATAATTGTTCCCTTTTACTCTTTAAATTGTATAGATTGTGAAGGGAATGTATCACTTATTTTTTTTTTATAATTAACAGATGAAGATGATTCACTGACTTCCATAGGAAAGTTTTTTGAGAATGCTCTGTGATCTGTGCAGAGGGGAATAGGTGAACTGTGAAATCATGTATTGTCAGTGGAGAATCCTGCGCTTTACAAATAAATATATATATATATATATATATATATATATATATAGGTGTTACTTTTCAACTTTTCAATGTAATCCTGTCTACGTTTATAATGAGATAACTGCTGAGAGGTAGTCTAGGCTTACTTGATTCCAAGTGAAAACTGCAAGATTTCAGGACTTTTTAAAATTAGAAAATACCATGGAAAATACCATTGGAGAAAATACACTACCTTTCTTTAAGTATATTAACATAAATACTTAGTTTAAATATTAGATCATTTTCTGACTATACAATCCCTTTAAACTGTAAAAAAAAAAATACTTACATGTCCAAAAGGATCTAGATGGTTATTTGTGAGCTTCAGCTTCTGGAATGACACCAGCTGCCTCATCCAATGTGCACCAGTAGCCGGAGAATCTGGATGAACATACAAACGGCCAGGCATTGCCGGCTCAGCTTTCCCAGTAACTGACCTACATCAAGAACACAAATCAAAAATTCCATTGAATTGTACTGAATTGATATAGGATCAGGTAAGTTGCTTACAAACTCCAAAATCTAACTTTTTTGCCCAGGTACCTGGAGGAACCTTAATCTGAGCTTTTCTATAGCATTAAAGATGATTTGTGATGACGTAAGTGTTCGCATCTCTCATGGCGTGCACTTTATGCCTATAATTAGTAGCATTATTCAGTCACAATATTTTACTGGCGCATGCGCAATTAATTTTGCTTATTCTGGACAAAGTAAGCCTTTTGGAATACCCTCCTTTTGTGCATCATTCCTATTTTAAATGTGGACATCGTATCCTATGATTTGTTTAATAGCTTTTGATGAACATTTTGTATCTAGATATACAGTACATATATTGGATTTATGTATATTATTTTTGATGTCCTCATTGAGTGGATAATGCTGTGAGTGATGATTGAGGGAATAAATTTAATATGTGGGGTTATGCACTAATATTGTTATGGCTTAACAAAGACTTATACATTTGTTGTGGTTGAAATTTGGTTGTCATCCTATGACGAAAGTATAAAAAAATGTACTTTGGATGCTGTTGCCATCTTTATTTACTTCTTGGCTTATATTACAGACTAGGGATCATCCTACAATTGGTGCACCTGTAAGCTTAGACTACCTGTGACAAATAATGGGTTGATATCCTATCTGTGTTTTTACCTACAGCTCCTGAGATCTTTGAGAAAAGTTGTTTTTATTATGAAGCAGTATTGGTTTATTGGTCAGCTTCTTTCCTTGGCCACTCATACAAATAAAATTTAATTTTAAGGGGTTATTCAGGATTTTGCTTATTTTCCCTGTGGAGCTCAGAACTAACAAGCAGGGAGTTGCTGAACTGGCGTCGATCTCTGCCAACTCAGAGCAGTCATGGACCGCGAATCTGCTGCTTCATTTGACCTCATGTCAACATTGCAACTCTTCCTCTTCTCGTCTGCTCTGTCAATGAGGTGTCACTGACATGAAGCTAATTGACAATGGGCTCCCTGCAGTTGGGAAGCAGGGAGCCGGCGGTCAATCAGCATGACATCGGCAGACATACTCCATGGACAGAGCAGAGTAAAAGAAAAGAATCTGCTCTATTGACATGACATCACCGGAAGCTGCAGAATCCCTAGCAGAGATCGGCACCAGGTAGAACAGGCAACTAGTTAGCAACTTCTTTCCTGTAAGTTATTAGCCCCATGAGAAAAAATATGCAAAGTCCCAGGTAATTCCATCAATTCTCAATACTGCTATTACTACTAAAAAAATAACACAGCAATCTTTACTTGACTTTTGCATAAAATCTGCAAGGAAGAATGGCAGAGGATCCCCAAATCCAGGTGTGAAAAACTTGTTACATCATTCCCAAGAAGACTTATGGCTGTACTAGCTCAAAAGGGAGCTTCTACTCAATACTGAGCAAAGGGTCTGAATACTTATGACCATGTGATATTTCAGTTTTTCTTTTTTAATAAATTTGCAAAAATTTCTACATTTCTGGTTTTTATCAGTCAAGATGGGGTGCAGAGTGTACATTAATGAGAAAAAAAACTGAACTTTTTTGTATTTACCAAATGGCTGCAATGAAACAAAGAGTGAGAAATTTAAAGGGGTCTAAATACTTTCCGAACCCACTGTAAGTTACTACTATGTAAAATAAGCAAAAAGATAGCCTCAACGTGTCCTGTAATGTAATTCAGTCCATCTTGCAATGTAGGGGATCTCCAGCCAATAGTCGTGACTTGCGACTTATCATAGAAAATAAATGTTGGCGAGTCCCAAAATAGATAAAATCCTCAATTTATTTCAAATAATTTAAAAGATCATACAGGTTTTTGAATAAGGGCTTTTGCCAGAAACACGTTGAGATGTATCCCCAACCTGTATGATCTTTTAAATTATTTGAAATAAATTGAGGATTTTATCTATTTTGGGACTCGCCAAAATTTATTTTCTAAGTTACTACTATGTATATACCAATAGCCAGTTATACCCACCAATTGTCTCTTCTGTGGTTTCTCATTTTTTAAACACACCTTACTTTGATTTTTATATTTTGTCAGCTTAACAAAAATATTGTTTTTATATGTGGCCCTTGTTTAAAGCTTTTTTCTGTCGGTATATACAAAAATATACTATGCCAAGAGCACTATTTTGATAAATTTGGGACAATTCTCTACATTATCAATGTATCATTGTGTTCAATAGGATATCCTACAGCAAAGGGCATATCTAACACTGCACCAGATCCTATGATTTATTCAGCAGGTGTTATTTCACATAGTGTGCGCTTATTTCTTTTCTCACTTTTGTCAGCATATATTGCATAGCTAAATGAGGGGCGTGATATTGATTGTAGAGCGCATTGCTTTCGATAAACAATTGCCAACAGAAGCATTTCCCCATCAACAGTTCTTACTGAGAGGGTTCCTCTGCTTCTTCGCCAAGAACACATATTTAAACTGTGGCTTATGTTTGGAACGCCCATTCCCAAATAGAACAAGATGTGATATACAGTAAAAGTGTCTGAAGTATCAGAAAGCCGTCCAAGCAGCACAACTATATCCAGCTCCTAGAAGACATTGTTACAGTCAACCAAATGTGACTGTTAATGTATGACCAGATTATTCATTTTTTTGCCAAAACCATGAAAACTCTCTAATACAAAGCCATTGACAGAAAGTAGCATCCTGCTATAAACCCTGGTAGCAATCATTTTTCATTTTACCATGCCACTTGTGCTTTTTAGAATCGAAATTTAATTAATACAATAAAACATATGTGATCTAGATGATTTACTATAAAAGTGAACTCAGAGCAATATTAATACTTTAAGTTACTAGTAAAAGTTATAAATATATTTTTTATTACATGATTATGGCAAAGAACCACTCCAGACCCGAAATGCTGCCTTAAAAATGCCTGATGCATCTTGATGTGATGCCTCCTAACTCTATGGAAAATATTTCTTCCAATCACAATGGAAAATTATATTGTAGACATGAATTGGTGGTGCTGCCCATAGCTACAAACCATATTCTAGCTTCAATATATTAGGCGAAATGAAAAAATAAAAGGATCTTTCTATGGTACTGTAAGAAATTTGTCCACTATGCAAAACTGAAGATGAAGTTTGAATAAACCTTTTTGCGTTATAAGCAATAGTATGTTAAAAGGGATTCCTGGGATTTTTTTTCACTATGGGCCTAAGAAACAATAGTCAAGTAGTCACTAACTACCTGCCTGTTCTACCTGGCGTCAGCTCAGAAAGGTGACAGACCACTCATGCTGGCGATTTTGCTGCTTCACGTCAACAAAGTGGCTCTTCCTCTTCTGGGCTGCTCTGTCTAATTGACAGCCGGCTTCCTGCAGTTAAGGGTATGCCACACTGAACAATATCGCTAACGGGATCGCTAAAAAACGTCACTATTTAGCGATCCCGTTAGCGATGTTGTTCAGTGCGGCATCTGCCAGCGACGAGCTTCCTGCTGTGATCTCGCTCGTCGCTGGAATCGTTTCGGACCCTATTTTCTCGTCGGCGCTCCCGCTGGGTAAGTATATATCGCTAGTGTGGCACCTTTTCTTAGCGATTTAGCGGTACTTTTGTACCGCTAAAGTCGTTAAGAAGATCGCTAACGGCGATAGCGTCGTTAACTATATCGCTAAATGTGGCCGCACTTAGCGATATAGAAACAATCCCGCTAGCGATCGCATTAGTATGCGTCGTTATCGTGATCGCTAGCGGGATTGTTTAGTGTGGCAGTACCTTTAGTCTGTGACCACTCTGATCTGGTAGAGATCGGCGGCAGGCAGAACAGGCAGGTAGTTAGCAACTACCTGCCTGTTAGTTATAACAGTAAAATTAAAAAAACACCCTTTAACGCTAATATGAGGAACAATTAAATTCTATAGTTCTCCTTTTATTTATGTTTAAACCAGTGTCATGACTTGTGATCTTAATAGAGCCATTCCCTACAGATCATGAGTCTTAATGGGGTTTCTCAGAATTTTTGTAGGGGTTTTAGACTGTTAGAATACCCTATATTTGACATCAAATGTACCAGATTCAAGCACAGAAAGGTAAAAATGCAAAGTTGAACATAAAATATTTATTGTGCCATCATCTCATTAATTTCATGTGAAAATTGGAGTTATATGCCCTGATTCATCAAGACCGGCATTGTTCATGCCAGTTTTGATGAGGGGGTATGTTGGAGTCAGAGACTCCTGATTCATAAAAAGGGTTTTCCAATAATATTTTATTGTTTTTTACTATGGGTCTAAGAAATAACAAGCAGGTATTTTCTAACTACCTGACTGTTCTTTCCGACGCCGGCTCAGAGCAGTCGCGGACTGCTCTTGCTGGCGATTCTGCTGCTCAGTAGATCTCCCTCTTTTGGGTTGCTCTTTCGACAGGGCATGACTGCCAGTGTCTTGCTGATTGACCGTAGGCTTCACGCAGTTAGGCAGCAAAGAGCCAGCTGTCAATCAGCATGACATTGGTAGTCAAGCACCATCAATGAGGCAAAGAGGAAGAGAAGCAGCTGCTCCATTGATGGGACACTCTAAGCTGGCGGAGATCGGCAGCAGGCAGAACAGGCAGGTAGTTAGCAACTACCTGCCTGTTAGTTGTTAGACCCTTAGTAAAACAATAATTAAGTCCCAGATAACCCCTTTAGGATGCACAAGCTTCTTATGGGATTTTGTGCATCTGACAAAAGGCATGCGTTCCGTGCACCTTGCCACACATATATGATTTCTGATGTAGGGAAATCATGAATTAGATGATTTGTGACATCAGACCCCTGTTGCACACTTGTCTCTCCCCAGCTCCATCGATCATGGCAAAGCAGGCATAGAAATGTCAAAAGTCGCATTATGTTGGGGGCAACTCTATGTTGTTCAAACATTTTGTTACTTTTCCAAGCGATTTACGCCAAAATTGATACATAATCACTTTGAAGAATCGGAGTTATAGTTTCTAAGCTTTAGTGAACATTCCTCTTCCCCATTACATGAAGGTACAGTCATTGTTCACTATTATTGGTACTGTGCTGAGTTGCTTGAATATGAGTTGCGTTGAGTGCCTGGAAACTCAATTTTGATTCTTTCAAATGCAAACAATATACCATAAAGTATTATAATCCCCTCCAAGCTGATAAGGACAACTGATAAATTATTATTAGGGGAGCCTAACAGCAAAGCAAATTTGTGGAAGTGAGAACGAATATTTTCCACAGCTAGACTTAAACTATTCTGTTCATACAATATGCTATGTAGGGCCTAATAAAATGCACCATTATCAATTGATCCTAACTGGTTGGAGTCATATGGGCGCCAACATGATTAAAAATAAGTGATTATTGTTAACATTAGAACAATTAAGTTCCATTATATGGAGCTTAAAATGCATAGAAACTGATTTCAATACCAATTTAGAGACGTTAACTTAAATCAGGGTTGTGGATAAGTAATAAATACAAGTAATATACTTCAGTCTAATTTTCCAGATTTAATAGAAGGGTTATTATAGAGACATGAAGCTTATTGTTCAATGTGGTGTGAATAGGTGAGTACTATTCTGATAAAGAATCTGTATAAAATAATTGTATTTATAGTAAGAGTAAAAATTGGTATAATTTTGAGGAAGAAAATGTAAAGTCCTGGTAAGGCCGCTGCCTAATGGAAGCTAAGATATCATTCCAATGTATATGAATGGTGACCATATGAAAATCATGACTCATGTAAAAAGTAGATGTCAGGACAATGGGCAGGATGACTAACAGAGGAGAATACAGTTAGGAAATGATGAGTTTGGCAAAAATATTGTCTGCATCAAAGTCATCCTCAGACTGGAATGTTCACACGGTATATCTACGGCATTCTATATGTAATAGATGTCTCTTTAGGTTTGTCTTCTATCATATTGTGTAAATGTCCAATACCCAATTTTCCTATCTCCCCAGTTGTATATTGGAAGAAACATGCCTACTCATAACATGACACCACGTATAATACATGTGACATATGTTGCAAAACTGAATGTACCTTATAATAAAAAAAAACATGTTTTTTAATAAGACAAATATTCTATCTACTGTAGCAGTGATGGCCAGTAAGTGACAGAAGAAAGTTTTAGGAGAGTCGTAGAACTTCAGTTTGTAATGGAAGTTGATTGCAGGGCATCTCCTAATTTCTACTTCAATTACACAGTGACAATATTTACAATTTTTCACACTTCTTTGGTATTTAAACTTTTAACAATTAGAACATTTGCTAATCATTGTCACGTGCAGTAGTCACCCACAGCTCAGAAGGTGTCACCTAGACAGCCCTAACTTCATCAGGTCATTTTTTTCACACTCTTTGGTACTCTTTTAAAGACTCTCCCATTTGACAATCCAACAGCTTACTAATGGCAACTGACCCTTTTCAGGTTGTCGTAACATCCATCCAATTGAGAAACATCAATTCATGTATTCTGTTATATTTCAGCATTCCTTCTGCTCTATACAGAGCGTTCAATATACTGTCCATTCATCCCTAGTACCCAGAACAGATACAGTGCAGGATTGGACACATTTCTTAAAAAATGGCAAGAAAGAGTGAGAGGAAAATAGAAAGAGAGGAAGAGAGAGTGTGACAGAAAGGGAGAGAGTGAGGAAAAAGTAAGAGAAAGATAAAAAGAGGAGAAGAAAGAGTGTTGAAGAAAGGGAGAGAGGGGGAAGAGTGAGAGGAAGATAAAAAGAGAGAAAAAAAGAGTGTGGCGGAAAGGGAGAGAGGGGGAAGAGCAGGGCCGGCTCCAGGTTTCTATGGGCCCCGGGCGAAAGAGTCTCAGTGGGCCCCCTTAA
The DNA here is from genome assembly GCA_033576555.1 of Oophaga sylvatica. Taxonomy (NCBI): domain Eukaryota; kingdom Metazoa; phylum Chordata; class Amphibia; order Anura; family Dendrobatidae; genus Oophaga; species Oophaga sylvatica. The sequence goes on from JARQOD010000001.1 coordinate 736,247,210, forward strand.
CACAGACCACGATTCATGATGCACAGATACTGCAGAGAAATATGGGTATAGCACAACGCCAAACACTTCTCTTCTTCCATTACATGACTGATATCTATTGTAAATTGTACAATAGCTCAAAAACCGCCAAATCCTCACAGCGCACAGTACAGACTGGACAGTACAGTCCTCCATACAATATTATGGGCACCACATAGTCTCCCCCTCATCACCCATATAATACCCCATGCAGGATGTCATCCCGCCATCCCCCATATAATGCTCCATACAGAATACTGGATGCAATATAATGCTCCATACAGAATACTGGACCACATATAATGCTCCATACAAAATATGGAGCTCTCCTCTACACTGTGCTGAGTTCTGCACTGTTACGGCTCAGGAAAGGGCGCTGTGGAAAGACTTCCCATTATCATCATCATTGCCTGCCCATTATCATCATCATTGCCTCCCCTCATCATCATAGCCTGCCCATCATCATCATTGCCTCACCATTAATATCATCATCATCATTGCCTTCCCATTATCATTGCCTCCCCATCATCATCATTATCATTGCCTACCCATTAATATCATCATCATTGCCTTCCCATTATCATTGCCTCCCCATCATCATCATTATCATTGCCTCCCCATTAATATCATCATCATCATTGCCTTCCCTTATCATTGCATCCCCATCATCATCATCATCGCCTCCTCACCACCATCACTGCCTCCCCCAAGGGCCCCCACCACCATCACACATACAGCAATGCAGGCAGCATTTTCTCACATACACACAGGCAGACACACACACACGCAGACACACACACACACACACACTGATACACAGACAGACACACACACACCTCACCTGTCCGGCGTCCTCGCGCTCTCTGCCACAGCCGGCCGCTGAATGATGACATCATTCAGCGGCACGGCTGTGAGAGAGGAAGCGCCGGCGCCCCCTGGAGCTCGGAGCTGCGGCAACGGTGGCACGGGAGAGGTAAGTATTGCGCCGGCTTCTGCCGGGGCCCTGAGCAAGTGGGGGGGGCCCAGTGGCGGCGCTGACACCGCTAACGGGCACCGGGTGCCCGACGGCGAGTGGGCCCCCCGCCTGCTCAGGGCCCCGGCACTTGTCCGGGTGTGCCGGGTGCTGATGCCCGCCCTGGGGAAGAGTGAGAGGAAGATAAAAAGAGAGGAAGAGAGAGTGTGACAGAAAGGGAGAGAGAGGGAAAGAGTGAGAGGAAGATAAAAAGAGAGGAAGAGAGAGTGACAGAAAGGGAGAGAGGGGGAAAGAGTGAGAGGAAGATAAAAAGAGAGGAAGAGAGAGTGTGACAGAAAGGGAGAGAGGGGAAAGAGTGAGAGGAAGATAAAAAGAAAGGAAGAGATAGTGTGACAGAAAGGGAGAAAGGGGGGAAAGAGTGAGAGGAAGATAAAAAGAGAGGAAGAGAGAGTGCGACAGTAAGGGAGAGAGAGGGTTAGAGTGTGAGGAAGATAGAAAGTGAGGAAGAGAGAGTGTGACAGGAAGGAAGTGAGAGGGTTAGAGTGTGAGGAAGATAGAAAGAGAGGTATATAATGACTGAGTGAGAGAGAGTGAGAGGAAAATAGAAGGAGAGGAAGTGAGAGAAAGGGAGAGAGGGGAGAGAGGATGATAAAAAGGGAGGAAGAAAGAGAAAAAGAGAAAGAAAGGGAAAGAGGGGGAGAGTGAGAGAAACATGGAAAGGAATATAAAAAGAGAATGAGAGAAAGGAAAAGAGGGAGAGAAAGTGAGAGGAAGAGAAAAAGAGAAAAAATGAGAGTGAGAGAAATAGCTGAGAAAAGGGAGAGAGAGAGGGAGAGTGAGAGGAATCTGAAAAGAAATGGAGAGAGAGAAAGATAAAGAAAGGAAAAGGGGAGAGAGTGAGAGGAACATAGAAAAAGAGGAATATAAAAAGAGGTAGAATGAGAGAGAGAAAGGGAGAGAGTCGGAGAGAGTGAGAGGACGACAGAAAAAAAGAGTAATATGAGATAGAAAGGGAGAGAGGGTAGAGAGTGAGAGCAAGATAGAGAGTAAAATAAAAATAGAGAAAGTGAGAGAGAGAGAGAAAAGGACAGATGGGAGAGAAAGTGAGAGGAAGATAGAAAGAGACGATGACAGAGAGAAAGAAGGAGAGAGAGATAGAGAGGAACAGAGAGATGAAAATATGTTTATGCAAAAAAATACAAAAGTATTCTAAGAGTGATCCCTTTATTGGCTTAGCAGAATAATTATATTTGAAGGTTTTAGAACATAGAGGCCCCTTCACAATACCACAGTACCACAATATAATTATTTATTGATTTTAGGTATAGAGAGAAAGGAAGAGACAGAGAGAAAGAGCAAGAGTGAAAGGAGAGAGAGAGAGAGAGAGAGGAAGGGGGAGAGAGAGATATTGTGGAATACACTTTGGCAATACAGTTATTTCCACCAGTCTTAATGCAGTTACAATACATTTTGGACCTTTCCTAAACTACAACTTGTAAATAAGGTCCAACTGATAATGCTATATATTTCTAATTCAAGTAATTAAAGAAAACAAGAATGATATCATGAAATGGCAGAAGACACATTCCAAGCATGTAGCATATCTGTGGAGAAATATCTACATTCGCCTGTACCCTGATAACTAGCTCTGTGTGACAGATGGAGATAGGTAGAACAAGCTGGACCTTCAATTCCAAAACACATTTAATGACATCACTATATAAAATTGGTCCTATACACCACTAATGATGCATAACATCTCGTGTCTTTTAAAAACTATATTATGAAGCAAACTAAATTAAAAAGCAAAAAAAAAGCCCCCAGAAATCAGCATGAACTAGTTAAGCACACTTCACATTAAGGAGAGGAAAAACAGCTTACCATTTGTTATCAGCAAACTTGTATCTGTGGTCATCCGCTGGCACAATATCCATGAGAAGGATATACTTGGTTTTCGGATTGAGGCCAGTAACTTTCACCTTGTAGCTTGGAAACATACGCCTGGAACAAAATAATTAAGGAACATGAAGAGGAAATATTCTAAAAATCGAAACTTAAGTCTTAAGCACACGCACAATCTCCCTTAACTTTAGTGGAAAATAGAAATGGAACATATTTATGATTTTACGCATTCTTTCCACTTGAGCCCTGCAGGCCATATTAATTTTATTATTTAGGGTGTGCCCTCTGTCCATAAATGCAGATTAATTGGTGACTCTGTCCTCCCTGGTTAATAATTATTACCCGAATTTATCAAGACATACCATTCTCTATTGCTCAGGAAAGAAACAGTTTTTCTGTTGGCGCAAAAGATCAACGATCTGTGATCGCCGTCCTGTGCTGCCATTTCAGTGGAACAGAAAGTATGTCTGTTTCTGATTTGTCGTACCTAGTATTGAATTTGGAGCAAGCCCAGTACCATTAGAGGTTTAATAATTACAGAGGCTGACTCCAGTTTATACATCATATTCTCCCCCATCTTTTCCCATAACCACTCTTTGTGGTAAGCCTTTGTTCAGTGATTGTATAAAGGAGATAACGTTGGGCTGGTTATAAATCATGACATAAAGTTTCTTTTATACAAAGTGATCATCAAGTAGTGTTATCATCTTGTTCATTACCTTCTGTCTACACCTAACAAGCAGAATGATAAACTTTGTGAACGAGAAAACCATCATTTTCTCATTTATCATTTGGTTTTTCTCCCCATTTACAGAGAGACATTATTGTTCCATTTGGTCGTTTTTGTTCCAACCTTACCCATAATTGATGGATATTGCTTCCCTCGGAAGCTTTTTTACACATCCCTGTTATCGTTACCATTTGTTTTTTATGATCAACAATGTTAAAACTTCTGTTTAGAATTAATTAAAATTGATCAATAATAAGTAAAAAAAATATTCATCAGTGAATGAGGATCATGTAATAACATATAAATGGTTTTATAAACTGACTATATATCATGTAAGTCTTATAGCTTAAGGGATTAGCTTTGTGCCTGCTTAGTACTGTACAGAGTGTCCATGCACCTAGATATCTACAGCCTAACAATAAAAATACAATACCAGTAATGAAATAATGTTGTGCTCTAACAGTATTTGTTTAAGAAAATTATGCAGAGATATGTATAATCATACAATAGATATTGTAATAAGTTTTAGAACTTTTTTCCCCATTAAACAAGAATTAAAATAAATGTAAAGACTATCAGACAACAATTCCCTATTCGTCAACAAACTGTTTTCTCTTAAGAAATTCCCTTTTCTGTGATAAAATTGGTGCTGAATTTATTGCTGGAATTGTTCCATCTGTGTAGTTATGAGAGTTTAGTAAACAATAAGAGTATATCATGTGCCTAGACATAGGATTGCTAATGGTAGCACAAAAGTGAAAAATGGTTCCCTATGGCTGGACTGTTCTTAGATCATACAGGAAATTAATTTTCTTCTAACAGTGCTGTAAAAATTATTTTGGAATCATTTCAAATATTTGTATCATTAGTTTTAGAATCATTTCATTTTTGTTTCAATTTTTTTTTTACAAAGGTTTTACATGTATTAATTCACATCACATAGTACAATGTTTGCTAGAAGTCCATAGTGAGCTTTATTCTCCTTTTTATACATGGAATCTTTAGGGGTGGAGCTAATAAAGGGAATAATGCTCAAAATTAAACTTTATGAAAGTTATGGAATTTTATGGAATTAGGAGGGAAAATTAAGTCAACGGTAGAAAATCTCATACACATAATAATAATAACTTCATGGTACTTTAAAATTAGTATTTAGGAGATATGTGGGTTTTTTTAGAGATAGATTAATAGATGATAGATAGATAGATAGATAGATAGATAGATAGATAGATAGATAGATAGATAGATAGATAATTTCAGAAAATAGGAGATATGTGTTTTTTTTTAGAGATACAGTAGATAATAGATGATAGATAGATAGATAGATAGATAGATAGATAGATAGATAGAGTTATTATATAAGATAGATAGATATTAGATAGATAGATAGATAGATTAGATAGATAGATAGATAGATAGATAGATAGATAGATAATCTGAAACATTCATAACCCATCCCATAGTGTGTAAGGGATAATAAATTGAAGATAGCACTTTCATAGCTGATGCTGATGACTATTTTTCTGCATCCATCCATGGTGCTCTGAGCACGATGTATATTGGTAGCTGGTGGTTATTGCACATTTGTAGCATATTTTCCATGGCTTTACATCTCAGATATAAGTTGCATTGCACTGAGGTTACATTGTATTGGAAATAACTTTACAGTGCCACATCCAAAGCAAATCACATCAGTAGAAGGACATCCCCTTGTAATGTGTATATTCCGATTTATTCCCCTGCTGTTCTGCAGCCATGAGTCCCCCCTATAGATAATTATGAACATGTATGTTCCATAGAGTTGATATTGTGAGCACTGAACTCTGCTCTCTCTCTCTTTACACCTTTGATCTAATATTCCAATCATTACAGAAGCCCCCGACCCACCATCTATGTAGAGGTTATTACATTTTACTGTTCTAAAACATACAAAAATGAATAAAAACTATAATAAAGTAAAATGTATTTAAAAGGTAATTAGTACTACTACTAATAATAATAACAGCTATTTATTACTAGAATTAATAATATTGATAATGTCCATGTCTTATAAACTAGTCGCTGTTATAATCTGAAAATAATGGGAATCTTAATAAATACAGGGTACAATGAAATACTATATTTTTAAGAATCGTTGTAGCCTGTAATATTATAGTGGAATATGTTTGGTAGGAAATATACTCTTTCAACCCCCTCCTCCATGGAGAGGCCCCCAATGTTGTGTGCCCATGAGGCTGTGTCGCCCCAATTTCTGGCACAGCTTTGTAAAAGCGATTTTGCTATTTTAGCTCTAAACAAAAGTGCAGTAAAAGCCATTTATTTCCAAGCTCAGGAAACCGGATCCTCTGGACGATCCATCACCTGAGCGTTTCTGCGTGTTGTGCACAGGCCCCGCTCCTCGCTGCACGCACAGGGTCGCACTTGTCACACACACTGATGATAGAGACTCGGGGTCCAGGCTAACAAGGGGCTGCACAATGGCCGCAGTGTAACGTTCAGCACCCACCAAACACCAGTATAAGCCGCTGCTAATGAAATGTCTCTATGATTGTACTGGGGAATCCTGAGGATCTGCCAGGCCGCAGCCCCGATCTCCTGGATCCAGTCCAGAGCACTGGGGGAAAGCTCCGGGGACAGGGAGCTCCCGGCTGCGGATGGCTGCGGATGGCTGCGGATAGCTGGGGATAGCTGTGCTTGCCGCCTCCTATTACTTTTATACTCATCATTTATTTCCTATTTTTATCCTTTGTATTTTTTATTATTTTTGTTATTATTATGAATTATTATTATTTTGTTATTTTTGCCCACATAGGTTTATGTTCACAATATAGCCATACATGAGCAGGAGCTTTGCTTTTTGTGGGTCTCTTGCGCCTTTTTCTGGGACTACCTTCTATGTAGCCTTCTGTTTGCACCCAGTTTTGTGCCCTCACACTAAACCTACTTTTTGTCTTTCCCTCGCATACACCCAGACTTTCCCTCTAGTCTAGTGGGACACATTTAATCTCAGTAATCTAACATCCTTTTTAATTAATAAGCATATTGTTCTAGAACATGGGTCTAATAAAGGATTGATGGGGGAAAAAAACGGTGCACATATCATAGGATAATTCATAGGATAATAAAAATTGCCTATTGAGTTATGGAATAGGTGAAATCCTTCTTACCTTCCAGCCTTGGTGATTATCATCTCAGTGCCCACTTCATGAAACTTCATCCATAGCTCCCGTTCGTGCAGGAACACCTTGATGCCTTCCATTCCCTGTGCACAGAGCAACAGTGATCACTGCAGATCTCTACGAGGCTACTGCCTACAACAAATC
>JARQOD010000001.1:736254255-736329637 GCA_033576555.1 Oophaga sylvatica
TTCAATAATCTCAAATATTTTGCCTAACCTGAATATGTTTATAGGATAAGTTCCGTCTTGCATTTAGAGGAGGATTGATTTGGCTTCTGACCCAATACCATTAACTATTCATGAATCAGATCAATACAAAGAGCGTGTCAGACCTCCAGTTTAAAGAGAGAAATTGAGAGCGAAAAGATAAGAGGGAGAAAAGAGGATACAAGATCACATCTAAATCCATTGAACACATGGAGTGATTTTTCTTCTAAAAACATGTATGAAATTATTCTGCAAAAAACAAAGAGGGACTAAAATCAGGTTGTGATGTTATCCAAACAGACAAAAATGTACTATATAGTAAGTCACCTTGGCATATTTCGTAACGATGCATCACACAGGGACATTTTCAGAAGGAATGCTTTTATTAGTGTTCCTTCTATAGACATCCTTCTGCTTTACTAATATTTAGCCATATTGAGAGTTAATAGATAGTGCTGGAAAGTTTGTAAACCCTTCAAAATTTTCCACATTTCTGCATAAATTTCACCTAAAACTACATCAGATTTTCACATAAGTTTTAAAAGCAGATAAAGAGAATCAAATCAAATAAACGAGTAAAAATAATACTGTCATATGTTTTTTCTCGAGGAAAGTGATCTAATATCACATGTCTTTGAGTGGCACAAGTACGTATGTGAATCTTTAGGATTGTTTTCAATCAATGGGATGACAATTAGATGTGAGTGGGTAACTTGTTTTATTTTAAGGGCTCTACCAAATATATAAAAGTCTGATCTTTACAACACATGTTTGTGCATCATGACACAGAAAAGCGAGATTTCTGAGGACCTCATAAGGAGAACTGTTGATGTTCAACAGGCTGGATAAGGTTGTTAATGTTCATCAGGCTGAAAAAGGTTAGAAAAACCATCTCTACGTATTTGGACTCTATCAATCCACAGCATATTGTGTTCAAATGGAGGAAATTTAAGACCACTACTATCCTCCTTAGGAGTGGTCGACCAGCAAACATCACTACAAGAGCAAGGGATGTAATAGTCCACGAGGTCACAAAGAACCCAAAGCAACCGCTAAGCAACTGAAGGCCTCTCTCACATTACCTTATGTTAATGTTCATGAATTGTGAAATATTTTTGCATTTGGGGCCCCACTTTGTTTAAAACTGTCCCTTGTCACAAAAGTGATATTAGATAATTTTCCTCAATTTAAAAGATCAAAAATCCTAATATTTCTTACTTACTTGGTTCATTTGGTTTTCTTTTTCTTCTTTTAGAACTTGTGTGAAAATCTGAAGCAGTTTTAAGTAAAATTTATGCAGAAACATGGAAAATTCTGAAGGGTTCATAACCAAGACATTCAAGAACCACTGTAAACTAGAATCAAGTTTAGTTAACAAACCAAGAAAAATTATGCAAAACTTTGTCTTCTTACAAACACATTTGCTCCAGCTCTCACAGCTCTGCTGTATTGCAACACTATCTGTCTGTGAGATGGATACTGAAGCTGAGAGGAACCTGCACATGTGTCAGCTACAATCACACAAAGCTCTGAAGTGAGATCAGGAGAGCAGAGAGTGGCCATTACACATCACACTGGTAACAGTAGTAACCATTACACATCACACTGGTAATGTCCCCCTGTTATTTCAAAGAAGCTCCGTAGTCAGATTCTCATGCTGTTCAGTGTCTGGCCCATAGTCCTGAACAGCTCATTAACATATAAGAAAAACATGGATTTCTCTGGAATAAGACATTGGAACAGGGGCGTAACTATGGGGGGGCTTCCGGGGCATGTGCCCCGGGCGCAGCCGGCAGGGTGGCGCAGTCGGGCCGCCTAATGCGGCGGTCCGCAGTGTCTCCCCCGTGGCTGCGTTCTGCCGCCCCTGGCATGGGAGTCGGCGGTTCCCTGTGCCGGCTGTCAAGCTGACAGCCGGCGCAGAGAAGCTGCTGCGTGCCGGCTCCCAGGGATCAATTGCAATGGCGTCTATACAGGCGCCAGTACAACTGAAGCTCTGACCGCCGGGTCAGAGCGACGTCTGCAGCGTGATCAGGTCATGTGATCACGCTGCTGACATCACTCGCCGGCGGCGCCCAGAAGGGTGAAGACTGGTGGTGAGTGTGCTCCACTGTGGAGCTGAGGAAACCACCGAAGATAACAGGGGGACATAATGTGTGAGTGTGTGTGTATGGGGGGATGAATTTAGAGTGGGCATGGGGGGGGTAACTTTATGTGTGGGGGGATTTGGAGTGGGGATGGGGCTATTTTATGTGTGGGGGGATTTGGAGTGGGGATGGGGGCTATTTTATGTGTGGGGGGATTTGGAGTGGGGATGGGGGGCTATTTTATGTGTGGGGGGATTTGGAGTGGGGATGGGGGCTCTTTTATGTGTGGGGGATTTGGAGTGGGGATGGGGGTTCTTTTATGAGTGGGAGATTTGGAGTGGGGATGGGGGGTTCTTTTATGAGTGGGGGGATTTGGAGTGGGGATGGGGTTATTTTATGTGTGGGGGGATTTAGATTAGGGATGGGGGTTATTTTATGTGTGTGGGGGATTTAGAGTGGGGTTGGGGGGTTATTTTATGTGTGGGGGATTTGGAGTGGGGATGGGGGCTATTTTATGTGTGGGGGGATTTGGAATGGGGATGGGGGGCTCTTTTATGTGTGGGGGGATTTGGAGTGGTGATGGGGGATTCTTTTATGTGTGGGGGGATTTGGAGTGGGGATGGGGGTTCTTTTATGAGTGGGAGATTTGGAGTGGGGATGGGGGTTTCTTTTATGAGTGGGGGGATTTGGAGTGGGGATGGGGGGGTTATTTTTTGTGTGGGGGGATTTGGAGTGGGGATGGGGGTTCTTTTATGTGTGGGGGGATTTGGAGTGGGGATGGGGGTACTTAATGTGTGTGGGGGTACTTAATATGTGTGGGGGGTACTTAATGTGTGTGGGGGGATTTGGCATGGGGATGGGGGATTATTTTATGTGTGGGGGATTTGGAGTGGGGATGGGGGGTACTTAATGTGTGTGTGGGTACTTAATGTCTGTTGGGGGATTTGGCGTGGGGATGGGGGTTATTTTATGTGTGGTGGATTTGGAGTGGGGATGGGGGTTATTTTATGTGTGGGGGATTTGGAGTAGGGATGGGGGGTTATTTTATGTGTGGGAGATTTGGAGTGGGGATGGAGATACTTAATGTGTGTGGGGGGATTTTGGAGTGGGGATGGGGGTACTTAATGTGTGTGGGGGGATTTGGAGTGGGGATGGGGGATTTAATGTGTGTGGGGGGATTTGGAGGGGGATAGGGGATACTTAATGTGTGTGGGGGATTTGGAGTGGGGATGGGGTGATTTAATGTGTGTGGGGGGATTTGGAGTGGGGATAGGGGCATTTAATATGTGTGCGGGGATTTGAGGACACTGAATAGTATGTATGAGGCCATGTATGAGGAAACAGTATGGGGGATGGTTGCAGACAGTATGGGGAGCGAACGGGTGAATGTATGTGGACACAGTATGGGGAGTGAGGGTGATGGCATGTGTGCAGACACAGTATGGGGAGTGAGGGGTATGTGTGAGCAGACAGTATAGAGAGTGAGGGGGTAAATATATGAGGGGCAGTATAGTGAACAGGGGATGTGAGAGGAGACAGTATGAGGAGGGAGGGGAATAGTGTGAGGCGACAGTATATTGCAGATATTTTTATTTAGGAGCATTATAATGACTCTTCTGTCTTTAAGGGCATCGTGCGGAGAGTTGGTGCAGAAGAGCGGAGAAGATGGAGGACTGCAGAGACGTCTGTGGATGAGAAAACTCATCATGGGGTCTGGACAAGATGAAGAAAAGGAGAACGACTCCAGAGATGACGTCATCTATAAGGTACCTGGATGTAAATATTATTTGTGAAATTGACTAATTCTCATGTCTTTATTTGTTAGGAGCATTAAAGGGGTTCTCCAGGTCTGTGCTGAGTCTGCAGTCACATAGAATGACTGCAAACTCAGCACAAACCTGGACAACCCCTTTAATGCTCCTAACATAAATAAAAACATGAGAATTAGTCAATTTCAGAATTCTCACAGTGCTCACTGCACACTCTTAGGATTCTCTCGTGCCGGTAATTTACATACATGCGGTTACAAGCTGACTAGACATGTGTGGCCTCACTCAATGAAAATGAACGGAGCGAGGCCGGGCACGTCTAGTCGGAATGTGGCCAGAAGTATATAAATCACATGCTTGTGCTGACATGACCGTGTACTCTTGCCACCGGTAAGGGAGAACCCTAAAAGTGTGCAGTGCATTTGTTGTGAGAATTCAGAAGCTGCAATGTCAGGGATTCAGCTCTGCAGGTTCCAGCAGTCATCACATGGACACTTCACTCATATGCGACTTTCATACTTATGGTCCTGTGACAACGAGCTTCTCCTCCTGCTTCTCTCAATTTTTCACTGAACATTGAGAGCATTAGGGAGAGCAGCTCGTCAGAACATGACTAAGTGTGCAAATCGCATGTGTGCGGGGGGGGGCGCCGACCCGAATTCTTGCCCCGGTTGCCTTAAAGCCTAGATACACCTCTGCATTGGAATACAGATATCACGGTATCATTTTATTCAGCTTTCTATGACCTATACAGTATGCCCATATAGATGGCTAAGGAAGGTTGCTCCTACTGATCGATTCCATGTAAAGAGAGAGAGAGTGAGCAAAAAAAATAGATGCCCATGGATCCCAGAGAAATATGATACTTGACAATAAGGGAAGAGAAATATATTAATGTTCAAAAGAAGTTTTAGACATGTGTGGAAAACATACTGCAAAGTAAGAAACTTTCAAAAATAGAAGTATCAATACTATATAATATAAAAGAAGTCTAAATCAAGTCAACAAAATCAGGACTACACAAAATTAACATTTCACTTGGACACAGAGCAGTCTAATTAAAGAGGTAGTCCCTTTTCAACAAAGTTTTGTCCACAGACTCAATTATATTAAAAAACAAACTGAGCTTTACTTGCCTTCCCCAGGTCCAGTCAATTACATTTGCAGAGACTCTGAGCTCAGTAATTGGCTGCAATGCTGCAGCCAATAAACAATGACCACTGCTGCAGCCAACAAATAATGACTGGGGCAGCAGCGGAGACACAGAACTGGACCTGGGAAGGGTATTTAAATGTTAGTTCGTTTTTTATATGTAAATGAGATTAAGGGTAATATTTTGTTGAAAGCAGACAATCCCTTTCAGTAACAGGCACAATGCAATTGTGAATTGCAGCACTGAGGCCAGCTGCCATCTTCCTCTGTCTGACTGTTAAAGCGAATCTGTCAGCAGAATTTTGCTCAGCAACCTACAGACAGTGTCAGGTTGGCGCTGTTATACTGATTAAAATGTTAACTTGGTTGATGAAATCCGTCTTGTGGTTGTTGTTTAATCTGTATATGTAATTTTCAGCTAATGAGATTCTGGGCAGCCTTAGATACACATCCTTCTGGCTTATGACAGGTCACTGATCCCTCAGTGACCTGCCTCCTATTTTACATAATGCACATAATATTATTGGCTTATTAAAAAAATTCTTACATTTAGCAAAATAGCGCCAGTGGCGGCGCATGCGCAGTAGCATCTATCTCTTACCAATAGATGCTACTGCGTAAGCGCAGCAATCGGCCATTTTGCTGGAGAAAAAAAATGTGGCTGAAACAAAATTGTGCTGGAGGTGTGTTATGTTTCGGTAGCTGAGGAGTGCAGGTAAAAAAGGCAATACACCAGAGCAGTTGGAATCTATGAGATTGCAGTACCCTGACTAACCACCACAACTAGAGGCAGCCGTGGAGCGTTCCTACGTTGGTCCTAGACGCCTCGTCACAGCCTGAGAAACTAACTACACCTAAAGATAGAAAGAGGAAAGCTATCTGCCCCGGAGCAGATCCCCAAAGAACATAGAAAGCCCCCAAACATGTAATGGCGGTTAGACAAGAAGAAATACTGACACAGACAGAAAATAGAATGAGCAAACGTTGGGGCCCAAACTACCTAAATAGAAAAGGATAGGAAGGGCACTTACTGCAATCCCAAAAAACCCTGAAAAGCACCAACTCTACTAATTTCAAAAACACCTGAGATCACACGACCTCTACCACCTAAATTAGTTCTCTGGTGTAACAAAATCAAAACAGCAGCCACTGAAAAAACTGGAAAAAGCAAATGTACAAACATCAGTGGCTGAACTAAACTGAAGGCCCCCACAGAAGTGCAGGACAAAATGCAAAAATCAAGCACAAAAACAAAAAGAAGAAAATGTCTTATCTGTTAGCAGGAGATGCAGACACGACACAGCAGGCTACAAAGGAAACAGGAATCAAGGATTGAGACCAGAACAATTGATCACCGGCAACCCTGATGGGAAGGCGACTCCCTTATATAAGACCAGTCAGTAACACCTGATTCCCAATCCTCACAATCTTCACTGGACAGTCCAGTACCGCTTGTAACCACCAGAGGGAGCCTCTGCTCAGAACTCATCTCAAGTCCATTCACAACAGAGGTGGCGCCTGTGCAGTAACATCTATCGGCAAGCGGATAGATGTTACTGCGGAGGTGCCGCCGCATCCATTTTGCTGGATGTAATTTTTTTTTCTAAGCCCACAATATTATATGCATTATGTAAAATAGGGGGCAGGTCAAGAGTTATAAGTGACCTCACTCGTATAGGCCCTCATGATTGGCTCTCTGGTAGGGTGGAGTGAATGTACAGCACTACTGGTCCAAGTCATGTGATCCTTCACCTATATTTTATCTCAACTATAACATGGCGGTGGCCATTTTAAGTGGTCAGCTCAAATTTATTTAAAAAATTTTTGGATTTGCAAATTTAAAAAAAATTGAATCAAAATCATTTTGTGCAGAATTGATTTAGTAATTTCTAATTATAATGTTCTTTTAACCAATAAAATCAGGCAGATTTCCTGTATTTCTTTCAATGACCAACAAAATAATAGTTCTACAGATTTAAATAATTTTTTAATTTTTTAAAATGTTTAAATATTTGAAAGAATATTTACACCATTGCAACTATTTTTGTAATTGATTCAGGGCATCTAAAATATAAAATATGCTCTCTTGCAAATAGTCTCCTATTCAGTCCATTGTAGTCTGATACTGAAGTCATACTCTCTTTCAACTGTCCACTTAATTCTTGCTAACATATAATTAGCAAATTGTTTAAATGTAGAGGACAGATTGTAGGATATTCTTTTAGTTAAAACTAGAGATGATATAATCGTTTCATGAGTGAATTAAGTTTTAGTCAAATTTAATAACATTCGCAGTTGTCAGGGAATTTGAGCAATTGCGAATCGTCAAAAAAAAAGCCCACCTTTTTACATATTTCAGATGCAGTGATGGGTCGTTCATGAATGATTTGAGACAAAGAGCTGGCTCCCTGCTGGGAACCATGGGCCCCAACAACACAGTGAGAGCCAGAAGTGTCAGACAGCCAAGGCCCTGCCCATCCGAATCTATCCCCACCGACGCATCCATTTAAAAGACTGGCTGCCAGTAGGTGAGATTTCGGTCGTGGGTGGAGTTTCAGCCTCGTTAATTTCATCATAAATGTGTGTTTACCTATGGTGAACACATATTTAATAGGGATCCATTTAGGTACCAGCTTTTATGGGTGAGCAGAGCCCAGTGATCCAGATCACCAAAAATAGCTACACTGCCCATCACTAGTCAGAAGATTTCATCAGTCACAGAAGACTAATATGACCTCAGGTGCAACCATGTGGGATTACCCATAATGCGCCTTGTATCTATCACATCATAAAAGCCTAGGTAGGGATTGCAGCAGCCATTTTAAGGTGATAGGATAGTGAAAATATATCACCGCGCACAACTCAGCAATATTTACAGAAAGAGAAAGCCATAAAGCGTTAGACAAATACTCCAGACACTAATATGTTGAATAACTAGCAGTGAAGAAGATAAGATTAGTAGTTTGCAAATAAAGCAGAGATTCAAGTCAGTGAAACAATGTAGCTGGCATTTGTCCTGCTGCATTTAAATTACAGTTGCAGATTTTTTTTTCTTTATTCTCCATGCAGAATAAAAATCAGAAGCAAGACAGCGCAATACTTTTCACACACACACACACACACACACGCACGCACGCGCACGCGCACGACGCCACACGCACACCACACGCACACACACACACACGCACACACACACACGCACACACACGCGCGTGTGAACACACAAACTTTGAAATCAGTGTCAGAGAATGTGCTTGCTTGTCACAAGCAACTTTACGGAATTTATGCATTTTTTGTGCAATTGGTTTTAAGTAGGGCGGAATTGTTGTTTCAAAAATACAAAAGTAAATTCCCTAAAATATAGACATTTAACTGCGACTGTCTACCTCACAATGTGTGCATGTCATAATCAGTTTTTTTTGCACATCTGTTTTGCTAGTGAAATTTTACACTCATCCAAGCTACTCTAATACAGTGCCTAGTTGGCAGTGCTGACGTTTTGGTTGTGTACATACCTAACATTCCTTATTACATAATTTTTAGGAAAAAGTTTGACGTGTTGAAAAAATGTGTCACCAGCAAATCACCCCCACATCATCACACCTCCTCCTCCATGCTTCACGGTGGGAACCAGGCATGTAGAATCCATCCGTTCACCTTTTCTGCATGCAAAGCAGTAATCAAAGCAAAAGGTGGCTACTTTGAAGAACCTAGAATATAAGACATATTTTCAGTTGTTTCACACTTTTTTGTAAAGTGTAATGTATAATTCCACATGTGTTCATTCATAGTTTTGATGCCTTCAGTGTGATTCTACAATTTTCATAGCCATGAAAATACAGAAAAATCTTTGAATGAGAAGGTGTGTCCAAACTTTTGGTCTGTACTGTATATCGTATGGAACAGCTGATACAGCAATCCACAGGAGACTCTGATAAAATATATAATACTTGGATTTCGTGGCTGGCTTTTAGGGAGTCTCCAGAGTTGGAGGCCTGGATCTCCGAACCTTAAATAACCTTTGAAGTAGCATTGGATAATTTTGAAACGAATAGTGGGCTCCCGGAAAGACTTGTCGTCAAACTTACAACCCAGCTCAGTCATCCATAATTCATATGTTTTCCTCTCTGTTTCAGAGGAGGGGACTGGGGTGCCCCGGGGGGGTCTCGGACATTGATATCTCTATCTCTTTCCCTTCTCTACTCTACCTCTTTTCTATCTCCCTATCTCCCCTTCCATCTTTCTCCTTACTTTTCCTCTCACTTCCATCACTTAAGCTCTTCCCCTTGTTGTATTTTTCTCTATCTTACTCCCATCATTGACCCTAAACCCTTGGATCATATAATACGAGTTTTTTATTGTGTTATTGCCTTCATGAGATCTAGGAGCGAAATGCATTAACAGAGATAACATTTGAGTATTTAATAATTAGAAACGACATGTCTGTTTATTGTTATATTGTTTCTTGTAAGCTTTTTGGATCACATACTTATTCAGAGTCATGATTGTCTTCATGATTCTTACTCAGCTATTCAATAAAGCTTGATTTACACAAAAAATGCAGACTTTTAACTGTGCATGTCTATATTTGCACACTAATTTTTCTAATCCAATTTGACATCAGTACATGCCACACTTACACTGTGGCCATCTGCCATATTTTGCTTTCTGTATGTGTACTTTTGTATCTACGATTTGTTATTATGTCTTTTTTTAGCAAGGGTTGTATAATTGGGGTTGAAAAGATTGTTTAAAGTTAGTTATAGCAGAAGAACCACCACCATTGGCACTAGCCACTAGTACAGTACTCAAAACAGACCCCAATTGGTCACTTTTGTCCTTGGCAAGCATATTGCTGGGGAGGAAGCATTGTGCATTTTGGAATAGTTGGCACATCAGGGTGATGTTATTCCTAACTGGGACACTGTCAAGCCTGATCACAAATCATTAAGAGGGATAATTTTTGGACCATGTTTTACTTTTTTAAAACATGAAGAGTCTGACTGTGCACTGGGTTATTAAATTGTCTGCAGGATACCATCTGTTTCTATGATGAGGTCCGTTTGTGTTACTAAGGCTGTGTTTAAATTAACCCCTTCATGACCAGAGCTTTTTTCGGTTTTGCATTTTCGTTTTTCACTTCTCTCCTTCCCAGAGCCATAACTTTTTTATTTTTCCATCAATATGGCCATGTGAGGGCTTGTGTTTTGCGGGACGAGTTGTATTTTTGAATGACACCAGATGCTCCTTTTCTGAGCGGCTGTGGGCTCGTAATTTTAGGCTGGGGGGCCAATGTCCATGGCCTCTTAGCAGCCTGAGATGTTTTATTGCATAGCACTCGTCCGTATTCATCGCTAGCTACCCCGGCCTCAATCTGTATTCTGCAGCAAAGTGTAAATGAATTGCACAGTAAAGTCTGACCTGTTAACCCGGACCCAAGATCTTCAATCTTGTTTGTAGTCGGAAATGGTCCTATGGACTGGGAAGTAACAAGGGCACTCCAAAGAAAAGTGAGTCAGGAACATACTCCACCACACACACTGGTAAATCCTAGATACTAGACCACCATTTTGTGGTTGTTTGGTGGTCTAGTTGCTTGGATTTAGTACCATCACTGTGTGATTGATTGGTGGTCTAGTAGCTATGAGTACTCTCCACCCTTGTGCTTAATTTCTGATCAGAAAAAAAAGAAAAGCTCTTTCCTCTAATGACCAAGAAGTTTCTGAAACGTAAAAAGAAATTATTCCTGACAATGGGCTAGATTTCTAATTTCTATGGCCTGAATGATTATTATAAATTAAGAGTTTTTTGATAATTAACAGTCTTTATATCTCATCCCATCTTTCTATATTATGTGTTATGTTTCGGTAGCTGAGGAGGACAGGAACAACAGCAGTGCAGCCGAACACCTGAGATGTTGGTAACTGATGGGTTGCAGATTCCTAAACTAACGACACAACTAGAGGTAGCCGTGGAGCGTTCCTACGTTAATCCTAGACGCCTCGTCACATCCTGAGAGATAACTACACCTAAAGGCAGAAAGATGAAAGCTATCTGCCCCGGAGCAGATCTCCAAAGAAAATAGGAAGCCCCCAAACATATAATGGCGGTTAGACAAGATGAAAATACAAACATAGGCAGAAAATAGACTGAGCAAATGCTGGGGCCAAAAGCTGACTAAATAGGATAGGACAGGAGAGATTACTTTCTGCAACCCAGAAAACCCTACAAAAATCCAACAATTATTATTACAAAAATACTGAGATCACACGATCTCGCCACCCACTAAATCAGATCTCAGTGTGAACAAAACCAAGCCGCAGCCGCTGAAAAAACAGGAAAAAGCAAATGAGCAAATAACAGTGGCTGCAGATAAACTGTGAGGAGCTCAGGCCCCAGGAGGGGACCTGGCTGACCTCCACAAAAGTGCAGAAAACAATGCAAAAAGCAAGCACAAAAAGAAAAGCAAAAAATATCTTATCTGAAAGCAGGAGATGCAGGCAAGGCTCCAGCAAACTTCCAAATGAACCAGGAACCACAATTGAGACAAGAACAATTGATCACCGGCAACCATCATGGGAGGGAACCTCCCTTATATCAGACCAGTCCATGATCCCTGATTGGCACGCCTCGCTGAAAGGTTCAGTACTGTTTGTAACCACCAGAGGGAGCCTCTGCTCAGAAACCATCTCTAGCACATTCATAACAGTACCCCCCCCTTGAGGAGGGGTCACCAAACCCTCACTTGTGCAACCAGGCCGATCAGGATGAGCTCGGTGATAGGCACGGATCAGTCTCCTAGCATGGATGTCCGAAGCAAACACCCAAGAATTGTCCTCCTGACCATAACCTCTCCACTTAACCAAATACTGGAGTTTCTGTCTAGAAAAACGAGAATCCAATATTTTCTCAACCACATACTGCAGATTGCCCTCAACCAAAACAGGGTCAGGAGGCGCAGCCATAGGAACCACTGACTCGACAAACCTCTTCAATAAGGACTTGTGGAACACGTTATGGAACTTAAATGTCCCTGGAAGAAGCAAACGGAAGGAAACAGGATTAAGAATCTCCATGATCTTATAAGGTCCAATGAACCTAGGCTTAAACTTTGGAGATGCAACCCTCATAGGGATATTTCTTGAGGACAACCAAACCAAGTCCCCCACTTTAAACCGAGGACCATCAGTCCTATGCCGGTTGGCAAACCGTTGGGCCTTCTCCTGAGAGAGAGACAACCTCTCCACTACCTGGTCCCAAATCTGCTGCATTTGCTCCACAACAGAGTCAACACCCGGACAGACAGAAGCCTCCGCCTGTCCCGAAGAAAATCGAGGGTGAAACCCAAAATTGCAGAAAAATGAAGACATCAAGGTGGCAGAGCTAGCCCTATTATTAAGAGCAAACTCAGCCAAAGGCAAAAAAGAGACCCAGTCATCTTGATCAGCAGACACAAAACATCTCAAATAAGTCTCCAAGGTCTGGTTTGTTCTCTTGGTTTGTCCATTGGTCTGAGGATGAAAAGCAGAGGAGAAAGATAATTGAACACCAAGTTTAGAACAAAATGTCCTCCAAAATCTGGAAACAAACTGGACTCCTCTGTCAGACACAATGTTCTCCGGAATGCCATGCAACCGAACCACGTGCTGAAGGAACAAAGGCACCAACTCGGAGGAGGAAGGCAACTTAGGTAATGGCACAAGATGTATCATCTTGGAAAACCTATCACAGATTACCCAGATAACGGTCATTTTCTGAGAAACAGGGAGGTCAGAAATAAAATCCATAGAGATATGGGTCCATGGCCTCTTGGGCACAGGTAATGGCATTAACAAACCACTAGAGCGAGAGCAAGGCTTGGAGTAAGAGCAAGTCCCACAGGACTGCACAAATTCCCTGATGTCACGAGACAAAGTAGGCCACCAAAAGGACCGACTCACCAAGTCTCTGGTACCAAAAATCCCGGGATGACCAGCCAACGCGGAACAATGAATCTCAGACATCACACTCTTCTTCCACTGGTCTGGGACAAACAATTTCCCAATAGGGCAGCGCTCAGGTTTATCCTCCTGACACCCTTCCAAGGCCAGTCTCAAATTGGGCGAGATGGCGGAAAGAACTACACCCTCTTTCAAAATAACAGTAGGATCAGATAACTTAGGAGAGTCCGCAAAGAAACTCTTCGAGAGGGCATCCGCCTTAACATTCTTAGTGCCAGGAAGAAAAGAAACCACAAAATTAAAACGTGTGAAAAACAAGGCCCACCTGGCCTGTCTAGGATTAAGTCGCTTGGCTGATTCGAGATAAACCAGATTCTTATGGTCCGTGAGGACCACCACCTGATGTTTGGCTCCTTCCAGCCAATGTCTCCACTCTTCAAAGGCCCACTTCATGGCCAATAACTCCCGATTACCCACGTCATAATTACGTTCAGTTGGAGAAAATTTTCGAGAGAAAAAGGCACAAGGGTTACTCTTAGAGGTCTCTGGATCTCTTTGGGACAAAACGGCACCTGCCCCAATTTCAGAGGCAGCAACCTCCAACTGAAACGGTAGAGAAACATCAGGCTGCCGTAGAACAGGAGCAGAAGTGAATCTCTGCTTAAGTTCCTGAAACGCAGAAACTGCCTCAGGAGGCCAATTCACCACATCAGAATCCTTTTTGGTCAAATCAGTCAATGGTTTAACAATACCGGAGAAATTACCAATAAATTTACGATAAAAATTGGCAAAACCCAAAAATCTCTGAAGTGCCTTTAATGAAGTAGGTTGGACCCAATCACAGATGGCTTGAACCTTGACCGGGTCCATTTCAATAACAGACGGAGACAAAATGAATCCCAGAAATGAGACCTTCTGTACGCCAAAAAGACACTTTGATCCCTTCACATACAGTGCATTCTCTCTCAAAATCTGGAACACAGTCCGAAAATGTTTCACATGAGAGTCCCAGTCATTGGAAAAAATCAAGATATCATCCAAATAAACAATCAGAAATTTATCCACAAAATCCCTGAAAATATCATTCATGAAGGATTGGAAGACGGAAGGAGCATTAATGAGCCCAAAGGGCATCACTAGGTACTCAAAATGCCCCTCTGGGTATTAAACGCCGTCTTCCATTCATCCCCGTGCTTAATGCGAATAAGGTTATACTCCCCCCTGAGGTCAAGCTTGATAAACCAACTAGCACTTTTCACCCTGGAAAACAGGTCAGAAATCAAGGGTAACGGATATTGATACTTCACAGTGATCTTATTCAAGAGACGATAATCAATACACGGCCTCAATAAACCATCCTTTTTGGCCACAAAGAAAAAACCTGCACGCAAGGGTGAAGAGGATGGTCTGATATGACCCTTCTCCAATGACTCCTTGATATAAGATCGCATAGCATCGTGTTCAGGTACAGATAAATTAAAAAGGCGACCTTTAGGAAATTTACCACCAGGCACTAATTCAATAGCGCAATCGTAGCTCCTGTGAGGGGGCAAGGATGCAGATTTACTTTCACTAAATACATCCGAAAAATCAGTCAAAAAGTCAGGAACATCCTGAGACTTGGGAGAGGCAGAAAAAACAGGAGTGTCGGCATTAACACATTGGCAGCCTCAACTGGTCACAGACACAGATTTCCAATCCAAAACAGGATTATGAGACTGTAACCAAGGGAAACCTAGTACAATAATGTCATGCAGATTATACAGCACCAGAAATTTGCAACTCTCCTGATGATCTGGTTCAACCCTCATTATCACCTGAGTAGAAAACTGGGGTTTATTCTCCACCAAAGGGGTAAAATCAATGCCCAGTAGGGGAATAGACTTCCGCAGGGGTATCATGGGAAACCCACAACGTTTGGCAAAGTCAAAATCCATCAGGTTAATAGCTGCTCCTGAATCAACAAAATCCTGAGCAGAAAATGTGGACAGGGAGCAAATCAGGGTATCAGTCAACAGAAATTTAGTCTGAACACTACCCAAGACAACTGAGCGTGCAAAACGTCTTCCCTGCTTAGGGCAAATGGAAATAGCATGGGAAGAGTCACCACAGTAGAAACATAACCCATTGCGCTTTCGAAACTCATGAGGCTGTGCCCCAGAAGTCACTGTATCACACTGCATGGGCTCAGAAGCTGGCTCACAAGGCAACATCATCTCACGCATACCTCTGCGCTCACGCAAGCGTCTGTCAATTTGAATAGCCAATGACATAGAATCATTGAGACCAGAGGGAGCAGGGAATCCCACCATAACATCCTTTACATTCTCTGACAGCCCCTTCCGAAAAAGGGCTGCCAAAGCATCATCATTCCATTTGGTCAGGACTGCCCACTTTCAGAATTTCTGACAGTACAACTCAGCATCTTCAAGCCCCTGATTTAATGCCAACAAGGTTTTTTCAGCTTGATCAGTGACATTAGTTTCATCGTACAATAACCCCATAGCCAGAAAAAATGCATCAACATCATTCAAAACAGGATCCCCAGGTGTCAGAGAAAAAGCCCAATCCTGAGGATCGCCGCGCAGGAGAGAGATGACAATTTGAACCTGCTGTGCTGCGTTACCTGAGGACTTAGGCTTTAAGGCAAAATACAACTTACAGTTATTTTTGAAATTCAGAAATTTAGCCTGATCCCCCAAAAACAAATCTGGCACGGGAATCCTACAGTCATGGCCAAAAGTTTTGAGAATGACACAAATATTATATTTTCACATGATCTGCTGCCCTCTGGTTTTTATGTGTGTTTGACAGATGTTTTTATCACAGACAGAAATATAATAATTGCAAACATATGAGTAACAAAAGCTTATATTGACAGTTAGAATGAGTTAATGCAGCAAGTCAATATTTGCAGTGTTGACCCTTCTTCTTCAGGACCTCTGCAATTCTCCCTGGCATGCTCTCAATCAACTTCTGGACCAAATCCTGACTGATAGCAGTCCATTCTTGCACAATCAATGCTTTCATTTTGTCAGAAGTTTTAGGTTTTTGTTTGTCCACCCGTTTCTTGATGATTGACCACAAGTTCTCAATGGGATTAAGATCTGGGGAGTTTCCAGGCCATGGACCCAAAATCTCTATGTTTTGTTCCCTGAGCCATTTACTTATCACCTTTGCTTTATGGCAAGGTGTTCCATCATGCTGGAAAAGGCATTGTTGATCGCCAAACTGCTCTTGGAGGGTTGGGAGAAGTTGCTCTTGGAGGACATTCTGGTACCATTCTTTATTCATGGCTGTGTTTTTAGGCAAGACTGTGAGAGAGCCGATTCCCTTGGCTGAGAAGCAACCCCACACATGAATGGTTTCAGGATGCTTAACAGTTGGCATGAGACAAGACTGATGTAGCGCTCACCTTGTCTTCTCCGAATGAGGCGTTTTCCTGATGTCCCAAACAATCGAAAAGGGGATTCATCAGAGAAAATAACTTTACCCCAGTCCTCAGCAGTCCACTGCCTGTACCTTTTGCAGAATATCAGTCTGTCCATGATGTTTTTTCTGGAGAGAAGTGGCTTCTTTGCTGCCCTCCTTGAGACCAGGCCTTGCTCCAAGAGTCTCCGCCTCAAAGTGCGTGCAGATGCACTCACACCTGCCTGCTGCCATTCCTGAGCAAGCTCTGCACTGCTGGTAGCCCGATCCAGCAGCTGAAACACTTTTAAGAGATGGTCCTGGCACTTGCTGGTCTTTCTTGGGTACCCTGGAGCCTTTTTGGCAACAATGGAACCTCTCTCCTTTAAGTTCTTGATGATGCGATAGATTGTTGACTGAGGTGCAATCTTTCTAGCTGCGATACTCTTCCCTGTTAGGCCATTTTTGTGCATTGCAATGATGACTGCACGTGTTTCTTTAGAGATAACCATGGTTAACAGAAGAGAAACAATGATGCCAAGCACCAGCCTCCTTTTAAAGTGTCCAGTGGTCTCATTCTTACTTAATCATGACAGATTGATCTCCAGCCATGTCCTCATCAACACCCACACCTGTGTTAATAGAGAAATCACTGAAAAGAGGTTAGCTGGTCCTTTTAAGGCAGGGCTGCAATGATGTTGAAATGTGTTTTGGGGGATAAAGTTCATTTTCTAGCTTTGCAAGTAATTGCTGTTAAGCTGATCACTCTTTATAACATTCTGGAGTATATGCAAATTGCCATTAGAAAAAGTGAAGCAGTAGACTTTGTAAAAATTAATATTTGTGTCATTCTCAAAACTTTTGGCCATGACTGTAGGTTCCACAACCGGCAACCTAGCAAGATAGGTAGCAATACTACGAAACTCAGTGGCAAGCTGATCCACACGGCCAGACAACTGTGCAAACTCCATTGAGAGAAAAAAAAATCCTCCTCAGCACCCAGAGAAAAAGAGGGAAAAAATGCAACAGACAGAACAAAAAAAAAAATCTCTGACAATTCTGACAACTTTTTTCTTTCCACACTATTTTTCCCTTCTGTGAGTACCATATAATTTTTAGTTATGGCCGGTAGCTGAGGAGGACAGGAACACCAGCAGGGCAGCCGAACACCTGAGATGTTGGTAACTGATGGGTTGCAGATTCCTAAACTAACGACACAACTAGAGGTAGCCGTGGAGCGTTCCTACGTTGATCCTAGACGCCTCGTCACAGCCTGAGAGATAACTACACCTAAAGGCAGAAAGATGAAAGCTATCTGCCCCGGAGCAGTTCCCCAAAGAAAATAGGAAGCCCCCAAACATATAATGGCGGTTAGACAAGATGAAAATACAAACATAGGCAGAAAATAGACTGAGCAAACGCTGGGGCCAAAAGCTGACTAAATAGGATAGGACAGGAGAGATTACTTTCTGCAACCTAGAAAACCCTACAAAAATCCAACAATTCTGATTACAAAAATACTGAGATCACACGATCTCGTCACCCACTAAATCAGATCTCAGTGTGAACAAAAACCAAGCCGCAGCCGCTGAAAAAACAGGAAAAAGCAAATGAGCAAATAACAGTGGCTGCAGATAAACTGTGAGGAGCTCAGGCCCCAGGAGGGGAACTGGCTGACCTCCACAAAAGTGCAGAAAACAATGCAGAAAGCAAGCACAAAAGAAAAGCAAAAAATATCTTATCTGAAAGCAGGAGATGCAGGCAAGACTCCAGCAAACTTCCAAATGAACCAGGAACCACAATTGAGACAAGAACAATTGATCACCGGCAACCATCATGGGAGGGAACCTCCCTTATATCAGACCAGTCCCTGATCCCTGATTGGCACTCCTCGCTGAAAGGTTCAGTACTGTCTGTAACCACCAGAGGGAGCCTCTGCTCAGAAACCATCTCTAGCACATTCATAACAATTATGTAAGAAGGGTCCAAATATTCTCAAGCTGTATATGCATATGTAGCTTGAGAAAGACTTTAAAGCCAAAGTGTTGCTGCAATGAATGTTTATGAACCACAGCAATGCATAGAAAAAAATTATGTTTTGGTGTCTTGCAGTGCGTTAGTGCTTAGCTGGCTGTCAGTCAGTGCTGGGGGTGCGGTTATAACCTCTGCTCACCATGTGCTGAGCAGTGACTGACGTGCGCTGGCTTTATCTCTGTGACTGAAAGCCTGAGGATGCCGGAAGGAAAAAAGTTAATTTCCTCCTGGCAGCCTGAATTTCATTGTGGCTGTCGCATAGTGTCACAATGATATTAGCTTGCAGATTAATTGCATATCTGCAGGTTAATAGTGTTTTTACATGACAGGTTCTCTTTTATAATAATCATTTCTAAAATAATTTGGTTCTGGATTATAGAAACCTTTTCTGTCAATTTCCTTACTGTTAATGCTTTAACATTATTTATGTTGGTAATGGTAAATACTACAATCCTAATGTTTGTTCTACAAGTAATCTAACAAACTTTTTCCATCTTTTCTTAATTTTAGAATACAGGACATGAATTTTACCATAACATTCTGTTAAAAATTAAATGTCAATTTTCTATCCTTGGTTCATATATGCCGGTTATGTCTGACAAGCTGTTTTGTGTCTGAGTGGGACAGAAATGATGACAAAAAGACATCTTTTGTCACTATTGATGTCATCAGACACAAAACTACCCCAAAGCAAACACTGGCATTTTTCATTTTTGTACTACACTGTGTACACAATTATTAGGCATTTTGTATTTTTGATGATTAATTTTATTATTGAACAACTACAGTGCTGTCAGTGATTCCAAGAGGTTAATAACCCTGAAACCTGAATATAAAAGTATCTATGTATGCAGAATTACTGGACAACTATTAGTGTTATTATGGAACTAAATGAAAAATGTAAATTTTCTAATACAATTGTTTATTTTCATCTGTTAAAGAAGCACTCCCATCTATATTTTTTTATGAAATGTGTGTATACAGTATGTGCATATAATGTAGTGTGAATATATTAATATACTCACCTACCGCTGCTCTCTTCGGTGTCCAGTGCCATTCTGCTTTACTTCTCAGTGACGTTATCCCTCTGCAGACTCTCCGGGTCACACTGCGCTCTGCTTGACCTGGAAGTGGTGTAGGGGGAATGATATTTGACTGTTATAGCTTTGTCTTACTCCCTCATCTCGGTACCGTGTACTTTGAATGCATGTTTATTTGTTATACATAATGGTACTGCTACACCCTAAAATGTATTACCATCATATATCATTGATATTGCTACACTATTAGATGCACCACTCTATTACTGTCTGTATATAATATATATATGTGTGTTGTTGTATTCTTATAATAGGGTAAGTGTAGTATTTAGTATTGCCACTAGATGAGGGCATGTTAGTCTCCACAGTCCTTAGACATTATGCAGCTGAATTATAGGCTTAAGAGTAGGAGGGGCTGCTGTGTAGTAAGCCAGGAAGATTTCCTGTTTTGAGTTAGGGCTGGGTGCCCGCACAGTCTGCAAGGGCTATAGGCCCGGACAGCACAACAGGACAGCACAGCAGTGGGCTGAAGCAGTCGAGGGAGCCAAAAGTGGTTCCAGTATGTGGCAACTCATTGCATGGGCAGACAAACTGAGGATCGGGGCGAAACGGCCTGGGGAACCCACAGATGCAGTGAGTGCAGTATGTGAAGAAGTGGTCCCAGAGCAGGGGACAGTATAGAAGGGCAGAATTTCTCCCAGGGGCTATTGACTTCAGGAACTAATGATCTTGTGTCTGAGGCGAAACAGACCGAGGGATGCGTATCTGTGGTAGAGCTGAACAGAGAGAATACTGAGGAGCCGTCAGGGACAGTCCGACCTGGATCCATGCTGTGTAACCATAAGAGAAGTGCAGGGAAAGGAAAGGACTATTGTTATGTAAAGCCTGCTGTAACGAATGTGAAGACTTTGGATGTGCTGTGTAACGAACCTAGTAAGGAAGTTCTTGTTGAAGTTGAAATGGACTGTGTCTCAGTTTATGCTGCTCAGCTTGGTAAGGGTCTCCCACACCCAGTAGCGTAGCTACCGGGGGGCAGAGGGGGCGGTGGCCCCAGGCCCCGCGCTCTGACGGTGCCCACCCGGAGCTACGCTACTGTAACTGTATCGGCGTGCACAGCGAGTGCTCCTTCTCCCATCATCCCCCTCTCAGCGTCTGACAGCGGGCGTGATGACGTCACTGCCCGGCGCCCGCTGTCAGACGCTGAGAGGGAGAGCAGTGAGCAGCGCAGGAGCCGGGAGCAAGAGAGGTGAGTACTGGATTTATTATTTTTGTGATTGGGGTGCATTACTATATAGAGGCTGCCTATGGGGGCTGCATTATAATATACAGGCTGCCTATGGGGGTGCATTACTATATAGAGGCTGCCTATGGGGGTGCATTACTATATAGAGGCTGCATATCGGGGGCTGCATTATAATATACAGGCTGCCTATGGGGGGCTGCATTACTATATAGAGGCTTCATATGGGGGGCTGCATTATAATATACAGGCTGCTAATGGGGGTGCATTACTATATAGAGGCTGCCTATGGGGAGTGCATTACTATATAGAGGCTGCCTATGGGGGCTGCATTATAATATACAGGCTGCCTATGGGGGTGCATTACTATATAGAGGCTGCCTATGGGGGTGCATTACAATATAGAGGCTGCCTATGGGAGGCTGCATTATAATATACAGGCAGCCTATGGGGGTGCATTACTATATTACTCTCCTAGTGTATCCTCACCCATTCCTGTAGACTGTGAGCCCTCGTGGGCAGGGTCCTCTCTCCTTCTGTATTTGTGTGTGCCTTGTATTGCTCACGTTTATTGTACTTGTCTATATTTGCCCCTTTTCACATGTAAAGCGCCATGGAATAAATGGCGCTATAAAAATGTATAATAATAATAATAATATAGAGTCTGCCTATGAAGGCGCATTACAATATAGAGGCTGCCTATGGGGGTGCATTACTATATAGAGGCTGCCTATGGGGGGTGCATTATACTACAGAGGCTGTCTATGGGGGTGCATTACTATATAGAGGCTGCCTATGGGGGTGCATTACTATATAGAGGCTGCCTATGGGGGTGCATTACTATATAGAGGCTGCCTATTGGGGGTGCATTATACTACAGAGGCTGCCTATGGGGGTGCATTACTATATAGAGGCTGCCTATGGGGTGCATTACTATATAGAGGCTGCCTATGGGGGGTGCATTATACTACAGAGGCTGTCTATGGGGGTGCATTACTATATAGAGGCTGCCTATGGGGGTGCATTACTATATAGAGGCTGCCTATGGGGGGCTGCATTACTATATAGAGGCTGCCTATGGGGGTGCATTACAATATAGAGGCTGCCTATGGGGGTGCATTACTATATAGAGGCTGCCTATGGGGGCGCATTACAAAACAGAGGCTGCCTATGGGGGTGCATTATAATATAGAGGCTGCCTATGGGGGCGCATTATAATACAGAGGCTGCCTATGGGGGCGCATTACCATATAGAGGCTGCCTATGGGGGGTGCATTACAAAACAGAGGCTGCCTATGGGGGTGCATTACTATATAGAGTCTGCCTATGGGGGTGCATTACAAAACAGAGGCTGCCTATGGGGGTGCATTATAATATAGAGGCTGCCTATGGGGGCGCATTACTATACAGAGGCTGCCTATGGGGCGCATTACAATATAGAGGGTGCCTATGGGGGTGCATTACAAAACAGAGGCTGCCTATGGGGGCGCATTACTATATAGAGGCTGCCTATGGGGGTGCATTACTATATAGAGGCTGCCTATGGAGGCACATTACTATATAGAGGCTGCCTATGGGGGCGCATTACAATACAGAGGCTGCCTTTGGGGGCGAATTACAATACAGAGGCTGCCTATGGGGGTGCATTACAATATAGAGGCTGCCTATGGGGGTGCATTACTATATAGAGGCTGCCTAAGGGGTGCATTACAATACAGAAGCTGTCTATGGGGGCGCATTACAATATAGAGGGTGCCTATGGGGTGCATTATACTATATTGAGGACTATCTGGTGTATTATGCTATATGGAGGATATCTAGAGGGCCATCATACAGTGTGGGGATTACAATGACGGGGCCATCATACAATGTTGGAGCCATTAAAGGGAATCTGTCACCCAATTTTTGCGATATCAGATAAAGATATCACTGAATTGTGCGTCCCTTAAGTAATCTATAGGTACTTATCATATCCCCTGACACCCCAGTTTTGATGTCAAAATACCTTTGCAAAGTTTGTTTCTCAGTATGCAAATACATGCGGTCCGGTCCGATGGGCGGCGTTTATTCTCATTCTCCCCCCGCTCCTCGGCTTGTTGCACGTATCTTCGTCTGTGAATATCACAGACGGCATACTGTTTCCGCGCTTGCGCGTTGAAAAGTGCCCCTGCACGTGCTCAGTGTGCTTTGCCCAACAGTAGGCAAAGTAGAAAATCAGTTCTGCGCATGCGCCAGTATTTTGCATCCCTTTCTATGCCCCGGAAGTCATCCACTGGCGCATGCGCAATACTGATTTTATGCTTTGCCCACTGTTGGGCAAAGCACACTGCGAATGCACGATGGGGCCTTTGCAAAGCGAAAGCGCGGAAAACGGACGTGAAGAAGTGCGTAGGGCAAGACAGGAGGCAGTGGGGGAATGAGAATAAACACCGCCCATCGGACCGGACCGCATGTATTTGCATACTGAGAAACAAACTTTACAAAGGTATTTTGACATCATAACTGGGGTGTCAGGAGATATGATAGGTACCTATAGATTACTTATGGGACGCACAATTCAGTGATATCTTTATCTGATATCACAAAAATGGGGTGACAGATTCCCTTTAAATAGTTTGGGGATATTAAGGGGTCAATATATATACAGTGAGGGGCATTATACGGTGTATAGGGGAGCTGTACAGGGGGGAGACTTGGGACATTATTAAATGTAAAGTGGGCACTTATTGTTTTAGGGGAACTTGGGTTACTGTGACTGTCATACAGGGCACACAGGGCATTATTACATTCTAGGGGGCACAATGTGAGCACTGTTTTCTAGGGCACTTGCACCCGGTATTACTATATTCTATAGAGTTGCTTAAGAATTTAGAGGTCACACAGAACCACACAGCAGGTGCAGTAATAGGGACACATATAGCAGCAGCGGCTCAGTATTGGGGTATCGGCAGGATGAGGAGTTTGTACAGGTTGGGGATAGATGGTGACAGTGCCGAAAATGTGAGAAGTGAAACGTCTCTTTGTTGTATTCTCTGCAGCCGAGTCCAGGCTGGAGGAGTCGTCATGTCGGTCTGGGCCAGATGGAAAAGACATGAAAAGTGAACGATTCCATCAGAAGGAACGTCAGCAGTAAGTCATTATCTGTAACTCTGCTGTAATCTATGATATGTTCTGTAGGACTGGTATTATTTACCACAGACCATATGGATGTGAATCGGTGATATCAATATTGGTCTTTTTAAATATAGATTATTTTTGGCAACAGTGCGGTCATTTGCTGAGGTTCTCTGGTTAGGGGCCCACTCAGAAGTTTCCGCCCCCCTAACCCAAAACCCTAGCTATGCCTCTGCCCACACCATAGGGGAGAACCTGAAGGAGCTGGACCTGAAGGTACAGGTGTGCTGATTAAGAATGGATATGTTCCTGTGAGGGAAGGCCAGGACACAGAAGCCCAGGTGTCCTCGGCCATGACTACGGTCCTGGCCGACCCTTACAGTGGCTTCTACAATGTAAGCCTATGTGAGACTTTCAGCTCACATGTACAGCACAGAGTGAGCCGGCTAGCCACAACTATGATGACTTCGCAAAGAAGGGGAGCAGAACAATGCTGGATCCCGGAGAGAGCAGCGGTAGATGAGCACATTAATACACACACACTACGTTACATACACTTATTCACAGAATTAATAATAAAAAAAGAGATGGGGTGTTACTTTAAAGTGAGAGTAATAAACAACTCAAAATGTACAAAATTACATTTCTCACATTTCTAAAAAACTATCAGTGGTCAAAATAGCCACCCTACTTTTCAATAACAGTCATAAGCCTTACATCCATGGAGTCTATCTGTTTTTTAAGTTAATTGACAATCTACTTTTTGGGCAGGACCAACTACAGCCTTGCACACCCTGCTCAGAGAGGTGTTCTGTCTTCCGTCACCATAAATGTCCTATTTAAAAAGTGTCCATAAGTTCTCTATAGGGTTTAGGTCAGGTAGGGGAGGGGCCTTGTAATTATTGTTTCATCTTTAAGGCGTTTACTAGCTAACCAAGCAGCGGAGTACTGCGATGCATGTGGTGGAGCATTATCCTGCATAAAAATCATGGTTTCTTGAAAGATGAAGACTTTTCCTGCCCTACTGCTTGAACAAAGTGTCCTCTAAAATCTGTCAGCAGGCTTGGGAGTTGATTTTGAATCCATCCTCAACCTGAAAGGTCCAATTGGCTTATCTTTAATAATACCAGTCCATAGCAGTACCCCACTACCACATTGCCGGCATCTGAGTCAAAGTGAAGGTACTGACCCAGCCACATGCCCATCCATCTGGTCCGTCAAGAGTCACTCTCATCTCCTGGGTCCAAAAAATTTGAGAAATTTGTCAGATATTTTTGGCACAGTCTTAATGTGTCGACCCGCCACCACAATTGTGGGTTACCAGGGCAATGGGGTACTCAGAGCCGAGCCCGTAGAAGTCTATGGGATTGTCACAGGTAGCGGTGGCTCGGTCTGTGGCCCTGGCGGTCTGGCGTATGTTGGGGATATATTTACAGGGGATAGATATATTTACAGTTCGTGACGCCACCTGTAGTATTCTGGTAATTTGTACCAGCGCTGCTATAGATCTCTGAGGGGATGGTGATGCAGCTAGATGTCGGGTCCCCTACAGGTGGGACTGGTCCCTCAAAGTCTATGAAGTCAGTGAAGTCGGGTGCAGATAAATAACACAGTCTCACACGGTCAGCGTCTTTCCATACCTTTACTTGCAAGATGGTAAGACAGGTCCCAGGGAGGCTGATGGGGTTGATGGAGGATGAGCTTTGAGGCAACAGCTAAGCAAGTTAGGGGCCTCCTTTACTGTCCAATAACGATGAGTACAACCAGCTTGCAGCGTAGTTCCCTCTTTAATTTCAGCTATTCCAGAGCTGTTCTGCCCAGTCAGATTTGTGGTGAAGTCTTCCAATTGATGAAACTAGGTTCCTGCTTTTGTCTGCGCTTGACTCAAAGTCCCTATTCCACCTGACTCCGGTTACGTACTGACTATATGGGGCTGTTTGCCGCGACCTAGGGTCCGGTAAATCCCTGGTTTTCTTACCACTATGCTTGTAGCTAATAGTGATCCTTCGGTCCCCAGTGACCGGTTGCAATGTGCAGGACTTTTCCAAGCCAAAAGCACTTTTCCAATAATCTTCCTTCCACTTTGCCCTTCGATTTGCTCGACTCTTAATAGATAGTTCAGTCTTTCTTCCAGTGGGGCACAGCTCTGACTAGGCTAAGGTGAATTAGACCACCTGTACCAGCCTCCACTTTCTGAACTGCTGACAGGCTCAAACTGGACACGTCTACTCTGTCCAAGGACAGGAAACTGACTCCTATATCACTCAACAAACATACACCCTGACCACTCCCTCACAAGTAACTACACTACCCTAAGGGTGTGTCTAGTGTATGTTGAGTGAATGGGTATTTAGCATTAAACTGCTGTCTCTCCACACACTCTCCAGGGTACTGCGTGTGCCTAACACCAGGGCTACACATTCCCCCATGGTAAAAGACAGCACTCCCGGGCTGTAAAATACAAAAGAGACAGTTTTGTTTATGCATGAAAACATCAACAATAACATTAATTCGTCCCATCCGGGAGGTGAGAATGACTTGAACGTTGCAAAACAATAACATTATAGAAAAATACAAAAGTATTAAATAGCATTCAATAAATATACAGTATTCTTGTGAAGGACCCGCACCAAACCTTCAACGTGGGTCCTGGGTGGGCTGCAGGACATCCGAATGCAGACCTCACTCAGTGCCACACCACACGGGTTTTTGTATTCAGAGGTAGTTGTGCTGGTTTTATGTAAAACCAAGATAAAGCACCGAAGCGCAACTATATACAAATAAGTTCTGGGCTGGCACAGTCCTCAACCTCAAAGTCCATTGTTAAACGAAGACATATTATAAAATCACATTATAATACTAAAGTGCAAACTTTTCTCTATTTACCCAGCCGGGCATTCTACTGGTAGAAATATATATATGCATTATATACATTATACTCTTCAACTTGTGCAAAAATTTGTAAACATACTTGAACTTTCTACAATATTACTTATGGTAGACCCTATAGGGATCTCACCGATTCTTCTTTACTATTTATTCATTTTCACATACATTTTCCACCCCGGGGGCTGGAACAATGCGGTGTTCCCTAGATCCCAGAACTAACAGGTCGTGACCTGCTATTGGGGTTTGAGTCGCCACAGTGCTTGTGCGAACCACTAGGGGCGCAACGGGTACATTCTCCTCATGAGACACCGATTGCGTTTCAATCACAGTTAACGATATGGACCGTGTCATGGATTGCGATTGAGACTGGGTCGCTAGTTGCGATGTAGAAATTGCTTTAATTTGCGATGAACTTGCAGGGGGCGATGCTGGGGCACGGCCGGATGCTGCTTGAGCTGGAGACGGGGACGCTGCGGTAGTGGTGACGTTACCTGCGTCGGGGACGGGGCCACGGACGACGGTGACGCCAAGGGCATACCATCACTTCATTCCCCAGTGCCGTGTGTACGTGACAATGTCTCCATTAACTAAGTCTCTCCCGGGATGGCCTTGCGGTAGGTGAGATTCTACGTCTCTGCGACTAACAAAGACCCCTGGGTAGAGGCCCGGTTCACGGATGAAGCCCCAGCCCTTCCGGAGCTGGAACTCAGTCACACACCCCTGCCGCCGCGGTTCCCTCAGGGTACCTTTCTCTCTCCGGACACTCTCCTTGTCCGCGATCAGCTCTGCATGTTGCCGCTGACGGTTCCGCTGAGCTTCCCGCTCTTCCTCCTGCTGGCGTTTCTGCTTCTCCTCACGACGCTGCCACTCATATTCCCACTGGGCGGTGTAGGCGACGTCATCCAGGCGCGCCATCTCGTCCCAGTCGACGTCTGGTAACGACGGACAGGACCCCTCCGGTGTCCCTGTCGGGGATCGATCATCTGCTGCGGCCTCCTGGCCGGGCGGGCGTTCCGGAACTGGCGGTACCTCCTCAACCTCCTTCGCCTCCACCGCTTCACCGGTGGGATCAGGATGGGTACTTTCGGGGGCAGCCTCCGGTTGCTCCTTTGCCTTGGGCAGCAGAAGTTTTGGTAACTCCAAACGTAGGGGATCATCGAAGGGAGAGATCACCGCGTCCCACAGCCTCCGCTGCTCCAGGGTACGCTGGCGTCTCTCAATCTCTTCAAATCCAAGTTGTGGCGAAATCATCTTCTTCAGGCGTGCATTTTCTTCTTTTATTTCTAGCAACGCCTGCTGCAGGTGCAGGACCACGGATGACTCCGGTGCTGGTGGCAGCTTGGCTGGGGCACGGGGCCTGCCTTCCTCCGCTTCCCTGCTCGGCTGCACACGTCCTGCTTCCATGATGTTCCAGAAGATTCTTTCTTCTTCCTCCAGAGACATCCGGTCTCTTCCGTGGAGGCTGGGTTTGCGTCTCCTCCTCCTCGCAGGGAAGGTGAAGAGGAGGCGGACCTCCTTTGCTGTAGGGCAGGATCGCATGTTGTAATAGCACTTTGAGAGGGCAGGCATTTTCTTCGCGCCACAGGGGGGTAGACGCCCACGAAGGTACGCCCACCTTCTTCTCCAGCGCCTGAGGGCGCGAATATGGCGACAAAAATGGCGATTTTGGCGCCAAAAGTGAAAACAGTCCTTTTTCACAAAAACAATTCCTTAGGCACACAGGGCTCGCAATTCTGCGAGTTTCGCATCCTGTTCGTGACGCCAAAGTTTTGTGTCGACCCGCCACCACAATTGTGGGTTACCAGGGCAATGGGGTACTCAGAGCCGAGCCCGTAGAAGTCTATGGGATTGTCACAGGTAGCGGTGGCTCGGTCTGTGGCCCTGGCGGTCTGGCGTATGTTGGGGATATATTTACAGGGGATAGATATATTTACAGTTCGTGACGCCACCTGTAGTATTCTGGTAATTTGTACCAGCGCTGCTATAGATCTCTGAGGGGATGGTGATGCAGCTAGATGTCGGGTCCCCTACAGGTGGGACTGGTCCCTCAAAGTCTATGAAGTCAGTGAAGTCGGGTGCAGATAAATAACACAGTCTCACACGGTCAGCGTCTTTCCATACCTTTACTTGCAAGATGGTAAGACAGGTCCCAGGGAGGCTGATGGGGTTGATGGAGGATGAGCTTTGAGGCAACAGCTAAGCAAGTTAGGGGCCTCCTTTACTGTCCAATAACGATGAGTACAACCAGCTTGCAGCGTAGTTCCCTCTTTAATTTCAGCTATTCCAGAGCTGTTCTGCCCAGTCAGATTTGTGGTGAAGTCTTCCAATTGATGAAACTAGGTTCCTGCTTTTGTCTGCGCTTGACTCAAAGTCCCTATTCCACCTGACTCCGGTTACGTACTGACTATATGGGGCTGTTTGCCGCGACCTAGGGTCCGGTAAATCCCTGGTTTTCTTACCACTATGCTTGTAGCTAATAGTGATCCTTCGGTCCCCAGTGACCGGTTGCAATGTGCAGGACTTTTCCAAGCCAAAAGCACTTTTCCAATAATCTTCCTTCCACTTTGCCCTTCGATTTGCTCGACTCTTAATAGATAGTTCAGTCTTTCTTCCAGTGGGGCACAGCTCTGACTAGGCTAAGGTGAATTAGACCACCTGTACCAGCCTCCACTTTCTGAACTGCTGACAGGCTCAAACTGGACACGTCTACTCTGTCCAAGGACAGGAAACTGACTCCTATATCACTCAACAAACATACACCCTGACCACTCCCTCACAAGTAACTACACTACCCTAAGGGTGTGTCTAGTGTATGTTGAGTGAATGGGTATTTAGCATTAAACTGCTGTCTCTCCACACACTCTCCAGGGTACTGCGTGTGCCTAACACCAGGGCTACACATTAACATTTCAACTTCTGTGTCTTGTTCAGTAGTGGGTTCCTGGTCACTTCACACTTGACTTTTCTCATATCTTTGGCAGTTAATGTGCGTCTTTTTTTCTCAACACATTTTTTGTGACCCTGTTGACTATTTGCAACAAATCTTTAGATGGTTTTGAGATCACCCCAATATCTTAGCAAGTCCTTCGGTATCCATGGTTACTCTTCAGCTGCTCACTTTAAGACCTGGCCCTATCATGGCTGATTAACCCCTCTTAGTACTATGTGTACTAGAGCATTACTCCAGGTTTTACATCACAGAGGATATCCACCTCTGTGATACATATCCACAACATGCCACCTTACATTACCTTTTCCTATCTAACAGTCTGTAACAGTCTGTGAAAAAAATGGACAACACTTGGATGGCATCTGAGTGCTGCTTGATTTTTTCACAGACCCATAGACTTTCATTGCTGAGTTGTATGCAATGTATCCACGATATTCCATGGACCACAAAAATAATCACATATGTGTGAACAGCACATTGGCTCAGTGGTCAGCACTATTGCTTTGTGGTGCTGTGTCCTGGATTCAAATCCCACAAAGGATAATATCTGTAAGGAGTTTGTATGTTGTCCCCGTGTTTGCGTGGGTTTCCTCCGGGTTCTCCGGTTTCCTCCCACACTCCAAGGACATACTGACAGAAAGTTTAGCTTGTGGGCCCCATTGATGATAATGTATATAAGCACTGTTGAAAAAGATAGCACTCTATAAGTAAAGCATAATAAATAATAAGCAAAGCCTAATAAATGTCAGCCCCATAAACTGTCATAGGTACGAGTGCTATCTGTAAGTCACATGGATAGCACTTGTAGACAAAAAACTAACATAAGAAAGAGACTATGGGCTGATGCAGATGAGCGTATAAATCAGACCTGTGCTGTCCATTTTTAATCGGACAGTGCAGTGACCCATGTCATTCAAAAGGTCTGTCCCGATAAACAATATATTTTCTCTGTTCGACTATCCATGAGAAAAAAAATCGCAGTATACTATACTTTCTAATGAGTCTCAGATGAGACTCACCCATTCAAGTCCATGGGTGCGTAAAAACAATCAGATCCCACACGGAATATCCAAGTGACATCCGCTTTTCAAGGATAGATTTCTGTTATAAACTGTATGTAATCATGTACATTTTTTTAGTGTAGATAAAAACTAATCGCACACGGATGTCGCACGGACTTAAAAAATGGACATTCAGATGGCAAAAATCGGATGAAAATTAGAAAAATGTCTGAGTTTTCAGGATGAAACTCAGATGATTTCCCATACCCTCGTCTTCAGGGGCCCTATGGCTAACATCACACTATGATTTTTTTCAGTGTAAAATGCAAAAATATGCAAAACACTTATAATAATAATAATGCTACATAAGTTCAGCCAAATGATCAATTTACAGTAGACTGTAATTTTAGAAAATAGGTAAGAATTTGGTTCCCAAATATACTGTAATTAAAAAAAAGCTAAAAAAAAATACAAATTTAAAAAATAGCAATGTGAGTCACCAGCATTCACATGAATAGGTATCTGGCTTTAAGGCCTCTTTCACACTTCCGTTGTGTGACGTCCGCCCATCCGTGA
This sequence comes from Oophaga sylvatica, assembly GCA_033576555.1. Taxonomy (NCBI): domain Eukaryota; kingdom Metazoa; phylum Chordata; class Amphibia; order Anura; family Dendrobatidae; genus Oophaga; species Oophaga sylvatica. The sequence continues at coordinate 736,285,471 of JARQOD010000001.1, forward strand.
AAATGGCGGATCCGTCAGAAAAGTAAAAAAAACGGATGCAAAACTGGTCAGTTTTCTGACGGATCCGCCAAGAAGAGAGAGAGAGAGAGAGAGAGAGAGAGAGAGAGAGAGAGAGAGAGAGAGAGAGAGAGAGACCCCGGACACTGTTTTCTGCATTTTACTATGGTTTTCAAAAGAGGCGACGGATCCGCAGACGGATTCCGTCAAAAACGGATGCTGGCGGATCCTCCGCCCATAGGCGGCCATTGTACAAAATGGCGGATGCGGCGGATCCGCCGTTGTCCGCCATTTTGGCGGTCAAAAAAAACGTTGCATTGGACGTTTTTTTGAACTGACGGACGCCAATTTTTTGGCGGATCCGTCCAAAAACGGACCTAACGGACGACCATCCGTCAAAATCCGTCACTAATGCAAGTCTATGGGAAAAAAACGGATCCGCCAAAAAAAAAAATGGCGGATCCGTTTTTTTCACATTTTGACGGATTTTGACTGACGTCGCACGACTGAAGTGTGAAAGAGGCCTAATAAATTGAAAGATTTCCTGCTAGATTGGCAGTTAGGAAAGCAATAAAAGGAGAGCACTTTGCAGACGTTTCACACCACTGGTAATTACCAGCACAATCCAACACAGATAAGAATGATTTAGCTGCCCTACTGGTTTGAGCCAAGATAGACAGATAGCAGGTTGAGTTTGTTTTGTGGCCACGGCTTTTCTTGAAAACTTTCCTTGCCGGGTTTAGAATTCTTTAGTTTTAGGCGTCTGAAGTGAACTTGACAGAAGTCCATCAGATTAACAAATTGCAGGGATAACCCACCCTAAGATATGTTCTCCTAGCTTTGATCTATGATTGCAAATATAATTATGATAGATAATAATAATCTTTAATAATTTTTATTTTTATATATAGCGCTAACATATTCCGCAGCGCTTTACAGTTTGCACACATTATAATTATCCTTAGTGCTCGCTCACACTAGCATAAAAAAAAATCGGTCCCATTCTAATCCAGGAGAGTGGGATGATTTTTTCTCACTTGTCATCGTTGTGCAATCCGTTATTTTTAGTAATCTTGAGCTTCTTAATCTTTTCCAGGACCATTTACAGTTTCCTATGCTACAGAATTGTAATGTACCCATAAAAATTGCACGAAATACAGATGGTCCGTATGGCGTGTGATTTTTTTTCCCACAGCCATCAGATTTTGGAGTAAAATCGCTGCATGCTAAATAGAGCTGAGAAAAAATATACAGATCTGCACTGCTCATTGAATAACATTGGTCCGAGTGCAATCCGATTTTTAATCAGATTGCACTTGTCTGGTTTATACACAAGTGGGAGCGAGCCCGTATATTTAGGATTTGCTCACAAGAGCGTACAACACGGCTGAGTGCTATCCGATGTTTTATCGTATAGCACTTGGCCCAATGTTATACTATGGGGCAGTACAGATCTGTCATTTTTTTCTCATGCCAATTCAGCATTAGAAAAGAATCGCGGCATGCTGTGAGTGCATCCAGCAATTGGATCACGCAAACCCATACAAGTCTATGGGTGCGTGTGAAACATTAGACTGCATTTGGATGTCATCCGAGTGCAGTCCCATTACTGATGACACAGAGAACTGAAAAGATGGAGAAATTAAGTTCTTCGTCTTCTCCGCACCTGTGCTGCGATTCTCTTGTGCAAGAGAATTGGATCGCACTAAGCTGACACTCTGCTCAAACTCTAACATTTTGATCTGAGTGACATTAGCAATATCGTCCCAATTTTCTCGCATGAGAGAATCGATGGCCGTGTGACCCCAGCCTAAGGCGGGGGTCACACTTGCAACTGCAATGCGAGAAACACGCACGAGTCTCTCGCCTCAATACCCGGCACTGCCGCCGGCACTCGGGACCGGAATGTGCAGCTGCATATATTTTTATGCAGCTGAACGCTCCAGTCCGAGTGCCAGTGTGGGATTGAGGCAAGAGACACACGCGTGTTTCTCGCATTGCAGTTGCAAGTGTGACCCCGGCCTAAGGGTGAGTTTCCACGGTCAGGAAACGCTGCGTGTTTGGCGCTGTGCGCTGGCGCAGCGCCAAACACGCAGCGTCCAGATGTTACAGCATAGTGGAGGGGATTTCAAGAAATCCCGTCTCCACTATGCGTAACAATACGCAGGTGGCAAACCTGCGTAAACGGACATGCGGCGCGTCTTTTCAGACCGCAGCATGTCCTCGCGTATTGCGGCGACGGTGCGTCGCCGCAACATAATTAACACAGGGCTATGTAGCCCTGCGCTCTTTCCGGAGGTGTTCCGGAGGTGTCCTGAACACCTCCGGAAAGAGCGCGCGTCAGAAAGGGGGCGGGGCTTAGACGGAGCGGAATTTCCGCTCCGTCAAAAGCGCTATGGTTCCGGACCGTGGAACCATAGCCTTAGGCTCCGATAGTGCATGACCAATGTCAAATGGAGCAGTACAATAGTTTTGAAACTTATCTGCAAAGGAAAAAGCTGGCATTATATGTTAGATGAGCTGATATTGCTGTGGTAAACAAATGAATCGACAACTATGTAAAACAAAGCGAGCAGAGTCCACTAAAATAAGGGTTACATGGTCCAAGAATTGCTTTAACTGTTACATCTAAAGGAGAAAAGATTAAAATCAACAGAGAAAATATTGTTTTTTCTTGGAGAATAATAATTAACTCTTGTTGGACTAGTTTAGCAGGGGAAATAGGGGAAACTTCCTGGTTAGATAGTTTTGGAGATTAGATTTCAGATAAAGTGTCATTGTTGTGACCCGCACCACAATTGTGGGTTACCAGAGCAATGGGGTACTCAGAGCCGAGCCCATGGAAGTCTATGGGGTTGTCACAGGTAGCGGTGGCTCGGTCTGTGGCCCTGGCGGTCAGGCGTATGTTGGGGGGAATATTTACAGGGGATTTGGTATATAACGGTTCGTGACGCCACCTGTAGTTGTCTGATCACTAAGACCAGCGCTGCAGTAATTCTCTGAGGGGATGTTGTGGCAGCCAGATGACGGGTCCCCCACAGGTGGGACTGGTCCCTCAAAGTCTATGGTATTAATGATGTCGGGTGCAGATAAATAAATCACTCTCACACCATCCAGCGTCTTTCCATACCTTTTACTTGTCAGATGTTTAGGCAGGTCCCAGGGAGGCTGGTCGGGTGGGGATGTGCTTTGAGATAACAGCTGAACAGGTTAGAGGCCTCCTTTACTTTCCATATGATGAGTCCAACTAGCATAAGTGTGTCGACCCGCCACCACAATTGTGGGTTACCAGGGCAATGGGGTACTCAGAGCCGAGCCCGTAGAAGTCTATGGGGATTGTCACAGGTAGCTGTGGCTCGGTCTGTGGCCCTGGCGGTCTGGCGTTTGTTGGGGATATATTTACAGGGGATAGGTTTATATACAGTTCGTGACGCCACCTGTAGTCTTCTGGTAATTTATACCAGCGCTGCTGTAGGTCTCTGAGGGGATGGTGAGGCAGCTAGATGTCGGGTCCCCTACAGGTGGGACTCTTCCCTCAGGTCGGTAGTTAGGTAGGGATTGTGCAGGCATGCAATAATAACTCAGTCTCACACCGTCAGCGTCTTTCCATACCTTTACTTGCAAGATGATAAGGCAGGTCCCAGGGAGGCTGATGGGGTTGGTGGAGGATGAGCTTTGAGGCAACAGCTAAGCAACTTAGGGGCCTCCTTTACTGTCCAATGAAGATGAGTACGACCAGCCTGAAGCGTAGTCCCCTCTATGATTCCAGCTTATCCAAAGCTGTGCTTCCCAGTCAGTTTAGTGTTAGGAGCCTTTCTATGAGGGAGCTAAATTCTTATTTTGTCTGCGCCTGACTCAAAGTCTTCACTCCCCCTGACCCCAGTTACGTACTGACTATAAGGGGCTTGTTTGCCGCGACCTAGGGTCCGGTAAATTCCTGGTTTTCTCTTCACTATGCTTGTAGCTAATAGTGATCCTTCGGTCCCCAGTAACCGGTAGCAATGTGCAGGACTCTTCCAAGCCAAACGCACTTTTCCAATAATCTTCCTTCCACTTTGCCCTTCGATTTGCTCGACTCTTAATAGATAGCTCAGTCTTTCTTCCAGTGGGGCACAGCTCTGACTAGGCTAAGGTGAATTAGACCACCTGTACCAGCCTCCACTTTCTGAACTGCTGACAGGCTCAAACTGGACACGTCTACTCTGTCCAAGGACAGGAAACTGACTGACTAGAAATCACTCCCTTCCACACCCCTGCTGGGTGTGTCAGAAGTGTACATGATGTATGAAGAGACCTTAACTGTTACCTCTCCACTCATCCTCCTGGTATTGTGTACCAGGGCTACACATTCCCCCATGGTAAACGACAGCACTCCGGGCTGTAAAATACAAAAGAGACATTTTGTTTATGCATGAAAACATTAAACAATTAACATTGGTTCGTCCCATCCGGGAGGTGAGGATATCTTGAACGTTGCAAAACATTATAGAAATACAAAAAGTATTAAATAGCATTCAATAAATATACGGTATACTTGTGAAGGACCCGCACCAAACCTTCAACGTGGGTCCTGGGTGGGCTGCAGGACATCCGATTGCAGACCTCACTCAGTGCCACACCACACGGGTTTTTGGTTCAGAGGTAAGTCAAGGTTTCATGTGAAACCATTAAAAAGGCACTTTAGTGCAACTATTTACAGGATACAGTTTTTGGGCTGGCTCAGTCCTCAGCCTCTGAGTCCATTGTTAAACGAAGACATAATAGGGAAAAACACATATATATATATAGACTTTTACAATGTTCACATGAATTCGTTATAATCACTGCTGATATCTAATGGGTAATTTCCCTTTTGTGATTCTCTCTGATCTACGTGGTGTAGTTTCAGGTATATCAAGTTGCGATCTGTCTGCACTGCGTAACGGCAAACTATAGAACTGCCTTAATCTTTCTATGGATCTGGCAAGCGTACTGATGGCTGGGCGGTGTGAGTCAGCTTCACCAGGGGATCCCATAGTATGGGGCGCTGCTTCAGATGATCCATCTTGAGATTCCACAGGTTGAGGTGTTGCTGGGATGGGTAACTCCTGAGCGGGCTCAACTGGCACCACAGGCACAACTGGAGGTAAAACTTCCTCTTGTGGCTGATAAAACTGTAACACTGGAATTATCACAGCATCTCCCAGTCGGGGCCAATCCGCAGGAAAATCTCCCAGATCTGTGTGTAGGACCTCTTCCTTTCTTTCTCCTTGATTGAGGACAGGGTTCTTTTCACAACGCTTTAAGTGTTCTGGACACAACTTCAAATGATCTCTGGACACAGTGATTGTTGTTCTTCCTCCGTCTTTACTGACGACACAAACTTTTCTGTTGTCATATTTAGAATCTTGTATGACGTAGGGTTCTTGCTCCCACTGGTTATCCAGTTTGTGCATCTTCCTTTTTCTTTTTAATACTACCTCTCCAGGCATCAAAGGCTTGGCAGGAGCATTTCTGTTGTAAACATCTTCCTGTTTCTCCCGTGCCTTATTGAGACTTTCCTCCACACAGATTTGTACTCTTCTGTATTGCTCTTGCCGATTGACGTCCCAGTTTTCAACAGCGTCGTCTGCCTCCGGTTCTACCACTCCAAGTTCTAGATCCATTGGTAGTTTTCCGGGCCTCGCTCGCATAAGATAAGCTGGAGTGCAGTTAGTTGAGCTTACAGGTATATGATTATACAAATCAACCAAATCAGGTAGTAAGTCCGGCCATCGATTCCTGTCTTCCAACGGTATGGATCTCAACAAGTCCAGGACAATATGGTTCATCTTTTCACAAAGACCGTTGGTTTGAGGGTGATATGGTGTTGTTCTTATTTTCTTGCACCCGTACATATGACAGAATTCCTTGAATAAATCAGCTTCGAAAGCAGGTCCCTGATCGGTTAAGACTTGCTCCGGATACCCATGCGGTCTACAAAAGCTTGCTTGAAAGGTCTTCGCGGCCGTCACTGCGGTCTGGTCCTTAACTGGAACAACCACCAGAAATCTGGAGTAATGGTCCACCATGGTCAAGGCGTATGAGTATCCAGATCTACTTGGCGACAATTTGACGTGGTCCAGGGCCACAATCTCCAGGGGACGAGTCGTCCGGATAGGTTGCAGGGGTGCCTTCTGACTACCGTAGTCCTTTCTTCTGAGACCACAAGGTCCACAGTTCCGACACCACCTCTCGATGGAGCTGCGCATCCCTACCCAGTAGAACCGGCATCTCAACAGGGTCTCCAGCTTTCTCCAGCCAAAGTGTCCTGCTTGATCGTGGTACGCTTCCAACACCATTGGGACGTCTGCCTTGGGGACCACTATTTGCCAGACCATTTCATGGGTTCTGGGGTTGACGTATCTCCTGCACAACTTCTCACGGTATAGGAACAACCTGCTTTTCTCGTTCCACAGGAGCTTGGCTGACATAGGTGCATCCTTTTCCAAGGAGGAACCTTCCTGTTTTAACAACTCCTTGATGCGGCTGACCACTGGATCACTGTCCTGAGTCTCTTTCCAGCTGTGATGGGGTAAAGGATTTAATGTTGCACCATACTGCTTTCTGTGGACTCGATGCTCGTGGACTACCCCATTTCGATGGAACGCAGGTAGCTCAATTTCTTCCAGGTCGTCCGATTCTTCTTCCGTATCAGAGTCATGCGTCATTCGGGACAACGCATCAGCATTAGCATTCTTTCGACCTGCCCGGTACTTGATAGTAAACTGGTAATTGGACAACCGGGCCATCCATCGCTGCTCCATGGCACCCAGCTTGGCGGTTTCCAGGTGCGTTAACGGGTTGTTGTCTGTGTACGCCGTGAACTTATTGGAGGCCAGATAGTGCTTAAATCTTTCAGTAATGGCCCAGACCAGCGCCAGAAACTCCAGCTTGAAGCTGCTATAATTTCCGGATTCCTTTCAGTTGGCCTGAGTTTTCTGCTAGCATAAGCGATGACTTTTTCTTGGCCATTCTGCTTCTGACTGAGAACTGCTCCCAGCCCTTCATTACTGGCGTCGGTGTACAACAGGAACGGTTGGCTGTAATCAGGATAGGTTAAGATCTCATCACCTGTCAGGATCTCTTTCATCTTTTGGAATGCTTCAGCCTGTTCTTTACCCCAATTAAAGGGAGGGTTTCTGCTCTTTAAAGATTGTCCTACCAGGAGGTCCTGTAAAGGAGCTGCCTTCTTCGTGTAATCTTTCACGAATCTCCTGTAGTAACCCGTTAGTCCCAGGAACTGTCGCACTTCCTTAAGGTTCTTCGGCTCCGGCCACTTCTGGATGGCAGTGACTTTCTCTGGGTCTGGCGCTACTCCTTCCGAACTGACGATGTGCCCCAAGTATTGTACCTTCTGCTTGAGTAGATGGCATTTTGAGGGTTTCAACTTCATCCCGTACCTGGACAGGGACTCGAATACTTCTGCCAGGTGCTTCAGATGGTCCTCATATGTCTTGGAATACACGATAACGTCGTCTAGGTATAGCAGCACGGTTTCAAAATTGAGATGTCCCAGACAGTTTTCCATCACTCTCTGAAATGTTCCTGGGGCACTACTGAGCCCAAACGGCATTCTGTCGAACTCACAGAGCCCCATTGGGGTGGTGAAAGCCGTTTTCTCACGATCCTCCTCAGCCACAGCCACTTGCCAGTAACCACTAGTCAGATCAAGGGTAGAAAAGTAGTTAGCCGTTTTCAGAGCAGCTAATGATTCCTCTATACGTGGTAGCGGGTATGCATCCTTGTGTGTTATGCGGTTCACCTGCCTGTAATCCACACACATTCTCATACTACCATCTTTCTTTTTAACCAGAACTAGAGGTGCTGCCCAGGGGCTACAACTATCCCTTATCACCCCAGCTTTCTTCATATCATTCAACATTTCTTTAGCCTTCTGATAATGAGCTGGAGGTATGGGCCTATACCGCTCTTTGATGGGAGGATGACTGCCAGTAGGGATATGATGTTGTACTCCCTTAATTGTCCCAAAATCAAGTGGATTTTTGCTAAACACTTGGGCGTACTCTTGCACCACCCGTAATACCCCTTGCTTCTGGTGAGCGGGAGTGGTGTCCGTCCCAACATGGAGTTGCTGACACCATTCCGCCACCTGAGTTGCTGGGTCATTGTCCTCCGCTATTTGACAGGAGTCTAAGGACTCAGCCGGGAGAATAGAATTATTATCAACAGCATGTAGTTTAGCAATGGTTGCATAACGGGGTAAGTTTACCTCATCATCTCCCCAATTGAGAAGCCGTACCGGTACTCTTCCATTCACCACCTCTACTACTCCTCTAGCAGTCATAAGTGTAGGTCTATGTTCTGAATGGTGGGGTTCTACTACAGCTTGGTAATTCTGTCCTCTCAGACCTATGGCTGCCCTGCACCAAATGATCATTTCACTCATTGGGGGTATCACAATAGGATCCGAGTCAGTGACCCGTACATTACCAATTTCGCCGTCGGTAAGCTTCGCTTGCTGCTGACACACCAGGGCCCGGATCTCTCTTTGGATTACTCCTCTCTGCCTTGGTCGGGCAATCTCAGCGAGCTGTTGGAGTAAGAACACAACTTCTCCCAAACAATTACCGATAATGTTAGTACCCAAAATTATATTTAAGCCGTTCTCCTCATTTACAGTCTTTACTACCAGAAGCCCTTGGTCTTTCAACTCCTCTCTGCCCACCTTTACATCTACACATTTTGTTCCGAGTACTTCTACAGGAAGACCATTAGAAGCATACACAGTAAAGTCAAGGCTCGGAGGTTTAAGACTGTCCATTGACCAGTACTTGGTATATAGAGCATCAGGTATTAGGGTCACCTGGGACCCAGTGTCTAACAATGCTGGAACAGCAATACCATCTAGAATAATAGACAGGTAGGGTCGCCCGCCCACATACCTGCGGTTCCAGTCTAGGGGGCCTGACGGGTATTCTCCTGGGTGTTGGCCCTTGGACCCAGGTTCTGCCCGTTTAAAGGACACTGTGGAGACAGATGACCTTTCCGGTTGCAGCGATAACAGATGATCTCTCGACGAGGAGGGTGTTGATCAGAGGTTGCTCCTGGGGGTGGCGTTGTCCTCCTCCGGGGGGGCGACGTCTTCTTTCTTCTCCGGTGCATCCACGGGACGTCTTCTGGGCAGTCAGCTAACAAGATCTTCCCTTCCTCCTCTTTCCGCAGCTGTAGGGCACTCATCACAGCGGCCAGATTTTTAGTCAGCTGGCGCACCTCTGAGCGCAGACAGTCCAATTCACTAGGAGGTGTCACCTGCGCTTTGGCTTCAGCCACTAACGGGGAACAGGGGGTTACTGCCGGTTCTAGAGTGACTTCACCCTGATGATGTTGGGTGGCCACCTCAGGTTTGCCCAGGGGCCGCAGCCCTTTTATGGCCATGTCCTTTAGGGCATCAAAGGTAGCATCCGGATGATCTAAGGACCACCAATTTACAGTTCTGCGTTCCTCTGGGGATCTCAATCCCTGTATAAATTGTTCTTTCAGCATTCTATTCTCGTCGATAGCATTTAAATTGTTAATTTGCTTGAGGGCTCTCAGGGCTCCCTGTAGTCGGCAAGCATAGTCCCGGATGCTGTCACCTGGCTGTTGTGAACAGTGATAGAAGGCCATCCGGAGATCCGTTTCTGTGCGGTCTTCAAATATGGCATGCAGCTTCAGGAAGATCGCAGGTACCGACTCCTGATCAACGGTATCCCAAGTCTCCACTTCCCTCTCAGCAGCGCCAGTTAGCTGCCCTATTAGCACAGCAGCTTTTTGTCTCTCAGGCATGGAGTACATTTCTAGGATGCTGCATAACTTCCGCTTGAAGCCTGCTAAAGTGCCTGGCCCACCGCTGTATTGGGGAAGCCATTTCGCCCCAGGCATATATGGGAGCGTTAGTGGCATGATCGGGACTACCGGACTGGGTGCTGGACCTGCACCCCCATCTTGCGCTACAATACCAGACGGTGCGGGATTGGGGACTCCGACCGGGGCCGCACTGTCAGCCGGTTGTTGTGACATCTTAGCGCCCCCTTGGTTAAACGGAGCCTACCGGTTTCAGACGCTGCTATTTCACAGGCACCGCAGTGGGAACAGGACCTTCGTCGCAGGCGCTCTGATGTCAGAGCGTTCACTTCCTGTTGCAGGACCTGCCGATGAGTCAGAGCTGGGGGCGTGTCCAAGACTTTGCGCGCTCTTTCAGGTACGCCCTCCTTCTTCTCCAGCGCCTTAGGGCGCGAATCTGGCGGCAAATATGGCGGTATTTGGCGCCAAACAATAGCAACAGTCTTTTTCACCAAAACACTCCACAGGCACACAGGGCTCGCAATGCTGCAAGTTTCGTATCCTGTTCGTGACGCCAAAGTTTTGTGTCGACCCGCCACCACAATTGTGGGTTACCAGGGCAATGGGGTACTCAGAGCCGAGCCCGTAGAAGTCTATGGGGATTGTCACAGGTAGCTGTGGCTCGGTCTGTGGCCCTGGCGGTCTGGCGTTTGTTGGGGATATATTTACAGGGGATAGGTTTATATACAGTTCGTGACGCCACCTGTAGTCTTCTGGTAATTTATACCAGCGCTGCTGTAGGTCTCTGAGGGGATGGTGAGGCAGCTAGATGTCGGGTCCCCTACAGGTGGGACTCTTCCCTCAGGTCGGTAGTTAGGTAGGGATTGTGCAGGCATGCAATAATAACTCAGTCTCACACCGTCAGCGTCTTTCCATACCTTTACTTGCAAGATGATAAGGCAGGTCCCAGGGAGGCTGATGGGGTTGGTGGAGGATGAGCTTTGAGGCAACAGCTAAGCAACTTAGGGGCCTCCTTTACTGTCCAATGAAGATGAGTACGACCAGCCTGAAGCGTAGTCCCCTCTATGATTCCAGCTTATCCAAAGCTGTGCTTCCCAGTCAGTTTAGTGTTAGGAGCCTTTCTATGAGGGAGCTAAATTCTTATTTTGTCTGCGCCTGACTCAAAGTCTTCACTCCCCCTGACCCCAGTTACGTACTGACTATAAGGGGCTTGTTTGCCGCGACCTAGGGTCCGGTAAATTCCTGGTTTTCTCTTCACTATGCTTGTAGCTAATAGTGATCCTTCGGTCCCCAGTAACCGGTAGCAATGTGCAGGACTCTTCCAAGCCAAACGCACTTTTCCAATAATCTTCCTTCCACTTTGCCCTTCGATTTGCTCGACTCTTAATAGATAGCTCAGTCTTTCTTCCAGTGGGGCACAGCTCTGACTAGGCTAAGGTGAATTAGACCACCTGTACCAGCCTCCACTTTCTGAACTGCTGACAGGCTCAAACTGGACACGTCTACTCTGTCCAAGGACAGGAAACTGACTGACTAGAAATCACTCCCTTCCACACCCCTGCTGGGTGTGTCAGAAGTGTACATGATGTATGAAGAGACCTTAACTGTTACCTCTCCACTCATCCTCCTGGTATTGTGTACCAGGGCTACACATAAGCTTAGTTCACTCCAAGAACTCCAGCTAACTCCTCAGCTGTACTGCCCGGTCAGTTTTGTGGTCGGAGTCTTCCTTTAATGTGAGAGGGCTGAGTTCCTACTGTTGTCCTGCATCGACTCAAGGTTCCCACTCTCCCTGACCCCAGTTACGTACCGACACTCCAAGGGCTGCTTTCTGTGACCTAAGGTCCAGTAAGACTCTGGTTTTTCTACCACTACGCCTGAAGCTGTAGTGACACTTCGGTCCCCAGTGACCGGTGAACAATGTGCAGGATAGTCCAATCCTTAAGGCACTGCTATAACTTCTTCCACTGCGCCCTTCGCCCTGTTCGCGCTTGTAGCATAAGCACTCCACACTTCCTAAGGTAATGCAAGTCAATCCCTTCTTGCTTCTTCCTTGGAGCTCGCTAACAGATGCTCAGTATTCTTCTAGTTCAGGAGCACGTCGACTGAACTTCACTGTCCTTGGGACAGGCGACTGAAGTTTCTGCTGCTAACTCTTCTTCCTTCAAACTGTCTGTCTGACTTTAGCTCACCCAGAGCTCTGACAGGACATGTTATCTGATCTCCTCTCCTCCTGCACAGACTGCACACTGACTGACCTGTCCGACGACAGGAAACTGACTGACTGGCTACATATCCTATGGGTGTGTCCAAGTGTGTGGTGGAGTGAATGGTTATTAAGCATTAAACTGTTACCTCTCTGCACATCCTCCAGGGTACTGTGTGTGCCTTCACACCAGGGCTACACATTCCCCATGGTAAAATACAGCACTCCCGGGCTGTGAAATACAAGAAGACATTTTGTTTTGTATTAACAATAAACATTAAACTCTTCCCATCCGGGAGGTAAGAATTTCTTAAACGTTGCATTCAAACATTAGACATAGAAAAATACAAAACATACTTTCCAGAAATATATCATATCAACAATATTCTTGTGAAGGACCCGCACCAAACCTTCAACGTGGGTCCTGGGTGGGCTGCAGGACATCTGGCTGCAGACCTCGCTCAGTGCCACACCACACGGGTTTTATATTCAGAGGTAATAATTGTGCTGTGGTTTCATGTAAAACCAATATAATGCACCGAAGCGCAACTATGTACAAAGATAAGTTCTGGGCTGGCACAGTCCTCAGCCTCAAAGTCCATGACATAATAAAAGACACATATTGGTAACTTCTGAAACTCACATTATACTTCTCACGGTATTTACCCAACCAGGGTATTCTATATGTAAAACTATGCAATCAACTTTTTCAAATTTTCACTCTGGTACCCAGCCGGGCATTCTACTCATTATATATAAAACTATGTAAACCCTATACATAGCAATAAAGTGCAAAACAGCAATTATTTCTTTTATCAAAAAAACTTTTTACATCTTCTTAGTTGCGGTAAACCCTGTCTGGGTCCTACCGTTCTTCACATTTTCTTGCTAACTTCAGTTACACTTTCCATCCCGGGGGCTGGAACAATGCGATGCTCTTTAGAGCACATGACAAATAGGTCGTGACCTGCTATCCAAGTCTGAGTAGCGACTGTTTTCATCCTCACTACGGTCCCATCGGGTGACTCCATCATGTAGGACGCAAGCGGTATCTCCGAAGGTGTCGCTGTTGGTGCCGCTATATCCGGCGGTGCAAATTGCGATTTGGAATGAGTCGTAGCTTGTGTCTTGGTACGAGGCACTGGCAGAGTAGAATATGCAGGGGGCGCTTCCAACTGTGACGTACATTCATGGGGCGATGCCGGGGCACGGCCTGGTGCAGCGGGAGCTCGGGACTGTGACGCGCTGGCAATGGTGACGTTACCTGCGTCGGGGACGGGGTCTCTGACGACTACGACATTTAAGGCATACCATCCTTTCATACCCCAGTGCCGTGTATAGGTTACTATGTCCCCATTGATTAGGTCCCTCCGGGATGGCCGATGGGCAGGTGGGATTCTACGTCCCTGCGACTGACAAAGACCCCTGGGTAGAGGCCCGGTTCTCTAATGAAGCCCCAGCCCTTCCGGAGCTGGAACTCTGTCACACACCCCTGCCGCCGCGGTTCACTTAGAGTACCTTTTTCCCGGCGGACACTTTCCTTATCCGCAATCAGCTGCTCGTACTGCCGCTGCCGGTTCCGCTGCACTTCCCGCTCTTCCTCCTGCCGGCGTCGCTGTTCCTCTTCGCGACGCTGCCACTCACGTTCCCACTGGGCGGCGTAGGCGACGTCATCCAGGCGCGCCATCTCATCCCAGTCGACGTCTGGTAATGATGGACAGGACCCCTCCGGTGTCCCTACCAGGGATCGATCATCTGCTGCGGCCTCCTGGCCGGGCGGGCGTTCCGGAACTGGCGGTACCTCCTCAACCTCCTTCGCTTCCACCGCTCCATCGGTAGGATCAGGGTCGGTCCTTTTGGGGGTAGCCTCCGGTTGCTCCTTAGCCTTGGGCAGCAGAAGTTTTGGTAATTCAAATCGTGGAGGGTCGTCGAGGGGAGAGAACACCGCGTCCCACAGCCGCCGCTGCATCTGGTTACGCCGGCGTCTCTCGATCTCCTCCATGCCAGGTTGTTGCAAGACCATTTTCTTCAACCTTGCATTTTCCTCTCCAATCTCCAGCAAAGTTTGCTGCAGGTGCCGGACCACTGATGGCTCCGGTTCTAGTGGCAGCTTGGCTGGGGAACGGGGCCTGCCTTCCACCGCTTCCCTGCTCGGCTGCACACATCCTGCCTCCATCATGTTCCAGAACACTCCCTCTTCTTCTACCAGAGCCGTCCGGTCTCTTCCGTGGAGGCGGGGTTTGCGTCTCCTCCTCTTCGCAGGGAAGGTGAAGAGGAGGCGGACCTCCTTTGCTGTAGGGCAGGATCGCATATTGTAATAGCACTTTGAGAGGGCAGGCATTCTCTTCGCGCCACAGGGGGGCACACGCCCACGAATCCACGCCCACCTTCTTCTCCAGCGCCTGAGGGCGCGAATTTGGCGGCAAAATGGCGGATTTTAGCGCCAAAAATAGCAAACAGTCCTTTTTCACAAAAACACCTCCACAGGCACACAGGGCTCGCAATTTTGCGAGTTTCGCATCCTGTTCGTGACGCCAAGTTTTTGTTGTGACCCGCACCACAATTGTGGGTTACCAGAGCAATGGGGTACTCAGAGCCGAGCCATGGAAGTCTATGGGGTTGTCACAGGTAGCGGTGGCTCGGTCTGTGGCCCTGGCGGTCAGGCGTATGTTGGGGGGAATATTTACAGGGGATTTGGTATATAACGGTTCGTGACGCCACCTGTAGTTGTCTGATCACTAAGACCAGCGCTGCAGTAATTCTCTGAGGGGATGTTGTGGCAGCCAGATGACGGGTCCCCCACAGGTGGGACTGGTCCCTCAAAGTCTATGGTATTAATGATGTCGGGTGCAGATAAATAAATCACTCTCACACCATCCAGCGTCTTTCCATACCTTTTACTTGTCAGATGTTTAGGCAGGTCCCAGGGAGGCTGGTCGGGTGGAGGATGTGCTTTGAGATAACAGCTGAACAGGTTAGAGGCCTCCTTTACTTTCCATATGATGAGTCCAACTAGCATAAAGCTTAGTTCACTCCAAGAACTCCAGCTAACTCCTCAGCTGTACTGCCCGGTCAGTTTTGTGGTCGGAGTCTTCCTTTAATGTGAGAGGGCTGAGTTCCTACTGTTGTCCTGCATCGACTCAAGGTTCCCACTCTCCCTGACCCCAGTTACGTACCGACACTCCAAGGGCTGCTTTCTGTGACCTAAGGTCCAGTAAGACTCTGGTTTTTCTACCACTACGCCTGAAGCTGTAGTGACACTTCGGTCCCCAGTGACCGGTGAACAATGTGCAGGATAGTCCAATCCTTAAGGCACTGCTATAACTTCTTCCACTGCGCCCTTCGCCCTGTTCGCGCTTGTAGCATAAGCACTCCACACTTCCTAAGGTAATGCAAGTCAATCCCTTCTTGCTTCTTCCTTGGAGCTCGCTAACAGATGCTCAGTATTCTTCTAGTTCAGGAGCACGTCGACTGAACTTCACTGTCCTTGGGACAGGCGACTGAAGTTTCTGCTGCTAACTCTTCTTCCTTCAAACTGTCTGTCTGACTTTAGCTCACCCAGAGCTCTGACAGGACATGTTATCTGATCTCCTCTCCTCCTGCACAGACTGCACACTGACTGACCTGTCCGACGACAGGAAACTGACTGACTGGCTACATATCCTATGGGTGTGTCCAAGTGTGTGGTGGAGTGAATGGTTATTAAGCATTAAACTGTTACCTCTCCGCACATCCTCCAGGGTACTGTGTGTGCCTTCACACCAGGGCTACACATCATCAGGAGTTCAAGGCCAGAGAGCTGGAGGGCACAGGAAGTACAAACTGTTTGGCAGTATGAGAATGCTGGCAACTGTCTTCAGTGGACATTCCTGTAACGTTCAGGGCCTATGGCCCAAACTGGGCACTGGGAAGCGTGCCTAATTCCCTTCCATTAAGTGGCAGCCAGACTGGAAAATGTGACAAGGAGACGGGACGGGTCTTATGGAAACTGCGAAGCTGTACAGAGTATCCCGGGGACCAAGGGAGCCATTAACTGAAGTGATAGCTCAGGCTAGAAAATGGAGAACATGGAAATGTACTGTGCTGTAACAATAATTGAACTCGGACTGTTATGTAAAGTTGGACTGTTTGATACAAAACAAGTGTCTCCCGATTTATGTGCGGCTGATCCTAGATCAAAGGACATGAATGCAGCAGAGGCCTCCGTCTGAATATGAGTATACCCCACTACACACAACATGACATTGATGGACAGGGACACTGTTTATTTGTGGGATTCCAGAGTGTGGGAACGCAGCCTTCGACCATGACTACCACTCTATGCACCTTAATCCTGGATGCAGTAAAAGGATAGAGTGGAACACGAGCAGGACCTGGAGTTAACTACGCATGCACAATAAAGTCCAGGGTCTGTATCTGGAAGTAGCTCCCTAATGTTCACTCTAGGCTGTGACTTCCTGAAGTGAGCAGGCTAAAGAGCATGTGCAGTAAACACTTGGGCCTTCTCGTGCATGAAAACCCTGCCCTGGATTAAGCTCTCTTTGCAGGAGATGTAATGTGATAGAATCATGACGGACCAGACAGCGGGTAGGGAGAAGCAGAGGTGGCCGGAGAGGTGAATATGTTATTTTTTTCTTTCTAACCCTTTGCCGACCCTCTACTGTTAGGAATATGGTGGCCGGCAGCTTGACTCCATTTTGCTGAATCTGCACAGAGCGAATTACAAACAAATTGTATTCTGTAGAATGTAGATTTTGGTAAAATTCAAGTAGAATTCAATGCCACTTGATTAAATTTGCCTGCCTCTTATATTCCAGCTGCATATATGAAATAATACTTTGGCAGGTCCAACGGCGGTGTGCTCAGTATGCTATCTCGGCATCATACTGGTCAATTAAACCTCCTGACCAGTATGAAGTTCTCATTGTTTCTGTGCATTTTGGATTTGATAAAACTTCTCCTTTTAGATGTTACAAATTTTATTTTATACTGGTGTCAAAGGAATTCAGTCAGTTCCGAAATCCATATCTGTAAGTAAGTAGAGGTCCAACACAGCTGGGGATGAGCTATCCGGTAAAACTGATGGTGGATGGATGCTTCAATATATGTGTCCCCACTTATTGCGTCTTGTGCTCCTCATTTGTGTATGGACATACAGTAAAGAAGTCTTTCTCCAAAACTATCCAGTGGATTTATTAACTAAAGGTATGGCTCTTCTTAGTGCAAGGTCCCCAACTAGGACCTGTATCATGAGGACCTGACTCATTTTAAGGACTCTAAAACCATTTCACCATATTACAAACCAAGGAATCAACAATATTATACAAAAGTCAAGCAAGAGAATGAGATGAGGAATATTAACCAGGTTCTGGACGTGGAATGTACCACGGAGCAACTAACACTGAAACTCATCAGTCCTGCTGACCACCAATTCCTAGGCATGGAACTTGCACTGCCTTTCCCTGCATCTCTTCAGCTACTTTTAGGTACCGACTTCTGATGCTGCACAGAGCCTTATGGCCATACATACAAATACTGTACAAAGCCTTTGCTGCATGCAACTGATACTAGGGCTTAGGGATTGTTGGGGACAGGGGGAACAAAAATTACCCCAGAGCCTAGAGCCTGCCTAGATTGGTGTCTTTCCTGACCATATTATAAAAACCGATGCTTAACTCAGCAATGCCTAAAAATGTCCTAATCTATTTTTTTTCCTCCCACCAATAGCCATTACTGATAAAAACTTGTGTTAAAAAATTCCCCCAAAAATGCAATTTGAAAATAAAATAAGATATATTTTTCATTTTAACCCCTTCACTAGCCAGCAATTTTCCATTTTTTTGTTTTTGTTTTTTCCTCCCCTTCTTCCAAGTGTCACAACTTTTTTCATTTTTTCTTCAATACAGTCATATTAAGGCTTGTGTTTTGCGGGACGAGTTGTACTTTTGAACGACATCATTAATTTTTTCGTATAGTGTACTGGAAAACGGATACGAAATTCCAAATGCTTTGAAATTGCAAAAAGAAGTACAATTCCACAATTGTTTTTTTTTTTCTTTTTTATTTACCATGTTCATCAAATAGTAAAACTGACCTGGCAATATGATTCTCCAGGTCAGTACGAGTAAGCAGATATTAGTCATGTTTAATTTTTTTTTTATATTTAGGTGGGGAAAAAAAGTTCGGAAATTTGATTGAATTAGGCTGTGGTTCCACGGTCCGGAACCACAGCGCTTTGGACGGAGCGGAAATTCCGCTCCGTCTAAGCCCCGCCCCCTTTATGACGCGCGATCTTTCCGGAGATGTTCAGGACACCTCCGGAACACCTCCGGAAAGAGCGCAGGGCTACATAGCCCTGTGTTAATTCTGTTGCGGCGACGCACCGTCGCCACAATACGCGAGGACATGCTGCGGTCTAAAAAGACGCGCCGCATGTCCGTTTACGCAGGTTTGCCACCTGCGTATTGTTACGCATAGTGGAGACGGGATTTCTTTAAATCCCCTCCACTATGCTGTAACATCTGGACGCTGCGTGTTTGGCGCTGCGCCAGCGCACAGCGCCAAACACGCAGCGTTTCCTGACCGTGGAAACTCACCCTTAGACATCTAGTCTGAGGAAAGATGTGGGCTCGGTGTGTAGGAGTTAATATATGCAAGAACAAGGTTAAGTTCCCACTGGGCGTTTTTTTTTCTGCAGCAAAACCTGAGTGCTTGGCAGGAAAAAAGATGCGGCAAAATGAAGTTTTTTTTGGTGCTTTTTTCATGAGTTTTTTTTCCATTCAATTCAATGGGTGAAAAACGCTGAAAAAACGCCGAAAGAAGTGACATGCTCCATGTCCAAAAAACCATACAAAGCACAAAATACTGATGACAAAGAAAACAAACTGTGTGCATGAGATTTCTGAAACCTCATAGACACAGCTGGTACTAAAAAACACAGCCGGAAATTTGCATAAAAAAACTCAGCCAAAAAATGCAGCAAAAACACCTAGTGTGAAGAAGAACAGGCAGCCATTCTAAAAAAATAAATAAGGTCCATGTTGTCACCTACAGAATATTGATCCTTGTAAATCATAAATGCTTCCTAATGGTAGGCTACATATTCACACAGTATGATCGCATATTATGTTTCCACCTGTATTTATTTGTATTTTTATTCTGATATATTACAAAGCTGGAGGTGACACTGATATGAGTATGATGTATATATCTGTGATATGCAGCACAATGGAGGAACATGACAGCGCACATACATTACATGAACTGGTACTTTGATAGAAATGACTAATGTGACAAACAAGAAATTACTATTTCAATGTTCGCTTAGGAGAAAAAGCAGACAGGAGATGTGAGGATGCTTGGAGGAAGGGCACAAAGGAGAAAGTGCTTTGGAGTTAGGACATAGAGAATGAGATAAGAGATAAGAAAAGACAAAGAGGAGACAGAGAGACTGTTAGTGAGTGAGCAGGGAGGAGAAACATTGAACTCTTCTTGTTGTACAGGAAAACAGATTTATTTAATACACTGATATTGGCCATAGACATGAGATTCTGAAAATGTATGATTTCTATTGGTTTTTTTTTTTCGGATTCTTGGCCATTGATCATGTTCTTTTATCCAACAAATGTATTACAAACAGATAATCCTTCAAAAAAATATGGCACGTTGGATTTTTTTTTCATTTGGCATTTTGTATTTTTCATTGGAATATCTAGATTAGAAAACTAAAATTCAATAGGACCCTTATCTATTTGGCAGAGCAGAGTGTTAACATAGAGCACCTTTCATCCTGGAGGACCTGCAATATATTTGCATTATAAGGACCCTCTATTGATTTCAATTTTAAGTGTGCAATGCTTTTATTTGTACCAAAGTGGGACACTGTAATCAATCTTATTATTGGGGTACCTGAGTAGTCAACCTTTTTAGGTTTCTCCTTGCAAATAGCTAAAAGGGTTGTCCGGTCTTAAGCTGCAAGTCTGCAGTCACTATTTGTGACTGCAGACTTGTAAATCCTTACATCATGGGCACTGTGCACTGTCAGTATTCTTCGGAAGCGTCGGGCGTGTGAGAGTATACTCTCGGTCACATTTCGACTAGATGGGTGCGACCTCGCAAGTGTATTGAACAATGCAAGAAACAGTCTAGTGGGAATGTGCCCAGGAGTATGCATATCGCAAACTTGTGGTCACATGACCGCTCAGTGTCGCCGTAGACATCGGAGAATCCTCACAGTGCGCAGTGTCCGTGATGTGAGGATTCACAAGTCTGCAGTCACATTGAGTGACTGCAGACTTGTAGTTTAAGATTGAACAACCCCTATAATTAGCATTTTTGAGTTGAACATAAGTTTTATGAAAGAGCATTCATAGTGGCATATGATCACTTTAGAGCTTTTAAATAATAATAATCGGCAGGTATAAACTGATTTCCCCCAATCAGATTTTACAAAGGCAAACCACATTTCTAATTGGTTGCTTTACTTTGTATTTGTAGTGATAGACACTTTACATTTGGAGAGACACATTTAAAAGATTGTAATATTCCAGTTTTTGATTGATTGACTAAACAAACCTTCCTGATTATAAATGTAAATCACATTGCACTGTGAATAAATATTATAAACTAAATATTGGTTTGTAATTTTTAAACCTGAGTTTTCTTAAATGTAGGGGAGCTACCGGTATTTATGTGGTCAATATACCGAAAGTGTTTTATGAATTTTTGCAATTGTTGCATGACCGGCCAATATTTTCACCTTATCAGACGAGTGAGGGAAGCCTGTGCTTGGAGATCAGAAACAGAAGTGAAGTCTGTATGACTGGGACTTGTTCAGGAGCTCAGCTCATTGACCGTCTAGGTGGGAGTAAAAGCTTAATGAGTGAAATGCCTCCAGTTCTGCAATCTGCAGTTTGTCAATGGGTGAATTAAATCAGTCGTCCATCTGTTTAGAAGACTCAGGTTTAATAAACCTATAACTGACACATTGTCATTCCATCAGGTTGCTTTTCACTGTAGGATGCCACAAGGAAGCAGTATCGCAGCATGTGCAGCACACACCACAAAAACACATTTACAGGCAAATTAATGGCATTTATATACAGTACGGTATGAGTTTGGGGAATATTTCTTACTTAGAGTAATAAATAACATCTGTCCTGAAATATATGTTCATTTACGAGTATAAAAAATAGTTGGGTGTGGGAAAAAAACAGGACACTAACGGGAAAAATAACATATAGCCCCCAGCTTTCCTTTAAATTCCTATTCTGAATCGTCTTTATAATTAAAATACAATTATTTAATAATTTAGTGCATTGACGTCTAATTTTCAGAGTTACAGTTGGTCAAAACTTGAGTCACAATTTAAAATAAAAATTGTGTCAGAATTACCTTGAAAATTATTCCCCGATGAAAGAATTAGCGAAACATGCGTCGGAGGATGAGGTGGAGGACGAGCAGTGCGCTTTGATACTACGGGTTTGTAGTCCTTTTAATATTTTTACATTGTTGTGACCCTTTATCTATAAACTTCGTATACGCTTAGGTTAGTTATTCTTGGTATTCCATCATTCATTATGAATTGATCTTGATATTATTTATTCGATTATGAATTAAATGCTGCGACTTTTTATTGTGCACTGGCATTTTATATGTTGTATTTAGACATTTATATGTTTGCACTCTGCACCAATATCAACATGGGTTTACGAGAGACCGTTCCTGTCAGACTAATCTGATAAGCTTTTATGAAGGGGTAAGTTCAGGACTGGACCAAGGGAACCCAGTGGACGTGGTGTACATGGACTTTTCAAAAGCTTTTGATATGGTGCCACACAAAAGGTTGATACATAAAATGAGAACAATGGGGATAGGGGAAAATATGTGTAAGTGGGTTAAGAACTGGCTCATGGATAGGAAACAAAGGGTGGTTATTAATGGAGCACACTCGGACTGGGTCACGGTTAGCAGTGGGGTACCACAGGGGTCAGTATTGGGGCTGCTTCTCTTTAACGTATTTATTAATGACCTTGTAGGGGGCATACAGAGTAGTATTTCAATATTTGCAGATGACACTAAACTCTGCAGGGTAATCAATACAGAGGAGGATAATTTTATATTACAGGAGGATTTATGTAAACTAGAAGCTTGGGCTGATAAATGGCAAATGAGCTTTAATGCGGATAAATGTAAGGTCATGCACTTGGGTAGAACAAACAAGATGTATATGATGCGCACGTACCAGGGCTTTGGGGTACTCGGCACCGAGCCCGTTGATGTCTATGGGGGATGTCACGGGTAGCACAGCTCGGTCCGTGCCCTGGGCGCTCACTGTAATGTGGGATATTTACAGGGGATGATGGAGTGTTCATATAGTTTGTCGTGACGCCACCTGTAGTATCTGGTCAGGGTGACCAGCGCTGCTATACAAAAACTCTGGAAGGGATGGTGTTGGGCAGCTAGATGGTAGGTCTTCTACAGGCAAGACGGTGTCCTTCCAGGGCAGATTGAAATAGGAGGATGCAGGACAGGTGGGGATCCCGCCGTCAGAGACATTAAGAGAGACACACATAAAAGTCAGTTTGGTACCTTTACTGTAGAAATGGCAGGTCCTCCCCGGAGCACGATAGGGCGAAGGATGCACATCCAGATTCCTCCACTGGTAGGTGTATGGCCTCCTGTCCTCTGTCGTTACACAATAAAGTCCTGACCTGCTTATAGCTAGGTCTAACTTGATCTCTGTCCTATACCTGGCTGATTTTGTGGTTGGACCTTCTCTCTGGCAGAACAGGGTCTTTTATGGCTGATCAGACCGACTCTATTCTCCTGATCCTGTTACGTATCAACTCTGTGGTACTCCTGGGACTTGTAGTCCTCCAGGAACTCCGGTGTTCTCCTAATAGGTCGTGGAGATCCTTATAGGCTCGGGCCCCGGTGTCCGGTATTTCTTGCTGAGGGGAGCTATTAATGCTCACTGACCCCTCCAATTCCACTTGCCTTCGGCCTACCTGGGTCCTACTAAGATCACACACACCGGCAGTTGGTAATCGGCCTCTTCGCCACTCTCTAAGCGTCGGCACGCTTCCTTGTGAGTTGCGCTTCAGAATCTGCTCTGACTAGGCTAGAGTGATTTCCCTTTCACTCGTACTAGCCTCCACTTAAGCTCAAGTTGAACTGACTGAACAGCTCTGCACTTCACTCTACAGAGTCAGCTCTGAACTAACTCTCTGCAGGACGAGCTCTCACTCTCTGTCTGTCTGAGGCAAAACTGGACTAAACTTGTTTTTATATGCCTAACACAGCTCCCTCTAATGGTCTTTAAGGTAAACTGAAAGGTATGTGTGTGTCATGACCTCTAGTGGGATCTTCCTTTAGTGCATCCTTCTGGAAGATATGGATCCAGTCACAGCTGGGCTCCACATATAATTATGTGCTTAATTGTAAAACACTGGGCAAAACTGTCACTGAAAAAGACCTGGGTGTATGGGTGGACGACAAACTCACATTTAGTGGCCAATGTCAGGAAGCTGCTGCAAAGGCAAATAAAATAATGGGATGCATTAAAAGAGGCATAGATTCTCATGAGGAGTACATAATTTTACCTCTATACAAGTCACTGGTGCGACCACACTTAGAATACTGTGTGCAGTTCTGGTCTCCGGTGTATAAGAAAGACACAGCTGAACTGGAGCGGGTGCAGAGAAGAGCGACCAAGGTTATTAGAGAACTGGGGGGTCTGCAATACCAAGACAGATTATTACACTTGGGGTTATTTAGTTTGGAAAAACGAAGGCTTAGGGGTGATCTTATTACAATGTATAAATATATGAGGGTACAGTACAAAGACCTTTCTAATGGTCTTTTTACTCTTAGACCTGTGATGGGGACAAGGGGGCATCCTCTACGTCTGGAGGAAAGAAGGTTTAGTCATAATCACAGACGCAGATTCTTTACTGTAAGAGCAGTGAGACTATGGGACTCTCTGCCATCTAATGTTGTAATGAGTGATTCCTTACTAAAATTTAAGAAGGGACTGGATGCCTTTCTTGAAAAGTATAATATTACAGGCTATATTCACTAGTTTCCTAGATATTGCGTTGATCCAGGGAGCTAGCCTGATTGCTGTATGTGGAGTCGGGAAGGATTTTTTTTTCCCCCAATGTGAAGCTTACTGTTTGCCACATGGGTTTTTTTTTTTGCCTTCCTCTTGATCAACATGTTAGGGCAGGTTAGAATAGGATATGGGTTGAACTAGATGGACTTAAAGTCTTCCTTCAACCTTAATAACTATTTTACTTTCTTTGACTACTATATTCATAGATAAGGATTTCATGAACCAAGGACTTTTTGGTCATTTACAAGGCATATAGGTTTTTCTATCTGATTAATTATGTTGTCCTGGTCTCTGGGTCTCTCGCTACTATATATCTATGTCATAACTTTTGCTCTGTTTTCGTCCACCTTCATTCATTATATCTTGTCTGTTTTTTCATATATAGTTTTAATTTTTTAGTTTTATTGTGTCTTGTCCACTTTTTTCCAATAAATACTCTCTCAATATTTCATTATGGGTTCATGTGCAAGTTTTTTGTAGGTGTTATTATGGTTCTTTATGTTTATAGCTGACTTGATTATTATTCCATAATTTATGCTATTACCATTGTTAGTAGGTGTTAATAAATTATTTCCCTATGCCCTGCTCTAAAAATACATGGTAAGGCCGGGGTCACACTTGCGACTGCAATGTGAGAAACTCATGCGAGTCTCTCGCCTCAATACCCGGCACTGCCGCCGGCACTCGGACAAGAGCGTTCAGCTGCATAGAAATACATGCAGCCGCACGCTCCGGTCCCGAGTGCCGGCATTGAGGCGAGAGACTCGCACGAGTTTCTCACATTGCAGTCGCAAGTGTGACCCCAGCCTACAAGCAAAACTAGCTGCCTTCTCCAATACAACTAGAATAGCTGCCTCGTTATTTCACTAGAACACTTGTACTTGGATTCTGATTGGTTTCTATCGACAAAACCACTTTTTACTGAGAGTTTCCCAGTTTTGGCAACACGGGACCTCAATGTATAGTAAGGCAAAGCAAAGAACCTTTCCATTAAGTGACCTTACAGTGTGTAGTGAATACAGCAGGTCATTTGGTCAGACTTATCAGAGCAATACCATTAATTTACTTTAAAAATCTGTTGGATAATTTTGGAGAGAGATTTGTTTTGTTCATATGCAAATTATGTGCTTGATGCAATGGCTGTACAGTTGGAAGCACCTTCCTTCTGACAGTTTATTTTTAGCTTTTTTTCCTATTTTTCTCCTGAATTCGATATAAATGAAAACACCGCTCCAGTGTTTTTTTTATTGCGCTGCTAGAGTGGTGCTATAAATGTAATTATCCTACCCTCTGTCTCATAGTCACCTGCCGCCACCTTCATCCTTTTTCAGCGTTGCTCTCCAGTGAAAAGTGATCTTCCAGCAGCTCCATTGTTTCATGGAGCACGTCGGAGGTCATTTTTCAATACAAGTCTATGAGAGCCTCATTCTGGCACTTATAGACTTGCATTGAGCTCTTGTAACGTAACTTCTGACTTCCAGCCAGTCAGAAGTTAGGGGCACAAGATGGTGCCATGGGACTTGAGCGGCGTTGGTAAAAGGTGAAGTTGCTGGAAGCTGAATATATGACCGCCACTCCAGTGCTGCAAAAGCAAAGAAATGCTGGAGTGGTGCTTTAAGTACACAAATGATCAGTTATTGCACTTAACCAAATATTGCTACAGTCAGAGAAAGGCGTAATAATATGATCACTTTTATTAAAAGTAGTTCTCCAGTTGTGCCATAATAACCACCAATAACTGAGGAAGCCTCACTATTTAAGGAGCACCAGTAGAGATGGATCACCATTGATTTTTCAAAGTTTTATCAGTTACAAAGGGGAGGTAGATATATCTTACATTACAGTAGACATTACATAAAAGTTAGCAATACCATTTTCCTACTAAAGAAGAGCAAAAAAAAGAATTGTCAGATCCATGTTTGGTTGATGGCTATTCTTTACAACTTTCCCCTGCAAATGTACACTGGCAATGCTTGGCTATTTCTTGAGGTATAGATAATTGAAAATCTTTAATACTTTTTGTATGGCTTTTATATACTATCATGACTTCGAAAACCATTTCTGATATTCCGTCCTCATAAATACACTTTCTCTTGCACTCTTTTACAGTGATATTAGAATGTTCAGGGTTAAGTACCTTTCCTTCAGCAGGGCAGTTATTGCTTGATAAATAGGCTTCATAAGGAAAGATTTGGGATGGAATCAAGACTAGAGAAATGGATGGGAGGGGAAAAGTTGTGCAGATTTACAAAAATAAACACATCTACTTAAGTCCTTTGATAGCAAGCTTTCTGCCTGTCTTCAGGAAGAAAAAGGCAGCTGAGTGATTCATGCATTTACAGATTAGACAGCCATTGGGTCCAAGAATGACCTTTCACTTATAGCTTTACAAATCTATTGGTAAATAAATGAGGGGTTATAGACTGAGGTCAGAGTATGGTGGTCCCCTCCGTGCAAAGTACAACAAGATCCCAATATATACCTGCAACATGTACAAAAAGGAAAAACTAATAATATTAATGATAGCTCACTCTGTTAAGAGTCTCACTTTTGATCAGTGACAGCGCAAAGAGCTTGCAATATGTTGAATATTCCTTGGTAGGAGAGTAACTATAAAATTTAGGGCCCCATAACAAACTTTTAAATGCCCCTTCTTCACATGACATCCCATTTTAATGCTGACTTGTGCAGTGCACAGGGGGGTACATGTACAGAATTTTCGGACTATAGGAAGCACTTTAATATAAATCCTAGATATTAAAGACTATGAAAAGCATGTTTCTTACTAATAAAATCTTCCCTGGTGATGTAGATGAATGGATGGGTCAAGAGTACTGATTTTTGTACTATACAGTTATAGCAGAAAATCTTGGCACCCTTCAAATTTTTCCATAAAATGAATTATTTCAACTGCATATGTTTTGTTATACACATTTATTTCATTTGTGTGTACTGGAACAGCACAAAAAACAGAGAAAAAAAGTGCCATTGGACATAATTTCACACAAAACCCCTAAAATGGGCAGGACAAAATTGTGGGTACCCTCAGCTTAATATTTTGTTACACATCCTTTGTAATAAATGACTACAATCAATCACTTATTATAGCCATCAACAAGCTTCCTACACCTGTCAACTGAAATTTTGGACCACTCTTCTTTTGCAAACTGCTCTAGTTCTCTCATATTTGAAGGGTGCCTTCTCCCAACAGCAATTTTAAGATCTCTCCACAGATGTTCAATAGGATTTAGATCCGGACACTTCAGAACTCTCCAGCCCTTTGATTCCATCTATTTCTGGGTGCTTTTTGAAGTATGTTTGGGGTTATATGACCTAGGACCTAAACCGAGCTATCTGACATTGGGCACTACATTGCGACCTAAAATCCTTTTGTAATTTTCAGATTTCATTATGCCTTGCACACAGTCAAAGCTCCCAGTGCCAGAGGCAGCAAAACAATTCCAAAACATCTTTGAACCTCCACCATATTTGACTGTAGGTACTGTGTTATTTTTTTGTAGGTCTCATTTCATTTTCGGTAAACGGTAGAATGACATGCTTTGCCAAAAATCTCTATCTTGGTTTCATCTGTCCACAAGACACTTCCCAGAAGGATTTTGGCTTACTCACATACATTTTGGAAAATTGCAGTCTAGCTTTTTATGTCTCTGTGTGTCAGCAGTGGGGTCCTCTGGCGTTTCATGTCATAGCATTTCATTTAATTTCATTTCATTCAAATGTTGATTGACAGTTAGTTCGCGCTGACATTGATGCACCCTGAGCCTGCAGGACAGCTTGAATTTCTTTGGAACTTGACTGGGGTTGCTTGTCCACCATCCAGACTACCTTCATCAACTTTTCACTGCCATCCACATCCGGGGAGATTAGCTACAGTGCCATGGGTTGTAAACTTCTTGATTATACTGCGCACAATGGACAAAGAAACATCAAGATCTTTGGAGATGGACTTGTAACCTTGAGATTGTTGATATTTTTCAACAATTTTGGTTCTCAAGTCCTCAGAAAACTTCTCTTCTCCTCTTTCTGTTCTTTCTTCTTTCTGTGTGGCACACACAGACATACAATGCAATGAATGATTCAACTTCACCCCTTTTTATCTAGTTTTGGGTGTGGTTTTCATATTGCCCACACTTGTTATTTGCCACAGGTGAGTTTGAATGAGCATCACAAGCTTGAAACAATATAGGACAGGTGCCAACAATTTTATCCAGCCCATATTTGGGGTTTTATGTGAAATGATGTCCAATTTGCCTTTTTTTCTCTTTTTTTGTGTTGTTCCAATACAAACAAGTGAAGTAAACTTGTGTATAACAAAACATATGTAATTGCAATAATTTTCTGGTAACAATTTCAAGGGTGCCAACACTTTCAGTCTTGACTGTATGTAGAACAGGGAGGTGAAAGTTTAGAGTAAGCTTCTGGTACTGTTTCTATGCAGCATGTGCGTTATAGACAGCTCTGCAGCCCCACACAATGTACACTCAGCAATATACACATACCCACAACTCTTCTGCACTGCACACACTGCTCTGCTGCCAAAACAGTGCATATACACAAACAGCTCTGCTGTACACACCTCTGCTGCATACATACACACAGCCACACATCTCTGCTGCATACATACACACATACCTCTGCTACATATATACATGCAGTTAAACAGCTTTCCTGCATATGGAGCACCCGCCGGGGCCGTGGGGTACCAGGTACCGGGCCGCTTCTTAAAGTGGAAGTGTCACGGCAGCAGTGACCTGGTCCATGGCCCTGGGTGTCCCATGAAAAGGGATGATGAAAAGGGGAAATAAAGTTCATAATATAATGGAGTAACTGTTCGTGACGCCACCCGTGGTATTCAGCAAGGGGTAGCCGATGCTGCAATGCAGATCCTCTGGGATGATGTTAGGGCAGCAATGATGGTTAAGCTCTCCACGCGTAGAGCTGTGTCCCAGTGCAGTTAGGATATTAAAAGTGATGATGGTGGCTGTTGTGGTGAGTGCGGTGCAGGACAGGTGAGGCATGAATGACTCAGATGACACAGCAGGGTGCAGTTTCCAATGCTTTACTCACAGATGCCCGCTTAGTGCCGTTTCCTGCAGGTGAGGGGTCCAGCAAACTCCCAGGTAGATTGGGATGCACCTATCCAGGACTCCCTCCTGTGTGTTCCTCTCCTGGCAGTCTTAGTGTGCTGGTTTCCTCCTCTCCTGCCCAGCACCTTCACAAACAGTGTCCCAAGCCAGCAGCCGCGGACCTTGTCGGGCCATGTCCTCTGATTCCCCTTGTTCCTATATGGCTACCTTTTCTGCGAATGATTGTGGATGTGGCTGAGGTACATTCAGCTACCCCAGCCTCCGGCTTTCTAGCTGAGTTTTGTAGTCCTCCACTAGTCTTAAGGGCTGGTTCCACTACTGCGACCAGGTCCCTCCGTGTCTGAATGCGGGCCCCACGGGTGGCTTCGGCACTCCCCGTGTCTCTATGACCCCTTCTGTCCTCTCAGGAGCTTCCTTCATACTCCCCTCTCAATTCTCTCTCTGCAGCTTTTCTACTGCACTCCTTCTCCTTCTCCGTCTGGGGACAAGCTCCTCACAACTTGAGCTCCCCTTCTAGACTCTTCTCCCTGGTCTCACAGACCACTGCTCTGTCCTCTAAGCTCCTCACCATTCTCTACCTTCCCCACCCACACCCCAACACCCTTTCCTACCCAGCCTGGGATGAGGCCATCCTCCCTAAGGGTACGCCCAGGTGCCCTGACTGAACTGGTGTGTATTGGGTGTGAGTATTAGCGTCCTGGGTAGTGCTCCCTCCTTACCTGAGAGTGGGATACCACACTTCTGGACGAGGTGCAGTACCTCTGTGGCGACAGGACCCTCAGGGGTGCCACACATACATATACATTCACCCACACCTCTTCTGCATACATACACAGTCACACAACTGTATTGCAAACACAGACAGACACACACACCTTAGCAACATACATACACACAGTCACACAGCTCTGCGGCATAAATACACACACACAGTCACACCACAGTGGCACACATCTACAACTAATTAGGACCATTTATTTGATATCCTGTCTAGCTGCCCTAATCTGTGGAATGTAATCAAGGACCTACATCAAAGGGAGATCTATTCAGGTACCATTCTGCTTCCTCTCCTGATGGGGCAGGGAGAGACTGTTTTATTTTTTATTTGTTTGCCGGCTTTTGAGGCCTTTCTCCAGCACAGGTCCCAATAGTGTGTCATCAGTGTATGGTCCATGTGTTCGTTCTTGTGATCAGTGTGTCATCAGTGTATGGTCCTTGTGTCCATTCTTACTATCACTGTGTCATCAGTGTATGGTCCGTGTGTCTACTCTAGGGATCAGTGTGTCATGAGTATATGGTCTGTGTGTCCGTGCTTACTATCAGCATATCATCAGTGTATCATCAGTGTGTCCGCTCTTACTATCAATGTGTTATCAGTGTATGCTCCGTGTGTCCGTTCTTACTATCAGCGTATGGTCCGTGTGTCCTTCTTACTATCAGTATGTCATCAGTGTTTGGTTCATGTGTCAGTTCTTACACTCAGTGTGTAATCATTGTGTGGTCCGTGTGTCCATTCTTATGATCAGTGTATCATCAGTGTATGGCCCGTGTGTCCATTCTTACTATCAGTGTATCATTAGTTTATGGTCAGTGTGCCCATTCTCACTATCATTGTGTCATTAGTGTATGGTCCATGTGTCCGTTCTTATGATCAGTGTGTCATCAGTGTATGGTCTGTGAGTCCATTCTTATTATTAGTGTATCTTCAGTGTATGGCCCGTGTGTCCTTTCTTACTATTAGTTTGTCATCAGTGTATGGTTCGTGTGTCCATTCTAACTATCAGGGTATCACCAGTGGATGGTCAGTGTATCCGTTCTTACTATCATTGTGCCATCAGTGCATAGTCAGTGTGTCCGTTCTTACTATCACTGTGTCATCAGTGTATTCTCCATGTGTCCATTCTTACGATCATTGTGTCATCAGTGTATGGTCCGTGTGTCCATTCTTATGGTCAGTGTGTCATCAGTGTATCATGCATGTGTCCGTTCTTACTATTAGTGTGTCATCAGTGTATGGTCCATGTGTCCGTTCTGATGATCAGTATATTATCAGTGTAAGGTTCGTGTGTTCATTCTTTCTATCAACACGTGTCATCGGTGTATGGTCTGTGTGTTGATTCTTACTATCAGTGTGTCATCAATGTATGATCCGTGTGTCCGTTCTTATGATCAGTGTGGCATCAGAGTATTGTATGTGTGTCCGTTCCATGATCAGTGTGTCATCAGTGTATGGTCCGTGTGTCCATTCTTATTATTAGTTTATCTTCAGTGTATGGTCCGTGTGCCCGTTCTTACTATTAGCTTGTCATCAGTGTATGGTCTGTGTGTCCGTTCCAACTATCAGGGTATCATCAGTGCATGGTCAGTGTGTCCGTTCTTGCTGTCATTGTGTCAGCAGTGTATGGTCCGTGTGTCCGTTCTTACGATCAGTGTGTCATCAGTGTGTCATACGTGTGTCCGTTCTTACTATTAGTGTGTCATCAGTATATGGTTCATATGTCCGTTCTGATGATCAGTGTATCATCAGTGTATGGTCCGTCTGTCCATTATTACGATCAGTAAGTCATCAGTGTATCATACGTGTGTCCATTCTTATGATTAGTGTGTCATCAGTGTATGGTCCGTGTGTCCGTTCTTATGATCAGTGTATCATCAGTGTATGGTCTGTGTGTCTATTCTTACTATAAGTGTGTCATCAGTATATGGCCCATATGTCCGTTCTTACTACCAGTGTGTCATCAGTGTATGGTCCATTTGTCCGTTGTTACTATCAGTGTGTCATCAGTGTATAGTTCATGTGTCCGTTCTTACTATCAGCATGTCATGAGTGTATGGTCCCTATGTGCATTCTTAGCATCAGTGCATGGTCCATGTGTCTGTTCTTACTATCCGTATGTCATCAGTGTGTGATCTGCATGTTGATTCTTACTATGAGTGTCATCAGTGTATGGACCGTGTGTCCGTTCTTATTATCAGTGTGTCATCAGTGTACGGTCCATGTGTCCATTCTTATTTTCTGTATGTCATCTGTCACGACTCTGTTGTCGGGTGTCTCGGGACCAGGGGCTTCATCCCGGTCCCTAACGTTAGGGGCGCTCTAGCTTACCCTGTTCCCCAGAATACTTCTGATGGTGAAGACGGGGGCCACTTACCTTGCATTAGCTTCTGAGTCCACCCTCAATCTGTACCCTTCCCTCACCCAGGGAAAAGAGGAGTAGTAGTGTACCATAATACACCAACCAGACTAACAAGGTAATACGAACAGGGGTAACGAAAAATACCAAACGTACCAATATACTCACACATACAACAGAGAAATGCACCAGGCAGTGGAGCCTGGGGTTAAACCAAAGTAGGAGAAGAAAGTGAATTATCACACACTCAAAACCTAGCAACAGTCACAGATAAATCCATCAACCGCCTTCTCCAATAACCACCAACAACCTCCAGCCATGCAGCAAAAGCTACCTTGAACAATGAGTGCAAGCCAGGGCCTAGTTTATATAGGAGATGGGAGTGGCTAACAGTGCACAGCTGAGAGCCTTAATGCCTCAGGAGTGCTCAACAAAGCAGATTAACCTCTGTGCTGCTAAAATAAAATTACACTGTTTAATAAGAAGGAGAAGTGCTTCTAAGCAGTGCAGGATTAGGAGAAATCAGACGCTGCAGTTTTCTGGTTCCTCTCTGTCATGGTAAATCCGTGAAAGTAGCCCCCCTTCTATGAGGGACCCCTGGAACTTCAGAACTGGGTTTATTAGGGTGTAACACATGAAAAGACCAGATCAGCCTGGCTGGATGAACGTCAGATGCTGGTACCAACATCCTCTCTTCAGGACCGTATCCCTTCCAGTGTACCAGATACTGAAGCGACCGACGAACTAAGCGAGAATCAACGATCTTGGCTATTTGAAATTCCAAATTTCCAGCCACAATGACTGGACATGGTGGTAGTGGTGATGTTACAGAGGACGTATTGTATTTTTTGAGTAGAGATCGATGAAACACATTATGGATACTAAAAGTGAGCCGAAAAGAAAGGCGGAATGCTACGGCATTGACGACGGCCACAATCTTATAAGAACTTCTGAACCTGGGACCCAGTTTCCAAGAGGGAACCTTCAACTTAATCTTCCTTGAGGGCAACCACACCAAGTCACTAACATACAGGTCCAGACCCACCAAATGTCTCCGATCAGCTACACTCTTATATTTGGAACCCATCTTCCTCAAATTGTCAACAACCTCTTGCCATACAGATGTAATTGATGATAAAAATTGTTCTTCTTCAGGTATTCCAGAAGAAGGATTCCAATTAAATGAGCTGAACTGAGGATGAGACTAGCATGCCCCCGAAAACCGGGATTTACCAGTAGACTGATGCCCAATGATTATTTACTGCGAATTCAGCTAGAGGTAAGTAGGTAACCCAATTCTTCTGATTCTCAGACACAAAACACCTAAGATAAGTCTCAAGATTCTGGTTAACCCATTCAATTTTCTCATTGGACTGAGGGTGAAATGCTAAAGAGAACCACAGGTGGATCCCGAAATGAGTGCAAAATGCCCTCCAAAATTTGGAAATAAACTGCACCCCCAGTCAGACACAATATCGGTAAGGATCCCATCTAATTTTACAATCTCACTGATGAAAATTTGCGCCAAGGTCTTGGGGATAGGTAAAGCAGGTACGCATACCAATATGTAGACTGTGACCTCGCGGGCAGGTCCTCTCTCCTTCTTACTTGTGTGTCCCTTGTCTAGCACATTCTATTTATCTGTCTATATTTTCCTTTTCATATTAAAGCGCCAGGAATAATGGCGCTATATAAATGTAAATAATAATAATAATAATAATGAAAATTTGCGCCAGGCTTGGGATAGTAAGCAGTACGCAATAAATGTGACATTTTACTGATCTGTCACCACCAAATTCAGTATTACCTGCCTACACTGTAATCAGTAATAAAATTGACCTATAAATGAATCCAAAATCTACTGGGATTCGCTAATGGTTGGAGAGGCCCAGACGGATGAGTATGGGAGGTTTTAGAATGTTCACAGACTCTGCAGGCGGCTACATACTCCCAAATTACTTCTAATGGTGAAGATGCCAGGGCCACGTACCTTGCCTTACTATTAGTGTGTCATAGTGTATGGTCCGTGTGTCTGGTTTACTATGTGTCATCAATGTATGGTCAGAGTGTCCGTCCGTCTTGTCATCAGTGTAGGTCCTTGTGTCCATTCTATCAGTGTCTCATCAGTGTATGGTCCATGTGTCGTTTACTACCGTATTCATCAGTTGGTCGTGTTTCGTTCTTACTATACGTATGTCATCAGTGTATGGTCTGTGTGTCCGTCTACTATCAGTGTGTGATCATGGTATAGTCCATGTGTCCGTTCTGTCATGTGTCCATCTTACTATCATTTAGTAATTAGTGTAGGTCCATGTGTCCATTTACTATCATTGTGTCATCAATGTAGGTTAGTGTATCCTTCTTGTCATCAGTGTATAACTATTGTCCATTCTATCAGTCCTCATCAGTGTGCGGTCCATGTGTCGTTCTTTACTATCAGTATGTCATCAGTGTAATGGCTGTATGTTCATTCTATCAGAGTCTCATCAGTGCACGGTCCGTGGTCCATTCTTACTATCCAATATGTCATCATGTATGGTCTGTGTGTTCATTCTATCAGTGTCTCATCCAGTGTACGATCCGTGTGTCCGTTCTTTTCAGTGTCATTATGTGAGGTCCGTGTGATCATTTTTGCTATCATGTGTGTCATCAATGTATGGTCGGTGTGTCCATTCTTGTCATCAGTGTATCGTCTGTGTGTCTGTTCTTACTATCAGTGTGACTTTTTGTATGGTCTGCGTGTTTGTTTTTACTATCAGCGTGTCATCAATATATGGTCATGTGTCCGTTCTACTATCAGTGTATCATCAGTATATGGTCGGTGTGTCTGTTCTACTATAGTGTGTCATCAGTGTACATCTGTCTGTCTGTTTTTACTATCAATGTGTCATTAGTGTAGGTCTGTGTGTCCATTCTTACTATAGTGTGTCATCAGTGAATGCTCCGTGTATCCGTTCTTATGATCATGTGTCATCAATGTATGGTCAGAGTGCCGTTCTTACATCAGTGTATGGTCAACATGTCCGTTCTTATATCAGTGTGTCATCAGTGTATGGTCAGTATGTCCTTCTTACTTCAGTGTATGTCCGTGTGTCTGTTCTGTGTGTCATCAGTGTCTCGTCTGTGTGTTAATTCTTACAATCAGTGTGTCATCAGTGTATTCTCCGTGTGTCCATTCTTACGATCATTGTGTCATCAGTGTATGGTCAGAGTGGCCGTTCTTACCATCAGTGTATGGTCAATGTGTCCGTTCTTACTATCAGTGTGTCATCAGTGTATGGTCAGTATGTCCATTCTTACTATCAGTGTATGGTCCGTGTGTCTGTTTTGTGTGTGTCATCAGTGTATTCTCCGTGTGTCCATTCTTACAATCATTGTGTCATCAGTGTATGGTCAATGTGTCCGTTCTTACTTTCAGTATGTCATCAGTGTATGGTCAATGTGTCCTTTCTTACTATCAGTGTGTGATCAGTGTATGGTCAATGTGTCCGTTCTTACTTTCAGTATGTCATCAGTGTATGGCCCCGTGTGTTCATTCTTACTATCAGTGTGTCATCTGTGTATGGTCCGTGTGTACAGTCATGGCCAAAAGTTTTGAGAATGACACAAATATTATATTTTCACATGATCTGCTGCCCTCTGGTTTTTATGTGTGTTTGACAGATGTTTTTATCACAGACAGAAATATAATAATTGCAAACATATGAGTAACAAAAGCTTATATTGACAGTTAGAATGAGTTAATGCAGCAAGTCAATATTTGCAGTGTTGACCCTTCTTCTTCAGGACCTCTGCAATTCTCCCTGGCATGCTCTCAATCAACTTCTGGACCAAATCCTGACTGATAGCAGTCCATTCTTGCACAATCAATGCTTTCATTTTGTCAGAATTTTTAGGTTTTTGTTTGTCCACCCGTCTCTTGATGATTGACCACAAGTTCTCAATGGGATTAAGATCTGGGGAGTTTCCAGGCCATGGACCCAAAATCTCTATGTTTTGTTCCCTGAGCCATTTAGTTATCACCTTTGCTTTATGGCAAGGTGCTCCATCATGCTGGAAAAGGCATTGTTGATCGCCAAACTGCTCTTGGAGGGTTGGGAGAAGTTGCTCTTGGAGGACATTCTGGTACCATTCTTTATTCATGGCTGTGTTTTTAGGCAAGACTGTGAGAGAGCCGATTCCCTTGGCTGAGAAGCAACCCCACACATGAATGGTTTCAGGATGCTTAACAGTTGGCATGAGACAAGACTGGTGGTAGCGCTCACCTTGTCTTCTCCGAATGAGGCATTTTCCTGATGTCCCAAACAATCTAAAAGGGGATTCATCAGAGAAAATAACTTTAACCCAGTCCTCAGCAGTCCACTGCCTGTACCTTTTGCAGAATATCAGTCTGTCCATGATGTTTTTTCTGGAGAGAAGTGGCTTCTTTGCTGCCCTCCTTGAGACCAGGCCTTGCTCCAAGAGTCTCCGCCTCACAGTGCATGCAGATGCACTCACACCTGCCTGCTGCCATTCCTGAGCAAGCTCTGCACTGCTGGTAGCCCGATCCCGCAGCTGAAACACTTTTAAGAGACGGTCCTGGCGCTTGCTGGTCTTTCTTGGGCACCCTGGAGCCTTTTTGGCAACAATGGAACCTCTCTCCTTGAAGTTCTTGATGATGCGATAGATTGTTGACTGAGGTGCAATCTTTCTAGCTGCGATACTCTTCCCTGTTAGGCCATTTTTGTGCATTGCAATGATGACTGCACGTGTTTCTTTAGAGATAACCATGGTTAACAGAAGAGAAACAATGATGCCAAGCACCAGCCTCCTTTTAAAGTGTCCAGTAGTGTCATTCTTACTTAATCATGACAGATTGATCTCCAGCCATGTCCTCATCAACACCCACACCTGTGTTAATGGAGCAATCACTGAAAAGAGGTTAGCTGGTCCTTTTAAGGCAGGGCTGCAATGATGTTGAAATGTGTTTTGGGGGATAAAGTTCATTTTCTAGCCAAATATTGACTTTGCAAGTAATTGCTGTTAAGCTGATCACTCTTTATAACATTCTGAAGTATATGCAAATTGCCATTAGAAAAAGTGAAGCAGTAGACTTTGTAAAAATTAATATTTGTGTCATTCTCAAAACTTTTGGCCATGACTGTACGTTCTGTGTGTAATCAGTGTATCGTCTGTGTGTCCATTCTTACTATCAGTGTGTCATCTGTGTGTGGTCCGTGTGTACGTTCTGTGTGTCATCAGTGTATCGTCTGTGTGTCCATTCTTACTATTAGTGTGTCATCAGTGTTTTTAATGGATGGATAAAGAAATAAATTATAAAACTTCTCCTATACTTTGCAATGCTAAACACGTACAGCACACAGATGCCATCCACGTGCTGTACATGATTTTCACAGACCCATAGACTTGTATTGGCCCTTGTCATTCGTGCTGCCAGTAAAAAACGGATAAGTCTCTATGAGTTTTGCATGGACACACAGTCTGTGAATTAACATGGGCATGTGCACAGCACCATAGACTATAATGGATATGTGTTCTATCCGAGAAACACGGATGTCTGTATGAGTCCTAACTCAAATATATATGGCCATTTTGAAACTTCGACCTTTCTCCAAAATGTAGCAACATTAAATTGTTGTATGTAGCCATTTTATATGTCACGCTCATGATACTAAGAGATATTTCAAATTACTTGGTGCCACAAAAATATTTTATAGCAAGGTGCATAAGAAATCTTACTGTAGCCAGAAGTGTGATGGAAAGTAGCATTTTTCTGCCACATCAGTAGGTTGTAAAAATGTCATTGCGGCACTTTATATGCAGTCACAATTAGGCTTTACTGTCTGAGCCCACTCCATTTTTCTGCACCATGCTTTGTAGAGGAGGCACCATCTCCCACCAGAGCTGCTGTCCTCACAGCCGCTGTCCGGGTCCAGCTACACCAGCATGTGGGAAAGTGACGGGTGGTACATACAGTACAGTAGCATGTCATTAGATAATAGTAGCGCTGGTGAACTTGGAAAACATTGTGCCACCTGGTGGCAGCTGCCAAGATTCTAAAATAAATGGAATATTATTCCAAAATATAGCAAAATTGCTCTAATAAATACCAAATTATGAAAAAAAAATATTCTGAATTATTGGACAGGTACAGAAAGGTGAAGTATATGAAGCCCCATTGTAAGAGTAGAGATTCTTCCTGAAAATAGAGGAAAATAAGCGAACAATCAGTCAATACTACTGTTTATCACCATTTATCAGTGCAGTGCTGGACACAAGAGCCAAATGATAAAATGTTTGGAATTATTGATACAGTGTGGGAGTAAAGAAATTTCTGGCAAGAAGGCATATTCCTTCCATAAACTACAGACTACATATAGTAATTTATACTGTACGACCGTTCA
Organism: Oophaga sylvatica; assembly: GCA_033576555.1. Taxonomy (NCBI): domain Eukaryota; kingdom Metazoa; phylum Chordata; class Amphibia; order Anura; family Dendrobatidae; genus Oophaga; species Oophaga sylvatica. Next base: position 736,324,260 of record JARQOD010000001.1, read on the forward strand.
TACTGATATTATTGTTTTCTTATTCATGTCCTTTTTTATTTTTTTCACATTCACCTCTCTTGGTGTACTTTTACAAAATCTCAGGCAGACCCTTTAAATATCTGATGCAATTCTTTTATTAATTACGGCTAAAAATAATTTTACTTGGGTTTTATAAAAAATGTTTTTGTCAGATGGAGAATGCGTTAACTGAGTTTCCGTCAGGTAGCCCACTATGGCGGTCTGACGGGAAACTTGTAACTCTTTTATCTGAGCTCATCTCAGCTGATTTATGACCACAGACCACGCTCATTACATGAGTGGATGGACTAATAATTGCTTTTGATCCTTTTCAGCATGACCACTGAGTAGTATAATGAGAAGGCAGTTTTATCTCTATATGTTACTGGTTTTGCTTGACATCAGGTGTAGTTCATATATTATCAAACTCTGTACTGATTAGAGTTTAACGTTCCCCCCAAGAAGCAATGCGTTACCGATGGTATCTGGTGTAACTGTCCAGCCGCAGCTTTTACTGGATTCCGTTTTCTACTAGAAATCTCTAGATTTCCCTTCTGAATAATATCTTTTCAATAGAGGATGATTGTCATGTGAGATTTATTAACAAATATTACAAAATATATCCCTTTTGTCGCATCTTTCCATAGTGATATAGGATACAGGTCTATGCAGCGGAGTATATAGAAGAAAGGGGGCACCATAACAAAGTTGAAGATGGGCTCCTATTATAGCATTTGTTCATTCCACTTTGCACACAAGTGCTTTTCATATACACCCTTAGGATTATTGCCCTACAATCCTATTTGTTAACATTGCTGAAAATCTTCTGAGATTCATCCAGAAAATTTGGACGATCTTTTTCAAATTTTCATCAGATTTTCATCCATGTATCATCCGTGTGTCCGGTTTTTACGTCTGTGTAACATCCGTGTGGCATCCATGTGCAATCTGTTTTCAGACAACTACATTAAAACATGTACATACAGTCTCCTGGGTTCATAATAAAAATCTAGCAAAAGGAAATACTGGAAAGATTATAAGCGCTATAGAGTCTTATTCGAGAGGAAACAGAGAGACCGAAAAGCAATATATGAACACTTGGGGGGGTTGTAAGAGTCATAACCCATATACAAGCCTCCAAAAAGGCTTCTGAAGATCCACGATGTGGAGAAACTTATGAGGTTGGAAATGAGTGGGTTAAAATGTACGCTGCCAAAGGTCCAGAGATGAGCAGGAGACCAGAATGGTAGAAATGTGGTTTATTAGTCGACGCGTTTCGAAGTGACACTGTACTGATCATTGTGGTTTGTCCTGATGAAGAAGTGGGTCACTTCGAAACGTGTTGACTAATAAACCATGTTTCTACCATTCTGGTCTCCTGCTCATCTCTGGACCTTTGGCAGCGCACATTTTAACACACTCATCTCCAGCCTCACAAGTGTAATAAAAATCTATCAGTAAAAATTGGATGCCACTCGAAGGGTGTATCTGATTTTTTTCTCACACCCATAGATATGATTGTGTGAGTCTCATCCAAGACTCGCATGAAAGTAGCGCATGCCGTGATTTTTTTTTCTCACGGACACACAGACCAAGAGAAAAATTGCTCATCTGAACAGTCCTATTGAACAACATGGGTCAGTGTGCACACTTGCATGAGCCACTAAGGCTGGAGTCACACACACCGAGTAAAAAATCTGACCGTTTTAGTCGGTCGATAATCGGATTAAAATTTCATGAACATTGATGCGACTAGCATCCGATTTTTTGTAGTTGATGCGATTTAGTCGCATCTGACCGTAGTTGTCACATCCGATTTACATCCGAATTGCGAGAATTTCTCGCAGGCTTGCAAAAATGACATATAATGGATCCAAAAGAATAGTATTTAAATCACAATAGAAAGAATAGATATATACACATAGAACACATATATATATATACACATGTCATTGTGACATGTGTATATATATTTATAGTTCCTAGACTTCTACATACTGTAATAGCCGCTAATTCAATTGCCGGCTTTTGTGAAATCACAGAAGCCGACATGAAATGATACATTGTTTACACACAGTTAACCATGTCATTTCCTGTATTTTGATATATGGTTTGAACTTACAATTACATAAGTGTATGTGTACAAAATTTCAGACATGTAGGGGTTAATTAAAGGTGTAAATTCGTTGTAAAAAAATGTGTCAAATCTCTAATTAGATTTGCCCTTTCTGGGGTGTCTGGGGGCAGATGTCAGTAGCCAGGGGGGGCACAAAAAAAATGTACCCTCCCTAGGCTATTATTATCTGCCCCCACTCGCTTGCTTTGTCTGTCTGGTGGAGAAAATACAGCGGGAACCCCCGCATTTTTTTTACAACGAATTTACACCTTTAATTAACCCCTACATGTCTGAAATTTTGTACACATACACTTATGTAATTGTAAGTTCAAACCATATATCAAAATACAGGAAATGACATGGTTAACTGTGTCTAAACAATGTATCATTTCATGTCGGCTTCTGTGATTTCACAAAAGCCGGCAATTGAATTAGCGCCTATTACAGTATGTAGAAGTCTAGGAACTATAAATATATGTATATATATATGTCACAATGACATATATATATATATATATATATATATATGTATTCTATGTGTGTATATGTATTGTTTCTATTCTTTAATAAAGCTGTCAGTGTGATTTTACAGTATAGCTGGGGATGAATTGCCGGCCTTTCTAAAGGACACCGGTGCGATTTAATCGCAACTCACAGGTGCGGTTTGTTTGTAATCAGATTTTTCAGCGCTCCCATTGACTTGCATTGGCGATAGTCGACCCACAATCGGTGACAATCGCAGCATGCTGCAATTGCACTCGGACGTTTAAAACGGACCACAAAAAATCTGATACTGGGAGCTGCTCCATAGATTAACATAGGTCCGACTGCAATGCGATATTTCATCGCATTGCAGTCGTCCGATTTTGTCGCTAGTGTGACCCCAGCCTAAGGTGGATTTACACAGTCAAACTTAAATGACTACCAGTTGCTACACATTTGCCAATCAGCAGCTATTTAATAGAATTTTTAGACTGGCAGGCCGCATTTAATAGGAACGATCAGTAATGGATCGTTCAGTGGGCATAGGCTTTCATTATTCTCGGCAGCACAAGTACTGTTTACACAAGACAAGGTGCTGCCTAAACCGATGATCTTTTAAGCCAAGTAAAAGATCATACTTAATGAGCGAGAGGTTTGTTTATTCGTCGGGTTATCTGCAGCCTGGTTAGACAGAAAAAGAGTATTCCTAGGAGTGCTCGTTTATGATAACTGCAGTATATACGCACCTTTAGTACAATTATTTGGCTCAATAATCACAACATTATTTACCATGCTCCATATGTTCCTCCTGAATCTGGCATATTGCTTCTTACCTTTCAAATCAGATGAGACTTAGTCCAATGACCAAGAATTTTCCAAGCGGAAGGGACCCTAAAATACTCCCCAGATGGAAAGTCAAAAGAAGGACAGCACTTAAAATGTAAGAGCCTGGTTTGATTCCAGTGGTTATGTGTGACAGTCTGAAATCCAGAGCACTTGGGGGTGAGAGCCACCGATGTCAGAAAAGTATATATCCCTTTGAAGCAAGACAGCAAGCAGCATTTTGCTTGAATTAGAGAATTGGCACATGTTAAATGTCCAGCAGAGAGCTTCAATCCAGAAGGGAATTGTAACATTCACAGACTTATTCCACATATGTTCGGCCTCAATCTTTCATATAGTCACTTTAATAGGAAAAGAAGTGTGCAGAATGCATCACAACAAAATACTGAGGAATTATTTGTTGTATGGTTTATTACATGTTGGACTCAGATTAAAATTCTGATATTCATCTATTATTGTAACAAATCTTCAAAACTCAGTTGCTAGAATGGAATACTCGCATTGTACACATGGTATATTGATGTCTGGTCACAACGTGCATGCTACACATTTAGCAGTATAAGTGAAAAACCAAAGCAGAAATAGCTAATATGGCCAAATAAGGAGTCACACTCCAAAATAGATCCAAAAAACTAAAAAGCCCCTTAATCTCATATACAAATGCAATAAATCATTTTATTATTAGTGATGAACATGCTCGGATAAGTCATTATCCGAGCACGCTCAAGTGCTAACCGAGTGTCTTTGGCGTGCTCGAATACTATGTTCAAGTCCTCGAATCTGCATGTCTCACGGCTGTGCGACAGCCAAAACATATGCCTGTTTGTTAGGCAATCCCTGCATGTGTTTTAGCCGTCGAACAGCCGTGAAACATGCAGCCGCAGGGACTCAAACATATTATTCGAGCACACCGAAGACACTCGGTTAGCACTCGAGCATGTTCAGATAACACCTTACCCGGGTACGTTCGCTCATCACTATTTATTATGTAACACAAGAAGATTGGATTATTGTGCTAATCTGTTTTCCCCTAGTCCAACAGCAGCACAATATGGGGTTACCATGTTCCTGCGCGCTAAAGGGACAAAGTGGAATATTTAATGATTTTTAGTAGTCCCACCCCCTCATCTCCCCAGGATAAAGGGGGAAGCATCCCTGAAGCCATCAGTTTAATAGCATGACATAAATAACACATAATTTACAGGGTGGGAGCCTTGTGCTGCTGTTGGACTAGGGGAAAACAGATTAACACAATAATCCAATCTTCCCCTAAGTCCACAGCAGCACAATGGGATCTAGCACGTATTTTTTATTTGGAGGGATTGAAACTGAGTCTAGAATAGATCTGGCAAAGGTGGTAGATAGAGCAGAGGAAGCTTCTAACCTATAGTACTTAAAGAAGGTCATCGTGGTCGACCACGTAGCTGAGCGACATATGTGGTCAATAGATACAGAATCCTTCTCAACCTGATTAGTAGATACTGTCCTAATTGAATGGGCAGCGATGAACTGGGGAGATGGAACGTTGGCATTTTGATAGCACAACCTAATACAATCACAAATCCATCTCGAAAGGGAAGGCTTTGAGGCCTTTTTCCCCTTGAACTTTCCTGAATGAAGTACCAGGAGGTTCTCATCTCTGAATGCCCGAAATCTTTCAAGTTAAATTTTTAGACATCTTATGATGTCCAGAGTAGAGAGATCTTCTTCCTGGGATGATGTGGCTTCAGGAACACAAGCTGGAAGAGAGATCATTTGATTCAGATTTCCTGATGATTGAATTTTTGGTCTGAAGTAAGAAGAAGTCTCAAATTGACCCTATCCTGTGTGAACACGGTGTAGGGATCCCTGGAGGACATAGCCTGTAGCTCACTCACTTTTTTAGTCAAGGTGACTGCTAGCATAAGAACAGTCTTGAGGGTCAGGAATTTCAATT
>JARQOD010000001.1:736329737-736379274 GCA_033576555.1 Oophaga sylvatica
GGTTGCAAACAATATAGAAGTACACAAACGGGCCTTTCACAGCTACTGAACAGTTGTGTGCAGTGTTTACTGTAGTCAGAGGTTTTCATTTTTGGAGTGCAGATCCCGCTCCAGTTAGTTCTTCAACCACTGCTGCTTGTACTCTGCTGAGCATGTCTCACTGCCTCATCCTTGACCTTTTTCTCTAATTGTTGCTGCTACATTCTATTTCAAATAATTCAAATCTATTAGTGTGACGTGCTTCCATCCGTATCCAATACATTGGTTGCAAACACTATACAAGTACACAAAGGAGCCTTTCAGAGATAGTGAACAGTTGTGTGCAGTGTTCTCTCTAGTCTGTGAGGTTTTTTTTTTTTTGAGTGCAGATCACGCTCCAGTTAGTTCTTGAACCACTGCTGCTTGTACTCTGCTGAGCGTGTCTCACTGCCTCATCCTTGACATTTTTCTCTAATTGGTGCTGCTCCATTCTATTTAAAAAAAACTAATCTATTAGTGTGACGTGCTTCCATCCGTATCCAATACATTGGTTGCAAACAATATAGAAGTACACAAACGGGCCTTTCACAGCTACTGAACAGTTGTGTGCAGTGTTTACTGTAGTCAGAGGTTTTCATTTTTGGAGTGCAGATCCCGCTCCAGTTAGTTCTTCAACCACTGCTGCTTGTACTCTGCTGAGCGTGTCTCACTGCCTCATCCTTGACATTTTTCTCTAATTGGTGCTGCTCCATTCTATTTCAAATAACTCAAATCTATTAGTGTGATGCGCTTCCATCCGTATATAATACATTGGTTGCAAACAGCCTTTTTGTTAAGGTACAGTATTATATCGACATTGTACAGGTGTCGCTATTCAGTCTGATAACTAGATATCATTCAACTTTTCTATCAGTTGTCGTTGTTTCAGCAAAACTTGCAGGTATATATTTAGCTATTGTGACTATGCACTATTGACTTTAACAAGTGTGAGGCAGTGACCGGGATCGTTTACGAGGGACGTTATATTTCCCCCAGAATGTGTACAGAGACCTATTAAAGCCATTGGAGTGCATTGCAGTCACACACACAGCTGCGGCTGCAATGCAGGAATGAAGGTGAGCAATGACCTAGTCAGACTATCTAGCTAAGGCAGATTAAGTAAAATCCGGCAGGGCCTTCATTTCTTGGAGGAGGTCACAGGAGGCAGTGGGGCGGCCTCCTCCCTCCAAGCCGGGTTTTCCAGTGGCTTTTGCCACAGGTCTTTAAAATTCCTGCACTAAGGATTAGTGTGGTGCTATGTTGGGACCCTGCGAGGAGCATAGCAGGAAAGCTCCACAGGATTGTGTGTAGCTGAACCCACGCCTGGTACGGCTCTGCACCTGTCAGGCTCTGTTCGGCCCGGCGCGGCCGTTGTTCCCGGCAACCAGTGTTTATGAACTGATGTTATCCCGGCTGCGTACCGGAGGACTTTGCCTGTTTTACCCGTGAGTTGCTGAATAAAAGCTGTTTATGTTGGACTTGCTTGGGTCACTGCCTCAGTTACTGCACGATGTGAACACCGCCGCCTTACAATTGGTTGGAGAATGCGGGCATTGTGACTGAGGTATACCCCACCGGCAGCTTCATGACCCCAATCCGGCCGGCCACTTTTCAGCCTCAACCCGTGGACAAAATGGAGGAGCTGGTAAAGCAGCTGGTAATTACACAACAGCAGCAGCTGCAGTCTCAGCGACAACAGCAACAGCACAATGAGCAACAGCAGCTATTGTACCAGCAGCAGCAAAAAACAAACGAACTGTTGCTACAACAGATTTCTGCACTGCGGGAGACCTCGACAGCACCAGCCCCTGAACGTCGCGAGGCCCGAGACAGGGTTCGCTCAGCGTTGAGGAAGATGGGACCGGAGGACGACGTGGAAGCTTTCATGACAATTCATGAGCGCACAGCGGAGCGGGAAAACCTACCCGCCGGCCAGTGGGCAGAAGTAGTAGCTCCGTTTTTGGTCAGCGATGCACAAAAGGCCTACTTCGATCTCAGTCGGGAGGACGCCCAGGACTACCAGAGGCTCAAAGGTGAGATCCTTGCCCGACTGGGGGTTAATACATACGTGAGGGCTCAGCGTGTATTTTCATGGGCCTATGTGGAGACACGACCCGCGCGGTCTCAGGCTTATGACCTCCTGCAGCTGGTAAAGAAGTGGCTCCAGCCAGAGACTTTGTCCCCAGCCCAGATGGTGGAGAGGGTGGTGGTTGACCGGCTGGTAAGGACTCTGCCGGCTGCTATCCAACGATGGGTGGGGCAAGGCGACCCCGGCACACTCGACCAGGTAGTCAGTTTGATTGAGCGCTACTCGGCCACTCAAGACTTTATTCGATACTCCGCCCCCTCTCGGCTGTCACGCCGATCCCTGCCAACCCAGGAATCGGGAAAGGGGTCGCGTCCCTCTGCTGGGGACAGTCAGCACCGTACCCGTGCTGAAGGGGAACCCCGGAGTGAGAGTGGCAGGAGACCGGTTCCCTCCCAAACTGTCATAAGACCTAACAGTACCTCCACCCTTAGGTGCTGGCAGTGTCAGGGACCAGGACATGTGATGGCTAATTGTCCCCTGACTACGGAACCCATGGACTGCGGTTATAGCCACCGGGTCTCAATGTATGCCCAGACCGTCTGCACAGCAACCCTCGACCCCCAGGACAGTGAACTCCAACTATGCCAGATACTGGTTAATGGGTACCCTACGGAGGCTCTCCTGGACTCAGGGAGCCTTGTGACTCTGGTACATGGGTCACTGGTGGCAGGAGACAACCCCAGCGGACGGCAGGTCGGGGTTGTATGTATCCATGGGGACCTCCGAGAGTATCCAATTACGGAGGTAGTGTTGTCCACGCCATGTGGAGACATAAAACATGTGGTGGGAGTGGTAAAAAATCTTCCCTATGGGTCTGTGTTAGGAAGAGACTTGCCCCTGTTCTGGACTCTGTGGAAAAACAAAATCCATTCTCCCCTGGTAAAATGTATTACAGATGCTCTACCCGACGAACCTGCCGTAGGGGTGTCCCATATAGGGATAGAGTGTGACCCCGATAGGTTTCCCTTAGAGGTTCTGGCAGGAGAGGTGGAGGAGACCGCATCGATTCCCAAGCTGGAAGTGTCCAGGGCCACGTTTGGGACAGCTCAGCTACAAGATCCCACCCTGACTCAGGCGCGGGAAAGGGTGTTAGAGGTAAACGGCGTAGCCCAACAGCCCAATGCAGATACGGTATTTCCACGCATGGTAGTCAGTGGTGAGTTGCTTTATAGGATAGATAAAATCAGGGACGAGGTTGTGGAACAGTTGGTAGCACCTCGGTCGTATCGTAGGGTGATTCTAGATTTGGCACACTCACACTTGCTGGGGGCCACTTAGGGGAAAAAAAAACTCTAGAACGTATCTTGCAGCGGTTCTTTTGGCCGGGAGTGTACGCGGAGGTCAAAAGGTACTGCGAATCCTGCCCCGAATGTCAATTGACCTCACCCACTGCAAGTTTCCGTAGTCCATTGGTACCCCTGCCAATAATAGAGGTACCTTTTGAACGGATTGCAATTTATTTGGTAGGGCCCATTGTAAAATCCGCCCGTGGCCACCAACACATACTGGTGGTCGTCGACTATGCTACCCGGTACCCGGAGGCTATACCACTACGCCACACCTTGGCAAAACTTATTGCCCGAGAATTGTTTGCCATGTTCTGTCGCCTGGGACTACCTAAGGAGATCCTGACGGATCAGGGGACCCCCTTTATGTCCAAAGTGACAAGAGAACTGTGCAAACTGCTAAAAATTAAACAATTGCGCACCTCGGTGTACCACCCTCAAACCGACGGGTTAGTAGAACGGTTCAATAGAACCCTCAAGTCCATGTTAAAAAAGGTAATTTCTAAGGATGGAAGGGATTGGGACATGTTGCTACCCTATTTGATGTTCGCTGTACGTGAGGTACCCCAGGCTTCCACAGGGTTCTCTCCCTTTGAGTTATTGTACGGCAGACACCCTAGGGGTCTGTTGGACGTAGCCAAAGAGACGTGGGAACAAGAGCCGACTCCCCATAAGAGTATAATTGAACACGTGGCTAGTATGCAGGACCGGATCGCGGCGGTCATGCCCATCGTGAAAGAACATCTGTTAGATGCCCAGGCAACCGAGAGGCACACATATAATAAAAGAGCCAGAGTCAGGTCTTTTAACAAGGGCGATCGGGTATTAGTACTGGTACCCACAGCCGAGAGTAAACTCATGGCCAAGTGGCAAGGGCCATATGAGATTCGAGAAAAGGTGGGGGAGGTAAATTACCGGGTGTATCAGCCCGGAAGGAGGAAACCTGAACAGATTTACCATGTAAACCTGCTAAAGCCTTGGAAAGATCGAGAGTGTTTAGTTACAGACATCACCCCGGGCATATCACCAGAGAGTTCTCTACCTTCAGTCAGGGAAGCATCCAAGGGGGAGGTCAGGATAGGTGATGCCCTCACTAAACAGCAGCGACGGGAGGCTCGCTCCCTGGTGCAAAACAATACCGACGTGTTCTCAGAGCTACCAGGTAGGACTACGGTTATCCAACATGACATTGTCACCGAACCTGGGGTAAGGGTGCGAATAAGACCGTACCGGGTGCCCGAAGCCCGGAGGCAAGCCATTTCGGCTGAGGTAAAACAAATGCTTCAGTTAGGCGTCATAGAGGAATCACGGAGTGAGTGGGCTAGCCCCATTGTACTGATTCCGAAGCCAGATGGAACGTTACGCTTCTGTAATGATTTCCGGAAATTAAATGAAGTGTCAAAGTTCGACCTTTATCCAATGCCCCGGGTGGACGAGCTGATTGAGAGACTGGGGCAGGCCCAGTACTTTACCATGCTCGATCTCACCAAGGGTTATTGGCAGGTACCTCTCACAGATTCGGAGAAGGAAAAGACCGCCTTCGTAACTCCGGAGGGTCTATTTCACTATGTGGTCTTACCTTTTGGGTTACATGGGGCCCCGGCTACATTTCAGAGATTGATGGACATAGTGCTCAAGCCTCATCAGGAATACGCGTCCGCGTATCTAGATGATATAATCATATTTAGCACCGACTGGCAAACGCACCTAACACACGTACAAGCGGTGCTGGATTCTCTCAGAGCCGCGGGGTTAACAGCAAACCCCAAAAAATGTCCGATAGGCCTGGAGGAAGCTCGATATTTGGGGTATGTGATAGGCCGAGGAGCTATCAAGCCCCAAATCAGTAAAATTGAGGCCATAAAAAACTGGCCTAAACCATCGAGTACAAAACAGGTGAGGGCGTTCATTGGCATCCTTGGGTATTACCGCCGGTTTATACCTAATTTTGCCGGGCAAACGGCAGCCCTAACCGATCTCTTGAAAGGAAAGAAAACGGTAATGGTTCGGTGGAACCCTCAGGCAGAAGAAGCCTTTCAGTCCATGAAGTTGGCCCTATGTGGACAGCCGGTCCTCATCAGCCCCAACTTCAATGAAACCTTCATTGTACAGACAGATGCCTCGGAGGTAGGACTAGGGGCGGTGTTGTCACAAAAAGTGAATGGTGAAGAGCACCCGGTCACCTACTTGAGTAGAAAACTTGTCCCAGCAGAGAAAAACTATAGCGTAGTAGAGAAGGAGTGTTTGGCTATTAAGTGGGCCTTGGAATCACTACGTTATTATTTACTCGGGCGTCAGTTCCGCTTTGTGATGGACCACTCACCCTTGGTATGGATGAGGAATGCAAAGGAGAGGAATGCGCGAGTCACCAGGTGGTTCCTGTCACTGCAAAATTTCAGTTTCTCAGTAGAACATCGCCCGGGGAAGTTGCAAGCAAACGCGGATGCCCTGTCCCGGGCACCCTGTATGGTGGCAAATGTTCAACCCCACAAGTTTGAACAGAGGGGGGGATATGTAAGGCAGTGACCGGGATCGTTTACGAGGGACGTTATATTTCCCCCAGAATGTGTACAGAGACCTATTAAAGCCATTGGAGTGCATTGCAGTCACACACACAGCTGCGGCTGCAATGCAGGAATGAAGGTGAGCAATGACCTAATCAGACTACCTGGCTAAGGCAGATTAAGTAAAATCCGGCAGGGCCTTCATTTCTTGGAGGAGGTCACAGGAGGCAGTGGGGCGGCCTCCTCCCTCCAACCCGGGTTTTCCAGTGGCTTTTGCCACAGGTCTTTAAAATTCCTGCACTAAGGATTAGTGTGGTGCTATGTTGGGACCCTGCGAGGAGCATAGCAGGAAAGCTCCACAGGATTGTGTGTAGCTGAACCCACGCCTGGTACGGCTCTGCACCTGTCAGGCTCTGTTCGGCCCGGCGCGGCCGTTGTTCCCGGCAACCAGTGTTTATGAACTGATGTTATCCCGGCTGCGTACCAGAGGACTTTGCCTGTTTTACCCGTGAGTTGCTGAATAAAAGCTGTTTATGTTGGACTTGCTTGGGTCACTGCCTCAGTTACTGCACGGTGTGAACACCGCCGCCTTACACAAGGTAATGCATGAGTTTTGTTACAGATTCTCATTTTTACATGATGGACCTTTATGATATGGGTTGTTAAATTTGTAATTAAATATGTATTTTTTGAAATGACACAAATATAAGTAATGTTGAAGAGGACTAGTCCTACATCCATTGTTTGCACAATATTACAGGTGTACATCACGTCCCTTAATCAACAATGGATTATTAAATTTACTTGTATGCTTTTATTTAAAAGCCAAGAACACCGAAGGCTAACCTTCGCACTGCAGCTGTTGTCAAAGTTCAACCCACATTATGCACTTCCAACATTGCAGCATTTGAGGCATGATGTGAGTTGGATTTGTCTAAGTTATGGAGTGACAAGGTTCACCATCAGTACCCTATAGCATAAGTAGGCTTTTGTGTTAGCATTTGTGTTCGACATGTGGATATCTGCAGTAATATGTCACAATTATTTTGTTACAGATTTGTGACAAAGACTAATAATTTTATGGTTTTAAAGGTGACGTTTCACTTGTTTACAGCTTAGAAATAAGGGTGTAGCCTCTTATCTATGTGTAGCAGTAGCCACTTTAACATGTCATGTTTTTTTCAACATGTGTAGCTACCTAGCAGTAATTTTTGCCGGACACACAGCAGGGGAACAGCAGGCGTTACTGAACCCCACAAACACATCAGCGATTGTTTTGATCTGTGCATCCAACACTTCTGAGCAGCAACTGGCAGTGTTGTAGCCCAGGCAGTAGAGTTCAGGTGGTAGAAAGATGAACATAACAGGAGACATGGATAACGTTGCCAACCAGTTATTTAATCTGAAACCGGACAGGCAAATTCATGCGAGATCCATGCCTTGTTCATTTTCAGAAAAGTAAGCCGGTCTACATTATCGGAGGATAGTCGCATGCTACGGTCTGTTAGTACACCACCTGCAGCACTAAAGAAACGCTCCGATAATACACTGGCAGCAGGGCAAGCCAGCACCTCCAATGCATACTGGCTAAGCTCTGGCCATGTATCCAGCTTAGAGACCCAAAACTTGAATGGGGAAGAGCCATCTGGGAGTACACTGAGAGGCCAAGACATGTAGTCTGTCACCATCTTACGGAAACTTTGCCTCCTGCTGACTGGAGCCGTCTCGGATGGTGTAGACATTGGTGGCGCTGCCACAAAACTTCGCCACATTTGGAACATACTGGTCTTGCTGTTGTGAATGTGCTAGAAATTAATTCTGAGCAGAAGCTCCCTCTGGTGGTTACAAACAGTACTGAACTATCCAATGAAGATTGTGAAGATTGGAGATCAGGTGTTACTGACTGGTGTTATATAAGGGAGGTTCCCTCCCATCAGGGTTGACGGTGATCAATTGTTCTGGTCTCATCTTTGATTCCTGTACACTTTGTAGCTTGCTGTTTCGTGCCTGCATCTTTTTCTAACAGATAAGACATTTTCTTCTTTTATTTTTTTTTGTTTTTTTTTGGCATTTTGTCCTGCACTTCTGTGGGGGTCTGCCGGGTCCCCTTGGGGGCTTGTGCTCCTCTCAGTTTAGTTCAGCCACTGTTGTTTGTTAATTTTCCTTTTCCACTTTTTTCTGTGGCTGCTGTTTAGTTTTTGTTACACCAGAGAACTAATTTAGGTGCTAGAGGTCGTGTCATCGCAGGTGTTTTTGTAATTAAGAGAAAGGGGGATAAATCACCGCGCTAAATGAAGGTACTCACTTGAAATGTTGGTGATATCGTGGATAATGGTTCCAGCCATTGTAGAATAGGCAAGGAATAATAAATTCCCCTACCAGCAGCTTTTTTAGTGGTCTTACATCAGGTTCAAGCACATATACTCTGTCCTAATTAGTGAGCGCCAGTGTCTATACATATATATATATATTTGTTTTTTGTAATTAGTAGAGTTGGTACTTTTCAGGGTTTTTTGTGATTGCATAAAGTGCCCTTCCTATCCTTTTCTATTTATGAAGTTTGAGCCCCAACGTTTGCTCATACTATTTTCTGTCTGTGTCAGTATTTCTTCTTGTCTAACCGCCATTACATGTTTGGGGGCTTTCTATGTTCTTTGTGGATCTGCTTCGGGGCAGATAGCTTTCCTCTTTCTATCTTTAGGTGTAGTTAGCTTCTCAGGCTGTGACGAGGCGTCTAGGACCAACGTAGGTACGCTCCACGGCTGCCTTTAGTTGTGGTGGTTAGTCAGGGTACTGCAATCCCATAGATTCCAACCTCTCTGGTGTATTGCCTTTTTTGCCTGCTCTCCTCAGCTACCAAATCATAACATCTTGCCCTGTGCAGAGGCGCTGCTTGTGCTCCCTCTTGTTGCAGAGCTGTCTCCACTGCCTCGACGCACAGAGCTGCTTTGTAAAGCAGTAGTAGTGTGTGGCCCAGCTGCGCTTGGTACACATGTCTCCAGGAGAGTGCACAGATAAGGTAATTGTGAAGCCTGATATTCATTCACATCACACACTTCCAACACTGCCACCAGAGGGCAACTTAGACTATTTAAGTTAGTGTGACGTAGCAGTAGTGGTTCAGTCAGTAGGGAGATTCAGACCAGTTTGCTGTCTCACGACAGAGCAGTTCAGTCTTGGAGGGAGAGGAGAGAAGACTGATTCCTGACAGAGCTCAGGTAGTTCATTTTGTACTGAAGTGGAGGCTAGTACGAGTGGGAAGGAATCACTCTAGCCTAGTCAGAGCTACATTTGAATCTGAAGCTGTTACTCAGAACAAGCTGCTTGTGTTCTCTAGAACGTGGGAAGTGATTCTCAGAGCGAGCATGAAATCAGTTGACAGAGTTCCTGATAGCCACTCTGGACAGAGTCTTTGAAGGAAAGAAGGAAAGGGATTACAGCAGTTATAACAATGAGGCAACTGAGAACAGGTCAGTGAGCTTGGAAGAACAACTGACAACTACATCTACTGCTACCCGTGCTTATGTTAAGGGCAAGAGCAGGGCGACAGGCGAGTGGAGAAAGACGGATAAGTGACCAAGGTGACAGATCATCTTCACTTAATTAACCGGACACCGGGGTCCGAAGCATTGCTAGTACTTCACGGCTAGTAATAAGAAACACCGGAATCCTTGCTGGACTTCAAGTCACAGAAGGTAGCGCTAAGCGTTGATACGTAACTGGAGTCAGGAAGAACAAGGACTTTTAGCTAGGCCAAGCTTAGAAGGACTTCGTTCTTGCCAACATCTGAGCATCAGAGACAGAAAAGACTCTACCACAAAGTCAGCCGGGCGTAGCTGCTATAGTAGGAGTTAAACTTGACTTCATGCAAGTTAGGACACACATACACTTCAAGGAGAAAGGAGGCCTTAAACCTGCTCAGCAATCCCCTGAATGTGCATTCTCCAACCTGACCAGCTTCCCGGGACATACCTGCCAACAACATCAGTAAAGGTATGGAAAGAGACTGAACCGTGTGTCACTGCTTATTTGTCTGCACTCTGCACCACCATAGACTTCAAGGGAAAAGTCTCGCCTGTGGGAGACTCACCATCTTGCTGCCCCATAACATCCCCTTAGAAGATCCATATTGCAGCGCTGGTCAAATTGATCAGATACCACAGGTGGCGTCACGAACTAATCTTTATAATCCCCTGTAAATATTCCCCATTGTATGAGCGCCCAGGGCCACGGACCGAGCTCTGCTGCCAGTGACATCCCCCATAGACTTCCATGGGCTCGGTGCCGAGTAACCCATAACCCTGGTACCGTGTGCGACTCAGTAGCAGCAGTGCTCTCGGCTGGAATGGAGAACATTATGGATTGCACCAGTGTGTCTTGGTACTCCGGCATTTTACGCTCCCGGTTCAACGGTGTGATGAGGCTTTGTAAGTTGTCCCGGTAGCGAGGGTCTAGGAGGGTGGACACCCAATAATCAGACGTGGTGAGAATGTGGGCGATGCGGCGGTCGTTTCTCAGGCACTGCAGCATGAAATCAACCATGTGCTGCAGACTCCCAACTGGCCAAGAAACGCTGTCCCCTGCAAGAGGCGTCATCTCTGCCTGCTCTGCATCACCCCACCCTCGCTATACATACTGACTAGAGCGTTGTGTACCTCCCTCTGGAGCGATGTCTTCCTCCTCCATTGACTCCTCCTCATCCTCCTCACAAAGTGAGCCCTGCCCAGCCCTTTGTGAGGAACCACGTTGCGCTGACTGTCCAGAAGGTGACGGAATTTGTGACTCCTAATCCTCCATCTCTTCCAAAACCTCATCCCTTAGTGCTTGCATTGTTTTTTGAAGCAGGCAGATAAGGGGGACAGTCAGACTGACTAGTGCATCATCTGCACTCGCCATCCGCGTTGACTCATCAAACGCACGCAAAACGTGGCAGATGTCCTTCATAGAGTCCTTCACCAGTCCTTACACTGGCTGCCCATTCATTATAGTATCCAATTCAAAGTACTGGTTGTCACCCACAAAGCTCTCCACAGTGCAGCACCCCCCTACATCTCCTCCCTCATTTCTATCTATCGGCCTAACCGACTGCTGCGCTCTGCAAACGACCTTCGACTAACCTCTGCACTAATCCGTACCTCCCACTCCCGACTGCAAGACTTCTCCCGTGCTGCGCAAATCCTCTGGAATGCTGTACCCCAAGAAATTAGGACTATCCGCAATTAGCATGGTTTCAGGCGCTCCCTCAAAACACATTTGTTCAGAGCGACCTATCACATTCACTAATCAAAGTCATTCTATGTGTAAGTCTGTGTGTGTAGCCCATTCACTATCTCCATCCATCCATCACTCCCTCAAAATGGCTGGACCATCATTGTAAATACACCATTGTATATAAACACCTGTACTTTGTATCTCCCCCACCTCATTGTAGATTGTAAGCTGTCACGAGCAGGGGCGGCTTATATTGCTTTAATTATTGTATTGTTAACGTTATTACTTATGACTTGTGTTCTGAAACTGTTAAACTGTAAAGCGCTGCAGAATATGTTGGTGCTATATAAATAAAGATTATTATTATTATAGAGGCCCAGTCAGTAGTGGTGAAGTGTGAACGGCGCAAATTGCGAGTTGATTGCGCCTGATGCAGCTGATACTCCATTACTGTTGGCTGCTGCTCACACAACCGCTCCAACATATGTAACGTGGAATTCCACCTGGTGGGTACGTCACATATGATGCGATGTTCAGGAAGGCAAAATCTGCGTTGCAGAGCTGCAATCAGCGATCTGGCCATGCTGGAACGTCGCAAGTGAGCGCACTCTAGGCGGACCTTGTGCAGCAGTGCATCAAGATCTGGATAGTCCCTCAAAAAACTCTGCACGACCAAGTTGAGCACATGTGACAGACATGGTATGTGAGTGAGGTTGCCAAGGCCCAGAGCTGCCACCAGATTTCGGCCATTGTCACACACTACCAAGCCTGGCTGGAGATTCGCTGCCAAAAACCACACGTCGCTCTCCTGCTTGATGGCATTCCAGAGCTCCTGCGCTGTGTGGCTTCGATTCCCCATGGAAATTAATTTCAGGACGGCCTGTTGACGTTTGGACACGGCTGTGCTCATATCGGTCGCAACAGGTAAGCGTTCACGGGTCCATGTGGAGGTAGACCGTGACGGCTCCTGCAGCGATGATTCTGAGGAACTGGAGTAGGAGGAGGAGTCAATGTGTACAGACTTGATTCCTGCAATCCTTGGAGTTGGCAGAACATGTACAGCGCCACTCGCAAGATCAGTACCCGGCTCCACAACATTGACCCAATGGGCAGTGAGGGAAAGGTATCGTCCCTGGCCATGGGTGTTAGAACCCTCTTGTTAGGTTTTGTTTCAGTTTGCTGGTCACATGACCTTTTTTCCCTATTTAGTCTGGCTCCGCCCTTCTGGCTTTGCTTGACTTCATTGTATTATCTACTGTTAAGCTAGCCGGGTGCTTAGGTGCCTTACTCAGTCAGTTTTGCTTGATGTTAGGATCTCAAAGTATTTTGTTTTCTGTTTAATTATCCCTGCTACAATTTCTGTTAGGAGGTGTCCACCTTTTCTCCCAGTCCCTAGATCTTGTAGGGATTCCTCCCTCGCAACTATAGGTCTTCGTTCAGACTAGCTGAGGACTTTAGCGGGTATGGTCGCAGGATCAGGTTCCCCGTTACATCGTAGGGATTCAGCTTAGTTCTATTGTAGGGACAGAATTCCCTTCTTTCCTTAGTGGTTGTAGCAGATCATAACAATGGGTACTGGTCCACGCATCGGTGGTCAGGTGGACCTTGCTACTGAGGGCGTTTAGTAGCGCATGTTTAATTTTTCCCTCAACATGCTTTTGCAGACCAGGTACGGCTTGCCTGCTGAAATGAAATCGGCTTGGCACATTGTATTGTGGGACTGACAATGATATTAAGTTACGGAAACTGTCTGTCTCCACCAGCCTGAATGACAGCATTTCAAGGGACAGGAGTTTTGCAATGCCAGCATTCAGAGCCTGTGCTCGTGGATGGTTTGCCCAGTATGGCCGTCTTTTATCCCATGCCTGTGCTACCGATGGCTGTTTTGTGGCCTGGGAGTGTGAGGATGACAGGGAACTTGCTGCTGTGTGTGGAATAACACTTTGTCTCTGGACAACAGTGACCGAGGTTCTTCCATGGCGATCCTGTGAGGAAGCAGAACCAGCTGTGTGTGAGCTCGATGAAGAGGCTTCAACACAACCTGAAGATGTAGGTGCTGCTGTAGGTTGGCCTACATCTCCAGTGTGTCTTTGTAACTCAACTACGTGCTTTGTCCGCACATGTTTCCACATATTAGTGGTATTGAGGTTACTGACACTTTTACCTATTTTTAATTTTTGATTACACAGCTTGCATTTGACATAGCAAATATCATCTGCAAGTGTGTCAAAAAAGGACCACGCAGTGCAAGTCCTGGGAGCGCACGTTTTGACTTTTGGAAGACAACTGCTCCGAACAGGTGCCAAACTGGAGGCTACAGTGAACCGAGTCTGCAGCCTAACTCTCCCTCCTGTTTGTACCGTTGGGGCAATGTCTTCCTCTATCTTCCTTCTATCACTAACCACTTCTCTAGGCCTCTCACAGCTTTCAACCAAAGTACTGGTTCTCAGCCACAAAGCTATCCACAGTGCAGCACCCCCCTACATCTCCTCCCTCATTTCTATCTATCGGCCTAACCGACTGCTGCGCTCTGCAAACGACTTCCGACTAACCTCTGCACTAATCCGTACCTCCCACTCCCGACTCCAAGACTTCTCCCGCGCTGCGCCAATCCTCTGGAATGCTGTACCCCAAGAAATTAGGACTATCCACAATTTGCATGGTTTCAGGCGCTCCCTCAAAACACATTTGTTCAGAGCGGCCTATCACATTCACTAATCAAAGTCATTCTATGTATTCTGTGTAAGTGTGTGTGTGTGTGTGTGTGTGTCTAGCCCATTCACTATCTCCATCCCTCACTCCCTTAAGATGGCCGGACCATCATTGTAAATGCACCATTGTATATAAACACCTATACTTTGTATCTCCCCCACCTCATTGTAGATTGTAAGCTGTCACGAGCAGGGGCGACTTATTTTGCTTAAATTATTGTATTGTTAATGTTGTTACTTATGACTTGTGTTCTGAAACTGCTAAACTGTAAAGCGCTGCGGAATATGATGGCGCTATATAAATTAATATTATTATTATTATTATTAGTATTCCTCTGAGCTGCTCCCAACACCTTCCTGTTCCTCACGCCATGTTGGGTCTTGGACCTCATCATCTCCACTACCCTCTTCCAACACCTGCTGCTGTTGGGTGGTCTGGCCAGCACCATGCTCAACAGAAACTGGCACCTGAGTCTCATCATCATCAGATGCGTTCTGCGGTGTGCTGACCATCGGCACTGTCTCACCCGCCTCTTCAGATTCAGAGAGACACAGCTGTTGCGCATCACTGCATACTCCCTCTTCTTCACATTCCAGAATGCTGCTTGGCTGGGCCCCTGTTTGCAAGCCAACAGATTCTGAGAACAGAAGCAGACACTCAGCTGGCTCCTGTACAGAACTCTGTCACTGCCTGGGCAATTTGGGAGGCGGTGAAGAGACAGATGGTTGCTCAACAGTGCTGTGGTCCTGAGAGGAGGTGGAAGCAATTGAAGTCGATGCATTGGCTGACATCCAACCAACAACGGCTTCAATTTGTTCTTCCCGCAGCAGGGGGGTACGCCGACCTCCTACAAAAGTGCGCATAAAGGAACGTTCACGGGGAAAACTGGTGGATGCTGTGTCACTGGGGGCGGCAGCAGCCACAGAATCCCCACGTCCTCTCCCTGATGAAACTCCACGGCCACAACCACGTGCCTTACTCCCTGCCTTCTTCATCTTGGTAGATTGATAAAGAAAGTCTGAAAAGTTATAAGGCCTAAGTGTGGTTATTCCGCAAAGACTGCAGTGAACACTGCACACAACTGTTCACTACCCAACGCGTCACAGCAGGAAGGCAGTCTGTGCGTCCAAACAAAGGCGCAAGCATACATGCACGTACCCTGTTTATAAAGCTAATAAAAAAAATTATGTAGTTGTGACGCACACTTTATTGAGGTACAGTATTACATGGCCATTCACCATCTGTGGCTATGCAGTCTCATCTATATATACCTTATCTATCCGTTGTCATGCTTGCAAGTCCACAGTCAGGCATAAATAGCAATTTGCACTATGCACTTTTTAAAGGTTATGTTTGTTAATAAAAATTATTATTGGCACATATTATGAGTATTACATGATGGAAATTGTATAATTTTTATAAACTGTTTAGTGACATTATTCAGCAAATGTAACATTTTATTAATGTCACAGATAACTTGTAATGCTGATGATGTTTTGAAGTCAGACATTCATTGTCTATACAATAAAAATGGTGTACATACTGTTACTTATCCATCATTAATGGATTCAGATATGTACTTGTATGCTTTTATGTACAACCGTATAGCAGATTCCTTAACTAATTTATTTTGTGGTTTGCATTGCTGTTAAACATGTTAATGTATGCGTTTATGTTTGTCAATTCTTTATTTATCTCGATATTTTTTTAACTGAAATCATCATCTTATGGTAGTAAAGCTTATCTTCTCTCTGTTTGGAGTATAGACATTTAAAATTGACACGTAACAAGGAAAATACTTGATCTACTATTTAAACATCCTCCTTGACCCTGGGCTCCAACACCGCCAGTTGTTGCCTAGAAGTGCTGTTAGCACAGTCAACACTTGCTCCTGTGTTACTGGGGTTCAGTAACACCAGCTGTTCCCCTGCTGTGTGTACGTCAAAAAGTCCTGCTGCCTCCACCCTGTCCTCCTCTCATCCCTGGGCTCCAACACCGCCAGTTGTTGCCTGGAAGTGCTGTTAGCACAGTCAACACTTGCTCCTGTGTTACTGGGGTTCAGTAATGTCAGCTGTTCCCCTGCTGTGTGTACGGCAAAAAGTCCTGCTGCCTCCACCCTGTTCTCTTCTCATCCCTGGGCTCCAACACCGCCAGTTGTTGCTCGGAAGTACTTGGCACGGGTACTGACTCCTGCCCAGCCTGGTTACAGCACGACAGCTGTTTCCTGGCAGTGTCAACGTCAATTAGCCTCCAATAAGTTGTCCTGTCGTGTTGCATTCTGGTTAGCCGACTATATGGTGCCTGCAGTTTTGGTCATTCCTATGTGTGCTGTGGGATATGTAAATAAAGGCTGTTTCCGTTGTGACAATAGGACAAGCACCCACTGTAGGACTGTGTGATTCGGTAACTGCGGACGGCTTGCGGCCTGTCAACTTACATTTTCATGGGTGCCTTATGGTACCCGTCCGGGTTCCAGTACCGTCAACTGGTTCTCCGCAGTGCCTTTGGCCTAGGTGCCTCTGTGTAGCCCAGCTTCGCAGGCACACATGAAAATCCAGGAGAGTGCACTGGAAGGTAACAGCCAAAGCTTGATATGCATTCACTCATGTCACTCACATTTAGACACACCCATAGGGGTATATAAGTTTGGTGGGTGTCAGCATAGAAAGGAGAGTTTTTCCTGTCTTCGGACAGAGGAGGAGAGAGTTTCCTGTCTTCGGACAGAGGAGTCAGCTTCCTGTCTTAGGACAGTGAGTCAGCCAGTTAGCTCCGGGAGGCTCAGGAGTGAGTCATCCCTTGGATAGTTATCTGTCTGAGATAGTCAGTCAGATCGATTTCCTGCTGAGTTCAGAGCAGAGACTTCAGCCGCCTGTCCCAGGACAGTGAAGTTCAGTCGACAGAGGTCCTGGACTAGGAGAATACTGAGAGCTGCTCAGCGAGCCCAAACAGGGAATCTGAGATTCGACTTCTATGCAGCAGTGCTTATGTTAAGAGCGGAAAGCAGGGCGAAGGGCACAGTGGAGAAGACAGAGCAGTGCCTTAGGTATTGGATTACCTGCACTAAATCACCGGTCACTGGGGACCGAAGCGTTGCTATTGTTTCAAGCATAGTGACAAGAAAACCAGAGGCATCTGGACTACAGGTCGCAGAGAGCAGCCCTAAGTGTCAATACGTAACCGGAGTCAGGTGGAATAGGGACTTTGAGCTAGGCCAAGCAAAAGTAAGAACCTAGTTTCATCACTTGGAAGGCTCCACCACAACGTTGGCCGGGCAGTACAGCTACAGAGAAAGCTGGAGTTTTAGAGTTAACTTTGCTTCAGGCAAGTTGGACTCACCTACATATTGGAAGTTAAGGAGGCCTCTAACCTGCTCGGCTGCTACCTGAAAGTGCACTCTCCACCCCGACCAGCTTCCCGGGACCTGCTTGAACCAACATCAGTAAAAGGTATGAAAAGAAGCTACCTTGTGTGTGACTGAATTCTTACTACACTCTGCATCATCGTCACCATAGACTTCCAGGGACCAGTCTCACCTGTGGGAGACTTACTACCAAGCTGCCCCATAACATCCCCTGTGAAGACCCTTACAGCAGCGCTGGTACAATTTACCAGAAACCACAGGTGGCGTCACGAACTATTTCAAATCCCCTGTAAATATCCCCCATTGCACGACCGCCAGGGCCACGGACCGAGCCACCGCTACCAGTGACAACTCCCATAGATTCCCATGGGCTCGGCTCCGAGTACCCCATAGCCCTGGTATCCACAATTGTGGTGCGTGGTCGATTCAACTTGGCGTCACGAACAGGATGCGAAACTTGCAATTGTGAGTCCTGTGTGCCTATCTTGAACTGTTCGGTGAAAAAGACTGTTTGCTATTTTTGGCACCAAAATACCGCCATTTTGCCGCCAAGTTGGTGCCCTGAGGCGCTGGTGAAGAAGGTGGGCGTGCATTCGTGGGCGTGTACCCCCCTGAAGCGCAAAAAGTTATGGCCGCCCTCTCCAAGGCCTACTACAATGTGCGATCCAGCCCCACTGCTAAAGAGATACGCCTCCTCTTCATCCTCTATGCGAAGAGGAGGAGACGCAAATCCCGCCTCCACGGAAAGGACCAGAATGTTCCTGTTGGATACCACAGTGATACCTGGACCGAGATGGCGGAAGGACAGGAGAATCAGTGCCCAGTACCGGAAGACTGTCTGCCTGTGCCGGAGCTGTCCCCAGATCGGGACACCAACCCCGCCATGATGGAGCTGCGGAGAGAGAACGCCGAGCTGAGGAAGAAGCTGCAGAATCGTGCAGATCTACAAGAGACGGAGAGACACTGGCGTGCCCGGACACAGCGGCTGCTGTGGGACGCAGTGTTCTCTCCCCCAAGTGAAATACCGTCTCTTGATACCCCTCTACCCCTGGAATATCCAAAGGCCCTGATGAAAAAGGCTGAGGAGCGACCGGAGGCGGACACCAGATATGCTGTACCTGATCCCACCGATGCGGAGGTGGAGGCGAAGGAGGCTGAGGAGGTCTTGCCCGGTCCGGAATGCCAGCCAGGTCAGGAGGCCGAGATGGATGATGGTTCCCCGGAAGGAACCCCGGAGGGATCCTGCCCGTCATTGCCAGAAATCGATTGGAGTGAGATGGAGCGTATTGATGACATCACATATGCCGTCCAGTGGGAAAGAGAGATGCAGTGTCGTAAAGAGGAGCAGCAATGCCGTCAGGAGGAGGAGCGGGAGGTGCAGCGGAACCGACAGCGGCAGTATGAGCAGATGGTCGCTGATAAGGAGACTGTGCGCAGACAGAAAGGTACCTTGCGGGAACCGCGGCGGCAGGGATGTGTTACGGAGTTCCAGCTCCGCAAGGGCTGGGGCTTCATCAGAGAACCGGGCCTCTATGCTGGGGTCTTTGTCAGCCGCAGGGACGTAGAATCCCATCTGCCCATCGGTCACCCGGGGAGGGACCTGATTAATGGTGACATTGTTAGCTACACCCGTCACTGGGGCATGAAGGGATGGTATGCCCTAAATGTCGCAATCGTCAGTGACCCCGTCCCCGACGCCGGTCCTGGGGCGTCCCAGTTCAAAGCGTCCACAGCACCAGGCCGTACTCCAGCATCGCCCCCTGCAGATCCGTCGCAATCTATGTCGCAATCGGCAGCGCCTCCTGCATACTCGCCGCCAACCAAGTCGCAATCTGTACAGCAGCCCAGGTCTCAGCTAGCGCTGCTGCTTAAATCGAA
The DNA here is from genome assembly GCA_033576555.1 of Oophaga sylvatica. Taxonomy (NCBI): domain Eukaryota; kingdom Metazoa; phylum Chordata; class Amphibia; order Anura; family Dendrobatidae; genus Oophaga; species Oophaga sylvatica. Next base: position 736,348,797 of record JARQOD010000001.1, read on the forward strand.
AACTGCAACCAAATTAATATCGCAAAATGTTGTGGCACCTGTAGCGACGCAATCGGCGTCTCACAAAGAGGAAGCACCCGGCGTGCCCCTAGCGGTTCGCACAAGGACTGTAGCGACCCAAACCCTGATAGCAGGTCACGACCTGTTTGTAATGCGCTCTAAGGAGCATCGCGTGGTTCCAGCCCCCGGGGTGGAAGACGTCATTGAGAGTTGTAAAAGTGAAGACCGGTAGGACCCAGACAGGGTTTACCGCAACTAAGAAAATGTAAAAAGTTTTGATAGAGGAAATAATTGCTGTTTTGCACTTTATTGCTATGTATAGTGTTTACATAGTTTTACATATTTGGAATAGAATACCCGGCTGGGTAAAGAGAGTTAGAGAATTTTGAAGAAATTAAAAAGTAATGTGATAATTGCATAAGTTTTCATAGTATACCCTGGTTGGGTAAATACCGTTAGAATTATAATGTGAATACTGAATTTCTGAAGTTACAAATATGTGTCTTTAACCATGCCATGGACTGAGAGGCTGAGGACTGTGCCAGCCCAAGAACTGATCCTGTAAATAGTTGCGCTTCGGTGCATTATCTTGGTTTTACATAAAACCATTACTATCAACCTCTGAAGAAAAACCCGTATGGTGGGGCCCAGAAAGAGGTCTGCAATAAAGTCCTGCAGCCCACCCAGGACCTACGTGGGAGGTTTTTGGTGCGGGTCCTCCACAAGTATCTTGTATATATGAAAATGTCTTGATATTTTGATACTTTTGTATTTTCTTACTGTACAAAATGTAACGTTCAAGAAATCCTTACCTCCCGGATGGGAAGAGTTATAATGTTTATGTTAATGCAAAACAAAATGTTCTTTTTGTCTTTTACAGCCCGGGAGTGCTGTGTTTTACCAAGGGGGGATGTGTAGCCCAGCTTCGCAGGCACACATGAAAATCCAGGAGAGTGCACTGGAAGGTAACAGCCAAAGCTTGATATGCATTCACTCATGTCACTCACATTTAGACACACCCATAGGGGTATATAAGTTTGGTGGGTGTCAGCATAGAAAGGAGAGTTTTTCCTGTCTTCGGACAGAGGAGGAGAGAGTTTCCTGTCTTCGGACAGAGGAGTCAGCTTCCTGTCTTAGGACAGTGAGTCAGCCAGTTAGCTCCGGGAGGCTCAGGAGTGAGTCATCCCTTGGATAGTTATCTGTCTGAGATAGTCAGTCAGATCGATTTCCTGCTGAGTTCAGAGCAGAGACTTCAGCCGCCTGTCCCAGGACAGTGAAGTTCAGTCGACAGAGGTCCTGGACTAGGAGAATACTGAGAGCTGCTCAGCGAGCCCAAACAGGGAATCTGAGATTCGACTTCTATGCAGCAGTGCTTATGTTAAGAGCGGAAAGCAGGGCGAAGGGCACAGTGGAGAAGACAGAGCAGTGCCTTAGGTATTGGATTACCTGCACTAAATCACCGGTCACTGGGGACCGAAGCGTTACTATTGTTTCAAGCATAGTGACAAGAAAACCAGAGGCATCTGGACTACAGGTCGCAGAGAGCAGCCCTAAGTGTCAATACGTAACCGGAGTCAGGTGGAATAGGGACTTTGAGCTAGGCCAAGCAAAAGTAAGAACCTAGTTTCATCACTTGGAAGGCTCCACCACAACGTTGGCCGGGCAGTACAGCTACAGAGAAAGCTGGAGTTTTAGAGTTAACTTTGCTTCAGGCAAGTTGGACTCACCTACATATTGGAAGTTAAGGAGGCCTCTAACCTGCTCGGCTGCTACCTGAAAGTGCACTCTCCACCCCGACCAGCTTCCCGGGACCTGCTTGAACCACCATCAGTAAAAGGTATGAAAAGAAGCTACCTTGTGTGTGACTGAATTCTTACTACACTCTGCATCATCGTCACCATAGACTTCCAGGGACCAGTCTCACCTGTGGGAGACTTACTACCAAGCTGCCCCATAACATCCCCTGTGAAGACCCTTACAGCAGCGCTGGTACAATTTACCAGAAACCACAGGTGGCGTCACAAACTATTTCAAATCCCCTGTAAATATCCCCCATTGCACGACCGCCAGGGCCACGGACCGAGCCACCGCTACCAGTGACAACTCCCATAGATTCCCATGGGCTCGGCTCCGAGTACCCCATAGCCCTGGTATCCACAATTGTGGTGCGTGGTCGATTCACCTCCATCTCGGTATCCGAGTTCCAGCAACGTCTGCTGGTCCTTGGTAGTGCTTTGGAGCACAGGTACCTCCTGCTTAGTAACCGTGTCCCAGTAACGTCAGCTGGTCCTCGGTTGTGCCATTGGCTCTTTTCCTTCTGCTGCCCCTCCGGGTTCCAGCACAGTCAGCTGGTCCTCGTTACTTGCATTGGCTCTTGTACCTTCTGCTACCTGTCTGGGTTCCAGTAACGTCAGCTGGTTCTCGGAAGTTAGTCAGCCTTCTTGTACCTTCAGCTACATTTACAAATTGAAGATTTTTTAAATGTTTTTTTGGGTAATCACTCTGGATCTCCAACAATGAAGACGACGACCCTGATGACCACCCCGAAGAAGATGACGACCACAAGGACGACGGGCATCAAGCCAACCAGCCTGAACACCATCACAAAGAAGAAATAAAAGATTACCCAAAAGAAGATCACCAACAGGACAAAGAAGGTTAAGACAAACTACAAGATACAGAACAAGAGACAGAAGAACAATAAGCAGAAGATCAAAAAGCAGAATAACATGAAGTATAAGACCAAAATGAAGAGCAAAATATATGCTCTAAATTATAAGCAGAAGAAGACTAAGCAGTGTATGGGGGTGAGTCCGTTCCTCCTCGTGGTGCCCCTGGAAAATGCCTGCTGCTGCAGGCTAAACTGAACACGGACAAATACTGTTGTAATTTAAATCTTTTGTGACAGCAAGAACGGAAGGATGAAAAATTCATACTTTTACAGATTACAAGTACAGGAATCTCTGTCACAAATAAGAATATGATGAAGAAGATGACGATGAAGTAGAATATGAAGAAGAATAATAGTTTAATAAGAACAATATGTGTAATGTTAACAAAAAGATGAATAGCAAGAAGTTTAAGAAGAAGATAAAGAAGGTGAAGATGAAGAATAATTTGATGAAAAAGATGATGCTGCTGAAGATTATGAAGGAGAAAGTGTGTCAAAAGTTAAAAAGGTGAAGAGCATGGAAGTTGTGAAATATACATATTTGCCAAAATAGAAAAAACGTTAACAACATTGTCAATTTCTTCGTCAATCCGAACATCTTTAAAAAAAAAAATATTAATGCTATTCCATTTGATTGGGTTAAACATCTATGCCTTTAATGTCTCCTCAACCTCCCCCAATACATTCTACATTACTCTTTGTTGTTTTCCTTCATGTACAATTAACCAACAAGGCAAGAATGGGGTTTTTTAATTCCGATATTTTGTTCCCATAGACTTACGATTTCCGGTATCGGTATCGGGTATCGCCGATATTTTTTGGGTATCGGCGATACCATTCCGATTCCGATACTTTTGGATATCGGAAAATATCGCTCAACTCTAGTGATGATGCTGGAACTTTTGTTTGGTGCCGTTCCAATGAGATTTATAAAGATGACTGCCTGAAGAGAACATGAACATGCAAATTTCCACAGTCATTGATGATATGGGGCTGCATGTCAGGTAAAAGCACTGGGGAGATGGCTTTCATTACATCTTCAATAAATGCACAAGTTTATGTTGATATTTTGGACACTTTTCTTTTCCCATCAATTGAAAGGATGTTTGGGGATTATGAAATCATTTTTTCAAGATGATAATGCATCCTGCCATAGAGCAAAAACTGTGAAAACATTCCTTGAAAAAAGACACATAAGGTCAATGTCATGGCCTGCAAATAGTCCGGATCTCAATCCAATTGAAAATCTTTGGTGGAAGTTGAGGAAAATGGTCCATGACAAGGCTCCAACCTGCAAAGCTGATCTGGCAACAGCAATCAGAGAAAGTTGGAGGCAGATTGATGAAGAGTACTGTTTGACACTCATTAAGTCCATGCCTCAGAGACTGCAAGCTGTTGTAAAAGCCAGAGGTGGTGCAACAAAATACTAGTGATGTGTTGGAGTGTTTTTTTGTTTGTTTGTGTTTCATGATTCCATAATTTTTTCCCTCAGAATTGAGTGATTCCATAATTTTTTCCCTTCGCTTCGATTAAAAAATAACCATTACTGACTACCACATTTTTTGTTCTTGATTTCTTTTAGTGTTTCTTAAAGCCAGAAAGTTGCAATTTGAAATGACTTTAGTTTTGTGCCATGTCTGTGATCTGCTTTTTTTCAACAAAATAAAACAACTGAGTGAACATCCTCCAAGGCCGGTGATTCCATAATTTTTGCAAGGGGTTGTAGTAACAGTCTCTGATGGTGCACAGTCAGTATGCGTGGGGGATGAACATGTACAGTTTGGGCCTGCTAGCTGGCGTCGGTCTGCAGGGAGGGAGTCAACCTTCTCCTGTCGCACACACTGTCTTCCTGCCAGAAGCCCCGTTCTGGCACTCTCATTCTCTTTTATATCTGACCCGTCCCCCACAGTCAGGTGCAAGAGTCCATACCAGTCAGAAAATCCTTCCCCCAAAAACAATGGTGACAGCCCTGTTGGTTCCAGCCCCAGCACAAGAAAAGTATCGCTAACGCGGTCCATCTCCCTACAACTGCACAGTGTGGACATCATTGCACTACACCGCTTAACTACACCCCTCCTATGAAAGCCTGGCCCCAAGGCACAGTAAGCACGTGCGCTGCCTGCGTGCGTAACATTACTCCTACTTATAACTGTTTCTTATAGTTCCTCTGTGTTCTTGCGGCAAACAGTTACTGATTCCAGAGCTGCTGAGAATTTTTTGGACTTCTCTGTGACCAAAAGTTAGAAAATTTCTTTAATTTCCCCAAAAGCTAACCTAACAGGCTCCCTTGAAATCATTTGCCTGGGCCTATATAAGGCTCACCAAGACACACACCTGTGTCTTGTTATTAAGACTTTGAGTTTTCCGATTCACCTGGACATCTCCTGTCTGCCTGCGGTTTCCAGCATCCCAGCTGCTTGTCCATGGTCTCCTGGCATCTCATGCCTGCAGTTTGCAGAATCCCAGCTGCCTGTCCATGGTCTCCTTGATGTCCTCCATATTCCTGCAGTTTCCAGTATCCCAACATGTTATGTGTGTCTCATTTGTTGGACTTGGAGAATCCATCTCACCTGGTGATCGTACTGCTTTGTAATGTAATTTACCTGCAGATTATTCCTATATCTGCAAGTAAACAGTATTTTCCAAGGTGACAGGTTCCTTTTAAGTTATATTGTCCCTTTGGCCACTCATTTGCAGTCATCGGCACGCCTCCGGAAAATCTGAACAATTAGCGTTCAGCACACAGTAAGAATACTACAATCACTCCATTGTTCGTTGGGTGACGTCTGTCTCTATGATATTTGTGCTGAGTATGATGTTAGTTAAGAAGCGGTGTAGTGACTACAGCTTGCTTACTGTGTACTGAGCCCTGACTTTTCATAGTTTATGGAGGAGGCAGCCAGATAATTGGTAGTGAGTAACTACAGTGACAAGATAACTTCAGATTTTCACTGCAGTCACATTTCCAATATGAAAGCCACAAGTACTGTATTTGTAGCATTTTATCTGCACATAACTTTTATGGCTTTGAGGGGTTTTTTTTGTAGCAAGATTTTTTGGCTTATTGGCAGTACTGCAGATTTTCTATGGGTACTCAAGTTTTCAACTACATTCTAATACATTTTGATAAGTCAAATGAGCATGATAATGATCACATGTGTCTGAAATAAAATGCACTGTGAGTCAAATCCTTCAGTACCAGTCCATTCTTTTTATTTTGCACTTGTGTTTGCACTTCTTCCAAGAACTAAGACCAAAGTATTTTTCTTATTATTATTTTAGTGGATAAAAAATGTCAGACCTTTGGGAAAAAATGTGGTTGCGTCATCATTTTCTAAGACCTAAAACTTTTTTTTAGTGCTATGTGAAAGCTTGCTTTTATTCTGTTTGAGGAGCTGTAGTTGATACTATTTTGGATTACACACAATTTTGATAGCTATTTATTTGCATTTTTTGGAGGAGGTGCAGTAATAAAAAAACTATAATTCCGATATTTTAAGTTTTTTTTTCTTTACTCATGTTACGATTATGGTTAATAAATTTTATATTTTCATAATATTATTATTATTATTATTATTATACATTTATATAGCGCCATTTATTCCATGGCGCTTTACATATGAAAAGGGAAAATATAGACAGGTACAATAAACGTGTGCTAGACAAGGGACACACAAGTACAGAAGGAGAGAGGACCCTGCCCGCGAGGGCTAACAGTCTACAGGGATGGGTGAGGATACACTAGGAAAGGGTAGAGCTGGTCGTGCGATGGTTCAGTAGACTGAGGATCATTGTAGGCTGTAGGCTGTAGGCTTGTCGGAAAAGGTGGGTTTTCAGGTTCTTCTTGAAGGTTTCCGTTGTTGGTGAAAGTCTGATGTTTTGCGGCAGGGAGTTCCAGAGCATGGGGGAAGCCCGGGAGAAGTCTTGTATGCGGTTGTGGGAAGAAGAGATGAGGGGGGAGTCGAGAAGGAGATCTTGAGAGGACCGAAGGTTGCGTGTGGGTAGGTAGCGGGAGACTATGTCACAGATGTATGGAGGAGAAAGGTTGTGGATGGCTTTGTATGTCATGGTTAGGGTTTTGAACTGAAGCCTTTGGGCAATAGGAAGCCAGTGAAGGGCCTGTCATAGGGGGGAGGCTGGGGAATATCGGGGAGACAGGTGGATTAGTCGGGCAGCAGAGTGTAGGATGGACTGGAGTGGTGCCAGAGTGCTAGAGGGGAGGCCAGACAGTAGGAGGTTGCAGTAGTCGAGGCGGGAGATGATAAGGGCGTGCACTAGTGTTTTTGTGGTTTCATGGTTGAGGAATGAGCGGATCCGGGAAATATTTTTGATTTTGAGGCGGCAGGAGGTGGCGAGGGCTTGGATGTGTGGTTTGAAAGAGAGGGCAGAGTCGAGGATCACCCCAAGGCACCGAGCATGCGGGACTGGGGAAAGCGAGCAGCTATTGACATTGATGGATAGGTCTGGTGGAGGGAAAATGAGGTGGGGGAAAGATGATGAATTCTGTTTTGTCCATGTTCAGTTTGAGAAAGCGAGCAGAAAAGAAAGCAGAAATAGCAGACAGACATTGTGGTATTTTGGTCAATAAGGAAGTGAGGTCAGGTCCAGATAGGTAGATCTGCGTGTCATCGGCGTAGAGGTGATACTGCAAGCCGTGGGATTCTATGAGCTGTCCCAGGCCGAAGGTATAGATGGAGAAGAGTATGGGTCCTAGGACTGAGCCTTGAGGAACACCGACAGACAGGGGGCGAGGTGAGGAGGTGGTGTGTGAGAGGGAGACACTGAATGTTCGGTCTGTTAGGTATGATGAGATCCAGGATAGGGCCAAGTCTGTGATGCCAAGAGATGAGAGAATCTGTAGCAGGAGGGAATGGTCCACGGTATCGAAGGCAGAAGACAGGTCCAGGAGAAGGAGGACAGAGTAGTGTCGCTTGCTCTTGGCGGTTAGCAGGTCGTTAGTGACTTTAGTTAGGGCAGTTTCAGTTGAGTGATGAGGTCGGAAGCCGGATTGTAAACGGTCAAAGAGGGAACAGGAGGAGAGGTGGGAGGACAGTTCGAGATATACATGCTGTTCCAGTAGTTTTAAGGCGTAGGGGAGAAGAGATATTGGGCGATAGTTAGACACAGAGGATGGGTCGAGGGAGGGCTTTTTGAGGATGGGAGTGATTGAGGCATGTTTGAAGGATGAAGGAAAGACACCATTTGTAAGTGAAAGGTTGAAGAGGTGTGTGAGAGTAGGGATGAAGACTGTGGCAAAGTTAGGGATGAGGTGGGATGGGAGTGGGTCAAGCGTGCAGGTGGTGAGGTGTGATCGTGACAGGAGAGTGGAAAGCTGATCTTCTGTCATGGTGGTGAAGCTGGTTTTGGAAGAACAGGGCTGAGTGGCTAAGAGGGGCATTGGTGGCTGCGGGCCAAAGCTTTCTCTGATCATATCAATCTTTTGCTTAAAGAAGGAGGCAAAGTCTTCAGCAGAAATGAGAGGAGAGGGAGGAGGTGCTGGGGGACGGAGTAGAGAATTGAAAGTGTTGAAGAGCTGTTTAGGGTTGTGAGACAGGGAGGATATGAGAGATGCGAAGTAAGTTTGTTTTGTGGCAGACAGCGTGGACTTGAAGCTGGCGAGGGACTGCTTGTATGCGTTGAGGTGCTCGGTAGAATGGGTTCTCTTCAGTAGCGTAGCTACCGGGGGGGCAGAGGGGGCGGTGGCCCCGGGCCCCGCGCTCTGAGGGGGCCCACCCGGAGCTACGCTACTGTAACTGTATCGGCGTGCACAGCGCGCCGATACAGTTACATTCTGCAGCAGAGCAGGGAGAATCGCTCTCCCTGCTCTGCCGCCGGCCGCTATGGGGCCTGAACAGGTGGTGGGGGGCCCTGTGCCAGCAGTGGGCCCCCCGCCAGTCATCGGAGGGTCAGCTGTATCGGCATCTAGCCAATACAGCTGACCACATTGAGAGAGAAGGAGCGAGCGCTCCTCCTCTCCCATAATCCCCCTCTCAGCGTCTGACAGCGGGCGCGATGACGTCACTGCCCGGCGCCGGCAGTCAGACGCTGAGAGGGAGAACAGTGAGCAGCGCAGGAGCTGGGAGGTGAGTACAGGATTTGTTATTTTTGTAATGGGGGTGCATTATAAATAAGGCTGCATATGGGGGAGTGCATTATAAATGGCTGCCTATGGGGTGCATTATAAATGGCTGCCTATGGGGTGCATTATAAATAAGGCTGCATATGGGGAGTGCATTATAAATAAGGCTGCATATGGGGAGTGCATTATAAATAAGGCTGCATATGGGGAGTGGAGTGCATTATAAATAAGGCTGCATATGGGGAGTGCATTATAAATAAGGCTGCATATGGGGAGTGCATTATAAATGGCTTCATCAGCGCTTGCCATCTTAGTAGCCATTTCAAAACAGTGCAGAAGGGTGCAGAGGTCCTTAATCTGTGCCCACTCTGTAAACATGATATGCGCCACGTCCATACTGCGTTGGCCCATGCTATATGACTTGACATACTGCGTCAGGACTCGTTGCTGCTGCCACAGTCGCTGCAACATGTGCAGAGTGGAATTCCACCTTGTTGGCACAACGCATATCAACCTGTTAACTGGCATGGTCAAAGACCTCTGTATCGATGCAAGTCGATGACCAGAGGGGTGTGAACGGCGGAAATGAGCACACAGTTTACGTGCTTTCTGGAGCAGCTCACCCAGGCCAGGATAGTGGCAGAGAAAACGCTGTACTACCAGGTTGAGGACGTGAGTCATAGAATCATAGAATCATAGAATGGTAGAGTTGGAAGGGACCTCCTGGGTCATCTGGTCCAACCCCCTGCTCAAAGCAGGATTCTCTAAATCATCCCATGCAAGGCTAGTGTGTGAGCTTGCCTCACCATAGGGCCGCCACCAGGTTCGCACCGTTATTGGACAGGGCCTTCCCTGGATGCAGGTTCATGCATGAATCAAACTCAGCCTGGAGAGCTGTCCACAACTCTTCAGCTGTATGACTGCGATCTCCAAGGCATATCAATTTTAATACTGCCTGAATGCGGTGAGCCCTGGCTGCGCAGTACGGAGGTGATGGGGATTCTCTCTGCACTGTTGGAACACGTGTCTCATTAAAGCAGAGGTTGAGGGCACAGGTGGAGGTCCTAGAGGAGATAGAGGAGGAGCAGAAGCAGTGGAGGAAGTGTTAAATGTAGAGGTTTGTCCTGAAAGCCTTGGGGATTCGAAGACTTGTGGAGCAGAGCCTGTCCCCACAGCCACCAGAGTCACCCAGTGCCCAGTTAGACAGCTGTAACGCCCTTGGCCATGCTTACTCGTCCAAGTGTCTCTGGTGAAATGCACCCTGGCAGACAGAGATTTAGTCAAGAAACGGGTGATGTTGTCTGCGACATGCTGGTGTAGCGCAGGCACAGCTTTCTTAGAAAAGTAATGGCGACTGGGCAATTGGTACTGGGGTACTGCCATGGCCATCAGCTTTCGGAAACCGTCTGTATCTACCAGGCAGAAAGTAGCATTTCTGTGGCCAACAGATTGGAGATGTTGAAGTTCAACCTCTTGCTTTGTCATGCGTAAGATGAAACAAATCTTTTGCGTGACCACAAATGCGGAACCGTGGGCTGGCTGCAGTGCTGTGAGAGGGCGGAGTACTGTGAACCGGAAAAACTGCTGGACTGTGAGAGAAGTGCAGGTGGAGATGTTACGGTGGATTGAGAAACATGTGGTGTGCTCGTTCTGTGAGATAGGTCAAAAACAGCAGGCATGTCCACTTCCATTACAGCTGATGGTGGGCTCTCAGTCAGCGTGACTGGAGCGGGTAAAGACCCCAAGGTTCTGTGGTTGAAGACCTATGTTTCAATAGTTGGCACAGTAACAGAGGAAGAGGAAGAGGCAACAGACGTGATTGATGGGGCAGCTGATGGTTGTTGAGGTCCGCTGGACTGCATTTTTGCACAGTGGGATTCTCACAGTAAAGCATGTTGATTGTGCTTGTGAAGGTTCATACATGTAGTAGTCAAATTATTGCACTTTTTACCTCGACTTTTTTTTGCAATGTTGGAAGATTGCGTGAGTTGGCTCATCCTTTGCAGTGTCAAAAAAGGCCCAAGCTAGGCAATCCTTGCCACCCCTGCAAGCTGCAGACGCATGGACGCTGCTTGTCACAGGCACAGTTGTGGCTGAGGATGCATTGCTCGTTGTGGCTGCATCACTATGTGTCTGTGCCGTACTGCGCAACGTAACCTCATCTTCCTCCTCAGATGAACTACTCAGCTGTGTGCCTCTATGTTCACCTCAACTAAGATCTAACAGCTCATCATCATCATCATCCTCTGTGTTATCGCATTCCTAGCCCTTTGAGTCACCCTCCTCCTCTTCCTGCCCTGACAGTACAGTACAGTCCGCGTGAGCCTCAGATATCTGAGTCTCATCAGGATCACTCCCCCCAGGTATTTACATCTGATGATGAGGGTCAGGATGCTGTTCGGACCCTACTTCATCTTGCCCCGGATCCAAGCTAAAAAAATTTTGGGCATCCATGCAGATTTGACTCTGTGAAGCTTTTGAGTACACTTCTGATGACCATGGCATAGAATGTGTGAACAGCTCTTCAGACTCACCCATCTGTGGTTCCATACAGTCAGCTGTATGGTTGGAGAGTTAGGATGCAGGGGGAAGCAAGTGGAATTTGGGTGCCACCTCTGTGGACTGTAATGGATGTGATGTTGAAGTGGAGGAAGAGGAGTAGAGGCCACTTGAAGCTGCGCTTGCCATCCACTCAAGCACATGCTCTTTCTGGGTATCATCGACAAGGCGTATCGCTGTGCGTATGCCAAAGAAAGGTAGTGGAGAAGCCCGTCCAGTAACAGAAGTTGTCAGTTGTCTTTGCATAGGACGTGACGTTGATTCACTAGTGCTTTCACAAACAGTAACCACCTACCCCACGTACACCTTGAACACCAAGCCTAATTCCTCTTCCACCACAACCTCGCTTTTTCCCAGTCATGTTGCTCAGATAGTGTGGTAGGAACACAGTATTATCAACAAAAAATTAGATTTTATACTCTGCAAACAGCTGAATTTCAGCGACAGTAAATTCCAAGTTGAAATATGGCATGCTGTATTGTGTTAGTCACAGAAAAAAGAATTGTTTGCGTGTGAATGAGGCCTGTATGAGAAAGAAGATATGCTACAAACAATTTGAAAGTCAGGTCCCCAACTGTATGGCACTAGGAACAGAATATTTTTTTGTGGCCTCTGTATCAGGCCACCAGATGTTACAAACTATTTGCAAGTCAGGTACCCTACTGTATGACACTAGAAACAGCTTATCACCCAACAAAATGACAAAGTGTTATACTTTGTTGTCTAACTTTTTGCAACTGAAAATTATAATTTTTTTTTTAATGTGCCTTAGGTCTGCAGACAGTTTCATATCACCACAAAATGACAAGGTGGGATACAGCAGGCTGTTTCACATTTCGCTACTGAAAAAATATTATTTAGAATGCTATACTCGTGCATGGAGCACAATAGAAGCAGTGCCCAACACACTTATAGGACCAGGGTCGGACTGGGGTGCCTAGGGCCCACAAGTGGAATTGACTCTAAAGGCCCACCCTATGGCTATGATCAGCAATTTTATTACTTGTTCATTTTATGGCCTCTCTCACTAAAACGTGTGCAACTAGCAAACTACTGTATACAGTGTGCAAAAGAGAACTGTATTGTACACTGCACTATATCAAAGTGTTTCTTGATAAGCAACGTATTTATTGTATTTGATAACGGAATCTGTTATTTACAATCAGTAGTAGTTTTTGCACACATGGACATTCCTTGTCCTACGTAGACCACCTAGCCCCTCAGCCAATTTACAGTGAACCTGTCAGCTCCCCCACGCCCTCAGAACCACCACAGTTGTGTCTGCATATATAAACACCCTGCCTAATAGTCCCTGTATTACATTATATACATTATATACATAAACAGATCTTTAGAAAAAGTATTTCTAAAGTCTGTTTATCATATGTTAATGAGGCCTTTGGCCAGTCTGTCTGCACTACCGATCATGCGCTGTGCGCCTCTCTAAAGTCGGGACACGTACACCCAACTTCAGTGTTCCTTTCAGTTGGTGTGGGTGCTTTGTGGCAGCCATTTTTGCTGTGGTTTTGTGCTGGTGGGGCGGTGCGGTCTGGAGTCATGGGGACTCAGTCTTGCAGCATGGGCGCTGTGAGGCACCAGGCCGTGGGCCCTGCCGGTGCATTGCCGCTGTGGCAGTGGTCGGTTGGCGGCTCCGCTTCGTTAGGGTGGAAGGACCAACTTCGAGGTTTGCTGGGATGTGGCAGTGGGCTTCATACACACTGATCAGAATGTTAAACTAAGAACCTCATGTTCAGTTATATAAATTTTTGCCTAGCGGCATTAGATCAGCGTATGATTTTTGGAGGTACGGTTCATGCTTTTTTCTTTTTTTTTTTGTGTGTATAGCATGTTCTTTCCCCTGTCTTGGACCAGCACTTCTCCTATTTGGCACAGGTGATTTTAATTAGCAGGAGACTGCAAAGTAAGCATCTGGCAAAATAAAGAATTTCTACTTTTTCACCCGGATTTGATGCTGTTCTCTTTTTTCATATGCAAAGTAAGGGGTCTAGCCTATTTCTGCTCTCATTGAAGAGCAGGAGGAAGGTGAGTTTCAGTGCTCCTTTCATTTGGTGTGGGTGCCCGATCTAGAGTCATGAGTACTCAGTCTTGGGCACTGTGGGGCACCAGGCCATCTGCCCTGCCAGTGCATTGCCGCCGTGACGTGGCAGTGGGCTTCATACACTCTGATTAGAATGTTAAACTAAGAACCTCATGTTCATTTATATAAATTTTTGCCTGGCGGCATTAGATCAATGTATGATGTTTGGACGTACGGTTCATGCTTTTTTTTCTTTGTTTTTGATGTTCAGAGGATGAATTCAGGAGGGGAAGACGCTGCGCATGTGCGAGGTAAGTATAGAGCTGGCGATGACGCCGGTGCTTGTAAGTCATGTCATCATACCCACAGGGGCGTGATAACGTCCAAGTGGGGCTATTAGTCTGGGGACACCAATGCCCCCTTGACTCGTCAAAGACCTCATTTACATTTCATAAATGGACTTTAGAAATACTTTTGTACAGATCTGTTTATGTGTGTAATGTAATACAGGGACTGTAAGGCCGGGATCACACATGCGAGTAAGTCGTCCGACACTCACATGTGAAATCCCAGCTCTGGCGCCGGCACTCAGGAGTGGAGCGAGCGGCTGCATATAACTACATGCAGCCGCTCGCTCCACTCCTGAGTGCCGGCGCCAGAGCTGAGATTTCACATGCGAGTGTCGGACGACTTACTCGCATGTGTGATCCCGGCCTTAGGCCTTATATATGCGGACACAACTGCTGTTGGTTCTGGAGGCACGGGGGACATGACATTTTCAAAGTGAAGCAAAATGGTATCCAGCAACTTCAAATGGAAACGTTTACTACAATGAATCCACCTCTGCCGCCATCTATCCGCTCATAGAGGATCTTTCACAATTGACTTGCCCTATAAGAGTTAATATGTGGAGGTGTGAGGCAGATTCACTCCAATAAACTTTTCGATCTGAAGACTCTGGTGAACATTTGCATAATTTTAGTTTAACATTTATCTGTTTTTTTTTTTTTTCTGCCTTTGTTATCACAGTGGTTGTGAAATCCAGCAGTTCTGGGAAGAGCCAGATATATTTCACAGGATCTGCCTGATCAGCCAGATGCTCCCATTGACTATAAGTCAAGGCCACCTGGATCTGGCATTGAGCCAGCAAAACGGCCAAACCTCAGCATGGTGTGATTTCCAGCCACCTGTTTTACTTGCTCATGACTGGCCTCCCATTGTAGTCAATAGGAGCATCTGTATCAGGAAAGTGCTGGATCCTGTGAATTCCATCCAGCATTTCCCTGACAGAAGAGCCAGCTGGATTTCACAATGCAAGTATGAAAGTAGCCTTACAGTATGAATGGCTACAAGCACCATGCACACACGTCCCACAAGCACCATGCACACACGTCCCAAAAGCACCATGCACACACGTCACACAAGCACCATGCTCACACGTCACACAAGCACCATGCACACACGTCACACAAGCACCATGCACACACGTCACACAAGCACCATGCACACATGTCACACAAGCACCATGCACACAGGTCACACAAGCACCTTGCACACATGTCACACAAGCACCATGCACACATGTCACACAAGCACCATGCATACAACTCACACAAGTGTAAGGGGTCAGCCAAGGCCAAGTGGTATCCCACTTCCCTTGCCTGTGTACGTGTCATCATTAATGTATGTCTTTTAATGTTAATGTTGTGTAGTGTAATGTATATAAATATAGATGTTATAGGGAAAGTGTAGTGCCTAAGGTAGTCCACTAGAGGGGGGCACATTAGCATATATAGGATAAGGAATAGTTAAACTAGGAGGGTCCAGCTGTGGGTAAGCCAGGAAGATTTCCTGTAGTTAGTCAGTAGGGCCTGAGAGCCCGGACAGGGCAGGTGACCCTGTAACATTTTAAGCATAGAGCCCAGTCGTTTAGGACCGGAGGGCTGAAGGTCACAAACGAAAGAATGCAGGGCAACACCAGTATATGGCAGCTAACTTTGTGAGCTGATGTCCTTTTGTCTGGGGCAAAATGGACAGGGGAACTCCTGAAGATAGTTAGGTTGGCCAAAAGGAACGCTGCCATACCAGATGATCTGGTACGTCCCTGGAACATTCTGGAAGAAGTGAGGGAAAGCACAGAGCAAGAAAGGAATATACTCTGTTATGATCCCTGTGATGCAACTGCGACTGAACTGGACGAATTGAGAATGGAACCAAGTAAACTCGTTTTTTTAAGTTGGAACTGGACTCTGTCTCTGTTTGAAACCGCCATAAGGCCGTCCTCAGCAGCTTAGATGGGAACCGGATGGAACCGAGAGAAGGACAAAAGATACAGATCAAAGGGGATATTGTGTGTCTGTGGAGGGAGACAAGGGAGTGATTGAGCAACCGTTGTCAGCCACGACTACGGCCCTGGCTCCCCCTACACTTAGCGTAGTGCGGCAGGATCCCACAACCGTGCAGCGTGGGAATGCCGTGGATGTGATGAAGAAAGTTGAAGATATCGTTAATGTGACTGATACCCTGGATGTGACTAATACTTCGGATGTGACTGATACCCTGGATGTGACTGACACTTTGATTATGGCAAAGATGGCAACTCTGAAGATAGTGTAAAATGGCGCAAAGATGGAGGACGACAGCTTTTATCCCACCCCTCATGGGAGTCCTGACTTAGAAATGGCACGAAAGTCTGCCTGACAGAGTCGGTGATCTAAGCTGGAGATGCAGGCCTTGGGGAGTGGTGCCCGCCCATGGTGGAGCGTTTGAAAAGAAGAAGGCCTCGCCCCTTACAAAAGATTGCAGAGAAATGGGTGGAGAGGCTGGAAGCGACACAATCTTGGAACGGGTGGGGCCCAGAAGAAAACCCCGTGTGCAACTGCGTGGCACCATTAAGAGACACAGCACTGGCAGCGATGGACCATTTGTGCACCCATCACTGCAAAGGCATAGGCTGTGTCGAGTGGAAGTGACGGCAGGAGGAAAAAAGGACACGACTCGGAAGGACTGGAGGACTCACCGATGACTGATGTTCCATTGGGGTCCTTAGGCCTGCAGAGGAGCGGAGCCGTCGGCTACTGGAGCCGGAACGTCATCGTCGGGAGCTGGAGGCTGAACAACCAGAAGCAAAGACTGCACCCAGAGGAAACCCGTGCCGGAAGTGGAGGAGTTTGGGCTGGAGTGCGCAGCTGCTATGGCTGAGGGATCTGATAGTTGCAGGACGGTCGCGGCCGGGACGCTTGAACGAATGAGGGGTGAGTTGACCTCTGTCCCAAATCTCAGAAAGCCGGTCCGTCCAGAGCGGTACCCCGTCCCTCGGCCTGTCTCACTTCCATCAAGAGACAGAGGGCCCCTTTCCATCCCCCAGGCAGGCCGCCTGGGTTGAGGAGGTGATCCTACAGAAAAAACAGCTTGAGAAGGAAGTGTGGGCAGAGCCATCAACGTCCCGAACACAGGCATGGAGTCCAAAAGGAGACAAAACGGCACGGGACGCATGCCGCTAAGGAGCTATTTGAACTTTTACAGATATATAGTGCTTGTTACACCAGGAAAAGGGGACTTTTCCGCGTCCCTATGGGCAAAGGAGCCCTGGAGCACCCCCATAGTCGGATGCAGTGAGGTCGGTCCGGGCCGTAATTGAACATTGTGTTTTTTTTCCATCCCAGTTTTTGTTGCGCCTGTTGCGCCCCTCCTGCTGGATGGCAGGACTTTGCCCTTGCAGAGTTACGGGTTCTTGGACAAAGGAACGGACCGTGTGCACCCGTAGCAATAGACTGTGCTTCAGATACAGGCAGCGCACTTCTGGTAAAAGGGACCATACTCTCCACAAAGGAGGGGGGAAGCCCCAGGGACTAAAGACTTGAGGACCTGACAGACAGGTCAAGTTGATGGATCATTTATATGCTCAAGTCCTATGGATGGATAGAACCGGGGCTTCCTGGACTGAAGGGTGATTCTTTGAGGACTGTTGCCAGGCTCCTGTGTTTTATTAGAGACAAAACAGACTTTGTTGTGGAGAAGAGACTTTTCTTGGCCACAAATATTTTTTTTTCTTTTTCTCCCTTTTTTACAATGAACTACCTCATATGCGCGTTTGCCTCCCTGCGTGGAGTATTTCCTTGTAAATATTATAGTATAGTGTATAAGTAAAGTTCCATTCTTCTTTTCAGCCCCAATTGCTTGGGGACGACCTTGCATTTGTATAATGTGGAAGAAGTGTTCATGAAGTGTTGTCCCTGATAATCCCATATAAATACTTCTATCCAGTATATATCATTCAATTCTTCCTCAGCTGGTCCAGGCCTATCAAGTCAGCATGGGGTCTGCGGAGGGGTATAGCCAAGGTAACATCAGCACACATACCTAGTCAGGACCCCATTTTCATGTAGCATAGTGGAGGTGTGGAAGATGAGTACCACGTCTACTGCTCTCGACCATGCTACACTGAATTTCAATGCATGATCCTATGGTTTTCCTGGGTGATAAGCAGCAGCCAGAAATGTCTATCAGTAGCTTACTATTTTTTTCCCAAATGAAAACACATCGCTGCTCAGCCAAGTGTGCGTGTGTACAGGGGGGTCAGCAGGAATGGCTGTCAGCCAACAGATATGTTTTCTATCTATCTGTCTGTCTATAAAAGAAAATTATGGGACAAATGTTTTGCAAATATGCAGTTCAATCCAAAGGGAAAATAATCTGCTGAGTAAATACATGAATTTAGTCAAAACCGCCCTTATAAGATGCCCTTATATTGAGCCATTAATTCCACAGCGTTTTCCAGACATCATTATTTCTGGAGCGTACTAAACAACATAATGCATTGTAATATATATATATATATATAATATATATATATTATATACTGTGTGTACATATATATATATATATATATATATACAGTACAGACCAAAAGTTTGGACACACCTTCTCATTTAAAGATTTTTCTGTATTTTCATGATTATGAAGATTGTACATTCACATTGAAGGCATCAAAACTATGAATTAACACACATGTGAAATTATATACTTAACAAAAAAGTGTGAAAAAATTGAAAATATGTCTTATATTCTAGGTTCTTCAAAGTAGCCACCTTTTGCTTTGATGAATGCTTTGCACACTCTTGGCATTTTCTTGATGAGCTTCAAGAGGTAGTCACCGGAAATTGTCTTCCAACAATCTTGAAGGAGTTCCCAGAGATGCTTAGCATTTGTTGGCCCTTTTGCCTTCACTCTGCGGTCCAGCTCACCCCAAACCATCTAACTGGGTTCAGGTCTGGTGGAATAGCATGCCGCTGCAAGATGCTGTGGTAGCCATGCTGGTTCAGTATGCCTTCAATTTTGAATAAATCTCCAACAGTGTCACCAGCAAAGCACCCCCACACCATCAGACCTCCTCCTCCATGCTTCACGGTGGGAACCAGGCATGTAGAGTCCATCCGTTCACCTTTTCTGCGTCTCACAAAGACACGGTTTTGCAACTGCACTTGGGGACACTTTCAAAGTTTTCCCAATTTTTCAGACTGACAGACCTTCACTTCTAAGGCTGGGGTCACACACACCGTGTAAAAAATCTGACCGTTTTAGTGGGACGATTATCTGAGAAAAGTTTCATGAACATTGATGCGTCTTGCATCAGATTTTCCATACCCATAGACTTGCATTGGCGATTGTCGACCCACAATCGGTGACAATCGCAGCATGCTGCGATTGCACTCGCACGTTTAAAACGGACCACAAAAAATCTGATACTGGGAGCTGCTCCATAAATTACCATTGGTCTGACTGCAATGCGATATTTCATCGCTTTATAGTGGTACGATTTTGTTGCCAGTGTGACCCCAGCCTTAAAGTAATGATGGCCACTCGTTTTTCTTTACTTAGCTGCTTTTTTCTTGCCATAATACTGTCTCGACCACGCACCACAATTGTGGGTTTCCAGAGCAATGGGGTACTCAGAGCCGAGCCCATGGAAGTCTATGGGGTTGTCACAGGTAGCGCTGGCTCGGTCTGTGGCCCTGGCGGTCAGGCGTATGTTGGGGGGAATATTTACAGGGGATAGGTATATATACAGTTCGTGACGCCACCTGTAGTTCTCTGATCACTAAGACCAGCGCTGCTGTAGATCTCTGAAGGGAAGGTGAGGCAGCTAGATGTCGGGTCCCCTACAGGTGGGACTCTTCCCTCAGGTCGATAGTTATGGTGGGGTTGTGCAGGGATGCAATCAAATAACTCAGTCTCACACCGTCAGCGTCTTTCCATACCTTTTACTTGTCAGATGGTAAGGCAGGTCCCAGGGAGGCTGATCGGGTGGAGGATGTGCTTTGAGGCAACAGCTGAACAGGTTATGGGCCTCCTTAACTTTCAAAATGGTGAGTTCAACCAGCATAAAGCGTAGTTCACTCTAGAATCTCCAGCTTCTCCAAGCTGTACTGCCCGGTCAGTTTTGTGGTCGGAGCCTTCCTTTGAGAGAGCTGGGTTACTAATGTGGTCCTGCAGTGACTCCAAGTTCCCACTCTCCCTGACCCCAGTTACGTACCGACACTCCAAGGGCTGCTTTCTGCTACCTAAGGTCCAGTAAGCCTCTGGTTTTTCTATCACTATGCCTGGAGCTATAGTGACGCTTCGGTCCCCAGTGACCGGTGACAATGTGCAGGATAATCCAATCCTAAGGCACTTCTGAATTCCTTCCACTATGCCTTTCGCCCTGTCCGCGCTTGTAGCATAAGCACTCCACACTTCCAAAGGCTACACAGACTAGTCCCTTTCTTCCTTCTTTCCAGAGCTTGCTAACAGGTGCTCAGTAATCTTCTTGTTCAGGAGCACGTCTCTGAACTCCACTGTCCTTGAGACAGGAGACTGAAGGTCCTGATGCTCACTCCTCCCTCTTCCTGAACAGACTTCAGACTGTCTGCTCTGTCCTCCTGACAGGAAACTCTCTTTCTGAGCTCTGCCGCTGACTGAACTTCTCTCTCTGTCCGAGGACAGGAAACAGACTGACTGACTGGCTAGATCTCCTAGCTCTTATAACCTATGGGTGTGTCTAAGTGTGTGATGGAGTGAATGTTTATTGAGCATTAAACTGTTACCTCTCCGCACATCCTCCAGGGTACTGCGTGTGCCTTCACACCAGGGCTACACAATACAAATTCTAACAGTCTATTCAGTAGGACTACCAGTTGTGTATCCACCAGACTTCTGCACAAAACAACTGATGGTCCCAACCCCATTTATAAGGCCAGAAATCCCACTTATTAAACCTGACAGGGCACACCTGTGAAGTGAAAACCATTTCCGGTGACTACCTCTTGAAGCTCATCAAGAGAATGCCAACAGTGTGCAAAGCAGTAACCAAAGCAAAAGGTGGCTACTTTGAAGAACCTAGAATATAAGACATAATTTCAGTTGTTTCACACTTTTTTGTAAAGTGTAATGTATAATTCCACATGTGTTAATTCATAGTTTTGATGCCTTCAGTGTGGATTTACAATTTTAATAGTCATGAAAATACCGAAAAATCTTTAAATGAGAAGGTGTGCCCAAACTTTTGGTCTGTGCTGTATATATGTACACACAGTATATATATATATTATATATATAATATTTATATATATATAAAATCATTGGTAAAGGGACTAAAGGACTAAAGTAATAAACTGAGGGGAGGGGAGATATGTGTCACTGCGCTTAATGGCGACAGTGATGTGAAACCAGAGTATTTTCCTCCAGCACACTACGTGCTGTGAGGATGAAGCGAAGTGGCACAATGGGCTGGTTTTATGTGGACATCCATAGACTGGGTGGAGGGGTGTCCACCATATCTCCACCTGCAGAGCCAGAACCTCTGTTTGCTGAGAGGAAGTGTGTGATGTCACAGTCATGTGATCGGCCATATGAGAGAGGAGTCATGTGGCCTGGAGCTTAATATCCAGAGCCAGTTAGCATTCGGTAAATCTGGATAGTGGAGCTAAAGTGTGTTGCGTCCTGTGAAGAAAAAATGAACCTTTGAATGCTGATTTCTGCTGAGCGGGCAGATTTTCACGCACATGAATGGACTGTGTTATACAATTTTGTTTTATTTTCTTGTTTTGCCCTGAGGGGCTTTGTTTACTT
Organism: Oophaga sylvatica; assembly: GCA_033576555.1. NCBI lineage: Eukaryota > Metazoa > Chordata > Amphibia > Anura > Dendrobatidae > Oophaga > Oophaga sylvatica. The sequence goes on from JARQOD010000001.1 coordinate 736,370,253, forward strand.
TGTCCTTACCGTGGTTTATGCCGTATATATAATAAATAGGCTCTCCATGCATGTGTTGTGACTGTCACACAGCCGCGATACATGCAGCTGCGGCGCCGAACAGCTGATTATCGGAAGTGCTCCAAATATCCAGGTTACTGAGGCAGCTATTCGGGAAGCGCTATACCTATTCGGATAAGCACGTATCAGAAGCTATTAGCTCATCCCTAATTATAAACCCGTGAAAGGAGTTAAAGAGACAGTGTTCCTGTGACTACCTCTGTTTCAACTGACTGAGCCACTCTTCCACAATATATTTAACTACTTTGTTGGATAACATTTTAATGTTAGAATTATGCATGACACTAGACATCTTTAAGTGGAATGAATAGGATCATAATTGAAATATTTAATCTAATATCCCTTACAGTTTTACATGTCATCAAATATTGTTAATATTTTTCCCAAAAGTCTCTTTTCTCAGCAGTTAAACGATAATCATTTTAATGATCAGTGTAAATTAGAAGTTGAAAAATCTTTAACCACTGGGCCTCGTCCTCACTATGACTTAATATAAAAACATTATTACATCAAATGAGAAGCCAAGCAGGCTTTGAATGGTACACAAAAGGTGGTGTCCTATGCGGTAATAAAATTAATTTTGTACATAATATATACAATATGTCTATCTGCACAGTTATGTGCCGGCTGATCAAAGGGACGTTGGCTTTGGGGCTATCACATTTGGACCCTTAATGCTTGAATGTCAAAACAAGATTCCTGAGAGAAGCTTTGAGGTGGGCGCCTCAAGGGAACGTGACCCCCCTTTTTGTTCTATATAACATATACAGAATGTGGCTATTATAGCTTGCCACTAATTCCTCTGGGACATTAATATAAACACAAGAAACTTGAGCAATATACAGAAGATTCTGGGAAATAGAAATTCAACATTGTTTCTCTCCACTACCTATTATGCAAGTTACAACTATTATAGCATATCAAGTATAAATCACAGAGGTTTCGGCTCCATGGCACATATCCTTACAGTCAACAATAAGCAGTTTTTGAGATACGTGATCAATGCTTTGTAGTAAATACAGGACCAGGGCTCATAGAGTTAAATGGGTGGCAAAAATCGGATACAAAATATGTTTTTTACCTATTTTCTTTGTTTTAGTTTTCATATACTTTGCCAGAATATATTTTGTCAGCCTCTTTAAAACTATGGCTTCCTTTTGAGTATTAATCTCCATTTAGGTTACAATCTATATGATATCACTCATTGGTATCAGGAAAATCGTAACAGTACCTCAGTCTCTCCCTATGGGAAACAAGTTAGAGATGATCTGCGGATATTAATACATTTTCAACACAGATATTTTTCATGCCTACAAATTTGCTTGTGCATATTTTTCAGTAATAAGACTTTGAAATCTTCACTGTGCCTCGCAAGTGATGCTGTGCAGCCACACACCTCCACACTTGTGAAAAAAAATAACAAATCTCTACGCTTTAGTGGAGAAGTGTCCATGTGTTTTCAGGTCCAGTATGTTAATGTATAAAAGATACAAAATGGTTAAAGGGAACCTGTCACAAGGTTTTTGCTACCCAATCTCAGAACATTATGATGTAGAGGCAGAGACTGAGTTAAGTGACGCATCACTTATTGGGCTTTTTGCTGCTGATTTGATAAAATCAATGTTTTATCTGCTGCAGAGTTACCAGTTCTCTGAACAGAACATATAGAGAAACACTGCACATGAATGAACCAAACATTCATTAAAATATAATACTTTTATTAAAAAAATGAGTATAGAACAAATAATCCAAAAGGGTGAACAGACAAATGACTGATAGCAAGAAAGTGGAACAGCAGGTCAGGGGAACAGAAGTAAGTTCAAGATGCCTGTTTTTAATAACAAATGACCTTTTAACTAACAAATAAGTACCAGATCAACGTAAAGAATTAAGATCACTGGTGTGTATCGCCAAAAAATAGTGAAGAGATCTATTGGCAAAAAAGAACATAGAGATGGAAGGTAATTACCCCGGACCTGCGGTGCCACGGTCCCTACGCGCGTTTTGGCTGGTGTGCCTTCTTCCGGGGCAGTTCTTTGAATACTGAGCCCTGTATAACCTCACCAACAGCACTGATTGATAGCTTTCTGTGTTCACTGTCCATAGGCAGGAAGCTGCCAACCAGTGAAGAGGGCGGAGTTATACAGAGTTCATAATTATGGAGGACTACATGGCAGAAAGTTTACTAGTCCTCTAGAGATAATCTCCTGCTGATAAAACAGTAATTTTATTAATACTACAGCAAGCAAATCAGTAATTGACACATTGTTGGAATCTGTGGGGTAGCACGGTGGCTCAGTGGATAGCACTACAGCCGTGCAGGGCTGGAGTCCTGGGTTCAAATCCCACCAAGGACAACATCTGCAAGGAGTTTGTATGTTCTCCCCGTGTTTGCGTGGGTTTCCTCCGGGTACTCTGGTTTCCTCCCACACTCCAAAGACATACTGATAGGGAATCTAGAATGTGAGCCCCATCTGGGACAGCGATGATAATGTGTGCAAAAGGTAAAGCGCTGCAGAATATGTTAGCGCTATATAAAAATTATTATTATTATTAATCAGGGTCTCTGTCTGTACATTACGCTCTCAGATAAGGTAGAAAAAACCTGGTGACAGATTCCCTGTCCCTGTTTCTGTATCTCCCTTTCATAATAATAACAAATGCAATAATACTTTTTCAAAACATTAATACCAAATACATATCTTATATATTATGAAATGTAACCAAAGATTCCAGATCTGCCTAGTGTCTCCTTCATACTCGCTATTTTCATGCATTTGAAGCATTTTTACATTTAATTTTTTACCTGCATTTTTCATGGCTTTATTTATTTTGTTCAATCATTTTTCGTAGTGCTTTAGAAGTCCTACATAAAAGCTTATGGAGAAAATAAACCCCCCCCAAAAAAAACATTCTTAGGCTCCATAGGCTTACACTGTAAAAGAGACTGCCGGCTCAGGCATAGAGTGACCCAGATAGTCTGCACTAAGGTGATGTCACTGAGAAAGAGGAGTGTAGTGGCTCTGGATCCTACAGAAGGTGAGTATATTTAATACACTCACACTCCACAGACATTAAATGAGAAAAAAAAATTCATAGGAGAGCTTCAATTTTTGCTTTGTATGGATTTTATGAGTTTATAAATCAATCCACATTTGGATTGGCAGTGCTGGGACAGCTACCTTTATGCTGTACTGCAATACCAGTTTTGCAATTATGTTTAACACTTTTTTTTTAAAACTACTTTTTCTAGTTAATTATTCGTTTTTTGTTCAGAATTTCCATTTGGCATATTTGCCAAGAAAAATGTTCATGCATTTTATTATTCTGTGCACCATAAATGTGTCAACTACATCAATCCTACAAAGGCAAATTATAATTTCCCAAAACAGAGTCAGTCACAGTGACACCATGCTACAGTCAGCTGTACCTTCCTCATTTAAAGAGTCAGACACACTGATATTATTTCACACCCAATCATATAGTAGTAGCAATCCTAAAAGTCAATATAGACTCTTTAACGAGCCTTGCCATCTAGAATTGCTGCTTCCAATAGGTGGCACTAGCGTTCCAGTCCTCTGCCTCTCTGAAGAGGAAATTTACATATTTAATTTCCCAGAGAAGCATGCATGGTGTATATAAGTCTCCTCACACTGGCATGTCAGGCTTGGCTTGTCAGACTCCACAAGGAGAAACGTTACCCCTTAGATCCCAGTCTTAAACCTCTCAAACTAGATTTCATACTTTGCAGTGATGAAAGCAATACCCTGAAATACTGTGTCTGCAAATTGATAATCTGTTTTTGGCTTTTATCAAAAGTCATATGGCAAGGCTCGTTAAAGGGACGATATTGACTTTTAGAATCGCTACTTCCAATAGGTGGCGCTAGAGTTCTAGTCGTCTTCCTCTGTGAAGAGGCAATTTGATATTTGTGTGGGAGAAAATAGGAATACTCGGCGGAAGCCCACGCAAACATGGGGAGAACATACAAACTTGCAACTATTTTCCTAGGTGGGATTTGAACCCAGCATCCCAGTGCTAACCGCTGAGCCACCGTGCTGCCATGATGCTATACGTCTGTATTGCAGTGTATTGTCATTATTGCTTTGCTAGAAAACACTGCCTACAATAGAGTACAAACACAGCAAATAAAGCGGCCTTCAGTAGACCCGAGCTGCCATAGCACCATTGGCACCCTGTGATTGTGTGCTGTTGATAGGTGATTGGCTGTATCGGTCACCTGAGGTTTATGAGAAGTGATGTCTAAGTCAAGTAAAACATTAAATATAGTAGAATATTAGTAGAATATATGTTATTTTAGCCTGTGTGAAATTAAAACTTTCATAGCTTCCACTGATATCAATGGGCTGCCAACATAATTCATGGACAAGCCAACTCATAAAACGTAAGAATTATGCGCTGTCTAATGGGTCATGCATTTCTAGTAATCAATTTAGATTGAATTTTCTAAACCAGACAGCCCTTTTATTTAAAGGATAGGTGATAATTTATAACAGTGAAAGGGGACTGATTTTCAGAAAAGGGAACTTTCATCTCCATTTTATTCCCATTTGAATGGCATGACATTAAACACGCCAACCGTCACGCCATTCATTTTCTATGCATAGTGCTTGGTTTTTCTCAGTGACCACACAGATAATTAATTGAACTGTGGTTGAGCATGCTCCTTGGTGCTTTATTCTAATAGGGATAAAAGTGCCTCATCCTACCGATCATTGGGTGTCCCAGTGTGGTAGGACGCCCAGCAAGCATGTGGATAGGTGATAGCTTCTCTTCACCAGATAACCCTTTTAACTTTGTGCTATCAAGGCACCCAACACCAGGGAGTGCATACCAAACCTTGAAAACCTATTGCTTAGGCGAACATGATTGTGGCTCATTTTGCTAAATCACATTATTGTTCTTACATTTCCCAGAATGCTAGTAACCTCTATGAAAACACTGAGCAAACAAAGAAAGCTCTGAAGCCTTTAAAAACAAAAATGCAGCTCTGTCCTGCCGTGCAGACAGTAGTTCAAATTATTCAGCTTTTTTTTAAAATTGTATGCAGACTCTTAAAATTAATAATAATTTTCTTCATAGTGTGTGTTGAATCACTCTGTAAGGCCCCTTTCACATGTCCGTGTCTCCGGTACGTGTGGTGACAGTTTTCACACAAACCCGAGACATGTACACACGTAGACCCATTGAACTGAGTGGGTCTATGTAGATGTCAGTGTGTTTTCATGGACCGTGTGTCCATGTGCAAAACACGCAGACATGTCCATTTTCACACGGACAGACGGACCGGAAAATGTGCCGCACACGTGCACACGGAGAACAGTGTACACGTGTGCACACGTGTGCACGGACAGCCGCCAGAGAAGTAGCGGCTACTGTAAGCCGCTGTCCCCCTGTGGCTGGTGCTGAAGCCGGCTGTCATTCTCCCTGCTCTGCCTGCGAGCAGTGGAGAACGATGAGCGGGTTCTCCTCTGCTCGCAGGCAGAGCAGGGAGAATGATGACTGCCGGCTTCAGCCCCAGCCGCAGGGGACAGCGGCTTACAGTAGCGCTAGTTCCCCGGCGGCCATCCGTGTGTCTGTATTGTATAGATGCGGCACACGGGTGGCACACGGTTGCCACATGTGTGCCGCACGTAGAACACACACGGACACAAGGACACATGGACACTGATATCTCCGGTACCGTTTTTTCTGGTACCGGAAATATCAGAACGTGTGAAAGGGGCCTAATACAACACCTCCAACAGTTCTACACTAGATACTGTAAAGGGTTCTTTTACATTACACAGCAGGACTAAACATGACAATTAGATGTTGAGTGCCATTGTTTCTTTTCTCTTTTTGCTAATTTATATATATAAAGCTGAGTGTATGTATGTGTGTGTATATGTATCAAGCCAAGCCCACTCCACATAGCCCCGCCCACTCTGCATAGCCACACTCCACACGCAAAGCCCTGTCCACACGGCCCACGTTGTTAGCGCACACGGGCGGAGACACATTCACCTCTAAAGCCACCCTGCAAAACTAAATGGCTGCGACGTCTCAGCCGCTGCGAGCTACAATCAGGGCCGCCGCCTTCAGAGTGTCAGTGTGCGGAATGATGTCAAGGGAAACGGAGGAGCCTCATGGATTACACTGCTGTGCTCATAACAGGAAGTTGCTTTGTGGTGCTGCAGAAGAAGTAGGCTGTGTATACACTTTATTGCAATAGTTACTATGCCTGGGCAACGCCGGGCTCTTCAGCTAGTAACATTAATAATTATATATTATTATATATTATTTACATATTTTATATTCTCCTCCGTGGGCACCTCCGTTGATACAGAGGAGGATATTGTATGCCATGATGAAGTAGGGAGCTATTGGTAGAGTATGCTACAGGAAGGGACACCCATGTCATAGCCAAAGAGCCATATTAAGCATATCCAGTGCAGGCTGGGCTCTTTAGATTTGTTTGGCAACCAGTCTCAGAGAAGGCAAATGCTGACTTCAAACTGTCATGGTTTGTAGGGTGTGGGTAGGTCGGTGTGTCAGGGGTTAATGTTTACAGCCTCCCTTTGGCTTTTGCTAGCCTTTTTATAGCCTCGTTTTGGCTCATTCGCTGTCAGTTATACTCCTGTCCTCAGCTGAGTTAGTTGACCCCTTGTGTGCCTGTGCCTTGTGCCTGTTATCTTGTTGCTTGCTTGGTTTGACCTGGTCGTCTCTTTGTTGTGAGCTTGTCTATTGTCTTGGTACTGTGTATTATCTTGCTTGGTTTTTGACTCTTGCATTGCCCATTGACTATCCGCTTTGTCTCACCCCTCTGGTACTACATTATATCCCTGGTTCTGACCTCGGCATTCTCTCTGACTTCATTCCTGTCTGTCCCTTCTGTTACCTGTGCCATCCTCTGGTTGTGACTCTCATTGGTCTGTCTCTTCTCTTGTTTCTCCCAGCAGTGCATAGCTCTCCGGGAATCAGGGGTTTTTCTCCGTCCCCGGACACTCCCCCGGTAGTCACATGTTTAAGGTCCTGTATGTTTGAAGTACTTCTCTTTGACACGACCACATCACTCCTCCGGGATCCTTGATTGCTTGCCCTGTGTTCTGTCACTCCAGCTCAGGACACCCGCACGGACCAGTCTGTAAGTACCATGCAGGGTGCATGATACAAACCTGGGCAGTTGGAGACAATATAGCCTTGGAAGGCAATCCATCTAGAACAGGGGTGGGCAACTAATTTTACAGAGAGGCTACATGTGAGTCTGTGACTGTCGTGGAGGGCGGAACCAATAGGCTGAAATTAATTCTACTTAATATTAAAATTAACATAATAATATTAATTGTATCACTTAATATTGAGCAGAATTAACTATTCTGACATCCCCTATAATGCGTATCAGCTTGCACACAGCCGACCTATACTGTTTAAGCCCACACACAGCCACTCTACATAGAGTATGAACCCCCAGATAACCCCCATGTATACAGTGTGAGCCCCACATAGTCCTATGTATACAGTATGAGCCCCCACACAGCCCCTCCTTATACAATATGAGCTCCCACAAAGCCCCTGTATACAGTGTGAGCAACCACATAACCTCCTATATACAGTATGAGCCCCCACATAGCCTCTCTGTATACAATATGAGACCTTACATAGGCCCCTGTATACAGTATGAGCCCCACATAGCCTCCTATATACAGTACGAGCCTCCACATAGCCTGCTATGTACAGTAAGAGACTCCACATTGACTCTTCATATACAGTACAATATGAGCCCCCCACATAGCCCCTGTTAAGGATGGCACCAGAGAGATCATGCAGAATCCCACCACTGCCACATGTGATGAACTCACACTTTGACACCCCGCCTGATGTCACTATTACGTCAGACGGATCACGTAATGCGGTCTCCCCACTTTCACCAACGTGACATTCCACACCCCCTGGGGACACATAATGTCACCTTGGTACAGTTTTATACAGGCACCTTCTGTCCATATGGGCCCAGGGAGGCACAGTGAGTGAGAGGAAGTGGCCCACACTCGCTCACAGCCCTAACAGGCTGAGAGGCTACTTTCACTAGCACCAGTGAAACAGAGTGATGCCAGCCCGGTAGGACTGCCACCAGTTCCTCATTAGATATAAGCCCAGTCCGTTACCGGGATTATTTCTGGCCAGTACCAGCCCCGGTAGCATGGAAATTTAAACCGAGAAATGGACAAGTTGATTCGTGGATCAAGATAAAAGAGCAGCCCAAGGTTAAATTATATAATCTCCCTAAGGGCATACTAGACAATACACTAAATACAGTATACAATTGTTATACATATACAATGGCCAGATATGCAAACACAGATAGTGGTAGGACAAAAGATATAAGCAGATGGATCATGTCAATTACCGGGTTGATGTTCATACATGTGTGCGCTGGCCCGCAGGGGATATGGTCTGCCAGCTGGTTCCTAGATCCTTCACAGCATGTTTCTTGACATGACTCCCTTTCAAATTGGACAGCATGCATAGAGAGAGACCACATGGCCTTACACTAGCCTTTACCCCCTTTGGGTCACTCCCCTCCTGCTTGGCTGAACCTAAATCTGCTCCCCTAGCCACTAGCAGCTAAAAACTCCAAAACCTAAGATGAGTCATAACTCCTTAATAGATAGTCCTAGGGAGGCGGTCTTTGTGCCATTGGATCTGGAAGGACCCCGGCTATGCTTTGAAGCTAAACACATCTTTGCTATCTGTTTCCTACTAACCATTCTACATATCTCCTCACCCTCTGGTTCTAGAATGGATCGAGACCCTGGAATGCGCTCGGCCCATTCCAGAGATCTCGAAAATGTAACCAGTGTGTGACCTGGACGTACAATAAGTCTATATTCTCTTTATGAAATCATAGCTGTTGGAGCAAAGAAGTTAGATGGCATGGTGCCCAAATGGGAAGCAAACC
>JARQOD010000001.1:736379374-736424156 GCA_033576555.1 Oophaga sylvatica
TGGAAAAAAAAAGCGACCATCTTGCCTGTCTAGGAGTAAACTTTTTAGCAGACTCAATGTAAGCTAGGTTCTTGTGGTACGTAACCACGGTAATAGGATGGACAGCACCCTCCAAAAAATGCCTCCATTCTTCAAAGGCCAACTTCACGGCCAGAAGTTCTCGATTCCCAACATCATAGTTTCTCTCCGCAGGAGAGAATTTCTTAGAGAAAAAGGCACAGGGTCTCAAATTAGTCAAAGTGGCGGGTCCCTGGGACAACACTGCCCCCACCCCCACCTCCGAGGCGTCCACCTCAACAATAAATGGTTCAGACGGGTCCGGTTGAATAAGAACCGGAGCAGACATGAAACATTTTTTTAAGAACTGAAACGCCGCCACCGCTGCGGCTGACCAATTCTTGACATCAGCCCCCTTTTGAGTCAGATCTGTGAGAGGTTTAACTACCTGCGAGAACCCCCTTATAAACTTGCGATAGTAATTTGCGAATCCTAAGAAACGCTGCAGAGCCTTCAAATCACGAGGTTGTACCCAATCAACAATGGCCTGCACCTTATTAGGATCCATGCGATACCCCTCAGCAGACACAATGAACCCCAGAAATGACAGTTCCTGAATGAAGAATGAACATTTCTCTAGCTTAGCAAAGAGACAGTTCTCCCGGAGCCTTTGGAGAACTGCCCGAAGATGATCATTGTGAGTTTGTTTATCAGGCGAGTAGATAAGAATGTCATCCAAATACACAACCATAAAACGCCCAATAAAGTCAGAGAACACATGATTAATAAAATTTTGGAAGACTGCTGGTGCGTTGGTCAGACCGAAAGGCATGACCAAGTTTTCAAACAACCCTTCAGTAGTGAGAAAAGCAGTCTTCCACTCATCCCCCTCCCGGACCCGGATAAGGTTATATGCCCCCCGCAGATCCAATTTCGAAAACCACTTAGCCCCAGACAACTAGTTGTACAAATCAGGAATAAGTGGGAGGGGGTAAGTATTTCTCACAGTTATCTTATTTAACTCTCGAAAATCGAGGCATGGGCGCAAACCCCCGTCTTTTTTCTTAACGAAAAAGAACCCCGTCGCCATGGGGGAAACAGAAGGACAAATGTGTCCCTTCCGAAGGCTCTCGGAAATGTATTCTTTCATAGCAGCCCGCTCGGGACCCGAGAGGTTATACAAGCGGGCCTTGGGCAATTTAGTACCTGGAACCAGGTCAATGGCACAATCAAATGGGCGGTGTGGTGGTAAAACTTCAGCCTCTTTTTCAGAGAAAACGTCCGCATAGTCCTTCAGGTACTCCGGAATACCTTCCAGACCAACGGACGACACAGACACAGTAGCAAGACATCTTTCAGAACAATTATATCCCCGTTTAACAATATCACGGGAATCCCAGTCAATAATCGGGTTATGCCGTTGCAACCAGGGAAACCCTAACACCAGGCCAGCAGAGAGGTTATCCAAAACAAAACATGACATATGCTCCTGGTGAAGGGCCCCCACCCTGAGGGTGAATTCTTCAGAGACAAAATGGACACCGTCCTTGGTGAGAGGTGTAGAATCAATGGCCATTATTTTTATAGGAGTCTCCAACCTAACTGTCCCTAATCTACAGCTGGCCACCAGCTTAGAGTCAATCAGGTTCAAGGATGACCCACAGTCCACAAAAGCTGAAGTAAGGAAAAAGCAGTTCTTCACACCAAGTTCCACCTTTAACAGTATCTTAGAAAATGAAGGAAAGGGTACCTGAGAGTCTGAATGACCTCCACGATGATCACTCAGACTCAGTCGCTTGTTAGTTGGTGTGCAGGAGGGACAGTTCTTTTTCCAATGTCCAGGATCACCGCAGTAAAAACACAGCTTTTCTAAACGCCTCCGTCTCCTTTCTTTCTCTTTGAGGTCGATGGCTCCCATCTCCATGGACTCCAATACAGGACTGGCTCCCCTTCCACTGGAGAAAAATGGTGTCTCAACCTGCATCACACCTCTCGCCCGCAGCCTGCGATCCATTCGGACGGCCTGCGTCATGGCGTCCTCCAGAGAATCAGGCGGAGGGTGAAGTGCCAAGGCATCTTTCAGATGTTCAGACAGGCCTCTATGGAACAAGCCCCGGAGGGCGGCATCATCCCAACAGACCTCAGCAGCCCAGCGTCTGAACTCTGAGCAAAACCACTCGGCTGAGTGCTTCCCCTGACATATACTCATCACCATGTCCTCAGCCATCAGCACTCGATCAGGCTCATCATAAATATGCCCCAGGGCCTCAAAAAATGCATCCACAGTCATTCTTTCAGGGGCAGTGGTAGGAAGGGAAAAAGCCCAAGCCTGGGGGGCTCCCCTTAACAGAGACATAATGACCCCCACCCTCTGACTTTCATCCCCAGAAGAGTGCGGTCTTAAAGAAAAAAAAAGCTTACAGCCCTCTTTGAAAACTTTAAATTCCTTTCTATCTCCGGAAAAGGTATCTGGTAATTTAACCGGGGGCTCAGGGGAAATTAATGTAACAGCTTGAACCCCTGTCCCATGAGCACCAGATGATAAAGCCCCCTGCACAGTGTCAGCCATCAGCTGCTGAGACTGAGACAGAGCTCGTTGTTCCTCATTCAGTGTCTGAGACATCTGAGTCAGGTGCTTTACCTGCTCAGAAAGGGCATACATAGGATCCACAACACACACAGGAAAAAAAAAAAAAAGGTAGCGGTCAGTTATAATATCACGAACACCGCACTGCACTTGCTCACTGAGCCAGTGCGCGTGTCCTGAATAAGACAGACTGCACTCAAAGATACCTGTGGAGCGGGGCAGTAGCGGTGAAGATGCGTGCTTCAGACTAACAGGACCCTAAGCACGTGACTGCCAAGGGGCGGCGCCGGCCACAGGTCTCTCAGAGAAGGCAGTAACAGACAGAGATTGTTTCAGGCCAGAGGACCTTAAGCACGTGACTGCTGGTGGGCGTGGCCTAAGCTCCAGAGAGCTATGAGCAGAAGGAAACTCCTAGAAGGGTAACTATGGGACAGAGTTACCAAGGGGCATAGACAAAACGGATAGTCAGGATAGCCAGGTCATACACAGAGGGAGCAACGCAGTACAAGTGGAGCAGGCAGAGAATAACCAGAACGTAGCCAAGGGATCAGAAAACCAGAATGGGCAAATACACAGTACCAAGACAGTAGACAAACTCACAACGAAGAGACGGACCGGGTCAAAACCAAACAAGCAACAAGATCAGGCACAAGGCACAGGCACACAGGAGGTCAACTAACTCAGCCGAGGGCAGGAGTATAACTGACACCAGACCTAGGTCAATTGGCAACTAAATAGCCGCCCTCTGCCAGAGAGAGGACTGAAACCATTAACCCCAGTCTGACCAGGACGGGGCAAAGACAAAACCCCGTCCTGGGTCATGACACCTGGTACGTGCGACTCATCTACTTGGCGTCATGAACAGGATCCGAAGCTCGCAATATGTGAGTCCTGTGTGCCTAAATGGACTGTTTTTGTGCAAAAGACTGTGTGCTGTTTTTGTGATTTTTGGCGCCATTTTCTGCCATTTTGCCGCCATATTCGCGCCCTGAGGCCCTGGTGAAGAAGAGGGGCGTGAATTCGTGGGCGTGCCCCCTCCTGTGGCGCGAAAGTAATGGGCGCCCTGTCTAAATGTTACTACAATGTCCGAGCCTGCCCCACTGCAAGAGAGATCCGCCTCCTCTTCATCCTCTATGCTAAGAAGAGAAAGCGAAAGTCCCGTCTCCACGGAAAAATCCAGAGTGTTCCAGATGAAACACACAGTCTGGCCTGGAGTGAGATGGCGGAAGGACAGGAGACGCTGTGTGGAGGAATTGCGGTGCGCAGACCCCGTTCCCTGAAGAAGTGCAGCCTGTACTTGAACCTTCCCCAGGTCGGGAGGACGAAGAAAAGATGTACCGTGTGGAGGAGGTGGACGTGGCGCTGAGGGACATGGCCCGACACCGCGCAGAGATGGAGGCGATGGAGCAAAGCTGGCGTGCCCTGAAACAGCGGCTGCTGTGGGACCCACTGCTCTCCCCTCAAAATGCGCAAATGCCACCCGCGCCACCACTGGAACCAGCGGCTGAGGAAGACCCGGAGGCCGGCCCCAAAAGAGCTGATCCTGACTCCGCCGAGGACGCGGCGGGAGGGAAGGAGGCTGAGGAGGCCCTGCCCGGACCGAAATGCCAGCCAGGCCTGGAACCAGAGGCAGCAGCGGAATGCAGTCCCCGGTAGGGACGACGACGGAAGACACCCAGTCGCAAGCGATGGAGATTGACTGGGAGGAGATGGAGTACCTGGACGACGTGGAATACGCCGCCCAGAAGGAGGACGAGTGGCGACGCCGGGAGTATGAGCAGCGACAGCAGCGAGAGGCGCAGCAGCCTCGCCAGAGGTACCGTGAGAAGGATCTTGCTGACAAGGAGATCATCAGGCGAGACAAAGGTACGCTCCGGGAACCGCGGCGCCAGGGGGCCATTAGAGACTTCAAACTCCAGGGAGGCTGGGGGTTCATCCACGAACCAGGCCTGTACCAGGAGGTCTTTGTTAATCGCAGGGATGTGGAGTCTCACCTGCCAGAGGGGCACCCGGGAAGGGATCTGCTTATTGGGGATGTTGTCACCTACACGCGGCATTGGGGTCTTAAGGGGTGGTATGCCCTGAATGTCTCCCGAGTCAGCGACCCAGTCCCTGAATCCGGAAACGCACCCCGCATCTCAGCGTCCCAAGCCCCAGCCACATCAGCGTCTGGCCGCGCACCTGCATCCGATCCTGCGTCCTATTCTGCAATGCAACAGAGCGCAGCGATTGCTAGTGCGCCTCCAACTGAGCCACTGCGTGTATCTGCGTCACAATTGGAAACGCTGCAGAGCACAGCGACTACTACAGCGACCCCTATTGAGCCAAACCTGTACTTAGAAGAGGCACCTGTCAGGCCTCAAGGAAGTCGCAAAGTAAAAATTGAAAAAAAGGACTGTAGCTACCCAGACACAGGTAGCAGGACACGATCTCTTAGTGATGCGTTCCAGAGCGCACCGCATGCTTCCAGCCCCAGGTGTAGAAGGTGCTACCTTATTCAAAGAAGACCAGTAGGACCCAGACAGGGTTTACTGTTTTGTAAAAAGTTATGAAGAATTGCACTTTATTGAGAATGTTATATGATGATAATGTTTACATGCTGAAGTAGTATACCCCAGTTGGGTAATGTGATAGTGATATGTGAAATGCTGTTTTAAAGGACTGCGTGGCTGAGGACTTTGCCAGCCCAAAAACTGTGTTGTAAATAGTTGGCACTCAGTGCCCCATATTGGTTTTACATAAGCCATTCTACCTCAGAAGAAAAACCCGTATGATGTGGCCTTGAGTGAGGTCTGCAGCAGAGAAGTCCTGCAGCCCACCCAGGACCACCGTGGGAGGTTTGGTACGGGTCCTCCACAAGAATCCTGTATTTATTGTGTGAAAGTATTTTGATATTTTCTATTTGCCATTTGTACACATTGTAACGTTTGAAGTGTCCTTACCTCCCGCAAGGGATGAGTTATGTTATTGTTGATGTTATAAAAATTGTTTTCTTTTTCAGCCCGGGAGTGCTGATATTAACTAGGGGGGGATGTGTAGCCCAGCTGCGCTTGGTGCCACATGTTACCCAGGAGGATGCATGAAAGGTAATTCACAATCACCTGATATTCATTCACACTTCACATTTTCCTGGTACCACCAGAGGGAGCCCTTTAGAATACGCAGGTATATAAGGGTGTGGAGAGATAGAGCAGTGAGATGAAGACAGTCTAGCTGAACGTTAGCTAGTTGTTGGTTGTACCTCAGACAGATCAGATCTCCTCAGAACACCGGAGTGAGAGGATTCCTGTCAGAGCTCAGATTACACTAGTCTGTGTCAGAGCGTGTTGTACCTCAGAGAGACAAGCTGAGAGGAAAGTTACCTCAGAACGTGCTGACTGATAGTTTCCCTAGGAAAGTGGAAAGTGACTCTCGAAGTGAGCATAGATCAGTCTGACGGAAGGTCCTGATAGCTACTTTGGACAGAGCCTAAGAAAGAAGTGAAGGAAAGGGAACTGCAGTATTTGTAAGACCGAGTCAACTGAGGTATTGTTAGAGAGCGAGCGTGCCGACGCTTGGAGAGCGGTGAAGAGAAGGAAGCTGACATCTACTGCTGTTGTGCTTATGTTAAAGGTGTGAGTAGGACGACAGGCAAGTGGAAAAGGGAAAGAGAGAGTGACTGAGGAGAAATAGCAACGATAGCTTACCTCCACTCTGCACTACCGGACACCGGGTCCGAGCTTGCTAGAACCTTCACGGCTAGTGGGAAAAACCGGAGACCCTGCTGGACTTTAGGTCACAGAGGGGCCCAACAGTGCTGATACGTAACCGGGGTCAGGAAGAACAGGAGTCTGGTCAGTGCAACCATTGGAGACTTAGTTCTGTCCAAAAGAAGGCTCCACCACAAGATCAGCCGGGCGTAGCAAAGAGAACGGAGTTAAACTTTGTTTCATGCAAGTTAGAAACTCACACACATATAGACGTAAGGAGGCCCTACACCTACTCAGTGACTACTGGACGTGCATCCTCCACCCTGACGGCCTCCCGGGACGTGCCTGCAACTTCATCACCAGTAAAGGTACAGAAAGAGACTGTCTTGTGTGTGTCTGCATTATTGCTCCTTCACTCCTGCACCGCCATATACCTCGAGGGACCAGTCTCGCCTGTGGGAGACTTAACACCTTGCTGCCCAGTAACAACCCCTCAGAGGATCTACACTGCAGTGCTGGTCACCCTGACCAGGAACCACAGGTGGCGTCACGAACATTTCTACAATCCCCTGTAAATATCCCCCTTTAGTGAGCGCCCAGGGCAACGGACCGAGCTGCGCTACCCGTGACATCCCCCAGTAAAGTGAACGGGCTCGGTGCCGAGTACCCCAAAGCCCTGGTACGTGCGACTCACAACCAGTCGTCCTGTACCTGCAGCTGAAAAACACCCTCATAGAATGGTGCTGCCACCACTATGTTTCATTGTTGGGATTGTATTGGGCAGGTGATGAGCAGCGCCTGTGTCATGATCCAGGCTGAGGTTTGTTTCATGTTATTCTCTCCTTGGTCTAGTCATGCGGTGGTTAACCTTATTTGCCTTGTTTTGGGTTCTGTGGGGTTATTTCAGTCTGCTGTGGCCTGCAGACCAAAGTCAGTGATAGTTCATACTTCCAGGCTAGAGCAGCTGACCCCTTGATACCATGTTTCTGTCCGTTTACTCTGTACCCGTGACTTCCTTTTCCTGCCACACAGCTTGTCTTAGTGTTCGCTCTCTGTGCTTGGACCCTTGGTATGTCGCCTGGCTTGTCTTCTGACCTGTTTTACTGTCTCTCGTCTCGGCTATCTCTGCTCCTGTCTGGCTCTGACTTTTGGCTTTTATTTGACCACGTGTATTGCTGTGACCTCTGGTACTTCTTGTCCTGATTGTTTCTGACTTGGCTCATCTGACCACTCTTTTGCCACCTGGCGGCGCTTGTGCTGCTGCTCAGTGGTGTTTCTCTGTATGTGCAACCTCTCTTCCCTCACCAGCATCCCCTGGTGGAGGTTGCGCTATACTGCAGTGCAGCAGCATTACAGCCTGGTTTTCTCCACATATACGGCTTAGAATTATCACCAAAAAGTTCTATCTTCGTCTCATCAGACCAGAGAATCTTATTTCTCATAGTCTGGGAGTCGTTCATGTGTTTTTTTAGCAAACTCTATGCGGGTTTTCATATGTTTGGCACTGAGGAGAGGCTTCGGTCGCGCCACTCTGCCATAAAAGCCCAAATAGTGGAGGGCTGCAGCGATAGTTGACTTTGTGGAACTTTCTCCCATCTCCCTACTGCATCTGTGGAGCTCAGCCACAGTGATTTTGGGGTTCTTCCTTACCTCTCTCACCAAGGCTGTTCTCCCACAATTGTTCAGTTTGGCTGGACAGCCAGGTTTTGTGAAGACTTCTGCTGGTCCCAAACTTCTTCCATTTATGGATTATGGAGGCCACTGTGCTCTTAGGAACCTTGAGTACTGCAGAAATTCTTTTGTAACCTTGGCCAGATCTGTGTCTTGCCACAATTCTGTCTCTGAGCTCCCTGGACAGTTCCTTTGACCTCATGATTCTCATTTGGTCTGACATGCACTGTGAGCTGTGAGGTCTTATATAGACAGGTGGTTCCTTTACAAATCAAGTTCTGTCAGTTTAATTAAACACAGCTGTACTCCAATGAAGGACAGCATGTGACTTAAATATGACTGTCTGAGCAAAGGGTCTGAATACTTATGACCATGTGATATTTCAGTTTTTCTTTTTTAATAAATTTGCAAAATTTCTACATTTCTGTGTTTTTCAGTCAAGATGGGGTGCAGAGTGTACATTAATGAGAAAAACATTAACTTTTTTGAATTTACCAAATGGCTGCAAGGAAACAAAGAGTGGTCTGAATACTTTCCGTACCCACTGTAATTACTGGAAAAAGACCATAATGGGGTACATTATACCAGGATGGGGAACATAAGTATTTGATCCACCTGGCAAACAAAACTTAATACTTGGTGGCAAAATCCTTGTTGGCAAGCACAGCAGTGATCCAAACTGGATTGGATTGGATTGGCAAACTTCAGACAGACCTGCACATGTGCCTGCTTGAGCAGGGGGACCTTGCAGGCACTGCAGGATTTTAAGCCTTTACGTCATAATGTGTTAGCAATGGCTTTCCTGGTGACTGTGGCCCCAGCTGCCTTGCGATCATTAACAGGTTCCACCCATGTAGTTTTAGGCCTATCTCTCACCTTCCTCATGATCAATGATACCCCATGAGGTGAACATTTGCATGGTGCCCCTGATCGATGTCGATTGACAGTCATTTTGAATTTCTACCAATTTCTTACTATTGCACAAACAGTTGTCTCCTTCTCACTGAGTGTCTTACTTATGGTTTTGTAGCCCATTCCAGCCTTGTGCGAGTCTATGATCTTGTACCTCTGCCTAAGAAATATGAAAAATTGAGAAAGCTTAGCGCATAAAATGTCCTTAGTTAGAACTTGGAATACGAGAAACGCTTTAACGTGGCTTCCATTTGCCATTTTATGCGCTAAGCTTTCTCAATTTTTCATATTTCTAAGGCAGTGATGCAATTCATTTTTCATATCTCATGTGTCAGGAGTCGAACCCAGTACCTCTTGTCCACTGGCCAGCAGCTCTACCATCTGAGCTATTCTGCTGGCTGCAAAGTTCCTTGCTGAACCCAGATACCATTGACTGTTCTTCCTGATTGGCTACACCTAGTGCTCTCTTGATTGGGCCTCTGATTGCCAATTACACACCCTATATAAACCTGGCCCTGTGGGTGTGTCATTGCGAGATTATTGTGCTTCCAGCCTTTAGTCAAGCTCTTTCTCCTGCTGTTCCTGCTGTTACAAACACTGCTCTCCTGTGTACCGACCTCCTGCTGCCACCTGACTACGTTATTTGCCTGCTTCCCTGCTACCTGCCTCTGCTTTCCCTAGTGTTTGCAGTAACATCGGCTCCAACCCAGACGGGATCCTGACAGAATAATCTCGCGCCAAAATGGAGTCCGCTGTGAACACCCTGAGGCGGCAAGTTACGGAGCTTCAAAGTTTTTGTACTGACTCTCAAGGAAAATATGCCAAGTTACAAACTGATTTCAAGGCGATACAACAGGAAGTAATTGAGCTACAAAAACAACTACTGGACGTGCGCAATTCAGGGTCCGAATCAAATGCGCGGCTGCCGCTGCCTGCAAAGTTCAGTGGGGATCGCAAGCAGTACCGAGGATTCCTCAATCAATGCCGCATATACTTCCAGATGCAACCTGCTCCCTTTACCAGTGAGAGGAAGAAAGTTTTTTTCATGATAAATCTCCTGACGGATGAAGCTCTTGCTTGGGCTTCACCTTATGTAGAAAAGGACTATGCCCTCCTTAATGACCTGGAAGCTTTCATCGCAGCTATGAATCAAGTTTTTGATGACCCAAACCGCTGTGCCACAGCAGAAACCAAATTACATAATTTGCGCCAAGGACGTCGCTCTGTTGCGGAATATACATCGGAGTTCCGTCGCTGGGTGGCCGACACCACCTGGAATCCAGCGGCCCAGAGAAGTCAATTTCGACGAGGGTTATCAGAACCAGTGAAAGACGAGCTTGCCAGGGTTGAGACCCCTGACCAGTTGGAGGACTTTATTCAACTATGTATCCGGATTGACCAGAGACTTACTGAAAGGAGAAAGGAGAGACTGCGAGCACTTGGGAATAGCCCTGGCTTCTCATTTTCAGCATCAGACCACCAAGAAAAGACGCAAGTTGTGTCTGAACCGATGCAGATCGACGTCATCCGAAGACCACTCTCTGCACAGGAGAAGGAGAGGCGACGTGCAGAACATCTCTGCCTCTATTGTGGGGACCCTGGACACTATGCCATCAACTGTCCTAACAAAAGGACTATAGCCTTTACCAACAACAGGTCTGCCAGCAATACGGACCTTTCTCAGCAGTCGGATTCCATCTTGCAGACTATCTCATCAGTAACGCCAGAAATAGACAAAATACATACCACATCATCTCATTTTGTAATCCCCATTCAGGTTGTAATGGGCACCCAAAAAATACAATGCTCTGCCCTGTTGGATTCGGGAGCAGGAGGAAATTTTATGGACTTAAAATTTACACGTGATAATGATATTTCCAGTAGGACCAAATCCACACCAATTGAAATGGAAACTGTGGATGGATCACCTTTGTCTTCTGGACCTGTCACGCATGAGACAATCGAACTGGAGATTTGTATCGACCCGGATCATCATGAAGCTGTCAGTTTCCACCTTATTTCATCTCCGAAATTTCCGGTTATTCTAGGGATCCCCTGGTTTTCAGTCCATAACCCTTCTATCAACTGGGCATCAAGGACCATCACCTTTCCATCTGACTACTGTAAGAATAATTGTCATAAGGAACCCCCTGTTCTCCAACAAGTCCAAATCTCTGAGATTTCGCATGAGAAGGAAGAGAAACTACCACCTCAATATCAGCAGTTCTCTGATGTCTGCAGTAAGAAGAAAGCAGATCAATTACCTCCTCACCGTCCTTATGACTGTCCCATTGAATTGCTGCCAGGAGCAACCATTCCATTTGGACGGATTTACAATCTTTCCGAACCTGAATTGAAGGTATTAAGAAAGTTCCTGGATGAAAATTTAGAGAAAGGCTTTATTCGACCTTCCACATCTCCAGCTGGGGCACCCCTGTTCTTTGTTGAAAAGAAAGACTCCACTCTGCGGCCATGTATTGACTACAGAGAGATGAATAATATCACTGTCAAGAATCGCTACCCGCTACCCTTGATTCCTGAACTATTTGAGAGACTCCGTTCTGCGAAAATCTTTACGAAGCTGGATCTTAGAGGGGCTTACAACCTCATACGGATTCGCACAGGAGATGAGTGGAAGACCGCCTTCAGAACGAGATATGGACATTTTGAATCTCTTGTTATGACCTTTGGCCTTAGCAATGCCCCAGCCACCTTTCAACATTTTATTAATGATGTATTTCGAGATTTCTTGGACCAATTCGTTGTGGCTTATCTCGATGACATTCTTATATTTTCAGACACCTTGGAAGAGCATCGCAGGCACGTCCAGTTAGTCTTGGAATGACTACAGGAGAACCATCTCTACATTAAACTTGAAAAATGTGAGTTTGAACAAACCAGTATCCAATTTCTGGGATATATCATCTCCCCAGAAGGTCTGAGCATGGATCCCGGCAAAATCAATGCTGTAGTGGACTGGCCTGTTCCAAGAAATTTAAAAGACGTCCAGCGTTTCATAGGATTTGCAAATTTTTACCGAAAATTTATAAAGAACTTTTCACGGATCATACTACCAATTACTACACTAACAAAAAAGACAAAAGCATTTTTCTGGTCTCCAGAGGCACAGGAGGCTTTTGACAAGTTGAAAACTCTTTTTACGTCTGCTCCATTGTTAGTACACCCAAATCCTGAATTGCCATTTACTGTCGAAGTGGACGCCTCGGACTCTGCAGTGGGAGCTATTCTGTCTCAGCGAGTTGGGGACAAGATGCAACTTCACCCATGTGCGTTTCTTTCCCACACCATGTCATCTGCAGAAAAGAACTACGACATTGGTAATAAAGAACTGTTAGCCATTAAAGTTGCCTTCTCCGAGTGGAGACATCTTCTGGAAGGTGCCAATCACCCTGTGACTGTCCTCACGGACCACAAGAATCTTGAATTCCTCCGTACAGCAAAAAGATTGTCTGCAAGACAAGCACGATGGGCCTTATTTTTCTCAAGATTCAATTTTATAATCTCTTACCGGCCTGGTTCAAGGAATGGCAAGGCTGACGCCCTGTCCAGGATGTGTTCGGAACCTCAGGAGAGGTCTAGTAATGATGATACAATTCTAGGCCCTAAAAATTTTTTAGGAATATTGCACTCTAGAGGACTAGGTAATAGAATTAAAGATGGATATCAAGAGGACTCTTTCCTTAACCATCCTTCGGAAGACGTCGATCTTTCATTCAAAGAGGGGTTTTGGATGCAGAAACACCAAATATATGTACCTGAATCTTCTCGCCTTGAAGTCCTCAAAAGTGTCCATGATTCTAAACTGGCAGGACATCCTGGAGTTGCAAAAACACAAGACTTACTACTTCGTTTCTTTTGGTGGCCTAATTGTAGGAAGGACGTGAGGAAATATGTTTCAACCTGTTTAACATGCGCACGAAACAAGACTCCACGATCGTCTCCTCTAGGACTCTTGCAACCACTCCCAGTTCCATCCAGGCCTTGGGGATCTATTTCCATGGATTTTATTGTGGAACTACCCCCTTCCAAACAGATGACCGTCATCCTTGTCATAGTGGACCGACTCACAAAAATGGCCCACTTTATTCCAACTGAAGGAATTCCTACTGCTGAAAAAACTGCAGAACTGATGATCAAAGAAGTATTCAGGTTACATGGAATTCCTGACAGCGTGGTGTCTGACAGAGGCGTTCAGTTTACGTCAAAATTTTGGAAGAGTTTCTGTACAGCCTTGGGAGTCACGGTGAATCTTTCTACCGCTTTCCATCCTCAGTCCAATGGCCAGACGGAGAGAACGAACCAGACTTTGGAGCAATACCTCCGTTGCTTCATTTCCTATCTTCAGGATGACTGGGTGGACTATTTACCAACAGCAGAGTTTGCCTACAACAACTCCATACATAGCGCTACATCTCAAACCCCATTTTTTGCTAATTATGGAGTACATCCAGTATTTATCCCTAATCTGCCAGTGAACACTCCCATTCCTGCTGTTAATGACAGGCTTACAAAATTACAGGAATCCCAGAAGGAATTATCAGAGATATTGCTCAAGACCCAGGAAGAATATAAGGAAGCAGCAGATAAACATCGGAGAGTGCCCCTGCTCTTCAGGTTGGAGACAAAGTTTGGCTGTCCACTAAAAACCTTAAGACACATGTGCCATCCTCCAAATTGGGTCAGAAATTCATTGGACCTTTTCAAATTTCTGCAAAAATTAACCAGGTTGCTTTTCGTTTAAAACTTCCCAACAATCTAAAGATTCATCCAGTGTTTCACATATCCTTGCTCAAACCCTTCTGTGAAAACCCGTTTCCAGGAAGAATTCAGCCACCTCCTCCACCAGAAAGGATCCGTGGTGAAGAAGAATACATTGTGGATAAGATTCTGGACTCCCGAAAATTCAGAGGTAAACTGCAGTATCTGGTGCAGTGGAAGGGTTACGGACCAGAGGAAAATTCATGGGAACCAAGGGACAACGTCCATGCTCCTAGACTAACAAGAGCCTTTCATCAAAGGTACCCGGATAAGCCAGCTCCTGAGATGTCCAGAGGCCATCCTGGAAGGAGGGGAGTACTGTCAGGAGTCGAACCCAGTACCTCTTGTCCACTGGCCAGCAGCTCTACCATCTGAGCTATTCTGCTGGCTGCAAAGTTCCTTGCTGAACCCAGATACCATTGACTGTTCTTCCTGATTGGCTACACCTAGTGCTCTCTTGATTGGGCCTCTGATTGCCAATTACACACCCTATATAAACCTGGCCCTGTGGGTGTGTCATTGCGAGATTATTGTGCTTCCAGCCTTTAGTCAAGCTCTTTCTCCTGCTGTTCCTGCTGTTACAAACACTGCTCTCCTGTGTACCGACCTCCTGCTGCCACCTGACTACGTTATTTGCCTGCTTCCCTGCTACCTGCCTCTGCTTTCCCTAGTGTTTGCAGTAACATCGGCTCCAACCCAGACGGGATCCTGACATCATGTTTGCAAGCTATGGTGCTGCAGTGTGCTTCCTTCATTGTTTGAGTGTGTATGAGTTAGTGACTCTAGGTTAAGCAATTGTTCACATTTGGTCTGTGTTTGGATGTGACGGTCAGTATTTTGAAATATGATCTTGT
Source organism: Oophaga sylvatica (assembly GCA_033576555.1). Taxonomy (NCBI): domain Eukaryota; kingdom Metazoa; phylum Chordata; class Amphibia; order Anura; family Dendrobatidae; genus Oophaga; species Oophaga sylvatica. Next base: position 736,393,864 of record JARQOD010000001.1, read on the forward strand.
ACCTGACATCCTTATAAAGTTCTTTGGTCTTGCCCATGTTGTAGAGGTTAGAGTCTGACTGATTAATTCAGTCTGTGGACAGGAGTCTTTTAGAAGGGTGACTATGTAAGACAGCTGGCTTTAACCCCTTCCCGACCCATGACGCCTACGTCGGCGTCATGAAAACCAGTGGCATCCCGACTCATGACGCCTACGTAGGCATCATGCTATAAATCATGTTCCTGAGGGTCGGGTGACCGGGGCCACTGAAAGGTCACCCGACCCGCAGTTACAAGACCCTTTGTGTATCAGCACAGTGCGGGTGGCTTAACCCCCACTTGGCTGCGATCGCTCTGATTGGCTGTTAAAAGTGAAACAGCCAATCAGAGCGTTTTTTAATGTTTCACCAATGAAATTTGGTGAAATATTACAATTCAGCCATGGCCGATACTGCAATAGCATCTGCCATGGCTGGACACCCAGATCTGACCCCCCCCCACACCGAGTGACGGGGACGATCGGTCGCCACCACCGATAAATGGCGGCGATCGGTCGCCGCCGTCACTATCTGCTCCCCTCCTCCTTGCCTCCGCTCCCCCCACCTTCTGATCCCCCCCCTTACCTTCTGACCCCCCCTACTCACCTCTCCCGGTCCTCTGATGTCCCTGGAACCGTCCCGGCGTCGGTCCAGGATTCTTCATGGGTGCCGCCATCTTGGAAAATGGCGGGCGCATGCGCAGTGCGCCCGCCGGCCGGCACATGTGCAGTGCGCCCTCCAGTGTCAAAAAATTTATTTTGATCACTGTGATACTCTCTCACAGTGATCAAAATAAGAAAACAGTAAATAAACGCCCCATTTATCACCACCATAGGTGGGGACAAATAATAAAATAAAGAATTTTTTTTTTCCTGTGCACACATTGCGGATTTTGGCGCAGATCCGGAAACCATGTACAGTACAATGTAAATAAATGGTGAAAAAAAAACCGCTGTGCACATGCTGAGGATTTTTCCGCGGTTTGGTGCGGTTTTAAATCCGCAGCATGTCAATTCTTTGTGCGGATTCCGCAGCGTTTTTACACCTATTCCATTATACAACGTGTGCCCGAACAGTGGTTCCCCCCCCACATATGGGGTACCAGCGTACTCAGGACAAACTGGACAACAACTTTTGGGGTACAATTTCTCCTGTTACCCTTGTGAAAATAAAAAATTGTGGGTTAAAAAAATCAGTTTTTGATGAAAAAAATGATTTTTTATTTTCACGGCTCTGTATTATAAACTTCTGTGAAGCACGTGGGGGTTCAAGGTGCTCACCACACATTTGGATAAGTTCCTTGTGGGGTCTAGTTTACAAAATTGGGTCACTTGTGGGGGGTTTCTACTGTTTAGGCACATCAGGGACTCTGCAAACGAAACAAGATGCCCGCACACCATTCCATCAAGTCGGCATTTCAAAGCGTCACTACATCCCTTCCGTGCCCTGACATGACATGATTTTGTTATTTTCACTGCTCTGCGTTTATAAACTTCTGTGAAGCACTTGGGGGTTCAAAGTGCTCACTACACATCTAGATAAGCTCCTTGGGGGGTCTAGTTTCCAAAATGGGGTCACTTGTGGGGGGTTTCTACTGTTTAGGCACATCAGGGGCTCTGCAAACGCAACATGACGCCCGCAGAACATTCCATCAAGTCTGCATTCCAAAATGGCGCTCCTTCCCTTCTGAGCTCTCCCATGCGCCAAAACAGTGGTTCCCCCCCACATATGGGGTATTGGTGTATTCAGGACAAATTGCAAAAACAACTTTTGTGGTCCAATTTCTCCTGTTACCCTTGTGAAAATAAAAAATAGCGGGCTAAAAAATCATTTTTGAGGAAAAAAATGTTTTTTTTATTTTCACTGCTCTGCGTTATAAACTTCTGTGAAGCACTTGGGGGTTCAGAGTGCTCACAACACATCTAGATAAGTTCCATAAGGGGTCTAGTTTCCAAAATGGTGTCACATGTGTTTTTTTTTCACTGTTTAGGCACACAGGGGCTCTCCAAACGCGTCATGGTGTCCGCTAATGATTGGAGCTAATTTTCCATTCAAAAAGTCAAATGGCGCTCCTTCCCTTCCGGGCCCTACCGTGCGCCCAAACAGTGGTTTATGACCACATATGAGGTATCTGTGTGCTCAGGAGAAATTGCCCAACAAATTTTAGGATCCATTTTATCCTGTTGCCCATGTGAAAATGAAAAAAACTGAGGCTAAAAGAAAATTTTTGCGAAAAAAAAGTACTTTCTTTTTTTATGGATCAATTTGTGAAGCACCTGGGGATTCAAAGTGCTCACTATACATCTAGATAAGTTCCTTGGGGGGTCTAGTTTCCAAAATGGGGTCACTTGTGGGGGAGCTCCAATGTTTAGGCACACAGGGACTCTCCAAATGCGACATGGCAACCGCTAAATATTCCAGCATATTTTCCATTCAAAAAGTCAAATGGCGCTGCTTCCCTTCTGAGCCCTGCCGTGCGCCCAAACAGTGGTTTATGAACACATATGAGGTATCTGTGTACTCAGGAGAAATTTTAGGATCCATTTTATCCTGTTGCCCATGTAAAAATGAAAAAATTGATGCTAAAAGAAAATTTTTGTTGGAAAAATTAAAATGTCCATTTTTTCCTTCCACGTTGCTTTAGTTACTGTGAAGCACCTGAAGGGTTAATAATCTTCTTGAATGTAGTTTTGAGTAGCTTGAGGGGTGCAGTTTTTATAATGGTGTCACTTTTGGGTATTTTCTGCCATATAGACCCTCAAAGTGACTTCAAATGTGAGGTGGTCCCTAAAAGAAATGGTTTTGTAAATTTTGCTGTAAAAATGAGATATCACTGGTCAACTTTTAACCTTATAACTTCCTAACAAAAAAAATTTTGTTTCCAAAATTGTGCTGATGTACAGTAGACATGTGGGAAATGTTATTTATTAACTATTTTGTGTCACATAACTCTCTGGTTTAACAGAATAAAATTAAAAAATTTGAAAATTGCGAAATTTTCTAAATTTTCGCCAAATTTCCATTTTTTTCACAAATAAACGCAAAAATTTTCGACCTAAATTTACCACTAACATGAATCCCAATAAAACAGTCTCAGAATCGCTAGGATCCGTTGAAGCGTTCCTGAGTTATTACCTCATAAAGGGGCACTGGTCAGAATTGCAAAAAATGGCAAGGTCTTTAAGGTCAAAATAGGCTGGGTCATGAAGGGGTTAATACAGTTGATTAGAAGCATCTAACGGGTCTGTAGGAGCCAGAACTCTTAATGGTTGGTAGGGGATCAAATACTTATTTCTCACTTCAAAATGCAAATAAATTTATATAATTTATAGAATGTGATTTTCTGGTTTTTATTTTTTAGATTCTATCTCTCAATGTTAAAATTAACCTACCTTTAAAATTATAGACTGTTCATGTCCTTGTCAGTGGGCAAACTTACAAAATCAGCAAGGGATCAAATACTTATTTCCCCCACTGTATGTTACTGGAAGGGGCCTAGGGTGGGGGGAATTATACCAGGGTAGGGGACATATATTAGTGGAAGGGGTCCAGGATGGGGGACATTATACCAGGATGGGGGATATATATTACTGGAAGGGGCCCTGGATGGGGGACATTATACTAGGATGGGGGACATATGTCACTGGAAGGAGCCCAGGATGGGGGACATTATACTAGGATTGTGGACATATATTAATGAAAGGTGCCCATGATGGGGGACATTGTACTAAGAAGGGGCCTAGGATCGAGCACATTATAGCAAGAAAGGGAGACATTATACCAGGAAGGGGCCCAGGATGGAGGACATTATACCAAGAAAAGGAGACATTGTATAAGGAAGGGGCCCAGGATGGAGGACATAATACCAGGAAAGTGAAACATTATACCAGGAAGGGACCCAGGATGAAGACATTATTCCATGACGGAGGACATTACTATTGTAAGGGGTCCAGGATGAAGAACATTATGCAATGAAAAGACCCAGGATGTAGGTAATTATACCTGGAAGAGACCAGGATGGGGAACATTATTACAGAAAGGGGACAGAAATGGGGACATTATTAAAGAATGGTAGACATTGTTACATGAGAGGGCAAACAAATATGTCTTCACAGGATCTGGAACACATACATCTTACGAACATGCAGTTAAGGGTCCAGGTCCAAATTTTGCATCGAGGCTTATCGGACTCTAGCTACGCCACTGCTGACTGCTAACAGGAGATATCCCTACTCTCCATTATAGCAAACATCCTAGCAAGAGTACTACTGAAATGACTCATGCCCAACATCTTAGAAGAATTTCTCCGAGAGAGCAAGTGTGGCTTTAGAGCAAACAGGAGTACCATTGACATTGTTGTTGTACTCAGGCATTTTCAAGAGAATTGTAGGAAACAAAACATCGTTTGGAGACCTCAACAGAGCATTCAACACAGTGAGTAAAAAAGGGAACTTGTGGCAAATTAAGTAACAACTAGAGTGTCGATTTCTAAGAGCCATCCCCAATAATTAACAATGTAAAACAAGGCTCCATAATTGCACCAACTCTTTTTGTATTTTTTTTAGCATGATGGTTCAAAGGACCGCAGCAGACCCTGAAGATAAGGATATAGTCTACACTCTGGTACCACACTGATAGCAGCTGACTCAACCTAACATTTAACATTGTGGGTTATAGATAATTTAGTGAAAAAAATGGATAATTGGTGGAGAAAGGTTGAACTCGATGGACATAGGTCTTTTTTTCAACCTGTGTAACTATGTAATTATCAGACTCTGGAATGCCCTACAAGAAGTAGTAATGGAAACACTATAACAGATTTAAAAAAGGGCTATGTGATTTCTTTAGCTCACATAACCTGAGTCAACTAAAGTGCAACATCAAGACCATGAAACTAGAACTAGAACTGCTCTCTGCGGATGATGCTGCCCATGTCTACCATACAGAAGTGGCTCTACAGTGTATAGCATCTTGGTTTGCAAAAGATGCCAAACTCTTCAGACTGTAAAGGTACTGCCACACTAAACAATCCCGCTAGCGATCGCGATAACGACGCATACTAATGCGATCGCTAGCGGGATTGTTTCTATATCGCTAAATGCTGCCACATTTAGCGATATAGTTAACGACGCTATCGCCGTTAGCGATCTTCTTAACGACTTTAGCGGTACAAAAGTACCGCTAAATCGCTAAGAAAAGGTGCCACACAGGGATTAAATACTTACCCAGCGGGAGCGCCGACGAGAAAATAGGGTCCGGAGCGATTCCAGCGACGAGCGAGATCACAGCAGGAAGCTCGTCGCTGGAAGCTGCCGCACTGAACAATATCGCTAACGGGATCGCTAAATAGTGACGTTTTTTAGCGATCCCGTTAGCGATATTGTTTAGTGTGGCATACCCTTAAGTCAGAGGTCCTGTATCAGCTGACATCTCAGGAAGCTTACCCACCTCCTCCACATATCATTATTGATGAGTCAGCTACCTTGGATGCATCATCTCCTCAGACACTAAAGCCCCCATCACACTAAGGCCTCTTTCACACTTCCGGCGGGCGCCTGACGGCGCCCCCGGCATTTTGCCGCAGCGCCGCATCAGAAAATCTGATGCGCCGCATGCGGCTTTTTTCGCATTGACATGCATTAGCGCCGGATGGCGCCGCATGTCAATGCGTTGCATGCGGTTTTGACCGGATGCGGCGCAAATGTACATTGCGGCGGCCGGACAAAACGCTGCATGTAACGTTTTTTGTTTTTGCCGGATGGTTTCTGATGTCTCCAAGCATCAGAAACCATCCGGCAAAAAACCGCATGCGGCCGCCGGCGGTGCATCAGGTTTTCTGATGCGGCGCTGCGGCAAAATGCCGGGGGCGCCGTCAGGCGCCCGCCGGAAGTGTGAAAGAGGCCTAAGCGAGATCGCTAGCGAGATCGCTGCTGAGTCACAAGTTTAGTGATGCAACAGCGACCTCGGCAGCGATCTCGCTATGTTTGACAGGTAGCGGTTACCAGGCCCCTGCTGTGAGATCGCTGGTCATTTCGGAATGGTCTGGATATTTTTTCGATCGTTGAGGTCCCGCTGGGTAGCATGCATTGGTGCGTTTGACACCTTACCAACGACCTCGTTAGCGACTCAGCACCGAGACACATAGGCGTGGATTTGCGGTGCCTTTTCCGCGCCCCCTCAGCTCCGATTGGTGGTTGCTACTGCGTCCTGATTGGCGGCCTTACCTTAAAAGAAGGCAACATAGTAGCGCTTCCGTTCTTTGTTCATAACTGCGTGCTGGTTTGCAGATCGTAGTAGCGTTCTCCGCCTGCGAATCCACAGTGATTTCAGTATTCTTCAACTATTCTTCAACGGTTCTTCTGACACCTATATACTCTGTGCACGGTAGGTATAGTTTGGGGTCTCAAATGCGTTTCCATTTTAACTTCATTTTAACTTAATTTATAGGACACCTACCTATTGTCTATTGTCTGCTATCATTGCTCTGGAGGGAGGGAGGGCTTGGCTTTTATTGGTGTCCATATGCTTTTGCATGGGCAGCCATTTTAGGGGGCTTCATGTGCACACACCCAACACAGCACGTTTTCTGGCACGCTCGCTAACATAATGGAATGCAGCTTTCCATAACATTTTGCATGCACAGTTTTAAGAATTGCTTTATTGTTTAGTTGAAACTTTAAAATTTTTTAGTTCTCATCATTTTCATTTAATTTTTTTTCAGTTTGCACCATCATGAATAATGCCCAGTGTGCTGTTGTGGTTGCTGCATTGCTATGTTGCCTTCTTTTAAGGCAAGGCCGCCAATCAGGATGCAATAGCGACCACCAATCGGAGCTGAGGGGGAGCGGAAAAGGCACCACAAATCCACGCCTGTGTGACTACAGCGTCACACAGTACATTCCTCATCGAGCTCTGAGTCGTCAGCATAGCTGCTATGAGACAGAGTCCCAACAATTACCGACATCGTTACAAAGGTCGCTACGGGTCGCCGATCGTTGCTGCGTCGTTGGGAAGATCTGACTGTTTGGCATCTCACCAGCGACCATAAAGCGACGCAGCAACGATCCCTGCCAGGTCGTATAGTTGTCGGCATCGCTGTTGCGTCGCTCAGTGTGACGGTACCTTAAGGTTGACAAAGATCTACAACAGAATAGGAGAGTCATACAGTGCATTTGGTAGACTGTATAAAAGAGTTCAGAAAAACAAGTATGTGAAGACAAGCATAAAGAACAGCGTGTACAGTGCTGCCTTCCTACATGGGTCACAGACATGGGGTATCTAATGCCATCACCTGTGATTCCTGCGATTCCTTGAGTGTTTCCATCAGCACTGCCTCTATACTGTCCTGCATATTGACTGGAAAGATTTCAGCACCAATACTGGAGTTCTTCAATTGGCAGACGTTACCAGCAATGAGACCATGCAACTGCAGATGATTTTTGGTAGGACACATCTTAAAAATGAAAGATCATTGTATATGAAGATTGCATGTATGGTAAACTCGACAGAAGCAAACGTGAAAAAGGGGAATAGAAGAAGACATACAGGGACATCCTGAAGAAATCCCTATATGCTTGCCGTTCTGACCAGTGGCCTACTCTATCTGCTAACTGCGGGCGTTAGAAGCATAGTGTCCACAAAGTTGTCTCCTCTGAGAGTGCATGCTGGACAAGACTTAAAGAAAAAGGCAACAGCATAAAAACAAAGGAATTACTGCATCACCAAGACCAAATCAGACCTTTCCCTGTAGTCAATGTGGCCAGAATTGCTTATCCAGCATTGACTTCTCAGCCACCAAAGAGCCTGCAATTGATGTGGACGACCTTTCCCTTCACAAATCTTAATTTGCAAAGCTAAGTCATGATGATGACGATTTTCTGGTAAGAAATGTCTACAACATTCACCGTATGGTAAAAATGACGCATTAACTATGTAAGTCAATATGATTTACTTTTTTTCCACAATAAAATCATTGTTTTGTTTATGTGTTGCCATATTCTGAGCCCTAACTGTTATTTTCTGCTATAGAGCTGTGTAAGGGTTTGTATATTGAGGGATGAACTGTAGCTTTTTTATTATTTTAGGATATTGTACATGTGACTATTAACACTTTTTATACTGGCAGGGCATAATAGGAGTACAAAAATCATAGTCCTGTGGGCATTGCATCACAGAAGTGTCAAGTAGGGTTTCGTTACTGAGGGACCTCGCTCTCTTTGATTAACTAATTAGATGCTCTGGTCACTATTGATCATGGCAACTAAGGGTTTAAACAGCTGGGATCGAAAATATCTCCAACCCTGGCTGTTGCAGCAGAGTCTTAGCTGCAATAGCAGTACATTTAGATACTAACGATTGTCACTGCATACAGGAGGTCCGGGGTCTATGCTGACCCTAAGCAGGGGTCCTGACTCCTGACTAATCCCTCTACCTGGAGGTACTGTTGATGGTACAGAGGTCCAGGCCGCCAGCGTAACCCTATCTCCTGCAAATCCCTGACCCTCAGTAATCTAGTCCTGAGAAGGACCCCGATCACAACACAGGGGACTGGAAGGTATATGCCTAAACACAGTGATAGACGAACGAGACAGTACAAGGGGTAAACTAAAATCCACCTTGCATACAAAACTCACTCTACAACAACAGAGGGAACACCAACGGGTACGGAGATAAATGATAAAGCGAGGAGGGGAAAAAACCACACCAGGTACTCTTCACTTCAGACTTCACAATACCACGATCCGCTCTGCTGGTCTGCATGAATGCTTTCACCGACACATTCCTAGCAGACCGGCAGGTATTTGAAGGAATCTCATTACTGCAGCATTAACTGCAGCTGGGCGAGGCCAGGCCTCGTCTAGCACAGAGAATTAGCTCCCTCACTACCGAAAAACACCAAGCACCAAAAACTCAGCTGTGCGAAGTCAGGTTGTGTAATCGCGACGATCTTCGTCTACAACGATGCTGTCTACAATTAGGCACTTACTATAATGTGGCCAAAAATGCATGCCCTATGGAAACAACTTTTTAATTTATAATCTGGGAGTACCAGGTAGCCAATAATGAGTGCATTATTTATGGAGTTTCTTATTCAATTTAATTACAAAATTCAATAGGGAGAATGTTATGAAACATTTTGTACCAGTAAGAAACATCAAAACATATTGTTAGGGTCTTTAACATATATGCTAGTGTGTAAATGTAAATATATAGGAATCTGGGAGATAAAACAGTCCTCAGCAATTGGGGTAGCAGATTCAACTCTAGAATGACAGCACTTAAAGAAGTTGTCCACTACTTTTTCATTGATGACCTATCCTTAGGTTAGATCATCAATGTCTTATCTTCCGGGGTCAGACACCCTGCACCCCCGCCGATCAGCTGGTGTCGGTGTTCTGGTAGAGGTGACGCCTGTGTACTACACATCCTACTCCTATTGATTTGAATAGGAGGTGGATGAGTAGTACCTTGCTGCAACCACTATAAGAAGACGGAGCAGTTCCGCAACCGATCAGTTCTGGCCGGCGGCGGCCGCCTCTGAGACTGGGAAAGGCTAATCAGCGGGGTACGGGGTGTCAAACCCAGTCGATCAGACATAGATGACTTAGCCTAAGGATAGATGATCAATGAAAAAGTAGTGGACAACCCCTTTAAAAAAGAATTAAATGATCTGAACTAATAACAAATGGCATTGAGAGTAGGAATAGATCTAACGATTAATGATGCAGAACTGACAAGAAAAGGTAATGGACTTATTTTTTCAACCAATTTCAACTATTTAAACAATTGCACTGATCGATGGTGCTAAATATAAAATTCTGTCTGTAACACATTTTTATCCATAAATTTTGCATTTCATTTAATAAGTTTTGGATATTTTATGAATAGGAAATCTGTTCCATAGCAAAGTGGCACATTTATAAATGTATTTCATGCTTTTATAAAAAGTCTTTGAAAGGAAAATATAGAGATATCATTGCCATTAAGTTGGGATCTTAAGTGTGTGCGAGATAATAACCCCAGTATCAACTCCAGAAATGTAAATGTGGATTTGGAGGAGTCTGTCTTTCTGGAATATTAGAAGAGAAGCAGAGACAGCATAAGTGCTCTTCGTTTTGCTTCTTATTATCAGGCAGAGATGAGACTTGGACTAAGTTTTATCTATGAGCTGGTGACTCTTCTCCATCTCTCTTCAGTATAGATGACCTCAGGGTCAGCAAAATGAAAGTGAAAAGCAACAGGTCTTAATGAAAGGTCAAAGGGTGAAATACATGCTAGGATTGTTTAAAAGACTTTACTGAAGTGATTTATGTAGCTAGAAAATATTCTGATGCTAGTGCAGGTTGCTGAAACATGACTATAGTCAGTTTAAAGGTGTGATAAATTCATATAAAGTGAAATAACAAACAGCTAAAACTATGGGTGGGTTTATACTGTATAATAAAGTGTTTAGTGTGAACAGCTTAGTTTCATTCGCTATGTTATTATTTATTGTATACTGCCATTAACATTCAGAGTAAATATCATTGCAATTAAAAATGTTTTTGATGACTTATCCATAGAGATGTGGGAGATTTATAATTAATACTGTTATGATATGCACCTGCAAAAATACTTTCATAAAGTCAGAAATATATATATATATGTGTGTGTGTGTGTGAATTGGAAAAGGCATGCATATAGTGTAAAAATTGCAGAAAGCGGGTATATAAAGATGAGTGATCAAGGACTTGGGAAAGGAAAGATTAATACACAATGTCAAAATCTAGCCTATTTTTGTAAGGGAGTGGAGAAGCTGCCCACACTCCCACTTGAAGATCGTATGATTATATAATACATTGCTAAGTTTAAATTGTTTTTCTATTTTGTGCCCAGCAACAGTGAATCTGCAGCAGACAGGGTTAATTATTGGCACTACTAGCCCAGGATGGGAGGAGTCATGTGGGCACATAGGAAAGCAGTTTGTTATTGATTAGTCATATAGGGGCCTATGGGCTAGCTAGCAGCTTGCAGACTTGCATAGGAATAGTGTTGTGTGAAAGAGGGGGACCACTATATATAAGATAGCATGTTCTGAAGGAAAGCAAGGATTAAGTGACAGCAGGATTTCGGATTTCAGGCAGGGGGCCTAGTGAAGGCAAGGAGGAGTCCTTATCTCAGGTCATAAGGCCTAATTAAAGGGATGGAGTATCACTCAGGTGAGTAGCAGGCCAAGAGGTCTAATTAAAGGGATAGAACTTCGCTATAAGAGTAGCAGGTCAGAGGACCTAAAGGGGACTAAGCTGAAGGAAGGATTCCTTATGTCAGGCAAGCAGGTCTTAGCAAACAATTATCTATACTAGAAAGGGGCTAGAGGGTCGCCATATTGGGACACGAGTTCTCTTACAGAAAGCTGAAGATGCATTGGCACAGCAGGTAGAATGTGGTCCTCGAATGGACTTTGAGAGTAGTAGTAATCAGTTGCACCGACATACCTCAGGCAGTGAGGTCCCCACAAATCAAATCAACATTGAGTTAAGACTAGCTGAGAGGGGCTGTAGTGACACACCTCGAACCTTGCGGTCCTCACAAGGGAAGAGGGAGCTTCACATAATGGTTTGCTGGACTGTTGTAACATGTAATGGAAGTACTATAATGTACCGCCTTTGTAACTAAAGTTCTTGACTCTGGATTGTGCATTCTTGAACTGTTGTGCCTGCCATGAGATGTATATACCTCTCATCAAGTTGTTGTTCAATAAAGAAGAATTTAATTTTGGACTTTCGTCTCCCTGATTCATCTTTACCTCATCTTGTCCTTGCTTGCCAAGTCAAACTGCAGCACGTGGTCTGCATAGGCGTATCGCCAAGGTAATAGCAACACATACACCCAGCCAGGACCCCATTTTCCTGTATTGTGACATGGATGATGCTTACATTGTCAACGACTACTGCTTATGCACACTTTAAACTTAACCCATTTGTTACTGCTAAATAAGTGAAAGTAATATTCTTACCAGCCTGTCTCTGTCTACAATCTGAAAGGGAACCTGACAGTAGTATTACTGTTATAATGTGTTAATAGTATTGTATCAGCCTCCTAATTATGGTTATAATCATGTGACACTCCCCCCAGGGCCAGGGGGTACCGGGCCGGAGAGTTCTTTGGGGAAGGTCACGGGGCCGTGATCCGTTTCCATGGCCCTGGCCATGTCATAAAATGGGGGATAGTTATATGGTATTGAGTCATGACACCACCTGTGGTGTTTGGTAATGGGTGGTTGACGCTGCCGTTCAGGTCCACTGGGGCCAATGGTGACGCAGCAAGGATGGTAAAGCTCTCCACGGGTAGAGCGGGGCCCCAGGGCAAACATTTTTGGCTGTTCAGGTGGTGGTGAACGTTGGGGTGCTGTCACGCTGTCTCAGGATAGAGGTGGACCGGGGTCTATGCTGACCCTAAACTGGGGTCCTGACTAGTCCCTCTACCTGGAGGTACTGTTAATGGTACAGAGGTCCAGGCCGCCAGCCTAACCCTGTCTCCTGTAGATCCCTGACCACTGTAATCCAGTCCTGAGAAGGACCCTGATTACCACCAAAGGGAATGGGCAGATCACAGCTTACTAACAGTATTAGACACACGAGACAGACAAGGGGTAAAGTAAATACTGCCTTGCATACAAAAACTACAACACAGAGGGAACACAAAAGGTTAAGGAGATAAACAATAAGCGAGGAGAGGATTAACCACAACAGGCACTCTTAGCTTAAGTCTTCTCAGAAACGATCCGCTCTGCTGGTCAGAATGAATGCTTTCACCGACATCTCCCAAGCAAACTGGCAGGTATATGAAGGGAGCTAATTAGTGCATAATCAACTGCAGCCGGGCGGGGCTGGACCTAGTCTTAGCACAGAGCTAGGTAGAATTAACTCCCTCACTGCCAAACACAAAGCACCAGCAACTCAGCTGCGAGAAGTCAGAATGTGTAATCGCGACGATCTTCGTGGCGATACACCCATGACAGTACCCCCCCTTCTACGAGGGGCCTCCGGACCCTCAGGGCCAGGTCTGTCCGGGTGAGTTGTGTGGAAGGTCCGAACCAAACGATCTGCGTTAATATCAGACGCAGGAACCCACGTCCTCTCCTCAGGACCATACCCCTTCCAATGAACCAAGTACTGAAGGGACCGGCGATTCCGACGTGAGTCAATGATCTTCGACACCTGAAATTCCAAGTTACCATTGACCACCACTGGAGGAGGAGGTAGAGGTGACGGTATAACTGGCGCCACGTACCTTTTAAGCAACGATTTGTGGAACACATTGTGGATTTTAAACGTAGGAGGGAGGTCAAGACGAAATGCCACAGGACTAATTATAGAACTGATCCTGTATGGCCCGATGAACCTGGAACCCAGTTTCCAGGAGGGAACCTTAAGTTTTATATTCTTGGTAGACAACCATACCAGATCATTCACACTAAGGTCCGGACCAGACACTCTCCTCCTATCAGCCATACGTTTGTATCGGTTCCCCATAGCACTCAGATTATTCAGCACTCCTCTCCACACTGAAGCAAGTGACGACGAGAATCGTTCCTCCTCAGGAACCCCAGAAGGGCCCCCCCCATTGAAAGTACAAAACTGGGGGTGAAAACCATATGCCCCAAAAAATGGGGACTTACCAGTGGACTCGCTCCGCCTATTGTTAAGAGCGAACTCTGCCAGAGGCAAGAAAGAAGACCAGTCCTCCTGGTTCTCTGAGACAAAACACCGAAGATATGTCTCTAGGCTCTGATTCAGACGCTCTGTCTGACCATTGGTCTGCGGATGAAAAGCCGAGGAAAATGACAATTGCATCCCCCGACGTGAACAAAATGCCTTCCAGAACTTGGACACAAACTGAGACCCCGATCTGACACCACATCAGAAGGCAACCCGTGAAGTCTCACAATCTCCCCAATGAACACCTGCGCCAGAGTTTTAGCATTAGGAAGAGCAGGAAGAGCAATAAAATGTGCCATCTTACTGAACCTGTCAACTACAACTAGTATGACAGTTTTCCCTGACGACGGAGGGAGGTCCGTAATGAAGTCCATTGACAGATGAGTCCATGGACGCTCCGGGATTTTCAAAGGTAAGAGGGCCCCAGAAGGACGGGTATGTGGGGTCTTAGAGCGCGCACAAACCTCGCAGGACGCGACAAAAGTTACCACCTCTTTATTTAAGTTAGGCCACCAAAACCGGCGTAAAAGGAGATCCACAGTTGCTTTACTCCCTGGGTGTCCTGCCAAAGCAGAATTATGATGTGCCTCGATAACCTTTTGTCTTAACTGATCTGGAACAAACAGTTTCCCTGGAGGTCCTACAGGGGCGTCCCCCTGAGCCTCCAATACCTCCTCCTCAAGCTCAGAGCATACAGCCGACACAACAACTCCCTCCTGAAGAATAGGAACCTGGTCATCCGTCTTCCCGGCCCCTGGAAAACTACGAGATAAGGCATCAGCCTTTACATTTTTTGACCCAGGACGATATGTGACGACAAAATTAAACCTGGTAAAAAACAACGACCATCTAGCTTGTCTGGAATTCAGACGTTTTGCCGATTCTAGATACAGCAGGTTCTTGTGATCAGTAATGACGGTGACCGGGTGGACTGCCCCCTCCAAAAAGTGACGCCATTCCTCAAAAGCCAACTTAATGGCCAAGAGTTCCCTATTGCCGACATCATAATTCCTCTCGGCGGACGACAATTTTTTAGAGAAGAAGGCGCACGGATGCCATTTACCAGGAGACGGACCTTGAGATAATACCGCACCCACCCCTACGTCAGATGCGTCTACCTCCACAATGAACGGTTGTGATGCATCTGGTTGAATGAGTATGGGTGCCGAAGCAAAACATTTTTTCAAGGAGGAAAATGCTTGACTAGCTTTGTCAGACCACCTAGAAAAATCCGTCCCTTTTTTAGTCATGTCAGTGAGAGGTTTGACAACAGATGAGAAATTACGAATAAACTTCCGGTAGTAGTTAGCAAACCCCAGGAAACGCTGCAGTGCTTTAAGATCCTCTGGCCGATCCCATTCAAGCACAGCTCTTACTTTCCCAGGGTCCATACGGAAACCGGAAGCTGACACCAGGAAACCCAAAAACTGAAGTTCCTGTACGGCGAATACACATTTTTCCCATTTGTCGTACAGTTTATTGTCTCGCAAGATCTGCAACACCTGTCTCACATGCTCCTGATGAGACACAAGATCCGGCGAGTAAATTAAGATGTCATCTAAATAAACGACCACAAACTGTCCCACAAGGTGGCGAAAGATGTCATTAACAAAATGTTGAAACACCGCCGGGGCAGTAGTCAGACCAAAAGGCATGACAAGGTTCTCATAATGTCCCTCCGGAGTGTTAAACGCCATCTTCCACTCATCCCCCTCCTTTATCCTAATCAGATTATACGCCCCCCTGAGATCCAACTTAGAGAACCATTTGGCGCCCACAATCTGATTGAAGAGATCAGGAATAAGTGGGAGCGGATACGGATCTCGGACCGTAATCCGATTAAGCTCACGGAAATCCAGGCAAGGGCGTAGGCTTCCATCTTTTTTCTTCACAAAGAAGAACCCCGCGGCCACTGGGGAAGATGAAGGTCTAATATGCCCCTTGGCCAGACTTTCCGAAATATAGTCTTTCATAGCCTGCCTCTCAGGACCAGAAAGGTTATATAACCTAGATTTAGGTAACTTAGCATCAGGAAGCAATTTTATAGAACAGTCATACTCGCGATGAGGAGGTAATTCTTGACACCCCTCCTCTGAGAACACATCCTCAAAGTCCTCCAGAAACGGAGGTAAGGTTCTAGGCACGACCGCACTGATGACCGTTGTGAGACAGTGAAGGGGTGTGTGCTGGACGGCGTGTATATCTCGCCCAGTTTCTTAGCTGGGGCGCATAAAATAGGTTGTCAGTGCGGTGTTCATTCCATTCCTATCTGGGACAGGTTTGCAGTGCAACCCGGAGTGAACACAGCTGCTTAATTAGGCAGCCATAAGTACCTGCTTGAGAAGTTCAGAGGGGCTCTATCTCTCAGTCTGGATCTGACTTCAGACGCCATTGGAGCCTCATGTGAGCTGCATGCCGGTAACTACTGAACATATGTGTTGTTTTGGGCACAGGCTATTAGAGTCTGGACCCGGATAGAAAGGGTAATCTATCTAAGTGTAATTAGTGGCGGGACACGCCTAGGCTTTATGTTTATGATTTTGTTTTAATTTATGTTCTGTTTGCTGTGGACTTTAATAAAACTGGTTGCGGCCAGTTTTTAACAGAACCACTGTCTGTGAATGGTCTCTTTATGCCACTCCGTCTCCCCAAGACGGCGATCCCAGAGCTATATCCCCTGAAAAACTTACAATTGGTGCTTGAATGCTGGGGCAGCACAGTGGCTGAAGACTTTGAAAAAAAAAAAAAAAGGTGTCTGCACCGCAAAACTGAACTTATTGTGGAGAAGACTGTGGAGTGTATATGTCTTGGGTGAAGGCTGTCAGCCAGCCCAAGATGTCCGGCAGTATGGAGGAGCTCGTTAAGCAGCTGGCCCAGAACCAGCAGGCCATGCAGCAGCAACATCAGCAGGCCATGCAGCAACAACAGCAGGCCATGCAGCAACAACACCTAGAGGCCCAGCGGAGCCAGCAGCAACAGCAGGAAACCAACCGGTTGTTACTGGAGCAGGTTGCAGCACTAAAAAAAACTCCTAGCACCTCGTCCCCGAATGAAGACGCCGGGTTACTGGCATTATCCGCTGTAAAGAAGGCGGTAAAACAGACTCTGCAGAAGATGACGCCTCATGACGATGTGGAGGCATATCTGGCTATATTTGAGAGACTGGCAGAGAAGGAGAATCTGCCACAATCTGAATGGGCTATGGTGGTCGCGCCCTATCTGACTGGGGAACCCCAAAAAGCCTATTTTGACCTCAGCGAGCAGGACAGCAAAAACTATACTAAGTTGAAAGCGGAGATTCTTGCCCGCCTGGGTGTGACGAGGGCAGTCCGTGCCAGGAGAGTCCATAACTGGAGATACAGGCGAGACAAGCCTGCTCGCTCACAAATGTATGACTTGATTTCTTTGGTAAAAAAGTGGTTGGAACCTGACGTCAGCACCCCTGCCCAAATGGTTGAAAAGGTGGTGCTGGACCGGTACATCTGGGCCCTTCCCCCTGAGGTCCAGCTCTGGGTCGGACAGGGAGACCCCAAAGATGCCGATCAACTGGTCAGCCTAATAGAAAGGTATTTCGCCACCAAAGACTATCTACGTGACCAGCCGTCCGAGCGATCATCAGTTCGGAATACCCGGCCTCCGTCATCTCCCGGTAAGAGGGTTCCAGCTGTGGGGGCAAGGGGGGCTGTTGATAGTCCGGGTCAGCCCCGAGGGGACATGTATGAGCGGAAGGGTGATACTTACCTACCAGGAGAACCCAGACCTAGGAAGGTCTCCCCGTCTGAACACCCTGACCTGAGACAGTGTTGGAGATGCCGTGAACGGGGTCATATTTCAGCCAATTGTCCACTAGTGGGGGAACCTATGGACTGTGACGCTGGACAGTCTCTCTCGTTCCTCGCCGAGCCCGTGTGCGTGGCCACCCTAGTCGAGGAGACTGGCCCACAGCTGTGTCAGGTCGTGATAAATGGGTGCCCAGTACAGGCCCTACTCGACTCAGGAAGTCGAGTGACTCTGATACATGCTAGTCTGGCTGATGGGAACTTCGTCACAGATAGGTACCTAAGCGTGGTGTGCATACATGGAGACGTCAAAGTCTACCCAGTAACCTCCTCAGACTTCGTCACAAAACTCGGGGAGATCTCATATGAAGTGGGGGTAGTGAAGAACTTGATGCATCCCGCCATATTGGGTTGTGACTTTCCCCTGTTTTGGGGTCTTTGGGAAAAAAAATGTTTCTGCTGGACAGTGTGATGAAGCTCCTACTGAGGGTGCGCAGTCCCGAGGGGCGGAACACAAGGCTAGTGGGCCGTTAAACTTATGTGATAATGATGACCATGATAATGATGATGATCATGATGATGATGATGACCATGATAATGATGCTGATAGTAATCATGATAATGATATTGATAATGATGATGACTGTAAAAAAAATGATGAATTTCCATTTCAGGTGATGTTGGGGGAGGGGGAGGATGTTTCTCTAGAACAGAATGTCCCTGACCTACCGGTGTCCCGTGGCAATTTTGGGAGTGAGCAATTGCAAGACCCCACTCTTAAACATGCCAGGGAGAATATAACTGTTCTGAATGAGATCCCACAAGAGCCCGGCTCTGATGAAAAATTTCCCCATTTTGCCATGAACAATGACCTGCTGTATAGGGTCACTAAAGTAAAGGGAGAGGCCGTGAGTCAGCTCCTGGTACCTAAGTCATATAGAAGTATGGTGTTAGGTTTGTCCCATAACCACGTGCTGGGTGGGCACCTGGGGATGGACAAAACCCAGGAAAGAATTCTTCAGAGGTTTTACTGGCCCGGGGTTTATCGAGATGTGGAGGATTATTGTAAAACCTGCCCCTCGTGTCAGATAAATGCTCCGGTGTCTCACTTCCGGAGTCCATTAATCCCGCTGCCGGTTATAGAAATACCCTTTGAAAGGGTAGCAATGGACTTGGTAGGTCCTATTGTAAAATCAGCCAGGGGACACCAATACATCTTAGTTGTCCTTGATTATGCAACCCGGTACCCCGAGGCGGTCCCTTTAAGAAATATGGCATCTAAAAATATTGCACGGGAACTTTTTCATATGTTTTCCAGGACAGG
Source organism: Oophaga sylvatica (assembly GCA_033576555.1). Classification (NCBI taxonomy): domain Eukaryota; kingdom Metazoa; phylum Chordata; class Amphibia; order Anura; family Dendrobatidae; genus Oophaga; species Oophaga sylvatica. The sequence continues at coordinate 736,412,683 of JARQOD010000001.1, forward strand.
AATTCCTAAAGAGATCCTCACGGACCAAGGCACACCTTTTATGTCCAAAGTGATGAAGGAACTGTGTATGTTGCTTAAAATCTCGCACATTCGGACATCTGTGTATCACCCCCAGACGGATGGGTTGGTTGAACGTTTTAATAAAACATTAAAACATATGTTAAAGAAAGCAGTAGAGAAAGATGGGAGGGACTGGGACTACCTGTTACCCTACTTATTGTTTTCGGTCAGAGAGGTTCCCCAGGCCTCTACGGGATTTTCTCCCTTAGAGTTGGTGTATGGTCGGCATCCGCGGGGCTTGCTGGACATAGCCAAGGAGGTTTGGGAAACCGAGACAACTCCATACAAGAGTGTTATAGAGCATATTGCCCAGATGCAAGAGAGGATGGCTAAAATTATGACATTGGTGAAGAATCATCTGCAGAGAGCCCAAGAAGCTCAAAGCAGAGTCTATAATCGGTCAGCAAAAATTAGGTCTTTCAACCCCGGGGATCGAGTCCTAATTCTAATTCCCACGGTGGAAAGTAAGTTTTTGGCCAAGTGGCATGGTCCATACGAGGTCGTACAAAAAGTGAGCGAGGTTACTTACAAAGTACACCAACCCGGGAGACGGAAGCCCTACCAGATATATCATATCAATCTGATCAAGCCCTGGAGGGACAGAGAGGCATTGTTGGCCTCGGGTGAAGTAGAGAAAGGGGTAAAACCATCTCTACCTCCTGTGACCATTGGTGAGACATTGTCCGTGCACCAAAAACAGGAAGTACGGGAGTTTCTGCAGAAAAATCGGCAGAGGTTTTCTGACTTGCCCGGCCGGACTTCTCTCGTAAAACACCATGTCGAGACTGAGCCCGGTACTAAGGTCAAAATAAAACCGTACAGAATTCCAGAAGCCCGCAGAAAGATAGTCTCTACTGAAATCAAACGTATGCTAGACCTCGGGTCATTGAGGAGGCCCAAAGCGAGTGGTGTAGCCCGATTGTTCTGATCCCAAAACCTAATGGAACCTGGAGGTTCTGTAATGATTTCAGAAAGTTGAACGAAGTGTCAAAGTTTGACGCATACCCGATGCCACGGGTAGATGAGCTAATCGAGAGGTTAGGGGGTGCCCGTTATATTACAACCCTCGATCTGACAAAAGGGTACTGGCAGATACCCCTATCTGAGGAGGCAAAAGAAAAAACGGCCTTTGCAACCCCGGAAGGTTTGTTTCAGTATCTGGTGATGCCATTCGGGTTGCATGGAGCCCCGGCTACCTTTCAGAGGCTTATGGACCAGATCCTACGCCCGCATCAAGCCTATGCAGCTGCCTACCTGGATGATGTGGTAATTTTCAGTTCTGATTGGGAGAGCCACCTCGCTAAGGTACAAGCCGTCTTAGACTCGATAGGCGGAGCTGGGCTGAACATAAACCCAGAGAAATGTGCAATTGGCCTAGAAGAGGCCAAGTACTTGGGCTATGTGATTGGCAGAGGGCTGATCAAGCCACAAATCGATAAAGTAGAGGCAATTCGAAACTGGCCTGTACCCCTCACAAAACGACAGGTCAAAGCATTTTTGGGCATCACTGGGTACTATCGCAGATTCGTACCAAATTATGCCTCCATTGCTGCCCCATTGACTGACCTGACAAAAGGGGGGAAGTCCAAAATGATAAATTGGAATCCGGAGGCAGAAAAAGCATTTCTGTCGTTGAAAATGGCTTTGTGTCAAAGACCAGTTCTGGTCACCCCTAATTTCAGGGAAGAGTTTCTTGTTCAAACTGATGCCTCTAATGTGGGGTTAGGGGCGGTGTTATCACAGGTCGTGAAGGGTGAAGAACACCCAGTCCTGTATCTAAGTCGAAAAATGACACCGGCTGAACAAAATTATGCCATTGTGGAGCGAGAGTGCCTCGCAATCAAATGGGCGCTGGACTCCCTACGGTATTACCTCTTGGGTAGGAGATTTAAATTGCAATCAGACCATGCTCCTCTGACATGGATGAAGCAGAACAAGGAAAGGAATGCCAGGGTGACAAGGTGGTTCCTTTCACTTCAAGAGTTCAATTTCTCGGTTGAGCATAGACCTGGGAAATTACAGGGTAATGCTGATGCCTTGTCCAGAGTTCACTGTCTCTTCGGAATTTCTGACCAGTTCTCCGGTCTGGAGAAGAGGGGGGGGATATGTGAGACAGTGAAGGGGTGTGGTGCTGGACGGCGTGTATATCTCGCCCAGGTTTCTTAGCTGGGGCGCATAAAATAGGTTGTCAGTGCGGTGTTCATTCCATTCCTATCTGGGACAGGTTTGCAGTGCAACCCGGAGTGAACACAGCTGCTTAATTAGGCAGCCATAAGTACCTGCTTGAGAAGTTCAGAGGGGGCTCTATCTCTCAGTCTGGATCTGACTTCAGACGCCATTGGAGCCTCATGTGAGCTGCATGCCGGTAACTACTGAACATATGTGTTGTTTTGGGCACAGGCTATTAGAGTCTGGACCCGGATAGAAAGGGTAATCTATCTAAGTGTAATTAGTGGCGGGACACGCCTAGGCTTTATGTTTATGATTTTGTTTTAATTTATGTTCTGTTTGCTGTGGACTTTAATAAAACTGGTTGCGGCCAGTTTTTAACAGAACCACTGTCTGTGAATGGTCTCTTTATGCCACTCCGTCTCCCCAAGACGGCGATCCCAGAGCTATATCCCCTGAAAAACTTACACCGTGTTCATGCAGTTACTATTGCAAAATTCACCCCACTGGCTTATCTCTCTGGTTTGCCAATTAATAACTGGGTTATGTTTAGTTAACCAAGGAAGACCCAACACAATAGGAGTGGGGAGACCCTCCAACACATAACAAGACAATAGTTCTTTATGTATTGCCCACACTCGAAGGTCAATGTTATGTACGGCTTGCAAAAAGCTACCTTGACCGAGAGGCCTGGCGTCGATAGAGAATATGGGGATAGGTTTGGCAAGTACACTCAGTTGCATACCTTGAACCTGGGCAAACCGAGCGTCCACCAGATTGTCGTCCACCACACAACCTGGGATTAATAGTTTTCCGGCGACTTCTTGCTCAGTGCAGTACGGGATGGACACCCCTCAATAAAATGTCCCTTTCTCCCGCAGAAGAAACACCTTCTTGTTTTGCGGCGCACCGCCGACCCCCTCCCTCGGTATGATGTCCCTCCCAACTGCATAGGTTCCTCGGAACAAACCAGGGGAACCTCAATATTAGGGACTTTAGAAGGAGGTGGAGTCATCACAGGGGGCGGAGTTACCCCACACCTCTCCCGAAGCCGTCTATCAATGCGAATTGCAAGAGCCATAGCGGCCTCCAGTGACGGGGGAGAATCATACTGAGCCAACACATATTTTAATTTATCAGATAAACCTTGACAAAACTGGCTCCTAAGAGCCGGGTCATTCCACTGAGTATCCGTGGCCCACCTACGGAACTCTGAAGAAAATTCCTCCGCCGGACGATCTCCCTGCTGTATCCTACGTAACTTCATTTCAGCAAGGGAGACCCGATCCGGGTCATCATATACCAGACCCAGGGCTGTAAAAAATCGGTCCACTGACTGGAGAGCCGGGGAGCCCAGGGGAAGAGAGAACGCCCAGGATTGAGGGTCCCCTTGTAAGATCGAGATGACAATTCCCACCCTCTGATCCTCACTCCCCGACGACCGCGGCCGCAGCCGAAAATACAATTTACATGCTTCCCGGAAAGTAAAAAACTTGTCCCGCCCACCAGTAAACCTGTGCGGGAGAGCCACTTTAGGTTCAGATCTGGCTTGCTCCCGGGGGTACAAAACCTTGGATTTAACGTCCGTCAGCTCCATGGACAAACTCTGCAACTGCTGAGCTAAATGGGCTACTGGATCCATGGTGGCTGGGGAGAATCTTTAGTATGGTCGGTGAAAATGTCACGCTGTCTCAGGATAGAGGTGGACCGGGTCTATGCTGACCCTAAACTGGGGTCCTGACTAGTCCCTCTACCTAGAGGTACTGTTAATGGTACAGAGGTCCAGGCCGCCAGCCTAACCCTGTCTCCTGTAGATCCCTGACCACTGTAATCCAGTCCTGAGAAGGACCCTGATTACCACCAAAGGGAATGGGCAGATCACAGCTTACTAACAGTATTAGACACACGAGACAGACAAGGGTAAAGTAAATACTGCCTTGCATACAAAAACTACAACACAGAGGGAACACAAAAGGTTAAGGAGATAAACAATAAGCGAGGAGAGGATTAACCACAACAGGCACTCTTAGCTTAAGTCTTCTCAGAAACGATCCGCTCTGCTGGTCAGAATGAATGCTTTCACCGACATCTCCCAAGCAAACTGGCAGGTATATGAAGGGAGCTAATTAGTGCATAATCAACTGCAGCCGGGCGGGGCTGGACCTAGTCTTAGCACAGAGCTAGGTAGAATTAACTCCCTCACTGCCAAACACAAAGCACCAGCAACTCAGCTGCGAGAAGTCAGAATGTGTAATCGCGACGATCTTCGTGGTGATACACCCATGACAGGTGCAGAGAATAAGTAAGGGACACAGAGAAGGGCAGTTTTCTTTACCTTTTACTTCTTGGTAGATGAAAATGCAATCCGGGGTATGAGTTACAGATGACAGAAGGAGTCCGGCTAGCCTGGAGGCATTCAGGGGGTCCACCCTGCCAGGTGGAGTTGGGGACCTTCCTGCTGCATTCTCTTTTTGGGTCCCTGCTTCCTGTAGCTAAGCTGTGGCCCTCTCCTGCGTATTGGTTTTAACCTGTATGGCAGACAGCATGAGCCTATCACCGGCACTGCCTTTTCACTGTCAGCCCAGGCTCTTGGTCTGCTGCGGTGCCTCCGGGTGTTCGGTGCGGCCAGGGAGCTTGCAGTGTCCTGCCCTCCAGATTTGGCTATCGGGACGTACAGCACCCGCACAGCCAAGGACTTTGGAGTCCTTTTTGTCAGCGCTCTGCTCCGGGGTCAGCTCCACGCAGCTTTAATTCCCCAGAGCCCTTGATTCCGCTCCCTTCCCTTTCCTTTCCACTGACCAACTGCCAAACAGACTCAACAGACTCCTCCTCCCGGCCAGGGAGAACAGCTCCCCTGATGTCAGGTCTAGAGCTCCCCCTCTGGCCTGGAGCAGGAATTGTGATGCATGCTGTGTATTACCTGGCATGGAGATCCCCTTGCCTCCAGGCATGACATCACCCCTAAGAGAGAGGCAATGTCACCGTGGCAACCGGACTCTGGGGTGCCACACATGCCTTTATTATAAATGTTTATGTAGATATTGTAAAACTAATGTTTAATCCCGGCATGTAGCACACTCAGACTAGTCCTAGACCGATACCACTCATCACAACAATTAGTTATCACTGCTGTGTGACTGACATCCCAGCATGTGCAAGGAGAGCAAGAAGGAAGAGAAGGCATCCCTCTTCTCATCTGCTCTGTCATGTCAAAATGGCCTTGTATTGATAACTGCAATTGTTTTCCATGTTTTAGAGCAGAAAATTTGTCTCAAACTTAGGCCACTACTTTGTACACAGGTCAGCAGAGAGCCTGCACCTGGATATGCCAATATTATCGGTAGCTGAGTTTGCGAGAATGCTGTTTCAGGACTTGAGGTTGAGGCAATGTCAGGGGCATCAGTTGGTGAAATAAACCAGCAGATAGAGTGCTCCTCCAGATGTGTTAGTCATTCATGTAAAACAAAGTTTTGTTCACCTCTACTGGTATTATAAGGCCTTAGATCCATTAAATGTAGTGACGATGCCAGGAAAAATTCGGCATCAGCAATGGGTTCGAGCAGTGCATATACACAAAAAGCAGTTGTCCTCCAGACTTTCTTTACAATTACATTTTGTAGTTTCTTTTTTATTGTACTTAAAGTGGGAACAACTTGAGTAGGTTTCTACTTTGTATTCTGAGGACAGAATGATGTAGGGGTTAAAATGCAGAATTCAGCAATGTGTCACTTATGAGGCTGTGTACTGTTGTTTACTTACAATGAAAGTTTTATCACCAGGATGTTATCACTGATGGACAAGTTCTCACTCCATTGCTAGACTGACCATGCCCCCTAGTCTAATAAGCAGCTGAATGTCAATGGACACTGTAGATCGAGAGCCTGGTGTTGGCAGGGTAAACTTTCTCAGCTCTGCTTCATTCTAAATCTAAGGTTTCTGATTGTATCACAACAGCTGCACCCAGTAATCTAAGTGATGCATCCCTGAAATTAGGGTCACTTTTCCTACATTATACTGCTCTCAGATGACGGAGCAAATACCTGGTGACAGATTCCTTTTAAGCAGAGATTGGTGGCTAACTATAAAGATGGCTAGGAGTAAAGGCCATATAGTCCAACATGGACAAGTACTGTGTGTAGCCCAGCTACGCAGGCACACATAAAAATCCAGGAGAGTGCACAGGAAGGTAACAGCAAAGCTTGATATCTATGCACTTCACTCACACTTTTAGACACACCCATCAGGGGTACAAGAGGAAGTGACACTTAGCAATCAGAGTTCAGTCTGTTTCCTGTCTTCGGACAGTACAGTTCAGTGCCAGTCCAGTCTGGACTTGGAAGTTATTGAGAGCTATTCAGCGAGCTCTAGGAAAAAGCTGACATTACCATCGAAGCTACAAGTGCTTGTGCTAAGAGCGAGAGCAGGGCGAAGGGCAGTGGAGAAGATAGAGAAGTGCTTTAGGTATTGGATTGCCTGCACTAAATTGCCGGACACCGGAGTCCGAAGCGTTGCTACAGTTTCAAGCTTAGTAACAAGTTAACCGGAGGCATCTGGACTACAGGTCGCAGAGAGCAGCCCTAAGTGTCAATACGTAACCGGAGTCAGGTGGAACAGGGACTTTGAGCAAGGCCATGCAAAAGTAAGGACTTAGTTTCATCACTCAGAAGGCTCCACCACAACGTTGGCCGGGCAGTACAGCTATTGAGAAAGCTGGAGATTCAGAGTTAACTTCGCTTCAGGCAAGTTGGACTCACCCACATATTGAAGTTAAGGAGGCCTCTAACCTGCTCAGCTGTTACCCGAATGTGCACTCTCCACCCCAACCAGCTCCCCGGGATCTGATGAACCATCTACCAGTAAAAGGTATGAAAAGAAGCTGTATTGTGTGCGACTGAATTCTTACTACACCCTGCATCACCACCATAGACTTCCAGGGACCAGTCTCACCTGTGGGAGACTTACCATCAAGCTGCCCCATAACATCCCCTGTGAAAGTCCTTATAGCAGCGCTGGTTCAATTAACCAGATACCACAGGTGGCGTCACAAACTACCTATCCTAATAATCCTCTGTAAATATTCCCCCATTGGATGAGCGCCCAGGGCCACGGACCGAGCCCCCTGCCAGTGACAACTCCCATGGACTTTCATGGGCTCGGTGCCGAGTACCCCATTGCCCTGGTACTAAGAGCGACTCAACTGTATTTAGCATCACTGGGAAAATGCAGGAAGAAGGTCAATATGCAGTTATGCATTGGTGAGGTAATAGAGTATTGACTTGTTGTGCAATGTTCAATCATACACTGCAGGATAAAATGGACAATTGATTCAGGCAGGTAGAGCCGCATAGGTTAGTCTGGTTGCCTCCTGTGCATCAGGGCAATTGTCAGTGGGAGGGACTTGGCCATGCAATTGGTCGTCAATTGCAAAACAGCAAATCAAGTGCAGGCGTGACTTGCCTTAGATGTGGGCATGATATTAACAGGTGGCAGTTGTCCTAATGGTGGGCAAGAGGTGAATTGTTGCAATTTGTGAAAGGCCCTCAAATGTTTGGTAAAAGAAAACTGAGACCTAAAGCTACATACATTTTGCTGATGTTTGCATTTATTGTTATGGAGGTAGTAGAAATGGGGTAGCTGATATATGACAGCACTTAAAAAGTGCTAAATGATCTGAACTAAGCAAACGGCATTGAGAGTAAGAATATATCCAGTGATTAATGATGTGCAATTGAGTGACAAAAAGTTTAAACTAATGGACCTATTTTTTCAACCAATTTCAGTTATATAAACGATTGTACTGATCGATGGAGAAAAATAGAAAATTTTGCCTGTAGTACATTTTAAATAGTTGGAATAGTTGTACGGTGAAATCTGCAAGTGTATATTGTGTTAAACGAAAAAAAATTGGTTTGGTACCAGCCTGATGAAGAGACGTAAGCATTCTCGAAAGCTTGCTTTGTAATATCACTCACTATATTTTGTTAGCAATTAAAAGGTATCATACACACAAGATTCCTATTTTGCTTCTCCCACTGAGAGCACTCTATATCTTTCTTTTTTTGTATGTTGTGTGTTGCACTGATACTTCTGACGGCTTTAGAAACAAAACGAAAGATATTTTAACCAGGAATGAAAACTAGCAAAAAAAAAGTACAAAGATGAATATTTATTTCACGTAAAAGCAGAAAAACACTTCACATACTCAAGAGAAAGATAATGCTCAAAAAACCTTATGGTTGGTCCTTAGAGTACTGGTCTTATTACCTACATTCAGGCTTTAATGAGAATAAATTTTAAGCCCAAACACTAAGAGCTGAGCTGCACTCTCTTCTTACCACATGCTGGGATCCATATTGTAATCCAGTCGGCTCCTGTTAGTAGATCAGAGCTGACGGGGCGAGAGATTTTTTAATGAGGGAAGGCAGCGGCTCCAGTCCTGGGCAGGGTAAGGAAACGAGAATGCAACCTGTCTGTAGCCGCTGGCCTTAACCCTTGTACTCTCGCTATATGTTTGATTGACAAGCTACAGCTCAGATCTAGCCACAGATGCACTTACAGTTAACTAAATAAGAAAAAATAGCTTATATGACACTGTTCTGAGATTCAAACATTTTGTTCGTAAGTTATAAACATTTTATCATAAGTAATGAAGGTCCCTGAGATATTTATTTGGAATCTTTGATGAAGAACTGTGGTCTCATCATATTATTATTATTATTATACATTTATATAGCGCCATTTATTCCATGGCGCTTTACATATGAAAAGGGGAAAAATATAGACAGGTACAATAAACATGTGCTGGACAAGGGACACACAAGTACAGAAGGAGAGAGGACCCTGCCCGCGAGGGCTCACAGTCTACAGGGATGGGTGAGAATACTCTAGGAAAGGGTAGAGCTGGTTGTGCGATGGTTCAGTAGACTGAGGATCATTGCAGGTTGTAGGCTTGTCGGAACAGGTGGGTCTTCAGGTTTTCTTGAAGGTCTCCGTTGTTGGTGAAAGTCTGATGTTTTGCGGCAGGGAGTTCCAGAGTATGGGGGAAGCCCGGGAGAAGTCTTGTATGCGGTTGTGGGAAGAAGAGATGAGGGGGGAGTCGAGAAGGAGATCTTGAGAGGATCGAAGGTTGCGTGTAGGTAGGTAGCGGGGCTTTCCTGAGAGAAGCGCTCTTTATGGGCCAGAAGACTATTTGCTATGCACTGCATGGGGGAGAGACCGCCCTTTATATCTCAATGGAAATAAGCTAGTAAATAGTGCAGTTTCCTCCAAAAAAAATAGTGTATAAAATTAGATGTTGCCCTCAAAAATGTGAAATTGTGGGGAAAGTGGTGTGACTCATCCATCACCCAATCCTTAAGGCAGCCCTTATCAAAGCTTTGTCCAACTACTACTCTAATCTGTAACAGGAATTGTATTAATTTATTTCTATAATACCTGTTTTTTTTTCACAATGTAATAATACAAAAGTGGAAATGATACTTTGTGTTTTCATGTCATTCTTTTTATTTGATTTAATCACGGATATACTGTATATTGTAAGTATAGTCAAATAAGCTGTAACTACTGTATGTGTCTTGTTTGGTTATTCTTTAATAAAATGTGTTTAAAAAAATCCTTAACTTTTTTAGGAAGGTGTTTTTTGTCTTTTTATTATGTTCTTCTGCATATACAGTGGGTACAGAAAGTATTCTTTAAAATTTTCACTCTTTGTTTCTTTGCAGCCATTTGGTAAATTCAAAAAAGTTCATGTCATGATCAGACCAGGTTTTGAGTCCTGTCTTCCCCTTTTCCCGGCCTGGTTATGTCAGGCGTTAACTTTCTCAGCCTCGGTCTGGTTTCAGGTTTGTTATTTATCTCCACTGCATCCTGCAGGCGGTGTCAGTTACATTTTCTGCCTACGGCGCGTGTAGCTGACTCCGTTTGCCCTGATTTGTCCTGTTGCTTTTGCTGACTGAACCCGTGTCTGTTTATCCCCTCTTCCCGTCCCGACTCTTTGTTCCCTTTTAGTGTATTGACTCCCTGGTTTTGACTTGGCTTGGACCCTGACCTGCTGTTTTGTCTTTTGTCTTTGGCATTTCTGCTCCTGACCGGTATTGACCCATTTGGCTTGTTTTTGACTCTGTGCTTGTTTATTCTTTTGGTACTGCGCTGCAGACTAATATCGACCCGGCTTGTTTGACTATTCCGCTCCCACCTGGTGGTGGCCTCGCTGCTGCACTGTAGGTCTGCTGTTACTGTGTGAAGTCCTTCCTCCACTCTATTGCCATCTAGTGGAGCTTGCATTTACCTGCATTGCAGCAGCGTAACATTTATTTATTTTTCTCATTAATGTACACTCTGCACCCCATCTTGACTGAAAAAAACAGAAATGTAGAAATTTTTGCAAATTTATTAAAAAAGAAAAACTGAAATATCACATGGTCATAAGTATTCAGACCCTTTGCTCAGTCACTCATATTTAAAGGGAATCTGTCACCCCATTTTTCGACTATGAGATGAGGCCAACGCCATCAGGGGCTTATCTTCAACATTCTGTAATGCTGTAGATAAGCCCCCTATGTTACCTGAAAGACAAGAAAGACGGGTTAGATTATACTCACCCAGGGGCGGTATGGCATTCCAGAATGCTGTAGATAAGCCCTGATGGTGATGGTCTCATCTCATAGTCGAAAATTGGGGTGACAGATTCCCTTTAAGTCACATGCTATCCATTTCCTTGTGTTCCACCTTGAGATGGTTCTACTCCTTCATTGAAGTCCAGTTGTGTTAAATTAAACTGATAGGACTTGATTTGTAAAAGCACACACCTGTCTATTTAAGACCTCACAGCTCACAGTGCATGTCAGACCAAATGAGAATCATGAGGTCAAAGGACCTGGCCAAGGAGCTCAGAGACAGAATTGTGGCAAGGCACAGATCTGGCCAAGGTTACAAAAGTATTTCTGCAGTACTCCAGGTTCCTAAGAGTACAGTAGCCTCCATAATCCTTAAATGGAAGACGTTTTGGACCACCAGAAGTCTTCCTAGAACTAGCCGTCCAGCCAAACTGAGCAATTGTGGTAGAAGTGCCATTGTGAGAGAGGTAAAGAAGAACCCCAAGATCACTGTGGCTGAGCTCCATAGATGCAGTAGGGAGATGGGAGAAAGGTCCACAAAGTCAAGTATCACTGCAGCCCTCCACAAGTCGGGCCTTTATAGCAGAGTGGCTCAACAGAAGCCTCTCCTCAGTGCAAGACTTATGAAAA
>JARQOD010000001.1:736424256-736490813 GCA_033576555.1 Oophaga sylvatica
TTGGCCTGTGATGTTAAATTAATGATAAAATTACAAGTGTGCTGAATCAAAGAGATCCAATACATATAGCTTACCTTATAGTCACCATGAGACGCTCCGCCGGAGATATCGAAAACCGACAGTAGGTGTCCGATTTTTTAATTTGGTCTCCAACACGCTCCAGCAAATCATCAAAGTTTTCTTTGTTCATCCGCAGATAGGCAAAAAACTTGTCTGGATTTTGTCGAAGCTCCATGTTCAGTGTTGAATAGACACCACGAGTTAATCTCTGTGCCGTGATGGGGTGGATCCACATACGTCGTCGTCTTCGCAGGCGCTGACGCTTAATGCGCTGCTCCTCAAACTTTCACTCCTCCAGAACTATAAACCTCAATCGATTCATCTCCGCAGTAAAATCAACAAGATTCCTGAAGATATTGCCGATAATGACATCCATGTTCGCCAATCACTTGCTACTTGCTCTTCTCTCCAACCTGCACTTGCTCCTCTACAACCTGTCAAAGATGGGATGTAGAGCAGTGTATATATAGGATTACAGTAGCCAATCATGTTTGGAACACCAAAAAGGGGCGTTCTTAAAAACCGATCCGCGCATTACGGCGTCAACGGCTGAAAAACCGGATACACCGGATGAGACGGATCCGGTTTTAGAACGGATCCGTAAAACGGATCCAGTGAAAAACTGGATGCGGTGCATCCGGTTTTCATACTGGATGCCGGATGCGGCGCTGCGGCAAAATGCTGGGGGCGCCGTCAGGCGCACAACGGATGTGTGAAAGAGGCCTTACTGAGACAGGAGATGGCAGGTGCTATGAACATGGATGTTCCTTCTCACACCTCACATCTACATAGAATCTTATCAGTAGCAGCTGCCATCTCCTATCTCAGTAATGTAATAATCTGTTTTCACTGAATATAGAATTTACCTGTGAATTGAGAATTTGAGAATGAATGATCAGTCCAGAAAGAGAAAGAAGCAAATTTCTCTGATAACATACCGTATATACTCGTGTATAAGCCGAGATTTTCAGCCCATTTTTTAGGGCTGAAAGTCCCCCTCTCGGCTTATACATGAGTCATATACCGGGGTCGGCGGGGGAGCGGGGTGTCGGATCATACTCACCCTCCGCCGGCGCGTCTCTGCAGCCCCCCTGCTTCTCCCACGATCTCCGGCTTCTTCCTGCAGCGGTCACATGGTACTGCTCATTAAATTCATGAATATGCACCGCTGTAGGATGGAAGAGCTGCGGAGACCGCCGGGAGAAGAGGAGAGGCTGCAGAGACGCGCCGGCGGAGGGCTGAGTATAGCGATATTTACCTGTCCCCGGACCACCGCTGCGCTGCTCCCTCGTCTGACTCCTCTGACTGTGAAAGTTCAGGCAGAGGGCGCGATGACGTCGTTAGTGCGCGCCGCACCCTCTGCCTGATCATTCACTGCCGAGGACCCAGAAGAGGGAGCAGCGCAGCGGTGGACAGGTAAATATCTCAGGTGCTGGGGTCCTGAGCGAGCGGTGACACCAGCACCTGTCCCCCATAGCGCGCCGGTGTCACCGCCTGCTCAGGACACCGGCACCTGGCCCCCAGCGATGAGAGGTGAGTATGTAATTTTTTTGCAGCAGCAGCGCGGCAGCATAAGGGACCTATACTATGGGGCATAATCTGTGGAGCATATGGGGGCATAATCTGTGTAGCATATGGGTGCATAATCTGTGGAGCATATGGGGGCATAATCTGTGGAGCATATGGGGCATAATCTGTGGAGCATATGGGGGCATAATCTGTGGAGCATAAGGGGGCATAATCTGTGCAGCATATGGGGCATAATCTGTGCAGCATATGGGGTCTTAATCTGTGGAGCATATGGGGGCATAATCTGTGGAGCATATGGGGGCTTAATCTGTGGAGCATATTGGGCATAATCTGTGGAGCATATGGGGGCATAATCTGTGCAGCATATGAGGGCATAATCTGTGGAGCATATTGGGCATAATCTGTGGAGCATATGGGGGCATAATCTGTGCAGCATATGGGGCATAATCTGTGCAGCATATGGGGGCATAATCTGTGCAGCATATGGGGGCATAATCTGTGGAGCATCATATGGGGCATAATCTATGGAGCATATGGGGGCATAATCATTTTTCACCCTAGGCTTATACGCGAGTCAATAAGTATTCCCAGTTTTTTGTGACAAAATTAGGGGGGTCGGCTTATACACGGGTCAGCTTATACATGAGTATATACGGTATATTACAAAGTTTCTTATTTTCATGTGTATTATTGATTTCTGAAATAAAAATGTAACACGACGGTTAAGCTTCAGATTAGAGCTCTGTCCTAATTTATCAAACTATGAAACAGCCAATTAGCAAGCATGACTAATTGGTATTGACTTTCTAGACTCACAATTAAAAATGAGCTGATCGATCTGCTGCAAATTGACTTAGGCTACTTTCACACTTGCGTTTTTTTGCGCAGCGCATCTTGCGGTATGGGACGCATGCGCAATGTTCCCCTATCTTTAACATGGCGGGCGCAGGGTCTAGCGCTTGCACGCGTTCATGTGCATTTGTCGTGCGCTGTGCATTTTCCCGGTGTGCGCCCATACGCGCCAGACGCTACATGTTGCATTTTTTTTTCCGCCCAACCGCTTTAAAAAAACGCGTGCGCACGTGTGCGCATGCTATGCGCAAAAAATAACATTGCAGTCTATGGGGGCGCTGGCGTGCGCATGGCTTTGCGCTCGTCAGCGCTTTTGCACGCACGCAATTTTTCTGTAAATAATGGTGCCAGAGATGATGGAGGCAGAGATGATGGAGTCAGAGATGATGGAGGCAGAGATGATGGAGACAGATGATGGAGCCAGAGATGATGGAGCCAGAGATGATGGAGGCAGAGATGATGGAGACAGATGATGGAGCCAGAGATGATGGAGTCAGAGATGATGGAGGCAGAGATGATGGAGCCAGAGATGATGGAGGCAGAGATGATAGAGCCAGAGATGATGGAGGCAGAGATGATGGAGACAGATGATGGAGCCAGAGATGATGGAGCCAGAGATGATGGAGGCAGAGATGATGGAGCCAGAGATGATGGAGACAGAGATGATGGAGACAGAGATGATAGAGCCAGAGATGATGGAGGCAGAGATGATAATGTGACAAATAGAAAACGCATGCGCCAAAAAAACGCAAACGCATGCAAAAACGCATGAAATCTCAGACAAACGCTGCGTTTTTTTGTCGAAATGCGCATGCTGATGCAACTAAATATTGCAGCGTTTACAAGCGTTTTCATGCGTTTTTTTAATGCGCTTCATGTGCGCTCGAAACGCAGCGCAAAAAAACGCAAGTGTGAAAGTAGCCTTAGAGTCAAATTTCCAGAAAATCACAGCTCCCTGAGAATTCAAACAATTTGTGATTCAATTCACAATGATGGCTAAAAAACCTTTCTGACGCCATTTTACGCACTGTTGCAAAGTGCAGCAGTGAAAGGATGGGGTTATGATGCCAGAGGCTGCCACAAGGGCTTCGTCATAAAGTTTTACAGTTATCACATAAAATGGTCTAGTGCAGACAATAAGGGGGAATATCACAGGAATTATAAAAGAGGAGGATAGGGCAATCAGCAGCCATTTTAGGATTTTTCAGTCTAGAGATAGGTCAGAGCACTTCGTTCATTACACATAGAGATAGAAAAAGGTGTGAATCTGATTTTGATGTACTGCTGCAGTGCTGAATCATATTGAAAATGAGATTGGTACTCTCTGTCTTTAAATAATAATACAAAGATTCAAGTGACAGGGAGGTAGTGGACCTGGAAAATTAGTGTGGCTGCGACTTGTGGTGTACGACACTACAGCATCTCAATACACATTTTACTTATTCTTGGCACAATGTCAACAAGGAGGTCAGGTGATACAAGATTTGTGTCACGAATCATTAAGGGATTTGTGGCAGCTGTGGGATTGCAGAAATTTAAAGGGAATCTGTCACCAGAAGTAACGCTGTTAACCTGCAGATATGGGACTAATCTGCAGGTTAACAGCACTATGATGCTGTCCAAATGCAGGGGGAGAAAATGATCTTTATTGTCCTCTCCAGCATTCGGTATTCAGTCATAGGGGACGGGGAGGCTACAATTCAGTTGTAAAAGGGCAAAGAGTCGGAGGCAGAGAAGGGGTTAACAGAATTTACTTATACAGGTTATTAACGTATAAGGGATGCTCCGTACAGAGAGATTAAATTAACAACGAAATAGAACCGGAACACTGAGCGCAGCAGAAGAACTTGCACAAAAACACAATATTTGGGGAAAAAGGTGTGCGGAAGAGGTAACTTATCGTTTGAAGTTCTTGTTTGGGAGAGGCTGGAATGTCTCCCGACGGCGTCGCAGTACGTGGACAATGTCTCTGGCTTTGTTACGGAGAAACGAAATGCACTGTCTCCTGACCGTGCCGATGTATCTGGGCTCGTTTGACTTGTGTACGTTGGATGTAGAAACAGTCTCTTCTGAAGAGAGGGGTGGGGTCCCCACCATTTTTGATAACCAGCCTTGATAAAGCTCACAGCTGGGTGCTGATATTCTCAGGCTGTTAAGGGGCCACAGATATTGACCCCCCCCGTCCTAAAAATAGCAACCCACAGTGGCCCAGTAAAGCACATCTATTAGATGTGCAAATTCTGGTGCTCTTCCCACTTGCCCTGTAGCGGTGGCAAGTGAGGTAATATTTGTGGGGTTGATGTCACCTTTGTATTGTCAGGTGACATCAAGCCCACTGCTTAGTAATGGAGAGGCGTCTGCAAGACACCTATCCATTACTAATCCTATAGTTGTATGGTAAAGACACAGCCAGAATAAAGTCTTTTATTAAAAATAAAACAAAACACAGCTTTCCATTTTTATTTAAAAATAACAAACACAGTTTATACTCACCTAACGCCTATTCCACCAAAGCGCTTGTTCTCCTGTAATAAAACAAAAATAAAAAGCAACAATATCCCTCACCTATCTGTCGGTCTGTCCCACGCCATAATCCATGTCTGGGGGATAATTAGTTTTCAACCTGGACAGTGCCAAGATGCGACCGTCCAGGCTGAGAACCACTGGTGAATGTGATGCTGCAAGTGCAGCGTCAGTGACCGGTGGTGATGTCATAGAGGTTACCTCCGGTCACTGAGGCTCCGTTCCCAGCCGGACTGATCTGCGGTAAGATCCCCACTAGCACTGTGAGCGCTAACGATGTCATCTTTCACTGCACCCTTAGATGAATTCATTGAGAGATGAAGTTCATAGAATGAGGTCACTAATTTAATTGCAGTTAAAGGGAACCTGTCACCAGTTTTGTCGCTTATAAACTATGCCCATCACCTTTAAGATAATAAGAATGAAAATCCTCCAACCCCTTTATATTCTTAGATGTGCCCCTGCATAACTCAGAAAGTGTTTTATACTTGTCTGACACTATATGTAAATTGCGTGGTCCCCCTGTTCTGGCACCTCATGGGCTCTCCCAGTGGGTCATGGCACCTGCAAACCATAGCAGTAAAATCTTGCGCTCCTTGCCTTCTGAGCTTTGCATTGTGCCTGAAAAATATTTCCCGATTACAAGTAAGGTATTGGCACACTCAGGAAAAAATGGACCTCAGGTTGTTGTAAAAAAAATCCTATTAGCCCTTAGAAAAATTAAAAACTTGGGGCTAAAACATTTCAGTGGTAATAATGTAACTTATTCTTTCCTCACCGCTCAGTGGTATAAAATTCTGTGAGGCACATGTGGTGTCAATATGATCACTGCACCCCTAGATTAATTCATTGAGGACTGTAGTTTGTAAAATGAGTTCACATATAGGTTTTTTTTTGTTGTTCTGGCACCTCAGGGGCTCTGCCAATGTAACATGGCACCCTCAAACCTTTCCAGCAAAACCTGAACTCCAATATGGCGCCTCTTCCCTTCTGAGCTTTGCCCTGAGCCTCAAAAGTAGTTTTCCCCTACATATGGGGTATCGACATATTCAAGAGAAATTGCACAATAACTTTTGGGGTCCAATTTCTCCTGTTATCCTTGGAAAAATAAAAAATTGGGGGGGCGAAAAGATCATTTTTGTGGAAAAAAATATGATTATTTATTTTCACGGCTCTACATTATAAACTTCTCTGATGCACTTGGGGGCTCCAAGTGCTCACCACACATCTAGATAAGTTCCTTTGGGGGTCTAGATTCCAAAATGGGGTTACTTCCAGGGGGGATTTCCACTGTTTAGGCACATCAGGGGCTCTCCAAACGCGACATGGTGTCCAATCTCAATTCCAGCCAATTTTGTGTTGAAAAAGTCAAATGGTGCTCCATCCCTTCCGAGCTCTGCCATGTGCCCAAACAGTGGTTTATCCCCCCATATGGGGTATCAGCATACTCTGGACAAATTGCACAACTTTTGGGGTCCAATTTCTCCTGTTACCCTTGTGAAAATAAAGAATTGGGGGCGAAAAGATCATTTTTTTGTGAAAAAAATGATTTTTTATTTTCACAGCTATACATTATAAACTTCTGTGAAGCCCTTGGGGTTCAACGTGCTCACCACACATCTAGATAAGTTCCTTGGGGGGTCTAGTTTCCAAAATAGGTTAATTTCTGGGGGTTTCCACTGGTTAGACACATCAGGGGCTCTCTAAACGCCACATGGTGTCCGATCTCAATTCCAGCCAATTTTACTTAGAAAAAGTCAAATGGCGCTCCTTCCCTTCCGAGCTCTGCCATGCGCCCAAACAGTGGTTTATCCCCACATATGGGATATTAGCATACTCAGGACAAATTGTACAACTTTTGGGGTCTAATTTCTCCTGTTACCCTTGGTAAAATAAACAAGTTGGATCTGAAGTAAATTTTTTGTGAAAAATAGTTAAATGTTAATTTTTTTTAAACATTCCAAACATTCCCGGGAAGCAACTGAAGGGTTAATAAACTTCTTGAATGTGTTTTTGAGCACCTTGAGGGGTGCAGTTTTTAGAATGGTGTCACTTTTGGGTATTTTCTATCATATACACCCCTCAAAGTGACTTCAAATGTGATGTGGTCCCTAAAATAAATGGTGTTGTAAAAATGAGAAATCTCTGGTCAAATTTTAACCCTTATAATTTCCTTACAAAAAAAAAATTGGTTCCAAAATTGTGCTGATGTAAAGCAGACATGTGGGAAATGTTACTTATTACGTATTTTGTGTGATATATCTCTGTCATTTGGGCTTAAAAATTCAAAGTTTGAAAATTGCAAAATTTTCAACATTTTCACCATATTTCAGTTTTTTTCATAAATAAACACAAGTTATATCGAAGAAATTTTACCACTAACATAAAGTACAATACGTTACGAGAAAACATTCTCAGAATCGCGAAGATCCGTTGAAGCGTTCCAGAGTTATAACCTCATAAGGGGACAGTGGTCAGAATTGTAAAAATTGGCCCGGTCATTAATGTGCAAACCACCCTTGAAGGTTAAGGGGTTAACAATGAGAAATGGAATATCAAAAATAAAATCTTGAAAATCACATTTTATAAATTATATAAATTTATTAGCATTTTGCGGTGAGAAATAAGTATTTGATCCCTCTGGCAAACAATACTTGGTGGCAAAACCCTTGTTGTCAAGCACAGCAGTCACACGTTTTTTGTAGTTGATGATGAGGTTTGAGCATGTCTGTCACGATGTGACTCGACACAACGGGTGGTTGGTCAGCGAATGGTGCAACACTCACAACGGGATGGTATTGGGGAGAAGAAGGCCCTACCGATAGGGAATGAGGAATGGTCACCACCTGAGCTCAAACCTGAACTTGTCCCTGTACTCCCCTAACGCCCTATGTGGGTCCTTCGCCCCAACCTTGTCCCTCGCTGTCACCTAACACTGGCCTAGCTTGTGCACTGGCTGGTGTAGGGCGCTAGCCTAGCCATAAGGGCAGAGACACACTGCCGTATTTCACGTGCGAGAATCGCATCGTAAAACTCATTCTGGCTGTCAGATCTCCTGACCTGAGCTTGACCTCTGCATAGTAATCCATCACGCTGTCTTGCTCAGGTCAGGAGAGGTGTCAGGATAGTCCGTGCAGTGCGATGCGATTATCACACGAGTTTTACGGCTGTGTGACTCCAGCCTTACAGATACAGTGGGTACGGAAAGTATTCAGACACCTTTACATTTTTCACTCTTTGTTTCATTGCAGCTATTTGGTAAATGCAAAAAACTTTATTTTTTCTCATTAATGTACACTCTGCACCCCATCTTTACTGAAAAAAACAAAAATGTAGACATTTTTGCAAATTTATTAAAAAAGAAAAACTGAAATATCACATGGTCATAAGTATTCAGACCCTATGCTCAATATTGAGTTGAAGCACCCTTTTTAGCTAATACAGCCATGAGTCTTCTTGGGAATGATGCAACAAGTTTTTCACACCTGGATTTTGGAATCCTCAGACCATTCTTCCTTGCAGATCCTCTCCAGTTCCATCAGGTTGGATGGTGAACGTTGGTGAACAGCCATTTTCAGGTCTCTCCAGAGATGCTCAATTGGGTTTAGGTCAGGGCTTTGGCCATAACAGTCAAGAATGGCCACAGAGTTGTTCTGAAGCCACTCCTTTGTTATTTTAGCTGTGTGCTTAGGGTCATTGTCTTGTTGGAAGTCTGAGGTCCAGAGTACTCTGGAAGAGGTTTTCATCCAAGATATCTCTGTACTTGGCCGCAATTTTGTTTCCTTCAATTGCAACCAGTTGTCCTGTCCCTGCAGCTGAAAAACAACACCATAGCATGATGCTGCCAACACCATCTTTCACTGTTGGGATTGTATTGGGCAGGTGGTGAGCAGTTCCTGGTTTTCTCCTCACATACCGCTTAGAATTATCACCAAAAAGTTCTATCTTCATCTCATCAGACCAGAGAATCTTATTTCTCATAGTCTGGGAATCCTTCATGTGTTTTTGAGCAAAATCTATGCGGGCTTTCATATGTCTGACACAGAGAAGAGTCTTCCTTCAGGCCACTCTGCCATAAAGGCCCGACTGGTGGAGCGCTGCAGTGATAGTTGACTTTGTGGAACTTTCTCCCATCTCCCTACTGCATCTGTGGAGCTCGGCCACAGTGATCTTGGGGTTCTTTCTTCACCTCTCTCACCAAGGCTCTTCTCCCACGATTGCTCAGTTTGGCTGGACGGCCAGGTCTAGGAAAACTTCTGGAGGTCCAAAACTTCTTCCATTTAAGGATTATGGAGGCCACTGTGCTCTTAGGAGCCTTGAGTGCAGCAGAAATTCTTTTGTAACCTTGGCCAGATCTGTGCCTTGCCACAATTCTGTCTCTGATCTCCTTGGCCAGTTCCTTTGACCTCATGATTCTCATTTGGTCTGACATGCACTGTGAGCTGTGAGGTCTTATAAAGACAGGTGTGTTCCTTTACAAATCAAGTCCTATCAGTTTAATTAAACACAGCTGGACTCCAGTGAAGGAGTAGAACCATCTCAAGGAGGATCACACTTAAATATGAGTGTCTGAGCAAAGGGTCTGAATACTTATGACCATGTGATATTTCAGTTTTTCTTTTTTAATAAATTTGCAAAAATATCTACATTTCTGGTTTTTATCAGTCAAGATGGGGTGCAGAGTGTACGTTAATGAGAAAAAAATGAACTTTTTTGCATTTATCAAATGGCTACAATGAAACAGAGTGACAAATTTAAAGGGTCTGAATACTTTCCAAACCCTTTGTAATTTCACACAGGGGACAGTGACAAACACGAAAGGGACGGGGAAAAAAAACAACTTAGCTTTCTCTGCTGCAAAGCACCACACAGCAGAATCAAGACACCAGGATAACGAACTCAGCAGAAGCACAACTGCACACAGATAGCTCCTTACTCAGGTTTGGTTACTGAAGATTGCTCTATCACCGACAGCCAGCTGATGTATCAGGTGACTATTTAAAGGATGGTGGGAGTGGTCACCATGCACATCAGTTGACCCAGCAGCACTGCAATTACACCAGATTGCCAGCAGGGAAAAAAAGTTTTAACTGAGTGGAACCAGAGCTACCACAAATCCAAAAATGGATCGTGACAATGTCAGTAGGAATTTTGGTCCACTCCTCTTTGCAGATCATCTCTAAATCATTAAGATTTTGAGGCTGTAACTGGCAACTCGGAGCTTCAACTCCCGCCATAAGTTTTATATTGTGATTTCTGAGCCACTCCTTTGTTGCCTTGGCTGTATGTTTTGGGTCATTGTCTTGTTGGAAGACCCAGCCACGACCCATATTTAATGTCCTGGCAGAGGGAAGGAGGTTGTCACTCAGGATTTTACGGTACAAAGAAATGAGCAGCATGTGACTTAAATATGAGTGTCCGAGCAAATGGTCTGAATACTTATGACCATGTGATATTTCAGTTTTTCTTTTCTAATAAATTTGCAAAAATTTCTACATTTCTGTGTTTTTCTGTCAAGATGGGGTGCAGAGTGTACATTAATGAGAAAAAAATTAACTTTTTTGAATTTACCAAATGGCTGCAATGAAGTAAAGAGTAAAAAAATTAAAGGGGACTGAATACTTTCCGTACCCACTATAATTACTGGAAAAAGACCATAATGGGGTACATTATACCAGGATGGGGAACATAAGTATTTGATCCACCTGGCAAACAAGACTTAATACTTGGTGGCAAAAACCTTGTTGGCAAGCACAGCAGTCAGATGTTTTTTGTAGTTGATGATGAGGTTTGCGCACATGTCAAGAGGAATTTTGGTCCACTCCTCTTTGCAGATCATCTCTAAATCATTAAGATTTTGAGGCTGTCGCTTTGCCACTTGGAGCTTCAATTCCCTCCCTAAGTTTTCTATGGGATTAAGGTCTGGAGACTAGGTAGGCCACTCCATGACCTTAAAATACAGATATGAAGATATGCTAAATAGGCACTTCCAAATTAATTATAAATCCAAAAGAACAAAGGAAGCATAACATGCCATAAAAAGTTCAATTTTATTATAGAAAAAGTCAAAAGCAACAATGCATAAAGATTAAAAAAGTAGGGACAATAATACAAATACAGCCACATGCAAATCAGGATATAGTTAATATTAGTGGTATATTGCACATATAGATTTTGGAGATTAAAGAAAAAATATATATTTTCAAAGTAAGAGATATATAAATAAATATCTCCCAAAATAAGCAAGTGCTTAAAAGTAAATGACCAAACAAATATACCAGCAAGTGCCTCAAATGAATATATCAATAAAGTACAAGTGCAAAGAAATACAAACATAAGCATACAAAAATAAATGACAATTCACCAAAATAAGTATAATGTGCTAAATATGGAGAGAGTATATACCTGAGAGCGGCTGGACACCCCGACGTGCGTTTCGCACTATAGCTTCCTCCTTAGAGATAAGAGATATATAAATAAATATCTTCCAAATATACGCTCTCAGGTATATACTCTCTCCATATTTAGCACATTATACTTATTTTGGTGAATTGTCATTTATTTTTGTATCCTTATGTTTGTATTTCTTTGCATTTCTTGCACTTGTACTTTATTGATATATTCATTTGAGGCACTTGCTGGTATATTTGTTTGGTCATTTACTTTTAAGCACTTGCTTATTTTGGGAGATATTTATTTATATATCTCTTATCTCTAAGGAGGAAGCTATAGTGCGAAACGCGCGTCGGTGTGTCCAGACGCTCTCAGGTATATACTCTCTCCATATTTAGCACATTATACTTATTTTGGTGAATTGTCATTTATTTTTGTATGCTTATGTTTGTATTTCTTTGCACTTGTACTTTATTGATATATTCATTTGAGGCACTTGCTGGTATATTTGTTTGGTCATTTACTTTTAAGCACTTGCTTATTTTGGAAGATATTTATTTATATATCTCTTATCTCTAAGGAGGAAGCTATAGTGCGAAACGCGTGTCGGTGTGTCCAGCCGCTCTCAGGTATATACTCTCTCCATATTTAGCACATTATACTTATTTTGGTGAATTGTCATTTATTTTTGTATGCTTATGTTTGTATTTCTTTGCACTTGTACTTTATTGATATATTCATTTGAGGCACTTGCTGGTATATTTGTTTGGTCATTTACTTTTAAGCACTTGCTTATTTTGGGAGATATTTATTTATATATCTCTTACTTTGAAAATATATATTTTTTCTTTAATCTCCAAAATCTATATGTGCAATATACCACTAATATTAACTATATCCTGATTTGCATGTGGCTGTATTTGTATTATTGTCCCTACTTTTTTAATCTTTATGCATTGTTGCTTTTGACTTTTTCTATAATAAAATTGAACTTTTTATGGCATGTTATGCTTCCTTTGTTCTTTTGGATTTACACTCCATGACCTTAGTGTGCTTCTTTTTGAGCCATTCCTTTGTTGCCTTGGCTGTATATTTTGGGTCATTGCCTTGCTGGAAGACTCAGCTATGACCCATTTTTAATGTACTCAGGATTTTACTGTACATGGTTCCATCCATTCTTCCATTTATCCAGTGAAGTAGTCCTGTGCCCTTAGCAGAGAAACACCCCCAAAACATAATGTTTCCACCTCCATGCTTGACAGTGGGGACAGTGTTCTTTGGGTCATAGGCAGCATTTCTCTTCCTCCAAACACGGTGAGTCGCACAACACCAGGGTTATGGGGTACTCGGCACCGAGCCCGTTGAAGTCTATGGGGAATGTCACAAGTAGCACAGCTCGGTCCGTTGCCCTGGGCGCTCATTCAAAGGGGGATATTTACAGGGGATTGTAGGAATTGTTCGTGACGCCACCTGTGGTTTCTGATCAAGGTGACCAGCGCTGCAGGGTTAATCTTCTGAGGGGATGGTTACTGGCAGCAAGATGTTAAGTCTCCCACAGGAGAGACTGGATCCCTCAAAGTATATGGCGGTGCAGGGTGCAAGCAATAAGGCAGTCATACACAAATCAGTCTCTTTCCATACCTTTACTGGTGATGGTAGCAGGTATGTCCCGGGAAGCTGCTCAGGGTGGAGGATGCACATCCAGTAGTCACTGAGTAGGTTTGAGGCCTCCTTACTTCCAATGTGTGTGTGAGTCCTAACCTGCATGAAGCGAAGTTTAACTCCAAATAAAACAGCTACGCCCGGCCGACTTTGTGGTGGAGCCTTCTTGTGGACAGAACTAAGTCTATATCTGCAGTGCACTGCCAGACTCCTGTTCTCCTGACTCCGGTTACGTATCAGCACTATAGGGCTACCCTCTGCGACCTGAAGTCCAGCAGGGATTCCGGTGTTCTCCTACTAGCCGTGAAGGTTCTAGCAAGGCTTCGGACCCGGCGTCCGGTTAAGCAGAGTGGAGACAGCAAATGTTGCTATAACGCCTCGGTCACTCTTTCCCTTTTGTCACCACTCGCCCGTCGCCCTACTCTCACCCTTAACATAAGCACGGGTAGCAGTAGGCGTAGTCGTCAGCTTTCTTCCTTCCACAGCTCACTGACCGTTTCTCAGTTAACTCGATGTTCCGATAACTGTAGTCCCCTTCCTTCTTTTCCTTCCTAGACTCTGTCCAGAGCAGCTCTCAGGACCTTCCGTCAGACTGAATACACGCTCGCTCCGAGAGTCACTTTCCACGTCCGTAGGGAACTAACAGTCAGCCTGTTCTGAGGTAACAGCTTACAATCTTTCTCCGTCTGTCTCTGACAGGAACTAAACTAAAACTGAAACTGAACTACTGCTACGTCTCTCACACCCTTAAATAGTCTAAGGTTCCCTCTAGTGGCACTGTTGGGAAGTGTGAGTGAATATCAGGTTTCTGTGACCTACCTTCTGTGCATCCACCAGGGAACATGTGTACCAAGCGCAGCTGGGCCACACAACGGCGAGTTGAGTTAATGCCATAGACCTCAATTTTTGCCTTATCTGACCACAGCACCTTCTCCCAATCACTCACAGAATCATCTAGATGTTTATTGGCAAACTTCAGATGGGCCTGGACATGTGCCTTCTTGAGCAGGGGACTTTGCGGGCACTGCAGGATTTTAAACCTTTACGACGTAATGTGTTACCAATGGTTTTCTTGGTGACTGTGGTCCCAGCTGTCTTGAGACCATTAACAAGTTCCATCATGTAATTTTTTGCTGATCTCTCAGCTTCCTCATGATCAAGGATACCCCATGAGGTGAGAATTTGCATGATGCCCCAGATCGATGTCGATTGACAGTCATTTTGTATTTCTTCCATTTTCATACCATTGCATCAACAGTTGTCTCCTTCTCACCCAGATTCTTACTTATGGTTTTGTAGCCCATTCCAGCTTTGTACAGGTATATGATCTTGTCCCTGACATCTGTGACGCTAGTCACAATCCACAGACAGGCCCTGAGTCAGTGAAGTCAGACGTTCCGGGGTCAATACCAAAAGAGCACGTTGTAAGTCAGGTCACAAGCCAGGGTCAGAATACCAGAGAAATAGCGGATAAGCATAGAGGCAATAACAAGCGGGTATTTAGAACATGGTCCAAAGGTCAGCAGCAGAATATCAGATGCAAAGGGACAATAACAAATCGGTAGTCTGAAACAGTACAAAAGGTCAGCAGCAGAATATCAGATGCAAAGGGTCAAATACAAACGGGTAGTCTGAACATGGTCCAAAGTTCAGCAGCAGCAGATCAAAACTTACAGCACAGGGAACAGATGAACACACACCAGAGAGCACAAGCTTAGAACAAGCTTTTGACTGGCAGTGATCTGGGCCAGACAGCTCACCTAAATAGCAGCACAATCACCAAGCACAGGGAGCACCTGTGGAAATCTCTGCCCCTTCCAGTCTCAGATAGGTCAACCGAGCTGTCAATCAAAGTACTGACAGCTCAGCACGCCCCAGCACAGGATAGGATGACAGAGCTGTCCATCACCAAGTCCCAGACACTCTGAGCAGAGGAATCGTGATAGTATCTCCTCTTCAACGGGGGCCACCGGACCCCCTGGTTTCTCAGGAAACCTACGATGAAAAGCTCTGACCAAACGATCAGCCTTCACTGAGTGAGCTGGAACCCAGGATCTTTCCTCAGGTCCGTATCCCCTCCAGTGAACAAGATATTGGAGGGAATTTCGGACCCTCCGAGAATCCATGATCCTCTGCAACTCGTACTCCAAACCTCCATCAACAGAGACTGGTGGAGGAGGGGAAGAGACAGGCAACACAGAAGGAACAAACATCTTTAACAGGGATTTGTGAAAAACGTTGGGGACACGAAGGGACTGCGGAAGCTTTAATCTGAAGGCAACTGGATTTATTATCTCCAGAATCTCGTACGGGCCAATGAATTTCGGACCCAACTTTGCCGAAGATTCTTTTAGCCTAATGTTTTTGGACTATAACCAACTTTATCCCAAACTTTGAAAGTGGAACAAGCCGAAGGTTTCCTATTGGCCTTACATTTTTTCCAAAACTGAGCCACCCCAATATTCTTCTGAACCTCTCTCCAAACATACCCAAGTTTCTCAATGGTCACTTTCACTCCAGGGCATCCAGAACTCATCGTAGAGAATTCACCAAAATGAGGATGAAAACCATAGTTACAAAAGAAAGTAGAGGTTCCAGTGGACTGATTGACCCGACTGTTAAAGGCGAACTCAGCAAAAGGCAAAAATGAGGACCAATCCTCCTGCTGAGCAGCCACAAAACATCTTAAAAATTGTTTGATTCGTCCTGGAAAGTGTTTCAGCATTAGGCAACCTAGATAATGGAACAAAGTGAGCTTGTTTACTGAATTGATCAACCACCACCCAAATAACCATTTTTCCACCAGATAAAGGCAAATCTGTAATGAAGTCCATGGACAAGTGAGTCCATGGTCTTTCCGGAATAGGCAATGAAGCCAATTCCCCGACAGGCCGGTTATGACAGACTTTAGCACGTGCGCAAATCTCACAAGCGGATACAAATTCCTTATTATCATTATGCATGGATGGCCACCAAAAAAGTCTAGCAACAGCTTTCTGTGTAAGGCCGGCGTCACACTGGCGACAGAATCGGACGACTGCAATACGATGAAATATCGTATTGCAGTCTGCCCTATGTTAATCTATGGAGCAGCTCCCAGTATCCGATTTTTTGTGGTCCGTTTTAAACGTCCGTGTGCAATCGCAGCATGCTGCGATTGTCACCGATTGTGGGTCGACTATCGCCAATGCAAGTCTATGGGAGCGATGAAAAATCGGATTACAAACGGACCGCACGTGTGACTTGCGATTAAATCGCACCACTATCCCAGGTGTCAGGAAATTGCATCAGGATAATTGCCAGGAAGGGCTGACATACTAATTAGGCTACGAAAATTCAAACCCAAACAGGAAACCGCCTCCACGGAGTCCAGAACCATGGCCAGTCACATCAATGTGGAGATGTTGATTGTTCTGGTCCAGGAGAGGCCAGAACTTTGGGACCAGCGGGATCCAAATTATTCGAACCGGTCGCGGAAGGACGCGGCTTGGAGGAGAATATGTGGACAGATGTTCCCGGATTTTGGCGACAGGTCTAGGGAGGAGCAAGAACGCATTAGTAAGTAACGACTTGAAACCGCTTACAATACTGTTTGACTACTCAGTATGTACCAACAACAATGTGTTATAATGTCCCTGCACCCTTATATGTGAACCCGAAATGTGTTGAATAAATCAGTTATTCCTGTTGAACCCCCAATGCTATGTGAGAAATCCAAGCACATGTAATATTTAGCTCCTGTAATTGTCAAAACAGCCGCAAAAACAAAAAATCTTTCAATGCAAGTGGAAAAAGTGTAACTTCAAAACTCCACAGACTAAAAACATGTAGAGGTAACGTTTCGACCCTGCAATGGGTGTTTCTCAAACCTTAAGGAACATAACTCAAAAGGAACAGAGGAGGCCACTGTGGGATATGATAACTTGAAAACGCTCCATCCCATATATACGGGAATCACACAGGGCAGGGACCAACTGAAGGTCCTGGTATGATGAATGTTCAGGTGCCGTCTGTGTTGGTGTGATATTTAGGTTCTACTGCAATGGTCGCCAAATTAAAGTTTAAAATTTTGCCGGACACAATAAATGCGTAGGTGAACTACTTAATATGTGTCCCTTTAGTTAATTCCATTGCTGTGTGCCAAATAAATGCTAATTATTGTGACACATATGTCATACAGCTTTCTATGTATGACCCCTTGTAATATTAAATTGTTATTTTACCTACATACAATTTGTATTGCTGTTCTATACCCCTATAACAGGTTAAAAAAGTAATATATTGCTGGTGTACGTTTTTTTTTTGTAAAATACATTACAAGGGCACATAATTTAAAAATGTTATTGTATCTGTTAATTTTTCAGCCTCAGATGTTACAAGACGTTGGCACAGCTGTAGTGACTGCTACAGGAGAGAGAGACAGCTGAGGGGGTGCAGTGGGGCAGCAAGCACTAAGCGCAAATATGTGTATTTTGATCGACTTAATTTTCTTGCTCCAGCTCTGGATTTGCGACAGTAAGTTCATGTCTGTACAAAGTTTATATGATTTTTAATGAATAAATTGTAATAAATTTTTCATATTCTCTAGCACCGAGTCAAACCTTACAGACAGAGAGCCAGCTTCGGACTCGGAGGCAGTTATCGACCCTGTGGGGGATGTTGAGGAGGCTGGCCCATCATCAGCAGCAAGTGCAGCAGCAGCATCACACACCACCACCACCACCACCACCAGCAGTGGAGTCTGAGAGATTGGCTCTACAGTCGTAAGACCCTCCCCTGAGCAGCAGCCCTGGTAGGCCCCTGGATGTCGCTTCGCCTACAGCAGATGTTGCACGGCGACCCAGGCGTAGAAGAGAAGGAGTTGGTTCTGTCACAAGGAGGCAGGTGGACCGAGGAGTGCTGGACTATTTGTCCACTGTAGCTAATGATGATGGTGAGGAGGGATTTTGCCGCAGTCTGGCCCGTTACCTCCGGGCGATTCCAAGACAGCACATACTGCGGATCAGAAGTGCACTGCATATTGTGTTGGATGCTGGAACACCGCCTAATGATCCAACCAACCTACTAAATTATCTTGATAGATGGGTGGTTGGTCCAGAAAATGTATTTAGATTGTTGGGTCCAAATCCCTCACAATCTGCATCAGCCTCTGATCCTCCTCCTCATCATCATCCTCCTCCTCCACCTCCTCCTTGTGTCCAACAGAACCCAACTCCTCCTCCTCATCCTACTGCAGCTTCTTCTTTATACGGAGCTAACCAGCTCCAAGCCATGGCACAGAGTGGCCAGTCACAATATGCCCACTCGACCATACCCAATGTTCAATGCTGGCCACAACATGGGTATGGTCGACATGGGCATTTTGGGGGCTATAGTGTAAGTGGGCAGTCATATTATGACTACCCACAACAGTTCCCAAACTTAACATACCCAAACCCACATCCAGAGCAAGCCAGAAGCATGCAGCAAACTGCTCAGTCAGCCACCACTCATGGTGACACAGTGGCTGGAGAACAGTCTAGCCAGCCCTCACAAGCTGGACTTCCACCTTCACCACCACACACCTACCAGCAGTCATAGGTGTTATGTATTTATTATGTTTATGTTTTAACTTATAAAATTTACCTTTGTTTTACTGCTGAGAATTTATCAGCAAATATGTTTAAAAAAGCTAGGGACACATTAGTCCTTTAGCATTATGTTTAAAGCCACTAAACATAACAGCAGACATAAAAAAATATTTAAGTGGCATTGATTGTATGTGATTATTTCAAAAGGTGATGGGCTGCGTAACTTACACACAACATGACAACAAAAACATCACAACATATACAATAAAGTGAGAAGAAATATCTTTATGACAGAGCAACATAGCCACACTACATGTGTAATAATGCCTCCTCTTGCCAGGCAGTAGCACCCTCAGGGGACACAAAATATTGAGTGAACACATCACGTACTTTTATGCCTGAAGGTGGACGACGGGGATGGATGGGTGGTGACATAGGCAAAGACACATTCACAGAGGCTAATTCACCCACATGTTGAGAGGAGCATTCATGGATTCTACAAAAATTATGTAGGACCACACATGCTTTGAGGACCACATTAACATTGTCTTCACTGAGTTGAATTGCAGATTGAAGTACCCGCCATTTAGCACAAAGAATTCCAAATGTGCACTCCACCAGACGCCGAGCACGTGACAGCCGACAATTAAATATTCTACGCCGATGGGTGAGATAGCGACGGGGATATGGCCTCATTACATTACGGGTTAATTGAAAGGCCTCATCCGCTACTATAACATAAGGCACATGTTCTGGAATAGAGTCAGTAAGTTGACTTGCTGGAGGCAGGTCCAGTTGGTTATTGCGTATCCGCCTACCCATTATGGAAGTATTGAAGACTCTTGAGTCTCCAGTCCTTCCATAGGCCCCAATGTCTACAATTATAAACATGTAGTTTGTGTCGACCAAGGCCAACAAAACAACAGAAAAATATTGTTTGTAATTGAAGAATTGGGAGCCTGAGTTAGGAGGTTTCCGAACACGTATGTGCTTGCCGTCCAGGGCTCCTATACAGTGTGGAAACTGGCAATTTTGGTCAAAACCCTGTGCTATCCTCAACCAGTCACTCATTTTGGGTTCATGCATGACTTCTTCATGTAGTCTGTTCCAAATTTCCACACAAGTTGACCGAACAATGCCAGAAATTGTTGATCTGCCTATTAGGAACTCTAAGTGCAGAGCAGCGTAGGACATGCCAGTAGAAAGGAACCTGTAACACACATAGAACATGGACAAATCAGTTAAAAAAAAAAAAAAAAAAAAAACAGCATTCACAACACTTACAATGCTTGAGTTAGTTAGAGCACACATGCTGGAAATTAGATTACAAGCCATGGCTTCTGTAGAATACACCATAGGCAATAATTGAGATAGCTAAGGTTGAGAAATACATTACACACATTATAAGTTTACAAGAAGTGTGCTCAAACACTTGCAAAGTGAGTATGTGGAGGAAAACATCATCAACATATCGTTGACACACATAACTTATTGTTAGGAGAAGGCGTTCCTCTGCAGAAATTGCTTTTCTCATCCTGGTGTCCTGAAATGTGATCCCAGGGCGCACAATGTCAAGCAACGTATCAAAGGTAGCTATGCTCATTCGACAATATAGGAAAAACTTCTCTCCATGCCTACGCAGTGACAAATATAGCCGGTGAAAATGGCCTTTAGTTATCCTTCTTGTCAAAAGTGGATGTACCCACATCCTTCTGCGTCTTCTGGGATCTGATATTACAGGATATGCCTCCCCAAAACGTCTGGATAGAACCCAATGGAACAGCACACGCTCAGTGGGAGTAAATCTGAGTGTGTCGCTCATGTTTGTATAAAGCAGCTAGCAAGCACTCAGCAGAAGGAACAAAATGAAACCAGTCCAAAGGTGGGAGAGTCACAGCTGTAGCAGATCACTTAAATATAGCTCTGCCTGATGATTTAAATTAGTATCAGGCCTCAAAACCGTTATTGGTCCTTTTTGGTAAGCTGCGACAAAAAAACGGTGGTTGGATGAAAATCGGATGTTACAAGGTACACACACATGCGATTAAATCGCATCTTTGAAGGAAAATCGGATGCCAGAAGGATGTGTGATGTTTGCATTTTGATCCGACAATCGACCGACTAAAGCGGACCGATTTTTTGTCGTTGTGTCTGACGCCGGCCTAACAGTGACTCCCTGGTGACCACTTAAGACGGAGTCATGAAATTCCTGCAATAGATGCAATCTAAGATACACAGGCACAAATAATTTAAATTCAGGAGTAGCGGATGGGGCCAGTGACTGAACCTCACGAATTTCAGCTTCCAATTCTGAGGCTAAGTGCACACGATCAGGAATAATTGCGTTTTTTTCGCGGTTTTTCCGCGGTTTTCC
This sequence comes from Oophaga sylvatica, assembly GCA_033576555.1. NCBI lineage: Eukaryota > Metazoa > Chordata > Amphibia > Anura > Dendrobatidae > Oophaga > Oophaga sylvatica. The sequence goes on from JARQOD010000001.1 coordinate 736,445,221, forward strand.
GCGGTAAAAACGCGATAAAAACGCAAGCATTAAGCATCCTATACATGTTAATTGATTCCGCATGTTTTGGCCACATGTTGCGTTTTTTTCCGCGAAAAAAACGCTTTGCGGAAAAAATAGCAACATGTTCATTAATTTTGCGGAATGTAAGCGGTTCATGTGCGGTGGTACCCAGGGTCTGGAGGAGAGGAGACTCTCCTCCAGGCCCTGGGTACCATATCCCTGGTAAAACAATAATTAAAAAAAAAAATAATGATATTCTCACCTTCCGGCGGCCCCCGCAGCCTTCCCGCGGCCCCCGCAGCCTTCCCGCCTTCAGCGACGCTCCCGGCAACTTCCGGTCCCAAGAGTCCTTTGCGAGAATCACCCAGATGGCATAGCGGTCTCGCGAGATGCTACGTCATCGGTGTGATTTGTCGCAAAGCATCCTTGGGACCGGAGTTGCCGGGAGCGTCGCTGAAGGCGGGAAGGCTGCGGGGGCCGCGGGAAGGCTGCGGGGGCCGCCGGAAGGTGAGAATATCATTATTTTATTATTTTTTTTATTATTTTTACATTAGATCTTTTTACTATTGATGCGACATAGGCGGCATCAATAGTAAAAAGTTGGTCACACTTGTCAAACACTATGTTTGACTCGTGTGACCAACCTGTCAATCAGTTTTCCAAGCGATGCTACAGATCGCTAGGAAAACGCTAGCATTCTGCAAGCTAATTACGCTTGCAAAACGCTATTATTCTGGCGGGAATCAGCATAAAAAAACGTGCGTATTTCCTGCGGGAGAAGTGCGGGATTGCCGCGGAAATTTCCGCGGCAATTCCGCAACGTGTGAACTTAGCCTGAGGATACCATAGAAATCACAATTCCTAGAGGAAGAATGGAGAATTTTGTTCTGGAGGAGAAACGGAATCAAGACATGACAAAGCATCAGCCCTAACATTCTTAGACCCTGGTCTGAACGTGATGGAAAAATTGAATCTAGGGAAAAATAAGGACCATCTGGCCTGTCTAGGGGTTAAACGTTTAGAAGATTCAATATAGGCAAAATTTTTATGATCTGTTACCACAGTAACAGGATGGATAGCTCCCTCCAAAAAATGCCTCCATTCTTCAAAAGCTAACTTGACAGTTAGCAGCACACGATTCCCCACATCATAATTTCTCTCAGCAGATGAAAATTTCCTGGAGAAAAATGCACATGGACGCAAGTTGGTAAGAGTTTTGGAACCTTGAGGCAAAACAGCTCCTACCCCAACCTCTGAGGCATCCACTTCTATGATGAATGGCTTCTGTAGATCAGGTTGAATCAAAACTAGAGTGGACAACGACCAAACCTTAAGATCCGCCCCCTTTCATGTGAGGTCAGTAAGGGATTTCACGATCTGAGAAAAACCTTTAATAAACTTTCTGTTGTAGTTAGCGAACCCTAAGAATTGTTGCAATGTTTTCAGATCATGAGGTTGAACCCAATCAATTATAGCCTGCACTTTCCCAGAGTCCATCTTAAATCCTTCAGCTGACACAATGAACCCCAGGAACGATATTTCCTGAACAGAAAAAGTACATTTTTCCAATTTAGCAAACACAGAATTTTCCCTGAGTTTCTGTAAAACAAATCGTACGTGCTCATAGTGAGAATTCAGATCAGGCAAAAAAATTAGAATGTCATCCAGGTATACCACAATAAACCTTCCAATAATATCAGAGAAAATGTCATTCATAGCTCTGAAAGACTGCAGGTGAGTTGGTTAAACCAAAAGGCATGACCAGATTTTCAAATAAACCCTCCGACGTTAAAAAACACAGTTTTCCACTTATCACCCTCCCGGATACGTATCAGATTATACGCTACTCTAAGGTCAAGCTTAGAAAACCATTTCGCCCCCGTAAGCTGATTATATAGGTCGGGGATCAGTGGAAGTGGGTAAGTATTCTTAACCGTAATTCTGTTAAGTTCACGGAAATCGAGGCAAGGACGGAGGCCACCATCTTTCTTTTTCTCAAAAAGAACCCCGCAGCTATAGGTAATGAGGAAGGACGGATATGACCCTTCCGTAAACTTTCGCTTACATACTGTATTCTTTCATGGCGGTCCGTTCAGGTCCCAACAAATTATATAGCCAAGCTTTAGGCAATTTGGCATAAGGAAAAAGCTTTCTAGCGCAATCATATGGACGATGGGGCAGTAGTATCTCAGCCTCTTTCTCCGAGAACACATCTCCGAAGTCTTCCAGGTAAGTCGACAGACCCTCCAGGCTAGCAGAGCAAATTTTTACAGAGCTAAGGCATTTCTGATGACAGTAGGAACTCCATTTAACAATATCCCTCCGACAACAATCAATTACAAGATTATGGATATGCAGCCATGTAAATCCCAACACCAACCCAGCAGGTAAATTATCCAACACATAGCAAGAGATGGACTCAGAGTGAAGAGTTCCCACTCTAAGGGCTCATACTCACTTGCTGGAAAAAATCGGTCAGTTTTCAGGATGGTCCGATTATGTGCAATTGACATGCGATTTGCATGCGATTTTTTATAGCACCATCTATTGCATTAGCCATTATCATGCCAAAATCGCATCAAATCGCAGCATACTGCGATTTTTTTCTCACACCGATTTCTGCTGAGAAAAAAATCGCAAATGAGATGTCACCTATTGAATAACATTGGTCCGATTTGAATCCGATTTTTTATCCGCTGAAAATCATCCGTTTTCGTCTCTAGTGAGTATGAGCCCTAAGTGTGAATTCCACCGTTACCAGATGGACAAAGTTCTGGAGTAATGGTGTTTTATCAATAGCAAAAATCTGAATAGGTCTTTGCAATCTAACTGTCCCTAATCTTAATTTAAGAACTAGCCCAGAATCAATGAAATTGGTGGCAGATCCACAGTCAATGAAAGCAGATAACCACCGGTTCCAAAAACAAAGTTCCACATTCAGCAATACTTTATCTGAGGAGTAAAAAGGTACCTGGAAGTCTAGGTGACCTCCTTGAATATCACCCAGACTGAGATGTTTTCCCGAAGGCTTGCTGGCTTTAGAGCATATTGAGCAGTCTTTGAGGAAATGTCCAGCATGACAATAAAGGCAGAGTCCAAGATCACGCCGACGGCTCCTCTCCACGACCTGAGAACGAGCTGTTCCAACCTTCATTGGTTCCGTCTCTGGCAAGTGAACAGACTCGGGCACGATGACAGAAACCCCATGTCGTTCACCACGTCTCTCACGAATTTGGCGATCCAATCGAAGGGCCTCCCCCAGGGAACAGGGTGGTGTATGCAAAGCCAGAGCGTCCTTTAGAGTATTCGAAAGGCCATGATGAAAACTGACACCTGGGAGCTGCATCATTCCACAAAACCTCAGAGGACCATTGCCAGAACTCTGAGCTATAGTCCTCTGCGGTGCGGCCCCCCGTATCAGGTTCATGATCATAACCTCTGCAACCTGGGTCCAGTCAGGTTCGTCATAGATCATCCCTAAGGCGTCAAAAAAGGCATCAATGGAAGACAGTTCTGAGGCTAGTGGGGACAAAGAGAATGCCCAAGTCTGAGGACCCCTTTGCAATAGGGACATGATTATTCCCACCCGCTGGGACTCATCCCCTGAAGACAGAGGTCATAAGGTAAATAATAAATTGCAGCTCTCCCTAAACACAGAGCTGTCCATAACCAAGTCCCAGACACTTGGAGCGCAGGAATCGTGACAACATCCTTATAAAGCTCTTTGGTCTTGCCCATGTTGTAGAGGTTATAGTTTGACTGATTGAGTCTGTGGACAGGAGTCTTTTATAAAGATGATGATGTAAGACAGCTGTCTTTAATGCAGGTAACGAGTTGATTAGGAGCGTCTAACTGGTCGGTAAAGGCCACTTTACACTAAGCGAGATCGCTAGCGAGATCGCTGAAACGTCACAGATTTTGTGACGTAGCAGCGACCTAGCCTGCGATCTCGCTTAGTGTGACACTCAGCGACGATCAGCCCCCCTGCTGGGTGTCGTTGAATGTCCTGGACCATTTTTTGATCGCTGGTCTCCCGCTGGCCAGCGCGCATGGCTGCGTGTGACAGGCGGGAGACCAGCGATCAGCCAGCCGGAGCTGGTAACCAAGGTAAACATTGGGTTTCCATGCGCTGGGCGGCGCATGGAAACCCAGTGTACCTTAGATACCAGCGTGCTGATGCAGGGGAGCTGGTAACCAAGGTACATAGCTGGTTTCTAAGCGCCGAGCGGTGCCTAGAAACCCGATGTGTACCTTGGTTACCAGCTCCCTGCACCAGCGCGCTGGTATAAAGGTACACTGCCGGTAACCAAGCGACGTGCGTCGCTTGTTACCGGCATAGTCGCTGTCCTGATCGCTGCCTGTTTGGCAGCTCAGCAGCGATCATGTAGAGACACACCAGCGATCCTGACAAGCGCATATCGTTGTCGGGATCGCTGGTGAGTCGTTATGTGTAGCAGGACCCTAAGAGTAAGAACTCTTAATAGTTGTTAGGGGATCAAATACTTATTTCTCACTGCAAAATGCAAATAAATTTATATGATTTATACAATGTGATTTTCTGGATTTTATTTTTGATATTCTATCTCTCAATGTTAAAATTAACCTTGCCTTAAAATTATATCATGTCTTTGTCAGGGGCAAACTTCCAAAATCAGCAAGGGATCAAATAATTATTTCCTTCACAGGAGACATTGGAGCAGAGATTATACTTCACAGTAGACATTGGGGCTGAAGTATATACTTAACAGGAGACATTGGGGCTGCAGTATATATTTCACAGGGATGTTGGGACTGGAGTATATACTTCACAGTGTCATGCATCCAGGTTCGAACCCTTGAGCCTGTGCTATGTGGTTGGCTTCTTTGTCCACTGAGGCACAGCAGATACACCTTTTCTCTGGTGTTCAGTTTATGTTATCCTTGCTTCAGTCTTTTTAGTGTAACATATGTTTTTATGTACTCATTTGCCTGCACTATCATATTTCAGGTGCAGCTTTATATACTTTCCTCTGCTGGTGATAGTCTCATTTGGATTCCCAGCAATACTGCTGTAGTTTATGCCAGTCAGTGGAAGACCAGCTAGGGTTTATCTCTCACCTGTTTATGTTCTTTATCCTACACCTATCTTCTGTTTATTTTTAGGAAGTAGGCGGCATATTCTCTAATAGCATTTACTTAATCATTTATTTGTATTTTTTGGCTTGTTTTACTTAAGGGTATGCCACACTAAGCGAGATCGCTAGCGAGATCGCTAACGAGATCGCACCTGTGTCACCATTTATGATGCAGTAGCGATCTCGTTAGCAACTTAGCTGTGTGATTCCAACACATCTCATCAGCGATCTGTATAACGACCTCTGCGGTCGTTGGGAAAACCTAGTCCCACCTGCGTTGCTGGTGAAGTCGTTCATAAAGGGTACAAGAAGAAAAGGTAGCACACTGCAGCGCTATAGCTTGCAAATACGAAATATGAAAAATATGAAAAATGAATTGCATCACTACCTCAGAAATATGAAAAATTGAGAAGTCTTAGCGCATAAGATAGCCAAATTATGTGAGCCTGATAGCCACGTCAAGGCTCTTCTCGTATATCAGGTCCCAACCAATGCTATCCTCGCCTAGAAAAGTCTGTCTGCATGGGAACCTATGAATCCTCTCTTCAGACTAAAATCTACATCTCTGTGGAGGGTGATGAACCTGTTGTAATTAAAAGCCTGTGACCACCAGGTGGAGTGCTCAGCAGAAGGTAAATGAATACATATCAAAAAACTGACCGGCACATCCAAACATAGATTCAGTGTGAACAGGTGCTAAACCTAGAGTCACCAACTCATATACATACAAGAAGAAAAGGTAGCACACTGCAGCGCTATAGCTTGCAAACACGAAATATGAAAAATATGAAAAATGAATTGCATCACTACCTCAGAAATATGAAAAATTGAGAAGTCTTAGCGCATAAGATGGCCAAATTATGTGAGCCTGATAGCCACGTCAAGGCTCTTCTCGTATATCAGGTCCCAACCAATGCCTATCCTCGCCTAGAAAAGTCTGTCTGCATGGGAACCTATGAATCCTCTCTTCAGACTAAAATCTACATCTCTGTGGAGGGGTGATGAACCTGTTGTAATTAAAAAGCCTGTGACCACCAGGTGGTGGAGTGCTCAGGCAGAAGGTAAATGAATACATATCAAAAAACTGACCGGCACATCCAAACATAGATTCAGTGTGAACAGGTGCTAAACCTAGAGTCACCAACTCATATACATACAAGAAGAAAAGGTAGCACACTGCAGCGCTATAGCTTGCAAACACGAAATATGAAAAATATGAAAAATGAATTGCATCACTACCTCAGAAATATGAAAAATTGAGAAGTCTTAGCGCATAAGATGGCCAAATTATGCGAGCCTGATAGCCACGTCAAGGCTCTTCTCGTATATCAGGTCCCAACCAATGCCTATCCTCGCCTAGAAAAGTCTGTCTGCATGGGAACCTATGAATCCTCTCTTCAGACTAAAATCTACATCTCTGTGGAGGGGTGATGAACCTGTTGTAATTAAAAAGCCTGTGACCACCAGGTGGAGTGCTCAGGCAGAAGGTAAATGAATACATATCAAAAACTGACCGGCACATCCAAACATAGATTCAGTGTGAACAGGTGCTAAACCTAGAGTCACCCTCCACAGAGATGTAGATTTAGTCTGAAGAGAGGATTCATAGGTTCCCATGCAGACAGACTTTTCTAGGCGAGGATAGCATTGGTTGGGACCTGATATACGAGAAGAGCCTTGACGTGGCTATCAGGCTCACATAATTTGGCCATCTTATGCGCTAAGACTTCTCAATTTTTCATATTTCTGAGGTAGTGATGCAATTCATTTTTCATATTTTTCATATTTCGTGTTTGCAAGCTATAGCTGCATGTGGCTACCTTTCTTCTTGTATGTATATGAGTTGGTGATCTAGGTTAGCACCTGTTCACCTGAATCTAAGTTTGGATGTGCCGGTCAGATTTTTGATATGTATTCATTTACCTTCTGCCTGAGCACTCCACCTGTGTGGTCACAGGCTTTTTAATACAACAGGTCACACCCTCCACAGAGATGTAGATTTTAGTCTGAAGAGAGGATTCATAGGTTCCCATGCAGACAGACTTTTCTAGGCGAGGATAGGCATTGGTTGGGACCTGATATACGAGAAGAGCCTTGACGTGGCTATCAGGCTCACATAATTTGGCCATCTTATGCGCTAAGACTTCTCAATTTTTCATATTTCTGAGGTAGTGATGCAATTCATTTTTCATATTTTTCATATTTCGTGTTTGCAAGCTATAGCGCTGCAGTGTGCTACCTTTTCTTCTTGTATGTATATGAGTTGGTGACTCTAGGTTTAGCACCTGTTCACACTGAATCTATGTTTGGATGTGCCGGTCAGTTTTTTGATATGTATTCATTTACCTTCTGCCTGAGCACTCCACCTGGTGGTCACAGGCTGTTCATAAAGGGTGTCACACTCAGCGATTCAGGCTCACCAGCGGGACACTAACGACCAAAAAACGGCTCAGAACGTTCATGAGCAATCAATGACATCTCAGCAGGGGTCACATCGCTGCTACATGTCACACACAGCTAAAGTCGCTAACGAGATCGCTACTGCGTCATAAATGGTGATGCAGGTGCGATCTCGTTAGCGATCTCGCTAGCGATCTCGCTTAGTGTGGCATACCCTTTACTCTGGGATCTCTTTCTATTTTAGCTCACTTTCCCTTCTGTAGGTAATTTGCACTCTGCTCTGTCTTCCGGTTCTTTAGGAGTAACGTGAAGCGCTTGACGGCCTTTCAGGTAGAATTGGTCCAAATTGCCATCGGCTAGTCTGTGGTTAGAGCTATCTCAGCTCACACACCACTAGTGATTGTGGGGTCAGGTTCTCTACTGTAGTCTGTACAGGAATCGGCAGGGTCAGTTGTAGTTTTTAGTGTGTTATCTATTTTCCAGAGTGAGTTGATTCACTATCATAACAGCAGGTGACAATGTGGCTGGAGTATATACATCACAGGAGACACTGGGGCTGGAGCACATACATCACAGAAGACATATTGGGCTTGTGAACACATCACAGGAGACACGGGGGCTGCTGCCGCGGTACTCATCAGTGGGATGGGAGTATATTGCATGCTAGCTCTGCCCACAGAGTATGTCCAGACGCTGGTACTGGCCAGGGTCAGGACGTAATCCTTAATTGCATTTACTGCAGTGTTCAGTGAGTGAATGCTGTGTGCGTGCAAGAAGAAAATTAAAGGACAAGATAAAGATCGTAGTGCTGGTGTGGAAGCGCATATCCAATAGGCTAAAGTAGGCCAAACTCGCCAATATCGACAACTTTGTCCAAAGTCTAATGTGTATGGGGCCATTGACAAATAATTTATGGAGGAGATAAGGATCCAGTATATCCAATTTCGGCCTGCAGATTTTTTTTTCCCTAAGAGATAAGCAACTGTCAAAGATGTCTGGCAGTGTCTCTCTCATAAAACACAGAAGCAATCTACAGACTGAGCACTTCTGTGTACAAGAGATCCGGGTGAGATAAGCCAGCAGCTATTTAAAGTGTATGTGAGCCTAAAGGTACTGTCACACTAAGCGAGATCGCTAATGAGATCGCTACTGCGTCACCGATTTTATGACGCAGTAGCAATCTCGTTAGCGACTTAGCTGTGTGTGACATGTAGCGGCGATGTGGCCCCTGCTGCGATGTCCTGATTGCTTATGAACGTTCTGAGCCATTTTTTGGTCGTTGGTGTCCCGCTGGTGAGCCTGAATCGCTGAGTGTGACACCCTTTATGAACGACTTTACCAGCGTCGCAGGCGGACTAGGTTTTCCCAACGACCGCAGAGGTCGTTATACGGATCGCTGATCTCTGATGAGATCTTTGTGTTTGGAATCTAACTAGCGATCACATAGCGATCGCACCAATGATCTCGCCAGGTCGTGACGTTGTCGTGATCGCTGGTGCGTTGAGGGCCCTTTCACACATAGCGACACACTAGCGATCCCGACAATGATATGCACATGTCAGGATCGCTCGTGTGTCGCTACATGATCACTGGTGAGCTGCCAAACAGGCAGCTCAGGCAGCGATCAGGACAGCGACACTGCGGGTAACTTCGCTTAGTTACCCGCAGTGTATGTTGGATACCAGCCCACTGGTGCAGGGAGCTGGTAACCAAGGTACACATCGGGTTTTCAGGTGCTGCGCGGCACCTGGAAACCCGATGTGTACCTTGGTTACCAGCTGATCGCTGGTCTCCTGCCTGCCACACGCAGCAATGCGTGCTGGCCAGCAGGAGACCAACGATCAAAAAAATGTCCAGGACATTCAGCGACGATCAGCGATACCCAGCAGGGGGGCTGATCGTCGCTGAATGTCACACGCAGCGATATCGCTGGGGAGATCGCTGTTGCGTCACAAAACTAGCGATATCGCTAGCGAGATCGCTGTGTGTGACGGGGGCTTTAGTCACTGAGGTACATGTCACTCTCTGTTATCCATGTGTGCAAATGGCATCACATTGACCCTATCATGATCTATTGTAAATACTGACAAATTAAGGATTACCACCTCTACATTATTAGAGCACCAGAATGACTTTCAGTACATGCATAAATCACCATAGCCAAGATCAGTAAATACATGCATCATGAAAATCACCATCGATACAGAAATTCAGCACCAGAACTATCAACAGTACATGAATACATAATCAGAACAGCAATACATGAATGCAGCACAAGAAACACATCAGTACATGACAATAGCAAAAAAAAAATCATTAGTACATAAAGACAGCACCAGAACCATCATTAGTACAATAATACAGCACAAGAACCATCATCAGTACATAAATACATCACCAGAACCATTACTATCACATGAATACAGTAACAGAAGCATCATCATTACGTGAATATATTAACAGAATAACCATTGGTTAATGAATACAGCCCCATAATGATTATTAGAGCATTATTATATCACCAGAATCACAATCATCCCACAAAAACAGCCCCAGAATAATCAATACATGAATACATCAACAGAACAACCATCTGTACATGAATGCAGCACCAGAACTACCATCAGTACATGAATACAACACCAGAACTACCATCTGTACAGGAACACAGAGCTAGAATTACCATCAATACAGAAATACAGCACTAGAACCACCAGCAATACACTACACAACTTCCCTTACTTAATCCAGTCCTTTATATGTGCCCAAACAAAAATACTGCTCCTAGAGAAGTCCAATTGCCACACATTATTATATCCCTTTCATGGCCCTTACAATACCACACCCACTATGATGCCAACATTGGCTTCCTACACAGAATAATGCTGTCATGCTCCTGGGTTCAAACCCTTGAGCCTATTTTTTGTGGTCAGCTTCTCTGTCCACTAAGCCACAGCAGACATACCTTTTTCCAGGTGTTTAAGTTCTGCAATTCTGGCTGCAATCTTTTTAGCATAGCACAGGTGTATTTGTCTTCCCTATCAACTTTCGGGTGTGACCTTATATTCTGTCCCCCTGTTGGCATTTTCTGTTGGTGATATTTTCATTTGGATGTTCAGCCATTCTGCTGTAGTTTAAAGCCAGTAACTGTATTTCCAGGGTTTATATCTTTGCTGTTTCTGTTCTTTGCTCTGCACCTAGATTCTGTTTCTTTTCAGACAGTAGGCGGCATATTTTCTAACAGTAAATACTTTGCACATTATTTTGTATTTCATGGTTTATTTTAATCACTCTGGGATCACTTTCTATTTCATCACACTTTCCCTTATGTAGGTAATTAACACTCTGCTCTGCCTGTCGATTCTTTAGGAGGAACGTGATACAATCGATGGACTTTTAGGCAGCATATGTCTGAGTTGCAATCTTCTAGTCTGTGGTTAGGTGTGATCTATAACCACTAGGGACTGAGGGGGTCAGGATCTCTAGTCTGTACATGAACTGGCAAAGTCAGTTGCAGTATTTAGATTTACCTATTATCCAGAGTGAGTAGCTACACTAGCATAACAGATGCTGTCACAGTGTACTCTCCCTACACAGGATGATGCCTATTGTAAATTGTACAATAGCTCAGAAACCACCAAATCCTCACAGCGCACAGAACAGACTGGACAGTACAGTCCTCCATACAATATTATGGGCACCACAGTCTCCCCCTCATCACCCATATAATACCCCATGCAGGATGTCACCCCCCCATATAATGCTCCATACAGAATACTGGACCCAAAATAATGCTCCATACAGAATACTGGACCCAATATAATGCTCCATACAGGATACTGGTCCCCATATAATGCTCCATACAGGATACTGGTCCCCATATAATGCTCCATACAAAATATGGAGCTCTCCTCTGCGCTGTACTGCGTTCTGCACTGTTACGGCTCAGGAAAGGGCGCTGTGGAAAGACTCCCCATTATCATCATGATTTTCTCCTCATCATCATCATTGCCTCCTTATCATCATCATTGTCTCCCCATCATCATCATGGCCTCCCCATTATCATCAATGCCTGCCCATCATCATCATCTCCTCCCCATCATCATCAATGCCTGCCCATCATCATCATCTCCTCCCCATCATCAATGCCTGCCCATTATCATCATGGCCTCAGGAAAGAAAACAACATAAATATTTATTTAAATGTAAGGAATTTTTCATAAATGTTGCTTAAATTGATCACCATATCAAACTAAGTACAACACCTCCCCCCTTCCTTAACGTATACAGTGTATGCTTTTTCCAATGATAATAAAGGGAGTCATAAAGTTTTTTTCTACCTAATTAACACTAGAACTACTGATGGAGTCATTTTGACTCCTTTCGTTTTTTATTTCTCTTCTGTGACTACATTTTTCAGAATTCCGGCTTGAAACTCGGTGACTTTTCCTCAAATATGATGTGAAAAAAGATTTTGTGAGAATAAATAATTTTGGTGAAAAATTTGAGCGTTTTTTTCAAAATTTACCAAGAACTACTGAAGGGAGTCATTTTGACTCCCTACTATATTTTGAGGTCCTTTTGTCACTAAATGTTGCTATTAAAGTTTTGTGCATAATTTTTTCACTCTGTCTTATTTACCCTGATGTTCATATAGATGTAGTTCAATTTACATGTCAACTTTTCACATTTTCCTTGTGTTTTACCTGCTTGTATTACTGTGTAATGCTGAACAAAATAGCTTGTTTACTCTAGGCTCTTATCTTATGCTAATGAAGGGTGGTGTTTTTCTAAGGTCCTAGCAGGAGACAGTATTCTGGATAGTAACTTTACTTTCAGTTCAGCTGAAGAGACAAAGAGAACAGACGCAGACATACGAGCTCTGAAGACTCATACAGGTATGAATTGTTATGAAATAGTTTAGCTGTCTGTCAACTGATTCAGCCCACCTACTTTTGAAGGTGGCGAACAGTTATTATTTCTTTTAGTTTTCATTTCATTTCTATTTTTCAGCAGGCAACTATATAGAATTATGGAATTTGTGAGGAATAGGAGAGAAGACGTTTGATAAAGCCTCAGGATATTCTGGCTACTTTGCAATCCATACCGGAGGATGAATCGGAATCCGAATTGCAGGAACATGTATTTGATTCTGACAGTGATGAAGATTTCATTCCTCAGAACATATCAAGTGAATCTGAAGACTCAGAAGGAACAAATCCAGAAGGTAAGTAGTTATGTGTATTTATTTGTTCTTCCACACACTGAGTTAGGGCCTGTGCACACTAGCAGAATTCTGGCTGAATAGCCATCTGGATATTCTTGCCGCAATACAGGCCGTACCTGCCCGCTCATGCCTGAAGCTCCGCTCCGAACCCCGGGCTGGAGCCGCTGTCAGGGACAGAGCAGCGCTTGCTTATGCGCGAGCACGGCTCCGTCCCAGACAGCGGCTCCAGCCCGGGTTCGGAGCGGAGGTTCAGGTATGAAACTCCGCTCTGTACCTGAGCGGGCAGGTACGGGCCGGATTGTGGTGAGAATATCCGGTCGGATATTCCGCCGCTAATCCAGCCAGTGTGCACGGACCCTTACAAAACAAAAATTCTAAATATTCATCAACTTTTTTACAGATATTCCAAGCACATCAACTGGGGATCGGGCTCATGCAGTTATTTTGCCTCGTGACCATCCTCCTGGTCGTGGACAGAAAATATCAGCAAAACGTCCCAGAAATGAAAGAACAACAGATAACGATGGCGGCGAAGGTAATGCAACAACAAACACCAGAGAAGGCGAATCTGAAGGAATACTAGTTTCAGCGGATGGTATTCAATGGAAACCTGTTGAAATTGGAGAACACTTGCCTGGTAGGCGTGACAGCCAAAATATTCTTCGAGAAGCACCTGGCCCTACAGGATACGCCAGAAGAAATATCATTATCGATAGTCCTTTGAGCGCATGGCGTTTATTTTTTGATTCATATATATTGACACATATAAAGAACTGTACGCTTGCAGAAGCATGCAGGAACAATGATTTACAGTTTACTCTATCTGATGAGGAGCTAGATGCATTCATTGCGATATTCTATGCTCGTGGAATATCTGGCACGAACCGTCACTCGATTAGCAGTATTTGGTGTAATGACTGGGGAATACCGTTTTGCAAAGCGACAATGTCTAGGGACTAGAGTTGAGCGATACTTTCCGATATCCCTAAGTATCGGAATCGGAATGGTATCGCCGATACCATTAAAATATCGGCGATACCCGATACCGATACCGGAAGTCCCATGTAAGTCTATGGGAACAAAATATCGGAACTAAAAAAACCCCATTCTTTCCTTGTAAACACTAAATATACACACATAGAATACATATATATATATATAATATATATACATGTCATTGTGACATATATATATACATATATGTATAGTTTATACACTTCTACATAGTAAAATATCCTCTGATTCAATTGCCGGGTAAAGCCGGCTTCAGTGAAAAGACAGAAGCACCCGACATGAAATGACACTTGGTGTACATAGGGTTAACCATGTCTTTTCATGTCGTTTGCTATCTGATTTGCACAAACAATTAAATCAGTCTATGTTTGCAAAATTTCACACCTGTAGGGGTTAATTAAAGGTGTAAATTCGTTGTAAAAAAAACGGACTTTTTTGCTACGAATTTACACCTTTAATTAACCTCTACAGGTGTGAAATTTTGCACACATAGACTGATTTAATTGTTTGTGCAAATCAGATAGCAAAGGACATGAAAAGACATGGTTAACCCTATGTACACCAAGTGTCATTTCATGTCGGGTCACCCGACATGAAATGACACTTGGTGTACATAGGGTTAACCATGTCTTTTCATGTCCTTTGCTATCTGATTTGCACAAACAATTAAATCAGTCTATGTGTGCAAAATTTCACACCTGTAGGGGTTAATTAAAGGTGTAAATTCGTTGTAAAAAAAACGGACTTTTTTGCTACGAATTTACACCTTTAATTAACCCCTACAGGTGTGAAATTTTGCACACATAGACTGATTTAATTGTTTGTGCAAATCAGATAGCAAAGGACATGGTTAACCCTATGTACACCAAGTGTCATTTCATGTCGGGTTCTGCATTTTCACAAAAGCCGGCAATTGAATTAGCGGCTATTATACTATGTAGAAGTGTATGAACTATAAATATATATATATATATATATATATATGTGTCACAAACTCAATGACATGTATATATATATATGAGGTGTAAAATTGCTGAAAAAAAATGCGTGGGCTCCCGCCCTATTTTCGCAACCAGACAGACAAAGCCAGTGAGTGGGGGCAGATAATAATAGCCCAGAGAGGGACCATTATTTTTGCCCCCCCCCGGCTACTAACATCTGCCCCCAGACACCCCAGAAAGGGCAAATCTCTAATTAGATTTGCCCTTTCTGGCACTTTGCCCGTCTATTCCCATTGCCCTGTAGCGGTGGCGAATGGGTTAATAAGGGGTTAAAATGACCTTGCAATTGAAAGGTCACTTTAAGCCAGGTTAATAATTGAGAGCTGTCAATTAGACAACTATCAATTATTAATCCTATTGTATGAAAGAAAAATCAAACACACACACTTTAATAAAAAAGAAGTTTAATGAAATAATCACACAGTTTTTGACCATATTTTATTTACCTGCTAAAACCATTTCCTGTAATAAAAATAAAATAATAAAGCAAAATTATTCTTACCAATCCGATGCACAGTCAGGTCCCACGGTGTAATCCTTCAGAAAGGGTTAATGTTTACTGCAGGGACCGCAGCTAATGCTGCAGCCTCACAGTAAACCCCCAAATGAATGAGTTCCTCTCCTGGCTGACAGGAGAGGAAGTGGAAAGCTTAATTGATTGCTTTCCACTTTCACTTCAGGTCAGCCAGGGACACCATCAGTGACGTCAGAGGGAACTGATTAACAAAAATAGGGGTTCCCTTCGAAAAAAAAAATGGCGTGGGGTCCCCCCTATTTTTGTTAACCAGCCAGATGAAGCAGACCGCTGAGGCCTGGATTTTCAGGCTGTTAAGGAGCCAAGATCCATGGACCTTGCCAGCCTGATAATACCAGGCCACAGCAGTCTGCATATCTTGGCTGATTAACAAAAATAGGGATCCCCTCGAAAAAAATTAGCGTGGGGTCCCCCCTATTTTTGTTAACCAGCCAGATGAAGCAGACTGCTGAGGCCTGGTTTTTCAGGCTGGTAAGGATCCAATATCCATGGACCTTGCAAGCCTGATAATACCAGGCCACAGCAGTCTGCTTAGCTTGGCTGGTTAACAAAAATAGGGAATCCCCTCGAAAAAAAACGGCGTGGGGATCCCCCCTATTTTTGTTAACCAGCCAAGTAAAATGCAGACTGCTGCGGCCTGGTATTAAAAGACTGTCAAGGCCCATGGATTTTGGCCCTCAACAGCCTGATAATACCAGGCTACAGCAGCCCCACATTTGGCGCATCAAAAGATGTGCCAATTGTGGCACTTTACCCGGCTCTTCCCACTTGCCCTGTAGCGGTGGCAAGCGGGGTAATAAGGGGTTATTGTCACCGTTGATTGCACGGTGACAATAAGCCCGGTTAATAATGGAGAGGCGTCAATAAGACACCGATCCATTATTAATCCCAAAGTTATTAAATGTTTAAAAAAAAGACACAGCAAGAAAAAAGTCTTTTAATGAAATAAAAGAGACAACACAGTTTTCATTTTTTTTATTACTCTCTCATTCCTGCGACGCCATCGATCTCCTGTAAAAAAATAAAAAAAACAAACCAACAGTATACCACCTGTCCGACGCAGTCCATAACGACAGTCCCACGACGATCCAGCTCTGCTACATCGGAATGACAGGCAGAGCCTGTCATCGCGACGCAGCACAGCTGATTACCTGCTTCCCCGGCGGTGACGTCATCGGACTGCTTTACGGCCGCGATTACCCAGCAGTCACTGCAGTTATCGCGAGATACTGCATGTGACCGCCGGGGAGAAGAGGATGGCGGCCATGAAGCAGTCCGGGATGTGACCACCGGAGATCTTCTGCCGGGTAAGTGCCGCTGACTCCTGACAGACCCGACCGACGGACACTGACAGTGACAATTCCGATTCCGGTATCCGATATGACGAAAATATCGGAACTCGGAATCGGAATTCCGATACAGCCAATATCGGCCGATACCCGATACTTGCGGTATCGGAATGCTCAACCCTACTAGGGACCGCTTTGTTGAAATTATGAGGTTTCTCAGATTTGATGAGAAATCTACTTGATCGGAGAGACTGCAAACGGACAAGTTTGCTCTATTTTCTACTGTGTGGGACAGGTTTATTGAAAATTGTATTGCGTGTTACAAACCTGGCCCATACATAACGATGGATGAGCAACTTTTCCCAAGCAAAACTAGGTGTCCATTCACGCAGTACATGCCTTCCAAACCAGATAAATATGGCCACAAATATTGGCTAGCTGTTGATAAGGAGAGCAAATATCTGGCAAATGGCTTCCCTTATCTAGGCAAAGATGACAGACGCCGTGCTGAGGACCGTTTAGCTGACCATGTGGTAATGAAGTTATTGGACCCGTTTTTGAAAAAAGGTCGCAATGTTACAACGATAATTATTTTACTTCAGTAAAATTAGCTAAACAGCTAAAAAGCAAAGGAACAACCATCGTGGGAACACTGAACAAGATAAGGCGAGAAGTGCCTAAAGAAATAAAATCCATGAAAGAGGAATTGTACAACACTAAAGTGTTTAGAAATGAAGACAATTTTACACTTACAGTATATCAAGGAAAGCCCAACAAAAATGTTGTCATTTTGAGTTCCGTCCATCCAGATGTTGTTGTTGCGTCTGATTCCGCTAAAAAAACTCCAGAAACGGTAAAGTTTTACAATGAAACAAAATATGGAGTAGATGTAGTGGATCAGATGGCACGAAAATATACCACACGAACATGCACAAGGAGATGGCCTGTTCATGCATTTGAAAATGCCTTAGACTTTGCGGGTATAAATGCATGGATAATATTCAATGAGATAACCCACCAAAAAATGTCACGCAAGGCATTTTTGCAAACGCTTGTGAGAGAGTTGAGTGGTCCTTATGTCACAGATAGGGAAAAGGGTTCCACGTCCCAAGTTTCTACATGCTCAGAAGTGATGGTTCAAACAAAATTTTGCCAGATCAAAGAAAAGTGCAAGAAAAATAGATCTGTCGGCAATTGTAAGACTTGTGGTAAGTCTTTGTGTGGGCAATGTACTGCCATAAATCAAAGGCAATGCCTAAAATGCGAAACACCAAATGTTTCGAAGGTGAATTCTGCGCCATATTTTCATTTTTATGCTCCTCCACCTACATTTTCTCTGCTTTTTGTTCTTCAGTTGTTGTTTATATGTGTGCACTTGAATAAAAAAAAATGTTTGAAAAACGTCTATTATAATTATTGTTATTTTCTGTAGAAAAATAAGAAAAGCAGAAAAAAAACAATCAAAAGCATTACCGTTGGATCTCACAATAATAATACATTACAAAAAATATAATTATTAATAAATAACCACAAATGAAACTCTAAAAATAAACGAAAACAAGCAAGGAGTCAAAATGACTCCTTTCAGTAGTTCTAGGTGGGGTCACGAGTCCAGTAGTCCTAGTGTTAAAACTAAATAGTGAAACTTAAGGTACTGCCACACTACAGAATCCCGCTAGCGATCTAGTTAGCGTCGCATACTAATGAGATCGCTAGCGGGATTGTTTCTATATCGCTAGTAGCTACCTATTTTAGCGATATCGTTAAGGACGCTATCGCGGTTAGCGATCTCCTTAACGACTTTAGCGGTACAAAAGTACCGCTAAATCGCTAAAAAAGGTGCCACACTCAGCGATTAGATACTTACCAGCGGGGCGCCAGCGACGAAAATAGGGTTCCGGAACGATCGCTGTGATGAACGATATCACAGCAGGGGCCTCGTCGCTGGTAGATGCCGCACACAACAACATCGCTAACGGGATCGCTAAATAGTGACGTTTTTTAGCGATCCCATTAGCGATGTTGTTTAGTGTGGCATACCCTTTATTCTGTTTTTCTTATCTGCTTGTATTTTCTAACTATATATATTATATTTATTTCATAGATTATTAGGGGGTGGAGAGGCAGCCATATTACCAGAGCTACTGCTCTGCTGTTAGCAACAGTTCAGCAATCTGCTTTCCAGAAGTCACATGGACCATAGACACCTTGTGATTGTAGAAGGCTCATTGACATCCATTCTATAGCATGCCCTGAGACAGGAGGAGATGAGCTATTTCCATCATCTATTTTCAATGGTATCATAGTGTTATCTGCCTCCAGCTCCATAATGGAAGTGTTATCTTTTATTGTAATCCGGCTTCTGATGATAAAGAGATGACTGCTGGTGAAGTGATCAGCTCAAAACAAAAACCTATTCTATTAGCATCAGTTGTTAGTGTGAAACAATGCATAAATAAAGGATTTTGTTAACAAAAAAAGATAAAGTGAAAAGATTAAATTGATAAGTTATTTAATTTTTTGCATTTTTTGTTATCTTAAAAGTGCAAACACTTGTTGATAATCTGCACAAATTTTGCATGTGTGACCAGGACAATGATTATAAAAAATGTACAACAATTAGATTAAGGACTGTGGATGAGAGAATTGCAGTATTTTTCGGATTATAAAACGCACTTTATTTCCCTCATATTTGAGGGTGTGTTTTATAATCCAAATGGGGGGCAGTTGCAGTGGAGCGGGGTCCCAGGAGGTAGGGCCATTGCTGCAATAATCCAGGCTTCGGGCTGTGATGAAGGGTGGTTCAGAGGTGCGAGGCTGTGGCGAAGCCCAAGCTTTCCCAAAATGTTGGCGTAGTCCCCGCACTTCCCATACATTTTCACTGCGGTGGACTTCGGGAAAATGGCCACTGAAAGCGGCGCATGCGTAGATTGAGTTCTTGAATCCCGAGACCCTGCCTCCTGGGACCCTGCAGACGCACCTACTGCGCAAAGGCAGACTAATACATCATAGATAGCAAAGAAATGAGCCAGAACAGATGTTGCTATAAGTGCAATGTGTAGGTACCCATTCACACTGTAGCCATTTATCAGACAGAGCCTTATATAAAAACAAAATGAACAAATACCCGGCAGTAAGTACTGTAAATGAATAAATAAATAGTAATAGAACATATAAATAACACTTAGTGTTGACACCACTCTGATCAAATGAGAGTAAAAGCCATCCCATCATGGTAAGGTATACCTAATCAGAATGGACCCCAACTCTTGTATTTCATCTCGCTGTGTGTCAGCCGACCTCAAAATAGACGTGGGCAGAGAGGGACCCAGACCTGACTTTTTGTGCACCTGCTCATGGAAAGCTGTATGTCAATAGAAAGGCTTTTATGTTCTTTTGATCAGAATAGTGGTGACTAAGTATTCTGTGTTATTTTCATGCACTATTACTATTTATTTACTTACTGCGGGGTATTTGCTTATTTTGTTTTTATCCTAGTCTCTGCCTGTTGAATGGCCATTGGGTGAATGATAACATGTATCATTTCCTTTATACTTCTCAAACACATGCTACTTTGTATTCGTATATCACATAAAATCCCAATAAAATACATTTCGGTTTGTGGGTGTAACTTGAAAAAATACGGAAAAGTTAATGGGGTATGAATACTTTTTCATGGTGCAGTATATTCCCACTAATGTACACCTGCATCTTTTCCAAGCATAAGCCATTGGGGTCATGTTTTATGCATATTGGGATTATCATTAGCCATTTTGGTAAGACAGATCAACAGGTGTAGCTTTTTCTTTGTATGTAATCATGGGTTACTGTAAATTATTTTTACTAAGGTAAAAACTTACAACCAGAAGTGCAGCCATTAATAGGTTAAAATGTACACAAAAAGGGTCTGTGTATTTATTCAATTCCCTCCACCAACAATTTCTCTCTTTTTCCAGTTGAATGCATAGAAAGATATACAATATGTGTGTTACAAAACAGAATGAGGAAAAACAAAAGCCAAAAAGCTTTTATTTCCCAAAATAACCATGGACAACATGAACAGGTCAGAAAGTGAAGAGAGAAGGCTGCTTTTCTTCTTCAAGCTTCTTGAACCATAAGAGAAAGGCCAAGAAGAGATAGGGAATGCAAGCAGGAGGCCGGAGAGTACTGGGAGGTGTATCGCAGTAACAGACATTTAAAGTACATATTAGAATTTTTCCCAAAAGGGAATACAATATATCCTATATTTCTTATCCTGCATGTAAATATAGACTAAAATGAAAAAGCTCCACAGAACAGTCTAATCATGTATTTATTGTAAACTACAAAAGTCTTGCAAAAATAAACAAAAAATTAGGAGGTCTTGAAACTGAAATGGAAAATAAACCCAATCTCAATTTATTACACAGTTTGCAACAATCCTTCAATCCAAGATGTCTAATAGGTGTGCTCTTAAAGGGAATCTGTCAGCAGGTTTTTGAGATTTAATCTGAGTGCAGCATAATATAGGTCAAGAGATCCAGATTCAGGGATGTGTCATTTATTAGGTTGTAAGTTGTAGTTTCAATACAATCAGTATTTTATCAGCAGGAAATTATTACTACAGGACTAGGTCTCATGTGCGTGCCAGGCCAGCTAATCTTTGTAACCCCTCCCCGCCACTGATTGGCAGCTTGCACACAATGCACCATGTACACAGGAATCTGCCAATTAGTGGTGTGCATGGAGTTACTCACAGATCAGCTTTTTTAGCACAGCTACATACACAACAGAAAAAAAAGGATTCTAGAAAAACTGCACCAAGTAGTCCATAAGTAAGACATCCCTGGAATTAGGCTCTCACTCACAACATTATGCTGTTCTTAGATAACAAAGTAAAAACCTTCCAAAAGATTCCCTTTAACCCCTTCACGACATACGCCATACATGTATGGCGAAAGTCGAAAGTGGATTTATGGAGCTGGCTCACGAGGTGAGCCCGCCCCATACTCAGCCAGTGATGGCTGTGTGCCACAGCCAGGACCTGCCTTTCGCAATTGTGGGTGGAACAGAGTTCTGCCCATGATTGTTAACCTGTTAAATGCCATTGTCAAACTCTGTCAGCAACATTTAACACACACTGGTATGGGGGCGCGTCATTCCATGTGCCTGTGACGTGATTGCGGGTCGCCGATAGGTTGCTATGACAGCCGGAGGTCTGTAAGACCTCCATGCTTGTTATTACGGAGCTCCTTTGAAACCCTGTGGCTGGACTTCAAAGGAAACCGTGATTTTCACTAAATTCTGTTTCATTGCTGTATAGAGCATAAGCGATCAAAGCGAGCAAATTAGAAAAGCATAATACATGAGAAGCACCAAGGCAAAGTTTTACACTGCCTATAGTCAGGCACAGGCAGACATACATGAAGCTCTGTTATATAGTTTAATAGATATGTTAGAACATTATATTTCCCAATTGCTAAAATGGCTAAAAATGAATTTGCCTTGATGCATTGATAATAAAGGTTTACTTTCTAGAGGTCAAGCAGTATTTGTAGGTTAAGTCTTTACATGGTACAAATCACAATCATATGCCACAGGCTCTGTTGACTCTAAAAGGTGGTGGCACTTTATAAGTAGACAGAGAGCATGACATTAGTCACCTTAGGGGACAAAGGATCAAAAGAGCAGGTCTCCTTGCTTTCCTTGGTCACCGTCATGTTACATACAACCCTGAAGGCAGCATATGCCCTTCTGTGGCAGCTTGGACAACCACATTGACAGCTCATGCAAAGGAGGAGTGGTACTGTCACAAGAAATGCCAGTAATTCTCTCTTCGCCTGTCCTTCTTAAGATTATCACAAGATTTTGAGGTCTTCATTGCCCTCCAGGAAGAGTTCACCTTGACAAATCTATTCTTTTAATAAACTGTTAATAATTTAATAAACCATAATTAGAAAAAATTATTTGCATTCCAAATACACTATATCTATGTAACACAAATTAAAACACATTAAATAGTCAATATTTTATTTAATCAGAAAGGGATTACATAATTTCACAGATAGAAAATATGATTTCAAGACACATTGGACATTAAATGTTAAATGCAACAGGGTACTTACATGTAAAGATGGTATACCTACCTATAATACATATATAAAACACAATAAATAAACAAACAAACAGTAACAGACTGGTATATAGGAGGATAGGTACAGTAGGTTAAAGAGGTTGTCCGGTCTAAATTGATAGGTCTGCAGTTCGCAGCGATCACTTCCTGTTGATTACTTAAACGTCCGAAGGAGAGGACAGTGACAACAGCACTGACTGGACACACAACTCATGTGACAAACTTACGTGAGCCCCAGGAATGCTAGTGCCAACACACCTGGAACTGCGCCGGCACGGGAGGTAACTATTTGTGTTTTTATTTTAATGGGGAAAAACATCCAGTGAGAAGGGGTTGAGCTAGTAGTGGATAACCCCTTTAAAGCCCACTAAGACACACACATGTCTTAAGGTACTGCCACACTACACAATCCCGCTAGCGATCTCGTTAGCGTCGCATACTAATGAGATCGCTAGCGGGATTGTTTTCTATATCGCTAGTAGCTACCTATTTTAGCGATGTCGTTAGGACGCTATCGCGGTTAGCGATCTCCTTAATGACTTTAGCGGTACAAAAGTACTGCTAAATCGCTAAAAAAGGTGCCACACTCAGCGATTAGATACTTACCAGCGGGGCGCCAGCGACGAAAATAGGGTCCGGAACGATCGCTGTGATGAACGATATCACAGCAGGGGCCTCGTCGCTGGTAGATGCCGCACACAACAACATCGCTAACGGGATCGCTAAATAGTGACGTTTTTTAGCGATCCCGTTAGCGATGTTGTTTAGTGTGGCATACCCTTTAGGACTGAGACACCAGAGTCCTGTGCTGGTTGAGCTTGAACTTGAATTCATCACTGTTGGATTCAACTTCATCTGGGCTACTGCTCCTGAGATTGCTGTTTATTGCTGTTTATCCAAGACCATACAATTCAATTTGTCCATGAGGAAGCTGCACCAAAGCCCAGAGTCTGGTGCCCAATCTGAGGCTTAGTGAATCTACCTCAACAGCCGTGGAGGTCATAATATTGTACTGTATATATGTTGTCATATGCAACAGATCAGAACTTATTATATATGTGTAACAGGAGGACTTTATGCTGACCTGACAGTAGATGGCGATGTCGTGTAACGTTTCCTTCTTTAATGTATTGTATAAGAATTAGTCTCTCTTCTGTTTAGTTTCACTTTCGTTTTGTTCCTGCTTGCTGATGCAATGCTGTAATGACTGTGCATTATTCCTTCACCTCGTGTTCAGAGAAGTAAACGCTTGTTATCCCATGCAACTTGCTCTATGAAGTTTCCTCTGCAAAGGTGTGGATTCAGAAGCTGTGCAACAATATAGGGAGCTGTGAAGTCTATCATACTGTAAACAGGAAGCTAAGGGGACATTATACTAGGCAAAAGGGACCTGTGGAAAAATACTATATAAAGGAAACTGTGGGGCCATCCTGCTGTGTATACATAGTGGGATGTGCACGTTACCCACACCCCTTGAGAAGCCTTCATGTAATGTTGTACAGTTTAATCTGTAGTGTGTACTGTGTGATACGTAATGTGTGACGTAAAGTAAAATGGACACAAGATGGCAATAACGCTGTTATAGTCTGCACTGCATCAGACAGTAAATGCGGTAAGTGTAAAGTCCAGAGTTTAGACCAGAGAGGGAGGACTTCCTGGTAGTTAGTCAGAAAAAGCCCAGAGTATGAAGTGTAAAGACCTCAGGTCTAGTGTGAGCAGTGCTTCATGCAGCAAGTGTCATTGTCCCAAGTAAGGAACAACCAGAGCAGATAGTTAGAGCCTGTAAGAAAACAGGTAGCAGAGAAGAGAAGCAAGTAACAGTCCGGAATTGGGACAGAGAGAGTGAGAAAAAGAATATGGGGGCCTGAGGCAGGAAGCCTACCAGGACAGTATGGAGTCTCTGTCAGAGAGGTAATGGAAATCAAAAGTGAAGGGAAGCAAAAGGAAGAGAATACACATAACATTGTAGCTACTAAGCGTCTGCAGTAAAGAAAGTCGAGTGTCGCCATATTGGGACAGATCTTCTGAGGAGAAATCACAGGACAAGTTGCTACAAGATGGATTCTATGACTCTTGTGGACTGGAAACTGAAGGTAGCTGTTTGGGGCTGTAGCATAACACTTCGAATCGTGCGGTCCCCACAGAGTAACAGGAGCCATAGTGTTACACCTCGACCCTTGCGGTCCCCACAGAGGAAAATGGAAGTGTAGCGACCACGCACCACAATTGTGGATACCAGGGCTATGGGGTACTCGGAGCCGAGCCCATAGAAGTCTATGGGAGTTGTCACTGGTAGCGGTGGCTCGGTCCGTGGCCCTGGCGGTCGTGCAATGGGGGAATATTTACAGGGGATTATTAGGATAGTTCGTGACGCCACCTGTGGTTTCTGGTAATTTGTACCAGCGCTGCTGTAAGGGTCTTCACAGGGGATGTTATGGGGCAGCTTGGTAGTAAGTCTCCCACAGGTGAGACGTGTCCCTGGAAGTCTATGGTGATGATAATGCAGGGTATAGATAATAATTCAGCCACACACAAGGTAGTTCCTTTTCATACCTTTTACTGATGGTGGTTCAAGCAGATCCCAGGGAGCTGGTCGGGGTGGAGAGTGCACTTTCCAGTAACAGCTGAGCAGGTTAGAGGCCTCCTTAACTTCAATGTACATGCGAGTCCAACTTGCCTGAAGCGAAGTTAACTCCGAATCTCCAGCTTCTCAGTAGCTGTCCTGCCCGGCCAACATTGTGGTGGAGACTTCTAAGTGGTGAAAACTAAGTCTATATTGCTGATCAGGCTAGACCCGTTATCCCTGTCTCCGGTTACGTATTGACACTTAGGGCTGCTCTCTGCGACCTGTAGTCCAGATGCCTCCGGTTTTCTTGTTACTATGCTTGAAACAGTAGTAACGCTTCGGACCCCGGTGTCCGGCAATTTAGTGCAGGCAATCCAATACCTAAAGCACTTCTCTATCTTCTCCACTGTGCCCTTCGCCCTGCTTCCCGCTTTTAACATAAGCACTTGTGGCAGTTGTGGAATAATGTCAGCTTCATCCAGAGCTCGCTGCACAGATCTCAGTTTCCTCCAAAGTCCACACAGGACCGAGACTGAATGGCTGCTCTGTCCTTGAGACAGAAGCTAACAGGCTGAACTCCACTGAACACTAAGCTCCACTCAGACTGATCTTATCTCAGACAGATAACTATCCAGGGGATGACTCACTCCTAAAGGTACTGCCACACTAAACAATCCCGCTAGCGATCACGATAACGACGCATACTAATGCGATCGCTAGCGGGATTGTTTCTATATCGCTAAGTGCGGCCACATTTAGCGATATAGTTAACGACGCTATCGCCGTTAGCGATCTTCTTAACGACTTTAGCGGTACAAAAGTACCGCTAAATCGCTAAGAAAAGGTGCCACACTAGCGATATATACTTACCCAGCGGGAGCGCCGACGAGAAAATAGGGTCCGGAACGATTCCAGCGACGAGCGAGATCACAGCAGGAAGCTCGTCGCTGGCAGATGCCGCACTGAACAACATCGCTAACGGGATCGCTAAATAGTGACGTTTTTTAGCGATCCCGTTAGCGATATTGTTCAGTGTGGCATACCCTTAAGCCTCCCGGAGCTAACTATCTGACTATCTCAGACAGGAAACTATCCAAGGGATGACTCACTCCTGAGCCTCCCGGAGCCAACTGACTGAACTAACTCCTCTCTCTCACTCTCCCTCCAGACTAATCACTCCTGCCACGTGTCACTCCCCCTTATATCTCAGATAGGCGTGTCTGAAAGTGTGAGTGACAGTGAATGCATATCAAGCGTTGCTGTTACCTTCTAGTGCACTCTCCTGGACTTTTATGTGTGCCTGCGTAGCTGGGCTACACATCAGCTCCCAAGATAGTGCCCTGGGCTGTACAAAGAGGAGAGCAAGTAAGCGATGAATATAGAGTATTTTTAGGGAAGAAATGTGTGTTCATATGTCTTCTGGTTAAAGAAACATCTTGAAGATAAATGACTACTATCTGCTATATATAGTTCATCAAGTTATTCTTCATGAACTGGATAATATCTGGTCCAGGCAAACCAGTGTCATCGGTTATGTGTGGCCTGCACGGACGTACTGCCCTTATAACACAAGTCCACACACCCATCCAGGACCCCCACTTTCATTTAAGGTGCTGGGGCGCAGGAGATGAGTACCTCATCTAAATAATAGAGAGCTTAAGCGCATCATACTGTGTATAGGAGCTATGGGGGCCATCATACTGTAAAAAGCATAATGTGGGGACCATCATACTGTATATAGGGAGGTAAGGATCATTATTAATGATGAGTAAATACATTCAGCACTATCCGTTACTCGCACGAATGGTACGTTATTCGGGCTATTTGTTACTCGGCAAGTAACTAGCCATTCGCCTCAGTATATTCGAGTGACCCGCTCAGCATGTTTGGCATTTTATTTGCAGCCAATGAACATGCTGGGCTTGCTTGCTAATCACAGTAATGTTGTTGCCATCTTTATTGTGGCATTACTGTGATAAGCTGGCCTTACAGCTTCATAGGGGGATATTAAAGCCCTGCGGGCGCCATCTTGCGCACATTACATGGGGAAAAACCGTAGTGAGAGTGTAGTGTGAGCATAGAGAGAGTGAAAGCAGCGTATAGGGAGAGTTTCTGAGTCCAAAATGCTCCTTTAAGTGCTACTTAGAGTGAAGATTAGTTCTCTGTTAGCATACCTTCCAACTGTCCCGGATTGAGCGGGACAGTCCCGATTCTAACCCCGCTGTCCCGCTGAGGACACTATGTGTTCCGCAGTGATGAGCCGCCACGCCCCCCCATGCACCCTTTCCTTGCCTTCCGTCTCTACAGCCTTAGCCTCACAGCAGCAGCTAGCAATGACGCTGCTATTGCTGTAGTCTTCTGTGCCCACAGGACCTGTGATGAGGTCACAGGAGGGGAGGAGTCAGGGTCACATGATCATGTCCTCGTTGTGTGCAGGACTCTGCTGTGATGTTGAAGATAAAGGGGAAGCTCACTATAGTTGCGGGTGCTCAGGAAAACGAGTAATATAAAGCCAAAAATATAATCCGGCACACCAGACGTGAATATAATGCAAAAAACAAAGTTTTTATTGGAAAAACTAACAGCTCATATTCAAAAAGAACAAAAGTAAGGGTAGGTACATTATTTCTCTCAACGTTTCGGCTGTATCCGCCTTTTCAAGAGGTACCCTTATTACTGTATAAAGAAAAAAGACAATGAATAAACGACAACAGTCTATATGTATATGTACAAACAATAATAAGGAAGGGTATAACATGAGCAGTAAAATAAATATATATAAGAGGCACCAAAATTGAGGCACAGATAAAGAATGATATAATCCTTCATAAGAATTCAAAGGCATATATAAAAAATAAAAAATACTAAAAAGTAAAATAAAAAGTAAAATAAAAAATATATTTTAAGAAAAAAAGTTTTTTTATATATAGGTATGCGACCAGAACGCATACAAATGTGATGCGAGGACCACCAAATATTGGGATGTAAGAAAAATATGTATAAAGTTGTGACCAATATATGGTCAAAGAGACAAAATGTGTCGCTATTGATATATAATATAATATATGATATATAATAATGAGTCACTGAAATCAAGATAGCAACATCAGACTAAGTATCAATAAGAATAAATGAACCCACATGTCATAACACACCACACTGTACAAAAGAAAAAATGAAAAAATAAAGGTAAATATGGGTGCTAAAAAATGGTGGAAAAATATGTGATATCTCGCCAGATATAGGCAATAATACTGTGACTGCAATAAGACAACTCGATCCATAGGTACAAGAGGGCGCTAGCAGAGCTTATGGGACATACCTTATAATTCATGAAGAAATGAAGAGGACAACGTCCTGGAGTCTCTAATGCGACGGTGAGCTGTGGCGCCATGGTGTGGGCCCTGCTATTTATGTGATAAGTGAACGCTGACACCGGGGACTTCCGGGTCAGACTGAAAAGGTGAAATATGCAGTGCGCATGTGTGGAAAGCCGGGAAAAGCCGAAAGGAAACCGAATACAGCCGAATCCCCCAGAGGAAAGTGCGCAGGTCAGGAGGAGAATTACGTCATAGGATCGGTGCCAGATTGCTGTTGACAATAAACAAAATCATATTACAAAAAAGTGGATGGTATGGCATATGGTAAAGTACAAGATACTATCAATATGATTATTATGGCAAGATTTACAATATATTATCAAGAATAGGCAAATCACATACAAAGTTGAAATAGTAACAAAAATATACATATACAAGTGGCAGTATAATGATATTAACATTGCAATGGACTAGATAGTAGTGACTAAGGACTAAAAAAAGTAAGTCACCAAAATATTTTTTAACTCTCTAGAGGAATCATTCATATCACGGTGTCTATCATGTCCAATGGGTCAAATAAATTTATGCATAATAATACATTAATAGGTAAGCTCGTATTCCCTATTTAGGCCATATGGAGTAAGGGTCTTTAACGTGTGTATCCAAAACGATTCACGTTCCTTCAACTTTTTGATTCTATCGCCGCCTCTCCTGAATTTTGGGACATGGTCAATTACTTGATACCTAAGTTGGGCAATGTTGTGTTTTTTCTCCAAAAAA
Organism: Oophaga sylvatica; assembly: GCA_033576555.1. Taxonomy (NCBI): domain Eukaryota; kingdom Metazoa; phylum Chordata; class Amphibia; order Anura; family Dendrobatidae; genus Oophaga; species Oophaga sylvatica. The sequence continues at coordinate 736,474,582 of JARQOD010000001.1, forward strand.
TGTGCAGGGACTGGTAGCAGGGTACGTCCACATCTAATTGTGGATTTGTGCTGAGAAATGCGGTCACGGATATGCTGAGTAGTCTCCCCAACATATCCGAGACCGCATGGACATTTAATAAGGTATACAACATATGATGAATCGCATGTATAATGTCCATTAATAGAAAATTTCCGACCCGTTCGTGGATGTGTGAAGCTGTCACCCTTCGTGATGTTAGAACATTGCAGACATCCCAAGCATGGAAAGTCCCTTTCCGAGGAGTATATAACACACTTTGTGTTAGCCCTGTTTTAAGTGTACCAATGTCCGCCCTCACCAAAAAATCCCTGATATTGTCTGACTTTTTGTAACAAACCAAGGGTTTATTCATGAATTCTGGGACTTGCGGATAGGCTGCTTGTAAGATACTCCAATGTTTAGAGATACATTGATGAATACCCTTTTTAAAGGGGTGAAAAACATTAACAAACGGTATCCTCTGATTCTTCTTATCCATCGCGGATCGTGGTAAACTCTCCCTATGTGAATCTTTTAGTAATCTCTCGGGGTAACCACGTGCACGGAATTTTTTATCCATATCATCATGTCTTCTGCATTTGACAATGGGATCGGATACGATCCTGCGTACCCGTGCATGCTGAGATATTGGGAGTGACTTTTTTATATGCATAGGGTGACTACTAGTATATAGTAGAAGACTATTTTTATCCGTTAATTTGGTGTAAATGTCAGTCCCCAACTGACCATCAACAGACAATCGAACCATAGTGTCTAAAAAATTGATGCACTGATCATCATGTTGTATCGTAAAGGTAATATCTGGATTACAATTATTTAAATCAGAATGAAACTTGAGGAGCGATGCAGTATCGCCCTTCCAAATGAGAAAAACATCGTCGATATAACGTCTCCAATACAATACATTGGTGTCAAAAGATGGGTGGGGGTATACAAAAGTTTTCTCAAAAAAATCCATAAAAATGTTCGCATATGGGGGTGCCATGTTGGATCCCATAGCGGTACCTTTCTTCTGAATGTAAAATTGGTCACCAAAAAGAAAAAAATTCTTAGTGAGAATTAATGTTAAAATGTCCTCACAAAATTGGATTTCAATTTCGCTATAAGAAGTATGAGTTTTCAAAAATGAAATAGTCGCCTGGATACCATCTTTATGATTGATACTGGTGTACAAACTGTTTACATCCATGGTTACTAACAGTGAACCCACCGGAAGTGTGCCCATGTCACTCAGTGTCCTCAAGAAATGTATGGTGTCCTTTAAGAAGGATTTGATGGAAGGGATGAGGGGCGATAGAATAGTTTCTAATGTAATGGCCAAGGAGAAAGAATAGAGTCGGTGGACGCTACGATGGGTCGACCAGGTGGTCTAAGCAGGTTCTTATGAATTTTTGGAAGGGTATAAAACACCGGAATAACAGGAAATCTGTTCACCAGAAATGTGCTTAGATTCTTATCAATGACACCTATCTGTTCATAATTTGTAACTAAGGATAAGATCAATTTCTCAATTTCAAAAGTCGGATTAACAGAAACCGGCATATAAGTATCAATATCACTCAATTGTGAAAAGATCTCTTCCATATAGTAGGATTTGTCAAGAACGACAATAGCGCCACCCTTATCGGCTGGTTTAATTACCAAGTTCTTATTGTTCTTAAGACACAATAAAGATCTATACTCAACATTAGTAAGGTTATTCTTAATTCTCATCCGTCCATTGTGAATAGAGTCCAGATATGAAGAGATGTCTCTCTTTACAAGCCCAATATAAGTCTCCACAGGATGGTAAGTCCTAGGGGGTTGGAAGGTGCTAGGATTCTTCAAGCCCAATGACTTTAAGGTAAATGAAGATCCCGATGATGTCATGGGGAAAATAGTCCCTTGCTGTTGGGAGGAGAAGTGGGCCTTGAGCCTCAATCTCCGAAAAAAACTGTGTAATTCCTGATCCACTTGAAATGTGTCAAAATGTGGAACTGGACAAAAAGATAGACCTTTTTCCAACACCCCTAATTCTGATGGTGAAAGTATCGCTGAAGAAATGTTGTAGACCAGATTATTCAAGGGACCCCTACCTGGGACCGTGTCATGATTCTGGAGCGATCGGTGGTGATGTCTCCGCCCCCTCCTCGTCTTCCTCGGGGCTGACGGGTACGACGTGTACCTAAAAAAGAAGAAGAGGAAGAAAAGGGGCGAGAGGATCCAAAGTCGCTGTCCGAGCTGTTTGAGAAAGGACTGTAATCTCTGCGTGAAAATCTCGTAGGATTGTAATAGGTGGATGAACGCCATTTATAAACTTGGTTGTTCTTATAGTCGTCAGTGTCCCTCAAAAATTTGGATTTCTTTCTTTCTTGCAGGTTGTTACGAAAATCTGTGATAGACTTATCAATCTTAGTTTTGAGGGACTTAAAGTCCTCAGGAGAAGAGGTACCAACCAATTGCTGTTCAGTAGTAGTAATTTTAGTTTTAAGCTCGTTGATCTCCTTTTGTAAATAGTCTATAGTCAAGACCATCAAGTCCATAGAGCACTTGTTCAACACCGCTTCAAACTTAGTACAGTAATCGGTGTTATCATGAAAAAGTGTCGGTCTCAAAGAGACCCTAAGGCCACGTGGGATCCTCTGCACTTTATGATACTCCGCTAACGTAATACTATGTAGATCAAATGCAGTAAATCTACGTAAGTCTTTTTCCAAGTCTCTAGTGCGAAGTTCCTGAGATGGCGTATGTAAGAAGGTCCCAGGAGTTGAAACTTGTGCAACGATGTTGGAGGCCTCTTCTGAATTATATGATAATGTAGAAAACGACATCAGGTCAGAAAAATTGGAGCATTCAACCCAAAAAAAATTAGTAATATCGAAGATAAAGGGGAAGCTCACTATAGTTGCGGGTGCTCAGGAAAACGAGTAATATAAAGCCAAAAATATAATCCGGCACACCAGACGTGAATATAATGCAAAAAACAAAGTTTTTATTGGAAAAACTAACAGCTCATATTCAAAAAGAACAAAAGTAAGGGTAGGTACATTATTTCTCTCAACGTTTCGGCTGTATCCGCCTTTTTCAAGAGGTACCCTTATTACTGTATAAAGAAAAAAGACAATGAATAAACGACAACAGTCTATATGTATATGTACAAACAATAATAAGGAAGGGTATAACATGAGCAGTAAAATAAATATAATAGAGGCACCAAAATTGAGGCACAGATAAAGAATGATATAATCCTTCATAAGAATTCAAAGGCATATATAAAAAATAAAAAATACTAAAAAGTAAAATAAAAAGTAAAAATAAAAAATATATTTTAAGAAAAAAAGTTTTTTTATATATAGGTATGCGACCAGAACGCATACAAATGTGATGCGAGGACCACCAAATATTGGATGTAAGAAAAATATGTATAAAGTTGTGACCAATATATGGTCAAAGAGACAAAATGTGTCGCTATTGATATATAATATAATATATGATATAAATAATGAGTCACTGAAATCAAGATAGCAACATCAGACTAAGTATCAATAAGAATAAATGAACCCACATGTCATAACACACCACACTGTACAAAAGAAAAAATGAAAAAATAAAGGTAAATATGGGTGCTAAAAAATGGTGGAAAAATATGTGATATCTCGCCAGATATAGGCAATAATACTGTGACTGCAATAAGACAACTCGATCCATAGGTACAAGAGGGCGCTAGCAGAGCTTATGGGACATACCTTATAATTCATGAAGAAATGAAGAGGACAACGTCCTGGAGTCTCTAATGCGACGGTGAGCTGTGGCGCCATGGTGTGGGCCCTGCTATTTATGTGATAAGTGAACGCTGACACCGGGGACTTCCGGGTCAGACTGAAAAGGTGAAATATGCAGTGCGCATGTGTGGAAAGCCGGGAAAAGCCGAAAGGAAACCGAATACAGCCGAATCCCCCAGAGGAAAGTGCGCAGGTCAGGAGGAGAATTACGTCATAGGATCGGTGCCAGATTGCTGTTGACAATAAACAAAATCATATTAGAAAAAAGTGGATGGTATGGCATATGGTAAAGTACAAGATACTATCAATATGATTATTATGGCAAGATTTACAATATATTATCAAGAATAGGCAAATCACATACAAAGTTGAAATAGTAACAAAAATATACATATACAAGTGGCAGTATAATGATATTAACATTGCAATGGACTAGATTCCTCTAGAGAATGAATGATTCCTCTAGAGAGTTAAAAAATATTTTGGTGACTTACTTTTTTTAGTCCTTAGTCACTACTATCTAGTCCATTGCAATGTTAATATCATTATACTGCCACTTGTATATGTATATTTTTGTTACTATTTCAACTTTGTATGTGATTTGCCTATTCTTGATAATATATTGTAAATCTTGCCATAATAATCATATTGATAGTATCTTGTACTTTACCATATGCCATACCATCCACTTTTTTCTAATATGATTTTGTTTATTGTCAACAGCAATCTGGCACCGATCCTATGACGTAATTCTCCTCCTGACCTGCGCACTTTCCTCTGGGGGATTCGGCTGTATTCGGTTTCCTTTCGGCTTTTCCCGGCTTTCCACACATGCGCACTGCATATTTCACCTTTTCAGTCTGACCCGGAAGTCCCCGGTGTCAGCGTTCACTTATCACATAAATAGCAGGGCCCACACCATGGCGCCACAGCTCACCGTCGCATTAGAGACTCCAGGACGTTGTCCTCTTCATTTCTTCATGAATTATAAGGTATGTCCCATAAGCTCTGCTAGCGCCCTCTTGTACCTATGGATCGAGTTGTCTTATTGCAGTCACAGTATTATTGCCTATATCTGGCGAGATATCACATATTTTTCCACCATTTTTTAGCACCCATATTTACCTTTATTTTTTCATTTTTTCTTTTGTACAGTGTGGTGTGTTATGACATGTGGGTTCATTTATTCTTATTGATACTTAGTCTGATGTTGCTATCTTGATTTCAGTGACTCATTATTATATATCATATATTATATTATATATCAATAGCGACACATTTTGTCTCTTTGACCATATATTGGTCACAACTTTATACATATTTTTCTTACATCCCAATATTTGGTGGTCCTCGCATCACATTTGTATGCGTTCTGGTCGCATACCTATATATAAAAAAACTTTTTTTCTTAAAATATATTTTTTATTTTACTTTTTATTTTACTTTTTAGTATTTTTTATTTTTTATATATGCCTTTGAATTCTTATGAAGGATTATATCATTCTTTATCTGTGCCTCAATTTTGGTGCCTCTTATATATATTTATTTTACTGCTCATGTTATACCCTTCCTTATTATTGTTTGTACATATACATATAGACTGTTGTCGTTTATTCATTGTCTTTTTCTTTATACAGTAATAAGGGTACCTCTTGAAAAAGGCGGATACAGCCGAAACGTTGAGAGAAATAATGTACCTACCCTTACTTTTGTTCTTTTTGAATATGAGCTGTTAGTTTTTCCAATAAAAACTTTGTTTTTTGCATTATATTCACGTCTGGTGTGCCGGATTATATTTTTGGCTTTATATTACTCGTTTTCCTGAGCACCCGCAACTATAGTGAGCTTCCCCTTTATCTTCGATATTACTAATTTTTTTGGGTTGAATGCTCCAATTTTTCTGACCTGATGTCGTTTTCTACATTATCATATAATTCAGAAGAGGCCTCCAACATCGTTGCACAAGTTTCAACTCCTGGGACCTTCTTACATACGCCATCTCAGGAACTTCGCACTAGAGACTTGGAAAAAGACTTACGTAGATTTACTGCATTTGATCTACATAGTATTACGTTAGCGGAGTATCATAAAGTGCAGAGGATCCCACGTGGCCTTAGGGTCTCTTTGAGACCGACACTTTTTCATGATAACACCGATTACTGTACTAAGTTTGAAGCGGTGTTGAACAAGTGCTCTATGGACTTGATGGTCTTGACTATAGACTATTTACAAAAGGAGATCAACGAGCTTAAAACAAAATTACTACTACTGAACAGCAATTGGTTGGTACCTCTTCTCCTGAGGACTTTAAGTCCCTCAAAACTAAGATTGATAAGTCTATCACAGATTTTCGTAACAACCTGCAAGAAAGAAAGAAATCCAAATTTTTGAGGGACACTGACGACTATAAGAACAACCAAGTTTATAAATGGCGTTCATCCACCTATTACAATCCTACGAGATTTTCACGCAGAGATTACAGTCCTTTCTCAAACAGCTCGGACAGCGACTTTGGATCCTCTCCCCCTTTTCTTCCTCTTCTTCTTTTTTAGGTACACGTCGTACCCGTCAGCCCCGAGGAAGACGAGGAGGGGGCGGAGACATCACCACCGATCGCTCCAGAATCATGACACGGTCCCAGGTAGGGGTCCCTTGAATAATCTGGTCTACAACATTTCTTCAGCGATACTTTCACCATCAGAATTAGGGGTGTTGGAAAAAGGTCTATCTTTTTGTCCAGTTCCACATTTTGACACATTTCAAGTGGATCAGGAATTACACAGTTTTTTTCGGAGATTGAGGCTCAAGGCCCACTTCTCCTCCCAACAGCAAGGACTATTTCCCCATGACATCATCGGGATCTTCATTTACCTTAAAGTCATTGGGCTTGAAGAATCCTAGCACCTTCCAACCCCCTAGGACTACCATCCTGTGGAGACTTATATTGGGCTTGTAAAGAGAGACATCTCTTCATATCTGGACTCTATTCACAATGGACGGATGAGAATTAAGAATAACCTTACTAATGTTGAGTATAGATCTTTATTGTTTCTTAAGAACAATAAGAACTTGGTAATTAAACCAGCCGATAAGGGTGGCGCTATTGTCGTTCTTGACAAATCCTACTATATGGAAGAGATCTTTTCACAATTGAGTGATATTGATACTTATATGCCGGTTTCTGTTAATCCGACTTTTGAAATTGAGAAATTGATCTTATCCTTAGTTACAAATTATGAACAGATAGGTGTCATTGATAAGAATCTAAGCACATTTCTGGTGAACAGATTTCCTGTTATTCCGGTGTTTTATACCCTTCCAAAAATTCATAAGAACCTGCTTAGACCACCTGGTCGACCCATCGTAGCGTCCACCGACTCTATTCTTTCTCCCTTGGCCATTACATTAGAAACTATTCTATCGCCCCTCATCCCTTCCATCAAATCCTTCTTAAAGGACACCATACATTTCTTGAGGACACTGAGTGACATGGGCACACTTCCGGCGGGTTCACTGTTAGTAACCATGGATGTAAACAGTTTGTACACCAGTATCAATCATAAAGATGGTATCCAGGCGACTATTTCATTTTTGAAAACTCATACTTCTTATAGCGAAATTGAAATCCAATTTTGTGAGGACATTTTAACATTAATTCTCACTAAGAATTTTTTTCTTTTTGGTGACCAATTTTACATTCAGAAGAAAGGTACCGCTATGGGATCCAACATGGCACCCCCATATGCGAACATTTTTATGGATTTTTTTGAGAAAACTTTTGTATACCCCCACCCATCTTTTGACACCAATGTATTGTATTGGAGACGTTATATCGACGATGTTTTTCTCATTTGGAAGGGCGATACTGCATCGCTCCTCAAGTTTCATTCTGATTTAAATAATTGTAATCCAGATATTACCTTTACGATACAACATGATGATCAGTGCATCAATTTTTTAGACACTATGGTTCGATTGTCTGTTGATGGTCAGTTGGGGACTGACATTTACACCAAATTAACGGATAAAAATAGTCTTCTACTATATACTAGTAGTCACCCTATGCATATAAAAAAGTCACTCCCAATATCTCAGCATGCACGGGTACGCAGGATCGTATCCGATCCCATTGTCAAATGCAGAAGACATGATGATATGGATCAAAAATTCCGTGCACGTGGTTACCCCGAGAGATTACTAAAAGATTCACATAGGGAGAGTTTACCACGATCCGCGATGGATAAGAAGAATCAGAGGATACCGTTTGTTAATGTTTTTCACCCCTTTAAAAAGGGTATTCATCAATGTATTTCTAAACATTGGAGTATCTTACAAGCAGCCTATCCGCAAGTCCCAGAATTCATGAATAAACCCTTGGTTTGTTACAAAAAGTCAGACAATATCAGGGATTTTTTGGTGAGGGCGGACATTGGTACACTTAAAACAGGGCTAACACAAAGTGTGTTATATACTCCTCGGAAAGGGACTTTCCCATGCTTGGGATGTCTGCAATGTTCCAACATCACGAAGGGTGACAGCTTCACACATCCACGAACGGGTCGGAAATTTTCTATTAATGGACATTATACATGCGATTCATCATATGTTGTATACCTTATTAAATGTCCATGCGGTCTCGGATATGTTGGGGAGACTACTCAGCATATCCGTGACCGCATTTCTCAGCACAAATCCACAATTAGATGTGGACGTACCCTGCTACCAGTCCCTGCACATTTTTTGGAGAAAAAACACAACATTGCCCAACTTAGGTATCAAGTAATCGACCATGTCCCAAAATCCAGGAGAGGCGGCGATAGAATCAAAAAGTTGAAGGAACGTGAATCGTTTTGGATACACACGTTAAAGACCCTTACTCCATATGGCCTAAATAGGGAATACGAGCTTACCTATTAATGTATTATTGTGCATAAATTTATTTGACCCATTGGACATGATAGACACCGTGATATGAATGATTCCTCTAGAGAGTTAAAAAATATTTTGGTGACTTACTTTTTTTAGTCCTTAGTCACTACAATCTAGTCCATTGCAATGTTAATATTATTATACTGCCACTTGTATATGTATATTTTTGTTACTATTTCAACTTTGTATGTGATTTGCCTATTCTTGATAATATATTGTAAATCTTGCCATAATAATCATATTGATAGTATCTTGTACTTTACCATATGCCATACCATCCACTTTTTTCTAATATGATTTTGTTTATTGTCAACAGCAATCTGGCACCGATCCTATGACGTAATTCTCCTCCTGACCTGCGCACTTTCCTCTGGGGGATTCGGCTGTATTCGGTTTCCTTTCGGCTTTTCCCGGCTTTCCACACATGCGCACTGCATATTTCACCTTTTCAGTCTGACCCGGAAGTCCCGGTGTCAGCGTTCACTTATCACATAAATAGCAGGGCCCACACCATGGCGCCACAGCTCACCGTCGCATTAGAGACTCCAGGACGTTGTCCTCTTCATTTCTTCATGAATTATAAGGTATGTCCCATAAGCTCTGCTAGCGCCCTCTTGTACCTATGGATCGAGTTGTCTTATTGCAGTCACAGTATTATTGCCTATATCTGGCGAGATATCACATATTTTTCCACCATTTTTTAGCACCCATATTTACCTTTATTTTTTCATTTTTTCTTTTGTACAGTGTGGTGTGTTATGACATGTGGGTTCATTTATTCTTATTGATACTTAGTCTGATGTTGCTATCTTGATTTCAGTGACTCATTATTATATATCATATTATATTATATATCAATAGCGACACATTTTGTCTCTTTGACCATATATTGGTCACAACTTTATACATATTTTTCTTACATCCCAATATTTGGTGGTCCTCGCATCACATTTGTATGCGTTTGGTCGCATACCTATATATAAAAAAACTTTTTTCTTAAAATATATTTTTTATTTTACTTTTTATTTTACTTTTTAGTATTTTTTATATTTTTATATATGCCTTTGAATTCTTATGAAGGATTATATCATTCTTTATCTGTGCCTCAATTTTGGTGCCTCCTTATATATATTTATTTTACTGCTCATGTTATACCCTTCCTTATTATTGTTTGTACATATACATATAGACTGTTGTCGTTTATTCATTGTCTTTTTTCTTTATACAGTAATAAGGGTACCTCTTGAAAAAGGCGGATACAGCCGAAACGTTGAGAGAAATAATGTACCTACCCTTACTTTTGTTCTTTTTGAATATGAGCTGTTAGTTTTTTCCAATAAAAACTTTGTTTTTTGCATTATATTCACGTCTGGTGTGCCGGATTATATTTTTGGCTCTGCTGTGATGTTGTCATGGTGCTGGATGAGGGTAAGTTTGTGTGTGTGGGGGTCGGGACTCGGGTTTACAGTGTGGATGTAGCAGAGCCGTGTGTGTACGAGGTGTACGGAGCGGAGTCGTGTGTGTACGAGGTGTACGGAGCGGAGCCGTGTGTGTACGAGGTGTACAGAGCGGAGCCGTGTGTGTACGAGGTGTGCGGAGCCATGTACAGAGCAGAGCTGTGTGTGTACGGAGCGAAGCCGTGTGTGTACGAGGTGTGCGGAGCCATGTACAGAGCGGAGCTGTGTGTGTACGGAGCAGAGCCGTGTGTGTACGAGGTGTACGGAGCGGAGCCGTGTGTACAAGGTGTACGGAGCGGAGCCGTGTGTGTACGAGGTGTACGGAGCAGAGCCGTGTGTGTACGAGGTGTATGTACGGCTCGGAGCCGTGTGTGTATGAGGTGTACAGAGCGGAGCCGTGTGTGTGCGAGGTGTACAGAGCGGAGCGTGTGTGTGCGAGGTGTACGGAGCGGAGCCGTGTGTACGAGGTGTACGGAGCAGAGCCGCGTGTGTACGAGGTGTACGGAGCGGAGCCGTGTGTACGAGGTGTACGGAGCGGAGCCGTGTGTGTACGAGGTGTACGGAGTGGAGCCGTTTGTGTATGAGGTGGTTGTAGCAGTGATGTAGTGTACGAGGTGTACAGAGCAGAGCCTTGTGTGTACGAGTTGGATGTAGCGGAGCCCTGCGTGTATGAGTTGGATGGAGCGGAGCCGCGCGTGTACGAGGTGCACGGAGCTAAGGCTACTTTCACACTTGTGTTTTTTTTGCGCAGCGCATCGTGCGCACATGAAACGCATTAAAAAACGCATGCAAACGCTTAGAAACGCTGCGATATTTAGTCGCATCAGCGTGCGCATTACGACCAAAAAACGCAGCGTTTGTATGCGATTTCAAGTGTTTTTGCATGTGATTGTGTTTTTTCGGCGCATGGGTTGTTCTACGTGTCACATTTCTATCAACTCTGTCTCTATCATCTGTCTCTATCATCTCTGTTTCAACTCTGTCTCTATCATCTGTATCAACTCTCTCTATCATCTGTATCAACTCTGTCTCTATCATCTGTCTCTATCATCTCTGTCTCTATCATCCCTGTCTCTATCATCTCTGTCTCTATCATCTCTGTCTCTATCATCTGTCTCTATCATCTCTGTCTCTATCATCTGTCTCTATCATCTCTATCATCTCTGTCTCTATCATCTCTGTCTCTATCATCTGTCTCTATCATTGTCTCTATCATCTGTCTCTATCATCTCTGTCTCTATCATCCCTGTCTCTATCATCTCTGTCTCTATCATCTCTGTCTCTATCATCTGTCTCTATCATCTCTGTCTCTATCATCTCTATCATCTCTGTCTCTATCATCTCTGTCTCTATCATCTCTGTCTCTATCATCTCTGTCTCTATCATCTGTCTCTATCATCTCTGTCTCTATCATCCCTGTCTCTATCATCTCTGTCTCTATCATCTCTGTCTCTATCATCTGTCTCTATCATCTCTATCAATCTCCGTCTCTATCATCTGTATCAACTCTGTCTCTATTCTCTGTCTCTATCATCTGTATCAACTCTGTCTCTATCATCTGTCTCTATCAACTCTGTCTCTATCATCTCTGTTTCTATCATATCTGTCTCTATCATCTGTCTCTATCATCTCTGTCTCAGATCATCTCTGTCTCTATCATCTGTCTCTATCATCTCTGTCTCTATCATCTCTGTCTCTATCATATGTCTCTATCATCTGTCTCTATCATCTCTGTCTCTATCATCTCTGTCTCTATCACCTTTTTATCTACACTCTCACAATGTTGCTTGTGTAGGGGGTTGTTTAAAACAAGTGTTTAGACATTATTTACTCCAAAATCGCGTGCGTGCAAAAGCGCTGACGAGCGCAAAGCCATGCGCACGCCAGCGCACCATAGACTGCAATGTTATTTTTTGCGCATAGCATGCGCACACGTGCGCACGCGTGTTTTTAAAGCGGTTGGGTGGAAAAAAAAATGCAACATATAGCGTCTAGCGCGTATTGGGCGCCCCACCTGGAAAAATGTGCAGCGCACGCCAAACGCAGATGAACGCGTGCAAGCGCTAGACTCTGTGCCTGCCATGTTAAAGATAGGGGAACATTGCGCATGGGGCCCGATAGCGCACGATGCCCTGCGCAAAAAAACGCAAGTGTGAAAGTAGCCTAAGCCGCACATGTCGAGGTGCACGGAGCGGGCCGCGCGTGTACGAGGTGCACGGAGCGGAGCCGCGCGTGTACGAGGTGCACGGAGCGGAGCCGCGCGTGTACGAGGTGCACGGAGCGGAGCCGCGCGTGTTCGAGGTGGATGTTGCAGTGCTGTAGTGTGTACGAGGTGGATGTAGCAGTGCTGTAGTGTGTACGAGGTTTACGGAGCTGAGCCGCGCGCGCGCCCGCGCGTGTAACAGTTTTACGGTGCGGGGGCCGTGTGAACGAGGTGGATGTAGCAGTGCTGTGTGTGTATGAAACGGAGCCCTGTGTGTGTGAAGTGTACGGAGCTGAGCCGCTCAGCTCCGGACACACAGGGCTCCGTGCTTGAGCCGTGTGTGTACAGAGTGGAGCAGAGCCTGTGTGTATGGAGTGGAGCCTTGTGTGTATGTAGCGGAGCCGCGTGTGTACGAGATGTATGGAGCAGAACTGCGTGTGTACGAGGTGTATGCTGCAAAGCTGCATGTGTACAAGGTTTACGGAGTGGGAGCCTTGTGTATACTGATGTGGAGCCTTGTGTGTGCGAGGCATACAAAGCGGAACCGTGTGTGTATGAGGTGTGCAGAGCCGTGCGTGTACAAGGTGTATGGTGGGGAGCATTCATACCTCCCAACCATCTGAATTCAGTGGGACACTCCGATTTTGGGAGTCTGCCCCGCTGTCCCGGCCGGGGAGCTTTTCCGTGGAACAGGAGTACATGCCGGAGCCCCGAGGAGCACTTTAAAATTCGCGGGTGATGTTCCACCAGAAGTGACGTGCTGGAAGATGACCAGAAATGAGGTAATTTCGGGAGGAGATTGTGACAGAACCATGGAGGCACTTCAGGGAATGCTTCAGATCCATCACCGTGTCTTCGCCTTGGAATCGGGGATGTCGGCCATGTGAGGGATCATGAATGTCCTGCACCGGGAGGCTCAGGTGGGCACTACAATGGGAGCCGGGCTGCTATAGTATCTTTATAGAATCTTTATTTCTTTCTCTCTCTGTTTTTTTCTCTCTCTCTGTTCTTTCTTTCTCTTGTTCTTTCTTTCCCATCTTACTTTCTCTCTGTTCTTTTTCTTTCTTTCTCTCTGTTCTTTCTTTCCCCCCTTTCTTTCTATCTCTGTTCTTTCTTTCCCCTCTTTCTTTTTCTCGCTCTTGTTCTTTCTTTCCCCTTTCTTTTTCTCGCTCTCTGTTCTTTCCCTTCTTTCTTTCTTCCTTTCTCTCTGTTCTTTTTTTCTTTCTCTCTTTTTTCCCCTCTTTCTTTCTCCTTTCTGTTCTTTCTTTCTTTCCTCTTTTCTTTCTCTCTGTTCTTTCTTTCTCTCTCTGTTCTTTCTTTCCCATCTTTCTTTCTCTCTGTTCTTTCTTTCTCCTCTTTCTTTCTTTCCCTTTTCTCTTTCTTTCCTTCTTTCTTTCTTTCTTTCTTTCTTTTCTTCTCTTCTTTCTTCCCTCTTTCTTTCTCTTTTTCTTGTTCTTTCTTTCCCTCTTTTTTCTCTTGTTCTTTTTTCCCATCTTTCTTTCTTTCTCTCTCTGTTCTTTTTCTTTCTTTCTCTCTGTTCTTTCTTTCTTTTCTTTCCCCTCTTTCTCTTTCTTTTGTTCTTTCTTTCTTTTCTCTTCCTCTCTCTGTTTCTTTCTTTCCCTTTTTTCTCTCTCTCCCTCTGTTGTTTCTTTACCCTCTTTCTTTTTTCTCTCTGTTCTTTTTTCCTGTCCCTCTTTCTTTCTCTCTCTGTTTCTTTTTCTCTATCTCTCTGTTCTTTCTTTTCCCCTCTTTCTTTCTTTTCTTTCTTTCTTTTTTTCTCTCTCTCTCTGTTCTTTCCCTCTTTCTTTCTTTCTTTCTCTGTTTCTTTTTTTCTTTTCCTCTCTGTTCTTTCTTTCTTTCTCTCTCTGTTCTTTCTTTCTTTCCCCTCTTTCTTTCTCTCTGTTCTTTCTTTCCCTCTTTTTTCTCTCTCTATTCTTTCTTTCTTTTTCTCTCTGTTCTTTTTTCTCTTTTTCTTTCTTTCTCCTTTTTTTCTCTCTCCCTCTCTGTTTTTCTTTTCTCTCTGTTCGTTTTTTCCTTTTCTTTCTTTTTCTGTTCTTTCTTTCCCATTGTCTTTCTTTCTCTCTTGTTCTTTCTTCCCCTCTTTTTTCCTCTCCCTCTCTGTTCTTTCTTTCCCCTCTTTCTTTCTCCGTCTCTGTTTTTTTCTTTCCCCTTTCTTTGTTTTTTTTCTTTCCTCTCTACTTTCTCTCTGTTCTTTTTTGCTTTCCCCTTTTCTTCTCTCTCTCTTTCCCTCTGTTTTCTTTTTTCTCTCTCTGTTCTTTCTTTTACTCATACCAGTGTGCCCACAGTACCAGTCACTGTGCCCTCATTACCGTCAGGTGATCACCAGTGCTGAAGGGTGGGGTTGGGGCATGGACATGGGTTTGTGACTAGTTGGGAAATGGGTGTGGTTGGGGCGTGGCCTAAAACATGCCAAGCCCAACTTTGCCTTTTTCCCCATCTTCAAAAGTTGGGGGTATGTGTTAGGTTGAGATAACTAGGGGAGAATTTAATAAGAGGGAGAGGGGAAAGGAAGGCAGGGTTTAGCATTGCAATTAATGCTGCAGATCTCTGTAGGTTGCATTTTGTAAGGTAGGAACAATTTGGGAGTGGGGAGAGAGTCAGGGTTTCATTCCAGTCCCATAAATACAAACACGCTCTTTTTAGAGCAAAATAATATTCCTCAGTCCCACATATACTAAACCATTTTTTTAGAGTAAAAAAATTTTTTACTGAGTACCAGCTTATACTAAACCGTTTTTTTAATAGGAAATAATTTCCTCAGTACAGCTTAATACTAAACCGCTCTATTTTTACAGCTAAAAAAACTTCCCAGTGCTAGAAAAAAATTTTTAAACTTTGTTTTTTCAAAGGTAAAAATATTTGTCGCCTATTGCTGAAATGTAATATTTGTCTAGCATTTTCGATGGCTAAAAAAAAACCACTTGCTAGATACGGAATTTGTAATAACTCCTCTTGAGGGCTGTGAAAAATAAAGCCAGAAATTTTTTTTTGTAACGCATTCAATATGGGAAAGCCCTGACATTAAGGAAGGGGATGTGGGGTGCACGCCAAGGCCCCGTGCATCAGAAAGGGGATTTTCGTTTTAGCTTGCTGTCAAAATTCGGTCTGCGCGCTACACCACTACACCACTGTCGCACCCAGACAAGTGCGAGAATGTTGTGGGTTGGATGGCATACAAGGCTCCAGTGTGCTGACAAGAGCACCACCAATCTTCCAAAGGTTTTTAGTCTCAGTCCCCAAAAGCAACCTCACAATCCTCAATTGGTCCCTTGCTGCTGATCGACACGCACCACAATTGTGGGTTACCGGGCAATGGGTACTCAGAGCCGAGCCCAGAAGTTATGGGGTTGTCACAGGGGAGCGGTGGCTCGGTCTGTGGCCCTGGCGGGCAGGCGTATGTTGGGGGGTTATTTACGGGGATAGATTTATTACAGTTCGTACCACGTAGTTTTTGGTAATCTGTACCCCGCTGGTTGAGCTCTGAGGGGATGGTGAGGCAGCTAGATGTGGGGTCCCCTACAGGTGGGGCCTTCCTAGGTCGATAGTTATGGTGGGGTTGTGCAGGGATGCAATTGAATAACACGTCTCACACATCAGCGTCTTCCCATACCTTTTACTTCAAGTTTTTCAGGCAAAATCCCGGGAGTGATCCAAAAGGAGGATGTGTTTCGAGGGTTGTCGCTGAACAATTAGGGCCCCCTTTACTTTCAAAATGGTGATGATCCAACCAGCATAAAGGTAGTTCCCTCTATAACTCCCTTCTCCAAGCTTCTGCCCGTCGTTTTTTGGTCGGGGCCCTTCCTTAAAACTGGTTCCCCCTCTTGTCCTGCAGGACTCAAG
>JARQOD010000001.1:736490913-736683034 GCA_033576555.1 Oophaga sylvatica
AAACACACACTGGTATGGGGGCGCGTCATTCCATGTGCCTGTGACGTGATTGCGGGTTGCCGATAGGTTGCTATGACAGCCGGAGGTCTGTAAGACCTCCATGCTTGTTATTACGGGCTCCTTTGAAACCTGTGGCTGGACTTCAAAGGAAACGTGATTTTCACTAAATTCTGTTTCATTGCTGTATAGAGCATAAGCGATCAAAGCGAGCAAATTAGAAAAGCATAATACATGAGAAGCACCAAGGCAAAGTTTTACACTGCCTATAGTCAGGCACAGGCAGACATACATGAAGCTCTGTTATATAGTTTAATAGATATGTTAGAACATTATATTTCCCAATTGCTAAAATGGCTAAAAATGAATTTGGCCTTGATGCATTGATAATAAAGGTTTACTTTCTAGAGGTCAAGCAGTATTTGTAGGTTAAGTTTTTTACATGGTACAATTCACAATCATATGCCACAGGCTCTGTTGACTCTAAAAGGTGGTGGCCACTTTTAAGTAGACAGAGAGCATGACATTAGTCACTTAGGGGGACAAAGGGATCAAAGAGCAGGTCTCCTTGCTTTTCCTTGGTCACCGTCATGTTACATACAACCTGAAGGCAGCATATGCCCTTCTGTGGCAGCTTGGACAACCACATTGACAGTTCATGCAAAGGAGGAGTGGTACTGTCACAAGAATGCCAGTAATTCTCTTCTTCGCCTGTCCTTCTTAAGATTATCACAAGATTTTGAGGTCTTCATTGCCCTCCAGGAAGAGTTCACCTTGACAAATCTTTCTTTTAATAAACTGTTAATAATTTAATAAACCATAATTAGAAAAATGATTTGCATTCCAAATACACTTATATCTATGTAACAAATTAAAACACATTAAATAGTCAAATATTTTATTTTATCAGAAAGGGTTAAATAATTTCACAGATAGAAAATATGATTTCAAGACACATTGGACATTAAATGTTAAATGCAACAGGGTACTTACATGTAAAGATGGTATACCTACCTAAATACATATATAAAACACAATAAAATAAACAAAAACAGTTAACAGACTGGTATATAGGAGGATAGGTACGTGGTTAAAGAGGTTGTCCGGTCTAAATTGATAGGTCTGCAGTTCGCAGCGATCACTTCCTGTTGATTACTTAAACGTCCGAAGGAGAGGACAGTGACAACAGCACTGACTGGACACACAACTCATGTGACAAACTTACGTGAGCCCCAGGAATGCTAGTGCCAACACACCTGGAACTGCGCCGGCACGGGAGGTAACTATTTGTGTTTTTATTTTAATGGGGAAAAAACATCCAGTGAGAAGGGGTTGAGTAGTAGTGGATAACCCCTTTAAAGCCCACTAAGACACACACTGTCTTAAGGTACTGCCACACTACACAAATCCGCTAGCGATCTCGTTAGCGTCGCATACTAATGAGATCGCTAGCGGGATTGTTTTCTATATCGCTAGTAGCTACCTATTTTAGCGATGTCGTTGGACGCTATCGCGGTTAGCGATCTCCTTAATGACTTTAGCGGTACAAAGTACCGCTAAATCGCTAAAAAAGGTGCCACACTCAGCGATTAGATACTTACCAGCGGGGCGCCAGGACGAAAATAGGGTCCGGAACGATCGCTGTGATGAACGATATCACAGCAGGGGCCTCGTCGCTGGTAGATGCCGCACACAACAACATCGCTAACGGGATCGCTAAATAGTGCGTTTTTTAGCGATCCCGTTAGCGATGGTTGTTTAGTGTGGCATACCCTTTAGGACTGAGACACCAGAGTCCTGTGCGGGTTGAGCTTGAACTTGAATTCATCACTGTTGGATTCAACTTCATCTGGGCTACTGCTCCTGAGATTGGCTGTTTATTGCTGTTTATCCAAGACCATACAATTCAATTTGTCCATGAGGAAGCTGCACCAAAGCCCGAGTCTGGTGCCCAATCTGAGGCTTAGTGAATCTACCTCAACAGCCGTGGAGGTCATAATATTGTTCTGTATATATGTTGTCATAGCAACAGATCAGAACTTATTATATAGGGTGTAAAGGAGGACTTTATGCTGACTGACAGTAGATGGCGATGTCGTGTAACGTTTCCTTCTTTAATGTATTGTATAAGAATTAGTCTCTCTTCTGTTTAGTTTCACTTTCGTTTTGTTCCTGCTTGCTGATGCAATGCTGTAATGACTGTGCATTTTTTCCTTCACCTCGTGTTCAGTGAAGTAAACGTTGTTATCCCATGCAACTTGCTCTGTGAAGTTTCCTCTGCAAAGGTGTGGATTCAGAAGCTGTGCAACAATATAGGGGAGCTGTGAAGTCTATCATACTGTAAACAGGAAGCTAAGGGGACATTATACTAGGCAAAAGGACCTGTGGAAAAATACTATATAAAGGAACTGTGGGGCCTCCTGCTGTGTATACATAGTGGGATGTGCACGTTACCCACACCCTTGAGAAGCCTTCATGTAATGTTGTACAGTTTAATCTGTAGTGTGTACTGTGTGATACGTAATGTGTGACGTAAAGTAAAATGGACACAAGATGGCAATAACGCTGTTATAGTCTGCACTGCATCAGACAGTAAATGCGGTAAGTGTAAAGTCCAGAGTTTAGACCAGAGAGGGAGGACTTCCTGGTAGTTAGTCAGAAAAAGCCCAGAGTATGAAGTGTAAAGACCTCAGGTCTAGTGTGAGCAGTGCTTCATGCAGCAAGTGTCATTGTCCCAAGTAAGGAAAACCAGAGCAGATAGTTAGAGCCTGTAAGAAAACAGGTAGCAGACAAGAGAAGCAAGTAACAGTCCGGAATTGGGACAGAGAGAGTGAGAAAAGAATATGGGGGCCTGAGGCAGGAAGCTACCAGGACAGTATGGAGTCTCTGTCAGAGAGGTAATGGAATCAAAAGTGAAGGGAAGCAAAAGGAAGAGAATACACATAACATTGTAGCTTACTAAGCGTCTGCAGTAAAGAAAGTCGAGTGTCGCCATATTGGGACAGATCTTCTGAGGAGAAATCACAGGACGAGTTGCTACAAGATGGATTCTATGACTTTGTGGGATGGAAACTGAAGGTAGCTGTTTGGGGCTGTAGCATAACACTTCGAATCGTGCGGTCCCCACAGAGTAACAGGAGCCATAGTGTTACACCTCGACCCTTGCGGTCCCACAGAGGAAAATGGAAGTGTAGCGCCACGCACCACAATTGTGGATACAGGGCTATGGGGTACTCGGAGCCGAGCCCATAGAAGTCTATGGGAGTTGTCACTGGTAGCGGTGGCTCGGTCCGTGGCCTGGCGGTCGTGCAATGGGGGAATATTTACAGGGGATTATTAGGATAGTTTGTGACGCCACCTGTGGTTTCTGGTAATTTGTACAGCGCTGCTGTAAGGGTCTTCACAGGGGATGTTATGGGGCAGCTTGGTAGTAAGTCTCCCACAAGTGAGACGTGTCCCTGGAAGTCTTGGTGATGATAATGCAGGGTATAGATAATAATTCAGCCACACAAAGGTAGTTCTTTTCATACCTTTTACTGATGGTGGTTCAAGCAGATCCCAGGGAGCTGGTCGGGGTGGAGAGGCACTTTCCAGTAAAAGCTGAGCAGGTTAGAGGCCTCCTTAACTTCAATGTACATGCGAGTCCAACTTGCCTGAAGCGAAGTTAACTCGAATCTCCAGCTTCTCAGTAGCTGTCCTGCCCGGCCAACATTGTGGTGGGACTTCTAAGTGGTGAAAACTAAGTCTATATTGTGATCAGGCTAGACCCGTTATCCCTGTCTCGGTTACGTATTGACACTTAGGGCTGCTCTCTGCGACCTGTAGTCCAGATGCCTCCGGTTTTCTTGTTACTATGCTTGAAACAGTAGTAACGCTTCGGACCCCGGTGTCCGGCAATTTAGTGCAGGCAATCCAATACTAAAGCACTTCTCTATCTTCTCCACTGTGCCCTTCGCCCTGCTTCCGCTTTTAACATAAGCACTTGTGGCAGTTGTGGAATAATGTCAGCTTCATCCAGAGCTCGCTGCATAGCTCTCAGTTTCCTCAAAGTCCACACAGGACCGGACTGAATGGCTGCTCTGTCCTTGAGACAGAGCTAACAGGCTGAAACTCCACTGAACACTAAGCTCCACTCAGGACTGATCTTATCTCAGACAGATAACTATCCAGGGGATGACTCACTCTAAGCCTCCCGGGAGCTAACTATCTGACTATCTCAGACAGGAAACTATCCAAGGGATGACTCACTCCTGAGCCTCCCGGAGCCAACTGACTGAACTAACTCCTCTCTCTCACTCTCCCTCCAGACTAATCACTCCTGCCACGTGTCACTCCCCCTTATATCTCAGATAGGCGTGTCTGAAAGTGTGAGTGACAGTGAATGCATATCAAGCGTTGCTGTTACCTTCTAGTGCACTCTCCTGGACTTTTATGTGTGCCTGCGTAGCTGGGCTACACATCAGCTCCCAAGATAGTGCCCTGGGCTGTACAAAGAGGAGAGCAAGTAAGCGATGAATATAGAGTATTTTTAGGAAGAAATGTGTGTTCATATGTCTTCTGGTTAAAGAAACATCTTGAAGATAAATGACTACTATCTGCTATATATAGTTCATCAAGTTATTCTTCATGAACTGGATAATATCTGGTCCAGGCAAACCAGTGTCATCGGTTATGTGTGGCCTGCACGGACGTACTGCCCTTATAACACAAGTCCACACACCCATCCAGGACCCCCCACTTTCATTTAAGGTGCTGGGGCGCAGGAGATGAGTACCTCATCTAAATAATAGAGAGCTTAAGCGCATCATACTGTGTATAGGAGCTATGGGGGCCATCATACTGTAAAAAGCATAATGTGGGGACCATCATACTGTATATAGGGAGGTAAGGATCATTATTAATGATGAGTAAATACATTCAGCACTATCCGTTACTCGCACGAATGGTACGTTATCGGGCTATTTGTTACTCGGCAAGTAACTAGCCATTCGCCTCAGTATATTCGAGTGACCGCTCAGCATGTTTGGCATTTTATTTGCAGCCAATGAACATGCTGGGCTTGCTTGCTAATCACAGTAATGTTGTTGCCATCTTTATTGTGGCATTACTGTGATAAGCTGGCCTTACAGCTTCATAGGGGGATATTAAAGCCTTGCGGGCGCCATCTTGCGCACATTACATGGGGAAAAACCGTAGTGAGAGTGTAGTGTGAGCATAGAGAGAGTGAAAGCAGCGTATAGGGAGAGTTTCTGAGTCCAAAATGCTCCTTTAAGTGCTACTTAGAGTGAAGATTAGTTCTCTGTTAGCATACCTTCCAACTGTCCCGGATTGAGCGGGACAGTCCCGATTCTAACCCCGCTGTCCGCTGAGGACACTATGTGTTCCGCAGTGATGAGCCGCCACGCCCCCCATGCACCCTTTCCTTGCCTTCCGTCTCTACAGCCTTAGCCTCACAGCAGCAGCTAGCAATGACGCTGCTATTGCTGTAGTCTTCTGTGCCCACAGGACCTGTGATGAGGTCACAGGAGGGGAGGAGTCAGGGGTCACATGATCAGTGTCCTCGTTGTGTGCAGGACTCTGCTGTGATGTTGTCATGGTGCTGGATGAGGGTAAGTTTGTGTGTGTGGGGGTCGGGACTCGGGTTTACAGTGTGGATGTAGCAGAGCCGTGTGTGTACGAGGTGTACGGAGCGGAGTCGTGTGTGTACGAGGTGTACGGAGCGGGCCGTGTGTGTACGAGGTGTACAGAGCGGAGCCGTGTGTGTACGAGGTGTGCGGAGCCATGTACAGAGCAGAGCTGTGTGTGTACGGAGCGAAGCCGTGTATGTACGAGGTGTGCGGAGCCATGTACAGAGTGAAGCTGTGTGTGTACGGAGCAGAGCCGTGTGTGTACGAGGTGTACGGAGCGGAGCCGTGTGTACAAGGTGTACGGAGCGGAGCCGTGTGTGTACGAGGTGTACGGAGCAGAGCCGTGTGTGTACGAGGTGTATGTACGGCTCGGAGCCGTGTGTGTATGAGGTGTACGGAGCGGAGCCGTGTGTGTGCGAGGTGTACGGAGCGGAGCCGTGTGTGTGCGAGGTGTACGGAGCGGAGCCGTGTGTACGAGGTGTACGGAGCAGAGTCGCGTGTGTACGAGGTGTACGGAGCGGAGCCGTGTGTACGAGGTGTACGGAGCGGAGCCGTGTGTGTACGAGGTGTACGGAGTGGAGCCGTTTGTGTATGAGGTGGTTGTAGCAGTGATGTAGTGTACGAGGTGTACAGAGCAGAGCCTTGTGTGTACGAGTTGGATGTAGCGGAGCCCTGCGTGTATGAGTTGGATGGAGCGGAGCCGCGCGTGTACGAGGTGCACGGAGCTAAGGCTACTTTCACACTTGTGTTTTTTTGCGCTGCGCATCGTGCGCACATGAAACGCATTAAAAAACGCATGCAAACGCTTATAAACGCTGCGATATTTAGTCGCATCAGCGTGCGCATTACGACCAAAAAACGCAGCGTTTGTATGCGATTTCAAGCGTTTTTGCATGTGATTGTGTTTTTTCGGCGCATGGGTTGTCTACGTGTCACATTTCTATCAACTCTGTCTCTATCATCTGTCTCTATCATCTCTGTTTCAACTCTGTCTCTATCATCTGTATCAACTCTCTCTATCATCTGTATCAACTCTGTCTCTATCATCTGTCTCTATCATCTCTGTCTCTATCATCCCTGTCTCTATCATCTCTGTCTCTATCATCTCTGTCTCTATCATCTGTCTCTATCATCTCTGTCTCTATCATCTGTCTCTATCATCTCTATCATCTCTGTCTCTATCATCTCTGTCTCTATCATCTGTCTCTATCATCTGTCTCTATCATCTGTCTCTATCATCTCTGTCTCTATCATCCCTGTCTCTATCATCTCTGTCTCTATCATCTCTGTCTCTATCATCTGTCTCTATCATCTCTATCATCTCTGTCTCTATCATCTCTATCATCTCTGTCTCTATCATCTCTGTCTCTATCATCTCTGTCTCTATCATCTGTCTCTATCATCTCTGTCTCTATCATCCTGTCTCTATCATCTCTGTCTCTATCATCTCTGTCTCTATCATCTGTCTCTATCATCTCCGTCTCTATCATCTGTATCAACTCTGTCTCTATCATCTCTGTCTCTATCATCTGTATCAACTCTGTCTCTATCATCTGTCTCTATCAACTCTGTCTCTATCATCTCTGTTTCTATCATATCTGTCTCTATCATCTGTCTCTATCATCTCTGTCTCGATTCATCTCTGTCTCTATCATCTGTCTCTATCATCTCTGTCTCTATCATCTCTGTCTCTATCATATGTCTCTATCATCTGTCTCTATCATCTCTGTCTCTATCATCTCTGTCTCTATCACCTTTTTATCTACACTCCTCACAATGTTGCTTGTGTAGGGGGTTGTTTAAACAAGTGTTTAGACATTATTTACTCCAAAATCGCGTGCGTGCAAAAGCGCTGACGAGCGCAAAGCCATGCGCACGCCAGCGCACCCATAGACTGCAATGTTATTTTTTGCGCATAGCATGCGCACACGTGCGCACGCGTGTTTTTAAAGCGGTTGGGTGGAAAAAAAAATGCAACATATAGCGTCTAGCGCGTATGGGCGCACACCTGGAAAATGTGCAGCGCACGCCAAACGCAGATGAACGCGTGCAAGCGCTAGACTCTGTGCCTGCCATGTTAAAGATAGGGGAACATTGCGCATGCGTCCGATAGCGCACGATGCCCTGCGCAAAAAAACGCAAGTGTGAAAGTAGCCTAAGCCGCACATGTACGAGGTGCACGGAGCGGAGCCGCGCGTGTACGAGGTGCACGGAGCGGAGCCGCGCGTGTACGAGGTGCACGGAGCGGAGCCGCGCGTGTACGAGGTGCACGGAGCGGAGCCGCGCGTGTTCGAGGTGGATGTTGCAGTGCTGTAGTGTGTACGAGGTGGATGTAGCAGTGCTGTAGTGTGTACGAGGTTTACGGAGCTGAGCCGCGCCGCGCGTGTAACAGTTTTACGGAGCGGAGCCGTGTGAACGAGGTGGATGTAGCAGTGCTGTGTGTGTATGAAACGGAGCCCTGTGTGTGTGAAGTGTACGGAGCTGAGCCGCTCAGCTCCGTACACACAGGGCTCCGTGCTTGAGCCGTGTGTGTACAGAGTGGAGCAGAGCCGTGTGTGTATGGAGTGGATCCTTGTGTGTATGTAGCGGAGCCGCGTGTGTACGAGATGTATGGAGCAGAACTGCGTGTGTACGAGGTGTATGCTGCAAAGCTGCATGTGTACAAGGTTTACGGAGTGGAGCCTTGTGTATACTGAGTGGAGCCTTGTGTGTGCGAGGCATACAAAGCGGAACCGTGTGTGTATGAGGTGTGCAGAGCCGTGCGTGTACAAGGTGTATGGTGGGGAGCATTCATACCTCCCAACCATCCTGAATTCAGTGGGACACTCCCGATTTTGGGAGTCTGCCCGCTGTCCCGGCCGGGAGCTTTTCCCGTGGACACAGGAGTACATGCCGGAGCCCCGAGGAGCACTTTAAAATTCGCAGGTGATGTTCCACCAGAAGTGACGTGCTGGAAGATGACCAGAAATGAGGTAATTTCGGGAGGAGATTGTGACAGAACCATGGAGGCACTTCAGGGAATGCTTCAGATCCATCACCGTGTCCTCGCCTTGGAATCGGGGATGTCGGCCATGTGAGCGGATCATGATATGTCCTGCACCGGGAGGCTCAGGTGGGCACTACAATGGGAGCCGGGCTGCTATAGTATCTTTATAGAATCTTTATTTCTTTCTCTCTCTGTTTCTTTCTCTCTCTCTGTTCTTTCTTTCTCTCTGTTCTTTCTTTCCCATCTTACTTTCTCTCTGTTCTTTTTCTTTCTTTCTCTCTGTTCTTTCTTTCCCCTCTTTCTTTCTATCTCTGTTCTTTCTTTCCCCTCTTTCTTTTTCTCGCTCTCTGTTCTTTCTTTCCCCTTTCTTTTTCTCGCTCTCTGTTCTTTCCCTTCTTTCTTTCTTCCTTTCTCTCTGTTCTTTTTTTCTTTCTCTCTCTCTCTTTCCCCCTTTCTTTCTCTCTTTCTGTTCTTTCTTTCTTTCCCTCTTTCTTTCTCTCTGTTCTTTCTTTCTCTCTCTGTTCTTTCTTTCCCATCTTTCTTTCTCTCTGTTCTTTCTTTCCCCTCTTTCTTTCTTTCCCCTTTTTCTCTTTCTTTCCTTCTTTCTTTCTTTCTTTCTTTCTCTTCTTTCTTCCCCTCTTTCTTTCTCTTTTTCTCTGTTCTTTCTTTCCCATCTTTCTTTCTTTCTCTCTCTGTTCTTTTTCTTTCTTTCTCTCTGTTCTTTCTTTCTCTTTCTTTCTCTCTCTGTTCTTTCTTTCTCTTTCTTTCCCTCTTTCTCTTTCTTTCTGTTCTTTCTCTCTGTTCTTTCTTTCTCTTTCTTCCTCTCTCTCTGTTCTTTCTTTCCCTTTTTTCTCTCTCTCCCTCTGTTGTTTCTTTACCCTCTTTCTTTTTTTCTCTCTGTTCTTTTTTCCTGTCCCTCTTTCTTTCTCTCTCTGTTTCTTTTTCTCTATCTCTCTGTTCTTTCTTTCCCCTCTTCTTTCTTTCTTTCTTTCTCTCTCTCTCTGTTCTTTCCCCTCTTTCTTTCTTTCTTTCTTTCTCTGTTCTTTTTTTCTTTCTCTCTCTCTGTTCTTTCTTTCTTTCTCTCTCTGTTCTTTCTTTCTTTCCCCTCTTTCTTTCTCTCTGTTCTTTCTTTCCCCTCTTTATTTCTCTCTCTATTCTTTCTTTCTTTTTCTCTCTGTTCTTTCTTTCTCTGTTCTTTCTTTCTCCTCTTTCTCTCTCCCTCTCTGTTCTTTCTTTCTCTCTCTGTTCTGTTTTTCCTCTTTCTTTCTTTCTCTGTTCTTTCTTTCCCATCTGTCTTTCTTTCTCTCTCTGTTCTTTCTTTCCCCTCTTTCTTTCTCTCTCCCTCTCTGTTCTTTCTTTCCCCTCTTTCTTTCTCCGTCTCTGTGCTTTCTTTCCCTTTCTTTGTTTATTTCTTTCTCTCTCTACTTTCTCTCTGTTCTTTCTTGCTTTCCCCTCTTTCTTTCTCTCTCTCCTTTCTCTCTGTTTTCTTTTTTCTCTCTCTGTTCTTTCTTTTACTCAGTACCAGTGTGCCCACAGTACCAGTCACTGTGCCCTCAGTACCAGTCAGTGTGATCACCAGTGCTGAATGGGTGTGGTTGGGGCATGGAAATGGGTGTGACTAGTTGGGAAATGGGTGTGGTTGGGGCGTGGCCTAAAACATGCCAAGCCGCAACCTTTGTCCCTCTTCCCATCTTCAAAAGTTGGGAGGTATGTGTTAGGTTGAGATAACATAGGGAGAGATTTAATAAGAGGGAGAGGGAAAGGAAGGCAGGGTGTTAGCATTGCAATTACATGCTGCAGATCTCTGCTAGGTTGCATTTTGTATAGTGTAGGAACAGATTGTGGGAGTAGGGAGAGAGTCAGGGTTTCATATCCAGTACCATAATATACAAACACAGCTCTTTTTAGAGAAAAATAATATTCCTCAGTACCAGCATATACTAAACCATTTTTTTAGAGCTAAATAATATTACTGAGTACCAGCATATACTAAACCGCTTTTTTTTAATAGCGAAATAATATTCCTCAGTAGCAGCATATACTAAACCGCTCTATTTTTACAGCTAAATAACATTCCTCAGTGCTAGCATATATTAAACATGTTTTTTCAAAGGTAAATAATATTTGTCGCCTATTGCTGAAATAGTATATATTTGTCTAGCAGTTTTGCGACTGGCTAAAAAAAAATAACCAAACATTGCTAGATACATGGAATTTGTACATAACTCCTCTGTGAGGGTACTTGTGAAAAATAAAGCCAGAAATTTTTTTTTGTAACGCATTCAATATGGGAAAGCATGACATTAAGGAATGGGGATGTGGAGGTGCACGCCAAGGCCGTGTGACAGATCAGAAGGTGACTTTATCTCGTTTTAGCTTGCTGTCAAAATTCGGTCTGCGCGCTACACCACTACACCACTGTCGCACCCAGACAAGTGCGAGAATGTTGTGGGTTGGATGGCATACAAAGGCTCCAGTGTGCTGACAAGCAGCACCACCAAGTCTTCCAAACGGTTCAGTCTCAGTAGCCAAGAGACTAAGCCTCACAATCCTCAATCTGGTCCTCCTTGCTGCAAACATCATTGTCCCAGGAGACATATCACCCCAACACTGGCCACTCTGAGGAACTATTTACATTCCCTTGTAATTATTCCGGACTCTCACAGTGCACCATTAAAGAGGGTCATGAGGAGATGAAGTGCAGTGATGCACAAACATTTGAGCACCCACAGTCAGAAGAAATTCACATTCGGGAAGGTCATTTCATGTCTGAAGAGGTGGAGGATAATCATGCCATCAGGTCAACCTAAAATCGCAACTCAGAAGGAGGATCAGATTGATGAATTGGAAGATGACTTGGTCGATGATGAGGCCACTGATCCATCCTGGCACAGTGGCACGTATAGCGAGCACAGCAGTGCAGAGGGATGGATCCGTAGCACGGAAACAGGCAAGAAAAGTTAGTGTGCTGCACACACTTCTTCAAGTTTTAGCCTTTCACATAATAATAATATGAGTAATGAAACCTAATCTATATATATGCTGCTAGTTTGAAAATCTTACCCACACATCCTTTCATAAAGGGAAATTTGACATAATACCTCTGTTAGCATACGCCATATACTGCTCACATACACAGCACCCCATTAGATGGGCGGAATTCCTGGGTACAAAATCTGTGTCTGAGGGGGAAACCACTGGCCTCTCCCCTGTGTTAGGCCCTTCCCCAAACTGCTATCCAGGAAGTAGGCGCTGATGCCTCTTGTCCACAACCTGCAGTTGCACATACAGTAAGAATATTCAGCAACCACGTCCACTTTTTGGTCCCAGCGCAATGTTCAGTTTTCCCTTCTCAGTATGTATGTCTCTTCCCAAATTGTTAGATAGGGCATACATATTCGTTAGCACTTTACATTGTCCGGTGCTGGACAAAGACCATTCCTGGCTTTTCCAGGCTCATAAAGACTTGTGTCTCTTTATTAAACTGACACTTCCCTTAAGTTTCTAAATTTTGTTAAAAAAATGGTAGTGGGGTATTGGCCAGTTTCTGTACATTTTAAGCAGGTCTAAAAGAGTGGGTTGATATGCTCCACAGACCTGTTCAGGCCCCAGCCTTACAAATATTGGAACATAGTCATTGCCACGCTAAGGCCTTTACCTGAGCTCTGTAGCACTGCTTGTCACCTGAGTAATACACTCCACAGATCTCGTCACTTTCTGGGAGTAGTGACATATCCTGTAATTACTTTGTTGTTGCTCAAAACCATGCAAAAGATACATTCTTCCTTGGTGGGTAGTTTCCATAAGAAGTGTGTAGGCTTATGCAGATTGGTCAATGGCACTCCTGTCTCTATCCCTTGAGGAGGCTGCTTCAAAGTAAAATTAGACTTGTACATGTTCCTGGCATGGGTTTCTGGCCTGACTGACTACAATACAGGCCCTTGCTTGCATACACTGCAATCAGAATTTAATGCAAATGCTTTTGGTGTCTGGTAGAATCCAATTTACTGACATTGGGCATAAAGCTCCCCAAACTCCTGTATTATATTCACCTTACAGCGGCTTCACCCTCTATGACAGTGGCTCCATTGGGATCCGGTGGCCAAAATGAACTGTGGAGCTCATAAAGCTCAGGTTTCATGGCACCTGCTGGGCTTCTGAAAATGTGAAGCGAGGGCCGCATGATGACATGGTGGGGGACGTGGTGGTGGCGGGAGCAGCCCAAAATTCAAATTGACATGTTTCAGCTGGCATTGGAAAGTGCTGGGGAATATGTATTCCACTATCTAGCGAACAATTTTGAATGAGGGAGGGACCTCCCAAATGTAGGAGTGAGAGCCCTCCCAAATGTATGATACAAGGCCCCCTGAGGGCCCATCCCAAACTGTGGTTTCACGGCACCTGCTGGCCCTCTGAAAATGTGAAGCAAGGGTCGCATAATGACATGGCGGTGGACGTGGCGTTGGTGGCGAGCGAAGCCCAAAATTCAAATGGGCATGTTTTAGCTGGCATTGGAAAGTCCCTGGGAATATGTATTCCACTATCTAGCGAACAATTTGGAATGACGGAGGGACATCTCAAATGTAGGAGTGAGAGCCCTCACAAATGTTAAAGGAAAAACTAAAGCCAAAATGCTCCGTGTGAACATATGCTGAAGGAGAGGTATCTTTTTTTTATTTTGTTTATACATGTAATTATGAAGGAAAAATGTTTCTTAGCATTTTTCCCTTTAAAAAAAAAATAGGTTTGGTTTGGTAGGTCTTTTTATAAATCCGTAAAACCGGCGCAATAGTCTGACAACATTATTCCCAGATACCAAATGTGAGTCAGAAAGGCATGTAGGCATCTTCTCCACACTGTTCTCATTTAGCTTTAGCACTATCCCATCCATTTCAGCTTTTTCCCATGCCCCCAGACCTGTTTGTTGGGTCCAGCAGAAAAATATTTGGCTTTCCCATTGTCTTGCATTAGATTCGTTATTCGGCACGAATACACAAGTATTAGAAATTATTTGTACCAATTTTCTCAAATCAGAATACTTCACCATTTGATCATCACTAATCATTATACTGTATATTGGATGCTGTGAGGGTTCACATAATATATAAGGGTGCTTTGGGGACATGATAATGTATATACAGCGCTGTGAGGGCCATTATACTGTGTATAAGAAGCTATGCGATCATCATACTGTACTGTATATAAGGATCTATCAATGCCATCATGCCTTTTTAAACCACTGTCAAAAAGTTAGTTAACCCTTCAAGTGCTTCACAGGAATTAATTTAAGGTGGAATGAAAAAATTTAAATAATAATACATTTTCTACCACTAAAATGTTGCTTTAGCCCCATAATTTTCATTTTCATGAGGTGTAATAGGAGAAGATAGATCACAAAATTTTACTTCATTTTAAAAACTTTCTCGAATGCGGCAATACCTAAAATGTGGTCAGCAGCTACTGTTTGGCCAAGTAGTAAGGCACAGAAGGGAAGGTGCCCTATTTATTTTTTTTAATGCATATTTGTCTGGTATAGATGGTGGATGCCATGTTGCATTTGCAGAACCTCTAATTTGCAGAAACAACAGAAACCACCCACAAGTGACCAAATTTTGAAAACTATACTCCTCAAGGAATTCATCTAGGGGTATAGTCAGGTCGGCATTATAGGCAGGCAAGCTAGACATTTAACTAGGGTCCCCACTCCCCCTGGAGTCCCCAGCCAGTGGTGTGTCGCTAATAGAGGTGCACCACGCGGCCGCTATATGGGGGCTGCATTAATCTGTATCAAGGACTATGAGGGATGCCTTATACTATATGGAGGACTATGGGGAATGCATTATACTGTATGCATTATACTGTATTATACTATGGGGAATACATTATACTATATGAAGGACTATGAGATGCATTATACTATATTGAGGACTATGGGGAGTGTATTGTACTATATGGAGGACTATGGGGAGTGCATTATCCTATATTGATGACTATGGGGAGTGCATTATATTATATACAGGACTATGGGTTGCATTATACTATGTGGATGACTATGGGGTGCATTATACTAAAAGAGCAAAATGCTGCCTATTCATCGAGTTATTGGATTGTTTATGCCGGAACAAAAATCATTGTTCTCAGCAGCAAATAGCCCGGTCAAAACTAAAGATATGCTGTTGATAACATGATACTGTAGGGGGACAGATAGATCTACTAGTTCTTCCTCAGTCAGTGTAAAGAAGCAGGAAAACAAGCTTCAAAAGACTTCAATATTGTCGATCACTCTTGTTTAACGGCCTGAACTCAGCACATGTAATACAACCAAAATGTTTCTGTGTGATGGTACAATATGTTATCATTTGGGCCCCACTTTAAAGTTTAGCCCAGGGCCCCAGTTTGTCTAAAACCAGCCTTGGGTACAGTGAACATGGTGACATGACAGACGTTTCAAAGAATTTTATAACAATTTGCAGTGAAAAAAAATAAATTTTCTTACTAAATTTACCCAACATAATTTGTTATACCATTTCTCCTACAGGCGGGAACACCACATATATGATCAGAAGCTACAGTTTCACAGCATGGTAGAGTGGAAGGGAAGGAGAACTTTTTGAAACTTGGAGAGCACGTTCTGCTTGAATAGTTTGTGGTGTAATTTGCAGAGCCCCTGAGGTGCCATAACAAAAGAAACACAAATTTGACTCCTTTTTTTAAATTACACCCCTCTGGGAATTCATCTACAGGTATAGGGACTTTCCTTTTTACCCCACAGTGGAATCCAAGCCGTTTTATTTTAAATTATTTATTTACAGCGCAGGAGCCGGCTAATGAATACACCCATCAGCCGAATTTTTTATTTATTTATTTGATGTTTCGGCGCAGTGCCTTCTTCCGGGGGTATATCACTGTGCCGAAACGCGCGTTGGGGTGGGCAGGATCACGGTCCTAACAGGTATTATTTTTAGACGTTCTATTTATGCTTTTCTACTATGTCGCTTGGTTACTATTTCCCATAGGGTCTTTTTTTTTTTTTTTTTCTTATGTAACTCTAGCCTTGTGTCAAAATATATGGATATTGTATCCTCCATTGACTGTAACTCTTGCTATTGTTACCTATATATATATTCTTTGCACTGTGCACTTTTCCTGCCGGCATATTTATATGTCATATATCTTGGTCCTTTTGCCTGTTATGGTTCTGTGTTTCCTGCCAGTCATTTTACCACTGCCATCCTTGTATTTTAACTTGTTCCCTTCAATAAACTTTTGTATTTTATTATATTTCTTTATTTTTGAGTTGTGTTTTGTCCTCATCTGATTCTTATTAATTCAGCACGTTATACTCTTTCCTATATCCATACACTCCTTCTACTTTTTTGTGGGTGTTGGTCTGGCATATAGGTTATTTATCATAGTCGGCAGGATGCAGTCTCCGAGCGCGAGCGGGGAAGCTGCAGATCAGGGGGGCAACAGTGGCCCCCAGACTAGTCTGACGTTGGGGGCCATGCTGAACAACTTGCCCAAGTTCACCGGCAGTAATACTATGCTATGGAGCTGGAAAGAGCGAATGCAGGGCGAGGGGGAGACGGTCACTCAGTATATGAATGTGCTGCAGGAACTCTATATGGCCATCGAGCGAAAGGACGGGGTAGGCGTGGGGCCCCTTGACATGACCCTGCGTGACCTCTTGGTGACTGGAATGTGCGACCCCCTGACTAAGCAAGCCTTGCGAGAACGGATACGGGTAGACCCGCGTTTGACCTTCTCCGGGGTAGAGAGTTAGGCCCGCACGCGAGAGCAGAGCAAAAGGCGACAGCCCCCGTGGGGAAGGCCCAGAGCATTGAAGCCTCTCTGAATGCCATCAGTGAGCCCCCGTGGGTGGGGGAAATGTGACAGGAGCTGGAGAATATCAGAGGTGAACTAGCTGAAGTGAAAAGAAAGGCCGGAGCTAGAGGCGGCCTACAAGGGCCGAACATGTCAACTTGGAGGCCCCGTAACGCTCGGGGTGGCAGGCCTCCACGGCCAGCTGCTTGTTTTAACTGTGGAGAGATGGGCCACTTTGCCCGGGAGTGCCCTTGGCGGGGAAAGAACTCATCCAGGCGGCCATTAAACTAGAGGGCTCTGAGCCGGGGGACACCGCTCGGAGCCAGAACGCACCTCACGGGGTGGTGGAGGTCCCGAGGACCTGGTCGCGAAGTGTCTGCTGGTTTGGGCGGAATTTGAAGGCCGTGCCGTGCTCTGCATGGTAGACACAGGGTCACAAGTGACCACTATGCCTGAGACATACTTCTGGCAACATTTTCCAGAGGCCACAAGACCTCAGTGGGGGTCCGTGATAAAACTGGTGGCTGCCAATCAACTGCCTATTCCCGTCGCTGGAGTAGCATGGATGCAGATCTCGATGTGCAGCAAGCCATTGGGCCGGCAAGGCATGGTCCTGACTCAGGGAGGCAAGACTGATGGATATGTCATCACCTTGGGCATGAATGTGCTAAAAGAATTTGGCAGTCTCCTTCTCCATGAACTGGCCCGAGATGTTGAAACAATGGGGCCCCCGCACTTCACAGGGGCAGGTCTTTCAGCAGTTGGTGCGGGGTGCGCGAGTCCAGGAGGTTTGCCAGGAGGGAGAGGTGCTGGGGAGAATGACTGCGCCTGTGACTTCTCAGCTCGTGCTGCCGCCAGGACAGACAGTTGTTGTGCTGCTGGTCCGAGCCCATGTACCGCTAGAAGGAGTAGAGGTGCAGGTGGAGCCATGTTTCCTCGAGCATCTACCCTCCGGGCTCCTGGTGGCTCGTGCCCTGGCTACTGTACGAAAGGGGACTGTCCTTGTGCGGTGTGTCAATCTGGAGAACAGGACCTTCTACTGAAGCCCGCATGGAAATGGCAAAAGTAGTAAAACCATTGGAAGAGGTACTCCCGCCCCCGGCGTTGCAGATGGGGGTGAAATCCAAGGGATCCCTGGGCAGTAACTGTGCACGCCGTCCGGACCGCAGAGCCCTCGCCTGAGCAGGCGGGGCGAGCTATCTTGGAGAAAATGCAAGATGAACTCTCTGACCTCAACCCGGCCCAAATGCACCAGGTGGAAGCTCTCTTGGGCCATTACCAAAAGGTTTTTGCCAGCCATGAGGACGATTTTGGGTGCACCACAGCCATTCCCAATGAAGGGGTGGCCCCCATCAGGGAGCGATATCGGCAGATTCTACCGCAGTTGTACCAAGAAGTGAAAACGCTGTTGAATCAAATGCTGCAAAAGGGGGTCATCCGGGAAAGTCAAAGCCCTGGGCAGCTCCCATAGTGTTGGTGCGGAAAAAGGACGACACCCTGCGGTTCTGTGTGGATTAAAGTAAGTTGAATGCCTGCCCCATCAAAGACTCATACTCACTCCCTCATATAGAGGAGTCTCTGTCGGCCCTAGCAAAGGCGAAATATTTTTCTACCTTGGATTTGGCCAGCGGATACTGGCAGGTACCGATGTCTGAGGAGGATCGAGCAAAAACCGCCTTCATTTTGCCCATGGGACTGTTTGAATTTAACCGGATGCCGTTTGGACTGGCCAACGCCCCTGGTACTTTCCAGCACCTGATGGAGCGGTGCCTAGGCGACCTCAACTTCGATCTACCCTAATATATTTGGATGACATTATCATCTATGCCACCACGTTTGAAGACAACCTGCATTGCCTGGGCCAGGTGCTCGGCTGGCTGCAAAAGTACGGATTGAAGGTGAAGATCCAAAAATGCCACCTGTTCAGCACACAAATAGAATACCTGGGGCATGTGATCTCTGCCTAGGGCGTGTGGCCATCTCCGGAGAAGGTAACTGCGATACAGGAGTGGCCTACTCCCGAGACAGTGAAGGATGTGCGGGCCTTCTTAGGGTTGGCTGGATACTACCGTCGCTTTGTGAAAAATTTCGCCTGCCGAGCTGGAGCCCTGCAGGACCTGCTAAGATGAGTACCATCCGGTGCTAACAACTGTAAGATACAGCGGCGAGAACCGCAGGAAGAAGCTTTCCGAGACCTTAAGGCCACACTCTCAGAAGCCCCGGTGTTAGCCTATGCGGATTTCTCGCAACCGTTCATTCTGCACACTGACGGGAGCTTACACGTGTTGGGGGCTGTGTTGTCGCAGATGCAGGACAGCCGAGAGAGGGTGATCGCCTATGGCAGCCGATCACTTCAAGACTCCGAACGCAATCCTGACAACTACAGCTCTTTCAAGCTAGAGCTCCTGGCGGTGGTGTGGGCCATGACGGAGCGATTCACGGAGTACCTAGCAGGATCTGAGGTGGTGGTACAAACTGACAACAACCCCCTGGCCCACCTTGAATACGTCAAACTGGGGGCCCTGGAACAGCGGTTGGGTAGCCAGGATGGCCAAGTTCAAATACAAAATCGTTTACAAGAGAGGGGCAGAGAATGTCCACGCCGATGCCTTGTCCCGGATCCGGCGCCCCGTCCCAGGACGGAGCCGGGATGAATAGCTAGAGGGAGAGGAAATACTGTATCCCTAAAACCTGACGAGACCACAGCAGTGACAAGAGAGCAGTCCTGTTCAAAACCCACCGGGGGCATTCTCGATCAATCCCGGGATGAATGGATATGCCAGCAACAAGCAGATAGTGAAATCAGCGCCCTTCGTCGATGGGTCGCCCAAGGACAACTTCAGAATGATGCTCAAAGAAAAATACTTTCTAAGGACGCTGTGCTAATGCTTCGTCAATGGGAAAACCTGGTGCTCAAAAAGAGACTATTTATCGTAAAACAACTCTACACACTGAACCCACCGTAGCCTAGCAAGTGGTGGTGCCAGGAGCCCTACTGACTGACATTGCTTGGGAGGCTCATGAGAAAGGAGCTCATTTTGGCGTACAAAAGACTTTCCAATGGCTACAGTGAATAGCCTATCATCCCCGGTTACAAGCCGTAATAGAAGTGTGATGAGCATGCTGCTTATGTGAGTTGACTAAAGTACCAGAACAATGAGCCCCCTTACAAACAATTGTAACCACCGCGTCCCTTGAATTGTTAATGGTGGATTACTTAACCATCAGTCCGGCTCATCAGGGATATCAACACTGCTCAGTCATGGTGAACCATTTTACCAAGTTTGCCATAGTGGTCCCCACCCGAGATCAAACAGCAGAATTGGCCACTTATGCGATCTGTAAAAACTTTATCCAAGTGTATGGCTGCCCGCAACGCATCCACTCAAACCAAGGGGCCTGCTTCCTGGGGAAAGTGATGGAGCAACTGCATCGCCTGTACGGCATTGACAAATCCCGGACCACACCATATCACCCGCAGGGGAATGGGGCCTGCGAACGGTTCAACAGGACTCTAATTCAAATGTTGCGGACCCTGCAAGATGACCAGAAAGCCAGCTACTCTTCGATCGGGAAGGCAAGGGAATTACTGAGGTAGAGCTGGACCCCGAGGAAGAACGGTCATGGGCGGGGATTCACTCCTGGGTCCGGGACCACGGGTATCGTCTGCAGACCCTACACAGAGTAGTGTAGACTAAGCTCCAAGATCTGGAACACCCTGAAAAGACCACGTCACAGCCCATTGAATTTCAAAAAGGAAATTGCGTGCTTGTAAGAGATCAATGAACCCAAAGCAAATTGAGCCATCGATGGGAGGACAGTCCCTACAAAATTATTTGTAAGTTCAGACAGACCAGTATATGAGATACAATCAGAGGAAGGAGGGAATCAACCCACCCGGATTGTGCACCACAATATGTTACGGCCCTGTATGTCCACAAATCCCGCGCAGGGCGAGGCCTCTCTGCAGACACCGGACCCTTCAGCGCAGGCCCCAGCCCCTTCAGCAGCTGTCTGGGACAATGAAGATTAAGAGGACTTGCCCACGAGACCAGCGGACACTACCACAGCCTGTGCCCGGCAACTCCAGTTGCTCAGCCATCTGCCACCAACCCAGAGGACTCCATCCTGACCATTGGACCGCGACGCTCTGAGCGGTCTACAGCAGGCAAACCCTCCGTGCGATATGAACAGGATCAGTTTGTGTGGCAGAGACAACTTTAGTGCTCAGATATTAGCACAAAATCCTCCAAATTCGCGCCCGAGGACTGGCGAGCTCACAGGATGGGGTAATGTAGGGGAGAGAGCCCCCGCTATGTGCCCAGGCCAGAACCAAGGGGGCATTCATTTAGCTTCCCAGGGGAAGAAATGGCAGGATGGCTGGGAGATGGTTCTAGAAGAAAAGGGGGCGGGGTGACTGGAAAAGGGGCAAGAGAGACACAGGAGAGACAGGATGCAGAGACTGTGAAGAAAGCGGGACTTCGCTGACAAGGACGGTAGAGGCAGGAGAGTTCTGTCAGCCGCAGCCGCCACTTCCACACTCGAGCCTGCGGTTGAGGCCTGCTCGCCCACAGCCGCGACCGCCACTGTCTCACACGAGTCTGCGGCTGCGGCCTGTGTCCCATATTTTTGGAAGTGCATTGAGTAGCAGGGTGGTTTGCTGTTGAAGGAGAAAAAAAAAATCTCTTTAAGGCTGTGTTTCCATGGTCAGGAAACACAGCGCTTTGGACGGAGCGGAAATTCCGCTCCGCCCAAAGCCCCGCCCCCTTCTGAACGCGCGCTCATTCCGGATGTGTTCAGGACACCTCCGAAACACATCCGGAATGATCGCAGGGCTACATAGCCCTGTGTTATTTCCCTTGCGGCGACGCAGCGTCGCCGCAAGGGACTAGGGCATGCTGCGGTCTGAAAAGACGCGCTGCATGTCCGGAAACGCAGGTCTTCCGCCTGCGTGTTTTGCAGCATAGTGGAGACGGGATTTCTTGAAATCCCCTCCACTATGCTGTAACATCTGGACGCTGCGTGTTTGACGCTGCGCCAACGCACAGCGTCAAACACGCAGCTAATCCGGACTGTTTCCTGATAGTGGAAACATACCCTAAATCTTCTGCTTCAGCAAGTGTGAGCGAGCTGAGTGTGACAGGTGTGCAAGTGCGAACGGTGGTAAGTGTGACTTGTGATTCAGTGAAGAAGTATTTGGAAAACCTTTAACAAATACCTGTGTGAATTGGTGTGAGTCACGGAATTGTGGATTGCTTTTCTGCCTGTTCTATTTTTTGGGGACTTTTTTAACTTATTTTTTTCTCTCTAAAGGATTAATCTCTTATTTTACTATCTGTGTGTTTAAGGGTTAACTATATTGCATTTAAATCTTGAGGAGTAGCTAAATTCACAAGGGGTTAATTAAGGTTGAGGGTTCATAATTAAGAGTTTATAAGGGCCAGCTGGTTGGGGCTCAAGTATTTTTGGAAGTGCATCGAGCAGCAGGGTGGTTTGCTGTTGAAGGAGAAAAAAAAAATCTCTTTAAATCTTCTGCTTTAGCGAATGTGAGCGAGCTGAGTGTGACTGGTGCGCAACTGCGAACGGTGGTAAGTGTGACTCGTGATTCAGTGACTTTGGATTCAGGGAGTTGACAAGGGAGGAAGTACTGAATTGCTGTTATATTTTATTAATACTTTTTATTTATTTTTACTTATCTTTTCTGTCTGGTGAAATCCCCATTAGAAATGTGCTCCACTATTGCCAATGCCATCCAGTGTACATCTTGCCACATGTATGCAGTCCTTGAACAGCCGGTCGAGGGTGCATACTGCTGTGCGAGATGTGAGCATGTTGTGCATTTGGAAGCCCAGATACTGGATCTAAATGTGCAGCTGCCGACACTGAGATCCATAGACAATATGGAAAGGAGTCATCTGCTCACTGAGCAGACGCTCAATGGGATAGATAAGGGGGGATGCTAGGATGGAGCTGCAGGACAGGCAGCTAGCTGGGTGACAGTTAGAAGGCGGGGTAGAGGGAAGAGTACCATGGAGGCTAGTCCTGATCTTGCACACCCCAATAAGTTTGCAAAGTTGGCAGATGAGGGGGGTGTCAGTACAGGGGTAGCACTGCTGCAGCAAGGCACGTCCTCTGAAAGCCGGAGGAGTTTCTGCTCCAGTAAGGGGGGAATTAGGAGAGCAGGGCAGGCCAGACTGGTGCTGGTATTGGGGGACTCAATTATTAGGGGAACAGATAGGGCAATCTGTCACAAAGACAGGGATCGTCGAACAGTGTGCTGCCTACCTGGTGCTCAAGTCCGACACATCGCTGATTGGGTTGACAGATTACTGGAAGGGGCTGGTGAGGACCCAGCGGTCATGGTGCACATTGGCACAAATGACAAAGTTAGAGGTAGGTGGAAGGTCCTTAAAGATGATTTCAGGGAATTAGGCTGCAAGCTTAAAGCAAGGACCTCCAACGTGGTATTTTCTGAAATACTGCCTGTACCACGTGCCACACCAGAGAGGTAACGGGAGATTAGGGAGGTTAATAAGTGGCTCAAGAATTGGTGTAGGAAGGAGGGGTTTGGGCTCCTGGAGAACTGGGCCGACTTCTCAGTTGGCTACAGGTTCTATGCTAGGGACGGGCTGCACCTCAATGGGGAGGGTGCAGCTGTGCTGGGGGAGAAAATGGCTAGAAGGTTGGAGGAGTCTTTAAACTAGGGACTGGGGGGAGGGTATTCATTTTATAGGAGGGGAAGACAGTGCAGATAGAGATCTGGGCACAATGAAATTGGGGGTGGGGGTGGCATGGGTGGTGGGGTTAGAACAGTTAATAATTTAAGAAAGACTAGAGGTACACAGAGATACATAAAGTGCATGTATACTAATGCCAGAAGCCTCACCAACAAAATGGCGGAATTAGAATTAATTTTGTTGGAACATAATTATGACATGGTGGGGATATCTGAGACTTGGCTGGACGAGAGCCACGACTGGGCTGTTAATTTACAGGGCTATAGTCTGTTTAGAAATGACCGTAAAAATAAGCGAGGTGGGGGTGTGTGTTCATATGTAAAATCATCCTTAAAACCCATCCTGTGTGATAATATATGTGAATCTAATGAAGATGTAGAGTCTCTGTGGGTGGAGATAAGGGGAGGGGGAAAAAAATAAATTACTGATAGGGGTTTGTTATAAGTCTCCAAAAATAATGGAAGTTGCTTCCATTATTTTTGGAGACTTATAACAAACCCCTTGTAAAGCAAATAGATGAGGCATCGACTCAAGGAGAAGTCATTATTATGGGGGACTTCAACTACCCTGATATACATTTGGGAACAGAAACCTGCAGTTCCAGCAAAGGTAATAGGTTTTTGACAATTACCTTTCACAACTAGTTCAGGACCCAACAAGAGGGGGGGCACTGCTAGCCCTAATATTAACCAACAGGCCAGACCGCATATCAAATAGAAGGGTTGGGGGTCACTTGGGTAATAGTGATCACAAAATAATAAATTTTCATGTATCTTTTAATAAGATGTGTAGTAGAGGGGTTACAAGGACACTAAACTTCAGGAAGGCAAATTTCCAACGGATGAGAAATGATCTTGGTGCAATTAACTGGGACGATATCCTGAGACATAAAAATACACAAAGAAAATGGGAGACGTTTATTAGCATCCTGAATAGGACCTGTGCACAGTATATACCCTATGGGAATAAACATGCTAGAAATAGGAGGAAACCACTATGGCTAAATAGAGCTGAAAAGGGCACAATAAGTGACAAAAAGAAAGCATTTAGGGAATTAAAGCAAGTAGGTAGTGATGAGGCATTAAATAAATACAGAAGATTAAATAAATTCTGTAAAAAGCAACTCAAGACAGCAAAGATTGAGGCAGAGAGACTCATTGCCAGAGAAAGTAAAAATAATCCCAAAATATTCTTTAACTAAATAAATAAATAAATAGTAAGAAACTAAAAAATGATAGTGTTGGTCCCCTTAAAAATAGTCTGGGTTAAATGGTGGATGAGGATGAGGAAAAAGCCAATATGCTAAATTATGTTTTTTCAACAGTATTTACACAAGAAAATCCCATGGCAGATAACATGATCAGTGATAAAAAAAATTCTCAATTAAATGTCACCTGCTTAACCCAGCAGGTAGTAAAATCACTAAAATTGACAGATCCCCAGGCCCGGATGGGATAAACCCCCGAGTACTGCAGGAATTAAGTACAGTCGTAGATAGACCATTATTTTTAATCTTTAAAGATTCCATAATAACAGGGTCTGTACCACAGGACTGGCGTATAGCAAATGTGGTGCCAATATTCAAAAAGGGGGCAAAAACTGAACCTGGAAATTATAGGTCAGTGAGCTTAACATCTACTGTGGGTAAAATCCTGGAGGGATTTCTAAGGGATACTATATTGGAGTATCTGAGGCTGAATAACCTCATGACAAAGTATCAGCATGGGTTTACGAGGGACCGTTCCTGTCAGACTAATCTGATGAGTTTCTATGAAGAGGTAAGTTCCGGACTGGACCAAGGGAACGCAGTGGACGTGGTGTATATGGACTTTTCAAAAGCTTTTAATATGGTGCCACACAAAAGGTTGATACATAAAATGAGAACAATGGGGATAGGGGAAAATATGTGTAAGTGGGTTAAGAACTGGCTCAGGGATAGAAAACAAAGGGTAGTTATTAATGGAGCACACTCGGACTGGGTCAGTTAGTAGTGGGGTACCTCAGGGGTCAGTATTGGGGCCGCTTCTCTTTAACATATTTATTAATGATCCTTGTAGGGGGCATACAGAGTGCCGTATTTTCCGGCGTATAAGACGACCCCCCAACTTTTCCAGTTAAAATATAAAAACTTCTTAAAAGTGGGGGGTCTTCTTATAGGCCGAGTGTCATCTTACACGCCGGGTACGGACCAATCTGAATATGGTGGGGGAGTGGTCCCAATGACAAAGGGAGGGGGCGTCTCACAGGGAAGGTGTTGAGTATCTCCCTATTACCTCATTGTATCAGCGGTGCTCTCTGCGGGCTCCTCTTTGTGCAGCGTGGGGGCTCTGTGCTGGGGGGCGGCGGCAGGAAAATGGCCACTGGGGGCGGTGCATGCTCAGTTTTAGATCTCGTCTCCCGAGATCTTGAGATGAGATCTGAATCTGAGCATGCAGCGGCCATTTTCTCGGAGGCCACCGTATCGCAGCAATGGAGCTGCCGGGGCCTCCGGGATTTGAGGAAATGCCGGCAGAGCCCCGACTCTGCACAAAGCCGCCGCCGCCGCCCTCCAGCACAGAGCCCCCACGCTGCACAAAAAGGAGCCGCCGCTGGCCCCCAGCACATACCCGCAGAGAGCACCGCTGATACAATGAGGTAATAGGGGGATACACAACACCTTCCCTGTGAGACGCCCCCTCCCTTTCTCATTGGGACCACTCCCCCCACCATATGATGATTGGTCCGTACCCGGCGTATAAGACGACCCCAGACTTTTAAGAAGATTTTCAGGGGTTAAAAAGTCGTCTTATACGCCGGAAAATACAGTAGTATTTCAATATTTCCAGATGACACTAAACTCTGCAGAGTAATCAATACAGAGGAGGACAATTTTATATTACAGGTGGATTTATGTAAACTAGAAGCTTGGGCTGATAAATGGCAAATGACCTTTAATGGGATAAATGTAAGGTCATGCACTTGGGTAGAACAAACAAGATGTATAATTATGTGCTTAATTGTAAAAGACGGATTTTGGTAAGACCTTACCTGTAAAATCCTTTTCAGCAAAGGAAGGAAGGGAGTCACAGTCATTACTAGTGGGTAGGCGGAGCCCACACAGGATAGAACACCTCAGATTAAAAAGAGTGTTGACCGGCCCCTCCAGCTTGGGCTCCTCCTACTCCAGCTCTCCAGTCCGTACACAAGCTAAGGAAGAGCAAATATCACCAGCGGAGCAACATAACCCCTTCTGAAAAACTTCAGAGAAAAAAAACAAGGAAACAGGTTATGCATATAACAGAAAAAAACACACAGTCCCAGGTACTACTCACTGAACCTGACCACTGCGATGAGCTGGCAATGCTGGAAACAGAGCCTTAGCGCGCCGACCTCAGCCCAGATAATCGCTATCAGAGAAGGGTCACGCCGCATCTGAAAACACAACAACACACTTCTGCCATGGGAGGGAGCTGTGTCTCCCTTCCTTCCTTCGCTGAAAAGGATTTTACAGGTAAGGTCTTACCAAAATCCGTCTTTCAGCAGCAGATGGAAGGAAGGGAGACACAGTCATTACTAGTGGGATGCCCCAAAGCAGTCCAGAAATTAAGGGTGGGCAAAAAACCAAAAGAGGCAGATTCCCAACAACCTAGATAAATGCGCAACTAGCGCTAAATACAAGTTCACAAGAACTTTAAACTACAGCCGCCTGCAGGACCCTACGTCCCAAGGCCGCATCAGCGGAAGCACTAACGTCCACCTTATAAAATTTTGTAAACGTGTGAACGGAGCGCCAGGTCGCCGCCCGACAGAG
This sequence comes from Oophaga sylvatica, assembly GCA_033576555.1. Lineage (NCBI taxonomy): Eukaryota > Metazoa > Chordata > Amphibia > Anura > Dendrobatidae > Oophaga > Oophaga sylvatica. The sequence goes on from JARQOD010000001.1 coordinate 736,517,875, forward strand.
CTGAGCTGCCGAGGCCCCTTGATGAAAGGCCCACGATGAACCCACAGCCCTCGTGGAGTGAGCTCGAATCTTAATCGGGCAAGGTTCACCCTTAAGTCGGTAAGCCTCTAAAATGGCCGACCGAATCCAACGAGCTATAGAGTCCTTGGAAGCTCGTTGACCACGCCGACGACCTGCTGGAATCACAAACAGAGAATCCGATTTCCGAAAACTTTGAGTAATAGACAAATAGAACTTCAAAGCCCGCACTAAATCCAATGTGTGCAAGGCCCGTTCCTTCGCATTCCTCGGCTCCGGACAGAGCGAGGGCAACACAATATCCTGGTTAACATGAAATTGTGACACCACCTTAGGTAGAAAATCGCCCCGTGTGCGGAGCACTACGCGATCCTGGTGAAACTCCAGGAAAGGAGGCGAGCAAGAAAGAGCCGCCAACTCAGAAACCCTTCTCAAAGAAGTGACCGCCACGAGGAAGGCAACCTTCCAAGAGAGCAAAGAAAGGCTAACAGAGTCCATAGGCTCAAAAGGCCCATGTTGGAGAGCCTCCAAGACAAGATTGAGCCGCCAAGGAGACACAAGCGCCTTCCGTGGCGGAAACTGACGTGTTACTCCGCGAAAAAAGGAACGTACGTCCCTACGCGAAGCGATCACCTTCCGAAACAGCAAGGACAGAGCAGAAACCTGACCCTTCAGAGTGCTAACTGCCAAACCCTTGTCCAGCCCGTACTGTAAAAAGGCCAACAAATTGGGAATGGAAAAAATCCTCGGGTTCCTCGAAGAACCCGAACACCACGAAAAGAAGGCCTCCCAAGTCTTGTGATAAATCCTAGTAGTAGCCGGACCTCTGGCAGCTCGCAGAGTGGCAATGACTTCGGCTGAAAAACCTTGACGGGTCAAGATTTCGGTCTCAAGAGCCACGCCGTCAAACGCAGAGACTTCAGGTCCGGATGACGAACGGGCCCTTGGGTTAACAGGTCCGGGCGAAGAGGGAGAGGAAGTGGAGGCGCTGCCAGAAGCGACACCAGCGTCGAGAACCACGTCCTCCTTGGCCAATCCGGGGCTACCAACATAGCTGGGACTCTCTCCAGTCTGATTCGACGCAACACCAGAGGAAGTAAGGATATCGGCGGGAACACATAGATTAACTCGAATTGGTCCCACGGAGCCACCAGAGCATCCACCGCCACAGCCTTCGAGTCCTTGTACCTGGACATGAACGTCGGTAACTTGGCATTGAACCTGGATGCCATCAAATCCACTTGGGGAGTTCCCCAACGGGAGCACAGAAGGGCAAAAATTTCCGGATGAAGACTCCATTCTCCGGGGTCCATCTTTTCGTGACTGAGGAAGTCCGCCGTGATATTCTGAACTCCTGGAATGTGAATCGCAGAGATGGCTGGCACCCTGGCCTCGGCCCATACTAGGATCCGAGACACCTCCATCATAAGCCGAAGCTCCTCGTCCCACCTTGATGGTTGATATACGCGACCGCCGTCGCGTTGTCTGTCTGCACTCGGACTGGTAGACCGCTTAAAGGGACCGTCCAGTGTTGGAGGCAAAGGAAAATTGCCCTCAATTCCAGGATGCTGATCGGCAGGACAGACTCTTTCGACGACCATACCCCCTGAATCCAGAGATCGTTCCAGACCCCCCCCCAGCCCGTCAGGCTGGCATCGGTGGTTATGACCGACCACCTCGGAGGGAGGAAGGACTTCCCCAGGGATAACGCTTCCGGACGTAACCACCATCCTAGAGACTCTCGCACCCTGTGGGATGATGACACTGCAATCCAGCGAAGCCTGCGATCGATCCCAACGGTTCAAAATGAGCATTTGGAGAGCCCTGGAATGAAATTGGGCAAACGGAAGTGCCTCCATCGACGCCACCATCAAGCCCAGAAGGCGCATACACCTTCGAAGGGACATTGCTGTCGAAGACTTCATAACCTGTACATGTCGAAGAAGACTTCCTTGCTTGTCTGGAGGCAGAGACACCACTGCTAGTACCGTGTCGAAAAGCATCCCCAAAAAAAGGATTGACTGCGACGGTTCCAGAGACGACTTCTCCCAATTGACCAGCCACCCGAAGTCCTCCAGGATCTGAAGGGATAGATTGCGAGCCGTCACCGCCTCCTCCTTCGAGGACGCCACAATCAAAAGGTCGTCCAGGTAGGGAAGAATCATAACCCCCTGTCTTCGAAGGATCGCCATGAGAGGTGCCAGAATTTTTGTAAAAACTCTGGGTGCTGAGGCCAACCCGAATGGCAGGGCCACAAACTGGTAATGGTCCTGACCTATGGCAAAACGAAGGAAGCGTTGGTGGGCCCTTCCGACGGGAACATGCAAATAAGCGTCGCAAATGTCGATTGACACCAAAAAGTCATTCTGCGACAGGGCCGCCACCACCGAGCGAAGTGACTCCATGCGGAATTTTCGGGTGCGGACATGCCGATTCAATCTTTTGAGATCCAGAATGGGGCGAAATTTGTTCTCCTTTTTGGGGACCACAAAGAGGTTGGAATAAAACCCTCTTCCCCGGTCCTCCGGCGGAACCTGTACCACCACACCCTTCTGAGAAGGGAATCAACCTCCCGCAGTAGAGCGGCAAATAGCTCGGGCTCTGATGGAATGCGAGATTGACAAAAACTGTCCGGGGGTCGAGAAAGAAACTCTATGAAGTAGCCTGCCGACACAACCCGCGTCACCCAGACGTCCGAAACGCGGGAAACCCAAGTCGATTCGAATTGGAGCAGGAGACCCCCCACTCGAGAGCCCTCGAGTGAGGCCCTGGCGTCAGTCCGCCTTAGCGGGCTTTTTGTCAGCTTCCCGCTTGTCTTGACGGAAGCTTTTTCCAGGGAGTGCGTGATTTCTGAGAGGTCTTTTTTCCTGAAAAAGATGGACGACCCGATCCCCAAGCGGGCTGACCGAACCGTCCCCTGGACCGAAAGGACCGCCGACTATTACCGGCACTAGGCCTGCCAGACGCAGAAGTCACAGCTCTTCGCTGCGGTAAAGCCGTTTCTTTTGCCTTTGCCTCGACAATCAGCTCCGTGAGGTCAGAACCAAATAGCTGACCACCCTTGTAAGCTAAAGATAGCAAACCTTGCTTGGAAACCGCGTCCCCGGTCCACTGTCTAAGCCACAGTGCTCTCCTGACTGTGACTGCCGAGGATTGCGCCCTGGACAGCAGTGACGCAGTATCCAAACCTGCATCACTACCATAACGGGCTGCATCCTCCAACAACTTGCAAAGCCCATCTACCTCGGATAGCGGGGATCCCTCTTGCCACGCCATCCGTAGACGGTCCAACCAGCTCAGAGAAGCTTTACAAGCGCACATGGATCCTAGTACTGCTCTGAATCCATGACCCGCGGCCTCGTAGATGGATTTCGCCGCCATCTCCGTTTTTCTGTCCAGCGGATCCTGCAAGCTCGCCTTCCCTTTAACAGGAAGTAATGATGATTTGCTAAGCTGGGATAAAGGGACATCCACTTCAGGAGAAGGAATCCAATTATCAATCAACTCCGTCGAACACGGATACAGTGTCTCAAAAAACCGTGTCCCCTGAAAACGTTTATCTGGACACAGGCATTCCTTCTCCACTGCCCCATTAAGCTCATCCAGAGATGGTAATGCTGATCGCGACCTATGCGACTCCTGAAACATCCGAGCCGATTTACCAGGACGTCTAGTTACCTCCTCCGGTAACTGCAACGCCTCCCTCATGGCTCCAATAAAAGCCTCTGTACGGCCCAAAAGAGAGGCAGAGTGTCCCTGTCGATCCTCCTTATCCGAATCGGACATCTCCCCATCCGAGCATGAAGGGGAACCCTCCATACCAGAGATCTCCGAGTCGCTACGCGGAAAAGATGGCACCGGCCTGTGGCGCTTCCTGCCATGAGAGGATCTAGCTGACACCCAATAACCTAGAAGGTCAGACAGGCCATCAATAGAACGAGTGAGGGCCTCCATTTTGACATCACTTAAACTTCCGACCGCTGCGCTTGACGCCGTCGAGGTCTGCGTGTCAGATACGCGAGACTGATCCTGTAGCGGATCTGGGAGACGGTCCGCGCCTCCTGGACCCTGATCTGACATGCCCTCACACAGTATATGGCAGGTTAAACCTGTCAGTAACTAGAACAGTGTGGTTACTTAAGGAAACTAGAAAAGAAACGCTGAAGGGTTAAAGCTCTTAAAAAGAGAGCTACCCCAGCTGTCCTCCAAATAAGGGTTAACCGCCTATTAGTATGCCAAGGGGTTAATGTCGCAGACTCCCTACAACCTCTTTAAATGAAAAGGGTGTGCGAGCCCCAGACAAAAAAAGGCCTCTTATAAGAGGCCACAGCTGCAGGACAGCGCAGTCTGCCACCTAATTGTGCCTCAGAAAGGTGCCCTGTGCTGTGGGGTGAGGGAGTTAAGCCTCTGTCCTGACAGGCAGGAACGACTCACCCAGCTGGCCGTGGTGCAGTGTTCCTTCGGTCTGACGGGAGGAGAGGAGAGTGAGGAGCCCGAGGAGTCTGCCACCTTCAGTAATGGCCGCCGCGCTGTGAAAGAGGGAAGCCGGAAAAGGAGAGGCAGGAGAAAATCGCGCGCTCAGAGCGCTTCCTGCCCGCGAACGACCGGGAAAGCGCGAAGCCACGCCCCCCGCCGGCTTCAAAAAAAGCGCGCGACTCCTCTGCTCTCCGTCTCCTGTCCTGCTCCCATGTCCTGCAGGCATCCACCTGCGGACAAAAAAACACATCACCAGCCTGAATACATGTAGCAGCGGCTGCCGCAGCAGCCGCTGAAGCACTCAAACACATTAAAAATGTTGAGTACTCACCCAGCTGAGCGCCACAGGGACCCCCAGGGATTTGTGGCGCTATGCCCATCGCTTCCCCCAGGGCGGGGAACGCAGTGACCCCAGAAGCGCGGTTTGCGTCCCCGCCAGGGAAGCAACCCTCATCCCCCGGGGCCGGCAGGGTTCTGCAGGGACCACCTTCAAGGGTAATACAGATCCGCCAAGGGAGGGGTGGGGGTCCAGCAGCGCTGAGACCTCTGAGACCTCAAAACCACGGGGGTCCAAGTCTCTGACCGATAAAATAAAAAATCTTCTGAGGAGCTGCTCCAGCAGCGACTATCCTCTGTGACCTCAAATTTTAGACTGGAGAGCTGGAGTAGGAGGAGCCCAAGCTGGAGGGGCCGGTCAACACTCTTTTTAATCTGAGGTTTTCTATCCTGTGTGGGCTCCGCCTACCCACTAGTAATGACTGTGTCTCCCTTCCTTCCATCTGCTGCTGAAACACTGGGCAAAACTGTCACTGAAAAAGACCTGGGTGTATGGGTGGACGACAAACTCACATTTAGTGGCCAGTGTCAGGCAGCAGCTGCAAAGGCAAATAAAATAATGGGATGCATTAAAAGAGGCATAGATGCTCATGAGAACATAATTTTACCTCTATACAAGTCACTAGTGCAACCACACTTAGAATACTGTGTGCAGTTCTGGTCTCCGGTGTATAAGAAAGACATAGCTGAACTGGAGCGGGTGCAGAGACGAGCGACCAAGGTTATTAGAGAACTGGGGGGTCTGCAATACCAAGACAGGTTATTACACTTGGGGTTATATAGTTTGGAAAAACAAAGGCTTAGGGGTGATCTTATTACAATGTATAAATATATGAGGGGAGAGTACAAAGACCTTTCTAATGGTCTCTTTACTCTTAGACCTGTGACGGGGATAAGGGGGCATCCTATATGTCTGGAGGAAAGAAGGTTTAGTCATAATGACAGACGCAGATTCTTTACTGTAAGAGCAGTGAGACTATGGAACTCTCTGCCGTATAATGTTGTAATGAGTGATTCCCTACTAAAATTTAAGAAGGGACTGGATGCCTTTCTTGAAAAGTATATTATTACAGGTTATATACACTAGTTTCCTTGATATTGCGTTGATCCAGGGAGCTAGTCTGATTGCCGGTCCCGCTCCAGTCCGCGATTGCGACCTACCCGACAGCTGCCGCCATCCCGTCTCTTGGAGGGTTAACTCTACACCAGAGGATTTCTCCAGGGCCTGTTGTGCCCCATCTGCGCCTGAGCGTGGGAACGCTCGAGGCTTACGCCAGATCCTCATCGGCTGGGCCCAGCGGCTGCGACAACAGACAAACATCAACCAGACCACACTACAGAACGTCCGAGAAGCTAAGTGACACTCTGTTACCGTTGTTTAAAAAAGCGCGCGCGACTCCTCCGCTCTCCGTCTCCTGTCCCGCTCCCATGTCCTGCAGGCATCCACCTGCGGACAAAAAAACACATCACCAGCCTGAATACATGTAGCAGCGGCTGCCGCCGCAGCCGCTGAAGCACTCAAACACATTAAAAATGTTGAGTACTCACCCAGCTGAGCGCCACAGGGACCCCCAGGGATTTGTGGCGCTATGCCCATTGCTTCCCCCCAGGGCGGGGAACGCAGTGACCCCAGAAGCGCGGTTTGCGTCCCCGCCAGGGAAGCATTAGACGGCATATCACAGCCCTATAGGCCCTGACACTCGCCGAGTATTTGTTAGTTTGTTATACTGTGCTTTGTGTGCAGTTTCCCTGCATGGAGAATCAATTTTTGCCTGTTGTCCATACAAAAACTCCCCTTATAAAGTTATAGTTAAAGCTTGCTTCGCCTCCGACTCGTCACTGCATCCCGCGTACCTGCGAAAACCACAAAGCTACAGGGAAAGATTGACTTAAGGTACTGCCACACTAAACAATCCCGCTAGCGATAACGATAACGACGCATACTAATGCGATTGCTAGCGGATTGTTTCTATATCGCTGATAGCGGCTTAACTTAGCGATGTCGTTAAGGACGCTATCGCGGTTAGCGATCTCCTTAACGACTTTAGCGGTACAAAAGTACCGCTAAATCGCTAAGAAAAGGTGCCACACTCAGCGATATATACTTACCAGCGGGGGCGCCGACGATAAAATAGGGTCCGGAACGATGTCAGCGACGAGCGAGATCACAGCAGGATCTCAGCAGGGGCCACGTCGCTGGTAGATGCCGCACACAACAACATCGCTAATGGGATCGCTAAATAGTGACGTTTTTTAGCGATCCCGTTAGCGATGTTGTTTAGTGTGGCATATCCTTTAGACTACAAGGGGCGGAAGGTATTGCAATCCGAATATACTGCTAGTAGTGGAGAAGACTCCCTCGGGCTAGGAAGGCCAGAGAGAGGGATATTCTACTTATACCGAGAACCAGGACTGAAGTTGTATCCGGTACCTGTGGGAAAGATGACAACCCGTTGGGCCTTATCCTCTATATCTATATTTTTTTATGAACCTCGAGTCTCCTGGAGTAATTTTAATTGCTGCCCTGATTCCAGAAGAGGGATTCCTGGACCCAGAAGAGGGAGATGCCTGCATCCCTAAAATAACTAATATGCCTCACATGTAGCAGCACACTGGGACTGTGACACGAGATGTTTGTAGGATGCCAATGTGAGTGGGAGAGAAGTTCGTCTGTCCACGACTACTTCGTTTGGGCATCTTACACCAGTACCAGAGATATCAGTGAAATACTTGTGGCAACCTTGTGCCGCCCGGGTACCGCATCAGTATCACATGTACTGTATCCTGAAAACCCACCTCTTCAGGAAAGCTTACAGCTTGCAATGACCCTGCTACCTCCTCACCACTAACGGAGATATCGCCTCAACCAACACCGGAACTGCTGCAACCCCCAACCTACTGTCTCCTGCCCCACAATCCTGTAGAATGTAAGCCCGAAAGGGCAGGGTCCTCTCCCCTCTGTATCAGTCTGTCATTGTTAGTTTGTTTACTGTAAGTGATACCTGTAATCTGTATGTAACCCCTTCTCATGTACAGCACCATGGAATCAATGGTGCTATAGAAATAAATAATAATAATCGGCACCTGAGAAAAGCTCTGCCTGTGATCAACGTGAGCAGGGGACAATGTTGAGAGTTGTATTTAAGTGTAAAATTAAAAATACAATAAAAACAACAATATCCCTCACTGTCCAAAGTTGAAAGAATCCAGATTGTCCCACGTCGACATTTGCTCATCAGCAGGAGCAGTGGCCGAAGATGACTGCTTTCTCTGAAGAGCAGGGGAGAATGATTTGCTGCAGTGAGAGTGGGTCTCACGGTGAATTGGGGGTGACCTTAATGAGATCACCGCAAGCACCGTGATAAAAAGTCTCACAGTGCAGCGCTGAACTCATTGAGGTCACCGCAGTTCAGGAGCCCGGCTGGTAACAGTGACATGCAGCAAATCATTCTCCAGTGATTTTTAGCCTGGATAGTCGCATCTTAGCACTGTCAAGGTTGAAAACTATTTATCGCAGACATGGATTACGGCGTGGGACAGAACATCGGACAGGTGAGGGATATGGTTGTTTTTTATGTTTGTTTTTTCACAGGAGACGATGGCTTCAATGGAATGGGCGTTAGGTGAGTATAACGGTGTTTGTTATTTTTAAATAAAAAAGTAAAACTGCGCGTCTCTTTATTTCAAATAAAGGACTTTATTATGGCTGTGTATTTATTTACAATATACGGTAACTATAGGATTAGTAATGGATAGGAGTCTTATAGACAACTTTCCATTACTAAGCCGTGGGCTTGGTGTCACCGGACAATACAAAGGTTACATTAACCCCACAAATATGAAACCCCCTTGCCACAGCTACAAGGCAAGTGGGAAGAGCCAGGCAAAGCTCCAGAATTGGCGCATCTAATAGATGCACCTTTTCTGTGACAGCTGCAAGCTGCTATTTTTAGGCTGGGGGGGTCAATATCCAAGACACCTTACCAGCCTGAGAATACCAGCTCCCAGCTGTCTGCTTTAGTTTGGCTGGTTGTCAAAAATGTGAGGGACCCCAGGCCTTTTTTTTTTAAATTATTTAATTAATTAAAAAAAAACTGTGTGGGGACCCCTCTATTCTTGACAACCAGTCCTGCTAAAGCTGACAGCTGAGAGATCTAGCCTGTAGCTGTCAGTTTTGCCTGGCTGGTTATCAAAAATACAGGGGAACGCATACCTTTTTTAAAACTTATTTATAGCGCAGGCACCGGCACTCCCATCAGCCGCCGCCTGCTCTTGTTATTAGCAACAGCAGGTGTAGGCTCATGTGAGTAGTATTCCCATCAGCTGACGACTGTGTATTGTCGTTTTCTTGTTTTTGATTGCTTACAGGGGTCAAATGCTTCAGGGATTAGGTGTTAAGTTAGGTATAATGTGATTTTTTTTATTTTTCGCTTCATTTTACACTTGATTACAACTATCATCATTGTCCCCTGCTCGCCGACAGAGAAGGAAACAATGATGTGAGTTGTCTTCAGCACCCGCGCCGGGAACAGAGCAAACAGTACCGCTGCTTTCCAGGCGCTGGTACGTGTCACACTGATGACATACGGATATCATATGTGTGTCGTCAGAATGCACATGTGCGAGACGTTTTGTAGCTGTGCTGCAGCTAAAAAAACAGACATGACATCGTGTTCTGCCCATTGATACATGGTCCATGGAAACACACTGACATGTGACCAGACCCATTCACTTGAATGGGTTTATGTGTGTCTCCGGTACATTTGGAAACTGTCACCACAAGTACCAAACACACTGACGTGTGAAAGAGCCCTTGAGGGGAGTTCGGACGAAAGCCCTGACAGGAAAACGAATGGGTGCCTAAACGCAATGTGAAAGCAAAATCCTACATAAAAAATACCAAAAATAAACACTAATCATTACCAATGAATACCATACATAAAATATATAATCCCAAAAAATAGTATTCAAAAACATGTACAAAATAACACTTTATTAATATATATCAAAAACATGATTACACAACATACCATAATAAAAGCATGAAATCATGAGACAAGTAAAAAAATATAAAATCACAATGTATGTAGGAGGCAGGGTATGTCAGCTTAATTGGCAAAAGAGTTTTTTTCAAACAATCAAATATAATAATTATTTTGGTGGCTTGCTGTACTTTATTTAAAGACATAATAAATAAGGTGCACATAAAGGAAAGTATATATATCTCTGTGTGAGTAACAAGGTGACTAATATAGTGCATAAAGGGTATGCCACACTAAACAGCGTCGCTAACGAGATCGCTAAAATACGTCACTATTTAGCGATCTCGTTCGTGACGCTAACGTGTGTGGCATGTAGCAACGACGTGGCCCCTGCTGTGATCTCGCTGATCGTTCACTAGAGTTCTGGACCGTATTTAGATCGTTGGCGTCCCGCTGGTGAGCCTATATCGCTGTCTGGCACCTTTCCGTGAGCGATGTGCGCTGTTTTTTACATCGCAATGACCGTTAAAGTCGTTAATGAGATCGCTAACCGCTTTTGAGTCGTTAACGAGATCACTAAGTGTGGCAGCTACTAGAGACATTAAAACGATCACAAAAACGATCTCATTAGCTTGCGTCGTTATTGAGATCGCTAACGAGATCACTAAGTGTGGCAGTACCTTTAGGGATGAAAATAATTAGATAAACATGAGACAAATGAATTACTTAATTTATAAATAATCACAATAAATAAAACCATAATAGAATTAAATCATGATCTCGAAAGCAAGTGCCTATTGAAAAAAACCTCATGATCCATGTGATGAGCAGTACACCATAATGAAAAAAGGAAGATAATCAAGAAGAATCCATGATAAAACCACAATACCAACCCAATTGACACGCCTCTGCCCCTACACCCAGCTCCAACGCGCGTTTCGCTTCCGTTTTGTCAATGTGAAAGCACCCTTAGCTCTACTAGTTGTCTCAGTTCAGTTCTGCTGTCTCTACCTCTTTGATTAGAGTGTTTTCTTTGTGGTCTACAAAGTCTTCTTTATGGTAATGTTAAGGGTTGCAGAGTAGAATGCAGGAGATAACTTTGAAAAGAAAGTGCATCTTCCAATTTCCATGGAACTGAACATTTAATTGTGCCAACAGGAAAATGGACAGGTCACGTCTTACAGCTTTTGAAGCCTGAAGCAATTAAAAGAAGCGACAAGAGGAAATACATGCACAGCAAGTCATTTTGACATTGCTGTGCATGTTTTGTTTACCTTATTTTAGTTCTTTTTCAGGTGGGTTCTAGGCAAAATCCACCTGAAAAGACATTGTGTGCACATACCCTTAGGCTAGGGTCATACGACAGTATAAAAAAAAATTGATCAGATTTTCAGCCAACAAAAGGTTTTTTTCTCACTTGTCCTCCATATACAATCTGCTTTTTTTTTTTTACTTAGCAGCTATTAATCATTTATAAGACCATTTACAATTTCTTTCCTCACAGAATTGCAATGTTTCCGTAAAAATCGGATGCTATACTGTGGCTACGTATGGCATCCGATTTTTTTTCTTATCCATAGACTTGAATGGGTGAGTCTCTTCTGATTTTCGGAAGAAAATCATGCATGATGCAATTTTTTCACATGTGGATTCTGTCAGTGAAAAAAACAATTCATTTGCTATGCCCCATTGAGTAACATTGGCCCGAGTGTGATCTGCTTTTTTATTGGATAGAACTCTGACCGAAAATATAGTTGTGTGCATGAGCCCTTAAGCTGCAGCATCGCAAGTGACTGGACTTTGGCAAGTTTCAAGAGTTGCATGTGTTAGCTACAAGATATTCACCTAAGAATATTAAATACATGTACTTAAAGAGGACCATTTACCAAATTTTTCATGTTGAACTGGACATTATATAATAGTGGCTGCAGAATAGAATAAAACATTTTAAGTTTTTTTTCTTCATTTCGCCTCTCCATTGTGGAGATATTAGCAAACAAAGTATTTGGCTCCCAATTTAATTAAGTCCAAGTGGGCGTTATCAGATAGTTTTCACTGGAATGGGGTGTACTTTCACCAAAAATTTGGTGAAAGGTCTTTTTAAGAAAAACAAACAGAGAAATCTGTGTTTTTTGTTTAGGTTTATTGAATAATGCAATTATATCTTTTCAGCATTATTTGTTCAAATGGGTAAACTTGTTGAATAAATAAGACTAAATATTGATGAGAAAAGCAAAACAATTTAAACAGTTTTAATTGTAAACAGTTTGTTGAAACTATACATACACTTTGAAGTTAATTACTAAGCAATTTGCAATACAGATCTTGGACATTACACAGGGGTTTTGTAAAAGAATGCTACTGCCATCTGCTGTTTTTCTAGAAAATAAAATGCTATGCCTGACAGACAACTAGTAGTCTTGAAAGCTTGCAACTTCTTACCATCTTTTCAGGTAGACATTAAAAGGTATCAACCACTGAAGGCTCTCAATTTGTAAAATGTTTCTATTAATTTAGTAATATACAGTTGTGGCCAAAATATTTGAGATTAACACAAATTTTGGTTATCACAGTTTGCTGCTTCAGTGCTTTATTCCTCTTTTAGCCAGAGGTTTCTAACTTTTGAGCATTTCACAAGTTTTTATTCACAAATACATCAAGTTTATGCAAAGACTCATTTATACTGTTGACCCTTATTTTTCAAAATGTTTGCAATGTGCTCTGTCATGCTATATATCTACTTCTAGGCCAAATCCTGACTGATGGCAACCCATTCTTGTCTAATCAGTGCTTAGAGTTTACCACAATTTCAGTGTTTTTGCTTGTCCACCCAATTTTTGAGGTTTGACCATTGACCACAAGCTCTTAATAGGATTGAAAAGTAGGCAGTTTCCTAGCCTAGCTAAGTAATTACTTTTGCCTTTTGACATAGTGCTCCATCATGCTAGAAAAAGTATTGTTCATCACCAAATTGCTCATGGATTGCTGGGAGAAGTTGCTCTTGAAGGATGTTACCATTACTTATTCATGAAAGTGTTCGTAGTTCTTCATGAAAGTGTTCTTAGTGTTTAAGCTCACCTGATGAGGTGGATCCTCTAAGCCTCAGGTCCGGGTAGGTTCATGGATCCCAGGCGTTGGTACAGCAAGCAGGTAGGTACGCATGTACGTACGTGAGAAGTGAGGACTTGTTACACTCAGGTATCTTTGGAGCAGCAGGACAGATAAAGTGCAACCCAGCAGGGATGAATAAAGCTATTTTTCACCTTGTATTGTGTAAATGGTCCTCAAAAAATGATTGATTCTGTATCTAACTTTGAAATTGCACTCCCTGTTAAGTCACATCCCTAAAGTACACCACTTTTTTTTTTTTTTACTTTTGATAACATTTTTTAAGAAAAAGGTAACAATTCAAGTGGAAGTGGTCATTAGATTTTGCTACCTAACCCACTGGAGGTTAAGAAGAGAGTTGCATTAGAGGTCCTGTTACCTTATTCTGAGCCAAGCTTTTGCTTTGGGGGGTGGAGGGGGTGCCACTGGCTTCATCTGCCTAGGACACCAAAATACTTTGTCCCGGCCCTGGTCACACCCTTCAGTCTCTGCAACCATATTCCACCATTCGTGAATGAGGTGTAAGATGGCGGTGTTCACACCGTGCAGTAACTGAGACAGTGACCCAAGCAAGTCCAAAGTAAACAGCTTTTATTCAGCAACTCACGGGTAAAACAGGAAAAGTCCTCCGGTACGCAGCCGGGTTAACATCAGTCCATAAACACTGGTTGCCGGGGACAACGGCCGCGCCGGGCTGAACAGAGCCTGACTGGTGCAGAGCCGTCCCAGGCCTGGGTTCAGCTACACACAATCCTGTGGAGCTTTCCTGCTATGCTCCTAGCAGGGTCCAAACATAGAACAACACTAATCCATAGTGCAGGAGTTTTAAAGACCTGTGGCAAAAGCCACTGGAAAACCCGGGTTGGATGGAGGAGGCCGCCCCACTGCCTCCTGTGACCTCCTCCAAGAAATGAAGGCCCTGCCGGATTTTACTTAATCTGCCTTAGCCAGGTAGTCTGACTAGGTCATTGCTCACCTTCATTCCTGCATTGCAGCCGCAGCTGTGTGCGTGACTGCAATGCACTCCAATGGCTTTAATAGGTCTCTGTACACATTCTGGGGGAAATATAACGTCCCTCGTAAACGATCCCTGTCACTGCCTCACATATCCCCCCCCTCTGTTCAAACTTGTGGGGTTGAACATTTGCCACCATACAGGGTGCCCGGGACAGGGCATCCGCATTTGCTTGCAACTTCCCAGGGTGATGTTCTACAGAGAAACTGAAATTTTGCAGTGACAGGAACCACCTGGTGACTCGCGCATTCCTCTCTTTTGCATTCCTCATCCATACCAAGGGTGAGTGGTCCGTCACCAAGCGGAACTGACGCCCGAGTAGATAATAACGTAGTGATTCCAAGGCCCACTTAATAGCTAAACACTCCTTCTCTACTACGCTATAGTTTTTCTCTGCCGGGACAAGTTTTCTACTCAAGTAGGTGACCGGGTGCTCTTCACCATTCACTTTTTGTGACAACACCGCCCCTAGTCCTACCTCCGAGGCATCTGTCTGTACAATGAAGGTTTCATTGAAGTTGGGGCTGATGAGGACCGGCTGTCCACACAGGGCCAACTTCATGGACTGAAAGGCTTCTTCTGCCTGAGGGTTCCACCGAACCATTACCGTTTTCTTTCCTTTCAAGAGATCGGTTAGGGCCGCCGTTCGCCCGGCAAAATTAGGTATAAACCGGCGGTAATACCCAAGGATGCCAAGGAACGCCCTCACCTGTTTTGTACTCGATGGTTTAGGCCAGTTTTTTATGGCCTCAATTTTACTGATTTGGGGCTTGATAGCTCCTCGGCCTATCACATACCCCAAATATCGAGCTTCCTCCAGTCCTATCGCACATTTTTTTGGGTTTGCCGTTAACCCCACGGCTCTGAGAGAATCCAGCACCGCTTGTACGTGGGTTAGATGTGTTTGCCAGTCGGTGCTAAATATGATGATATCATCTAGATACGCGGACGGTATTCCTAATGAGGCTTGAGCACTATGTCCATCAATCTCTGAAATGTAGCCGGGGCCCCATGTAACCCAAAAGGTAAGACCACATAGTGAAATAGACCCTCCGGAGTTATGAAGGCGGTCTTTTCCTTCGCCGAATCTGTGAGAGGTACCTGCCAATAACCTTGGTGAGATCGAGCGTGGTAAAGTACTGGGCCTGCCCCAGTCTCTCAATCAGCTCGTCCACCCGGGGCATTGGATAAAGGTCGAACTTTGACACTTCATTCAATTTTCGGAAATCATTACAGAAGCGTAATGATCCGTCTGGCTTTGGAATCAGTACAATGGGGCTAGCCCACTCACTCCGTGATTCCTCTATGACGCCTAACTGAAGCATTTGTTTTACCTCAGCCGAAATGGCTTGCCTCCAGGCTTCGGGCACCCGGTACGGTCTTATTCGCACCCTTACCCCAGGTTCGGTGGCAATGTCATGTTGGATAACCGTAGTCCTACCTGGTAGCTCTGAGAACACGTCGGTATTGTTTTGCACCAGGGAGCGAGCCTCCCGTCGCTGCTGTTTAGTGAGGGCATCACTTATCCTGACCTCCCCCTTGGATGCTTCCCTGGCTGAAGGTATAGAACTCTCTGGTGACATGCCCGGGGTGATGTCTGTAACTAAACACTCTTGATCTTTCCAAGGCTTTAGCAGGTTTATATGGTAAATCTGCTCAGGTTTCCTCCTTCCGGGCTGATACACCCGGTAATTTACCTCCCCCACCTTTTCTCGAATCTCATATGGCCCTTGCCACTTGGCCATGAGCTTACTCTCGGCTGTGGGTACCAGTACTAATACCCGATCGCCCTTGTTAAAAGACCTGACTCTGGCTCTTTTATTATATGTGCGCCTCTGGGTTGCCTGGGCATCTAACAGATGTTCTTTCACGATGGGCATGACCGCCGCGATCCGGTCCTGCATACTAGCCACGTGTTCAATTATACTCTTATGTGGAGTCGGCTCTTGTTCCCACGTCTCTTTGGCTACGTCCAACAGACCCCTAGGGTGTCTGCCGTACAATAACTCAAAGGGAGAGAACCCTGTGGAAGCCTGGGGTACCTCACGGACAGCGAACATCAAATAGGGTAGCAACATGTCCCAATCCCTTCCATCCTTAGAAATCACCTTTTTCAACATGGACTTGAGGGTTCTATTGAACCGTTCTACTAACCCGTCGGTTTGAGGGTGGTACACCGAGGTGCGCAATTGTTTAATTTTTAGCAGTTTGCACAGTTCTCTTGTCACCTTGGACATAAAGGGGGTCCCCTGATCCGTCAGGATCTCCTTAGGTAGTCCCAGGCGACAGAACATGGCAAACAGTTCTCGGGCAATAAGTTTTGCCGAGGTGTGGCGTAGTGGTATAGCCTCCGGGTATCGGGTGGCATAGTCGACGACCACCAGTATGTGTTGGTGGCCACGGGCGGATTTTACAATGGGCCCTACCAAATCCATTGCAATCCGTTCAAAAGGTACCTCTATTATTGGCAGGGGTACCAATGGACTACGGAAACTTGCAGTGGGTGAGGTCAACTGACATTCGGGACAGGATTCGCAGTACCTTTTGACCTCCGCGTAAACTCCCGGCCAAAAGAACCGCTGCAAGATACGTTCTAGAGTTGTTTTTTTCCCCTAAGTGGCCCCCTAGCAAGTGTGAGTGTGCCAAATCTAGAATCACCCTACGATACGACTGAGGTGCTACCAACTGTTCCACAACCTCGTCCCTGATTTTATCTACCCTATAAAGCAACTCACCACTGACTACCATGCGTGGAAATACCGTATCTGCATTGGGCTGTTGGGCTACGTCGTTTACCTCTAGTACCCTTTCCCGCGCCTGAGTCAGGGTGGGATCTTGTAGCTGAGCTGTCCCAAACGTGACCCTGGACACTTCCAGCTCGGGAATCGATGCGGTCTCCTCCACCTCTCCTGCCAGCACCTCTAAGGGAAACCTATCGGGGTCACACTCTATCCCTATATGGGACACCCCTACGGCAGGTTCGTCGGGTACAGCATCTGCAATACATCTTACCAGGGGAGAATGGATTTTGTTTTTCCACAGAGTCCAGAACAGGGGCAAGTCTCTTCCCAACACAGCCCCATAGGGAAGATTTTTTACCACTCCCACCACATGTTTTATGTCTCCACTTGGCGTGGACAAAACTACCTCCGTAGTTGGATAGTCTCTGAGGTCCCCATGGATACATACAACCCCGACCTGCCGTCCGCTGGGGTTGTCTCCTGCCACCAGTGACCCATGTACCAGAGTCACGAGGCTCCCTGAGTCCAGGAGAGCCTCCGTAGGGTACCCATTAACCAGTACCTGGCATAGTTGGAGTTCAGTGTCCTGGGGGTCGATGGTTGCTGTGTAGACGGTCTGGGCATACATTGAGACCCGGCGGCTATATCCACAGTCCATGGGTTCCGTAGTCAGGGGACAATTAGCCATCACATGTCCCGGTCCCTGACACCGCCAGCACCTAAGGGTGGAAGTACTGTTAGGTCTTATAACAGTTTGAGAGGGAACCGGTCTCCTGCCACTCTCACTCCGGGGTTCCCCTTCAACACGGGTACGGTGCTGACTGTCCCCAGCAGAGGGACGCGACCCCTTTCCCGATTCCTGGGTTGTCAGTGACAGCCGAGAGGGGGCGGAGTCTCGGATAAAGTCTTGAGTGGCCGAGTAGCGCTCGATCAAACTGACTACCTGGTCGAGTGTGCCGGGGTCGCCTTGCCCCACCCAACGCTGGATAGCAGCCGGCAGAGTCCTTACCAGCCGGTCAACCACCACCCTCTCCACCATCTGGGCTGGAGACAAAGTCTCTGGCTGGAGCCACTTCTTTACCAGCTGCAGAAGGTCATAAGCCTGAGACCGCGCGGGTCGTGTCTCCACATAGGCCCATGAAAATACACGCTGAGCCCTCACGTATGTATTAACCCCCAGTCGGGCAAGGATCTCACCTTTGAGCCTCTGGTAGTCCTGGGCGTCCTCCCGACTGAGATCGAAGTAGGCCTTTTGTGCATCGCTGACCAGAAACGGAGCTACTACTTCTGCCCACTGGCCGGCGGGTAGGTTTTCCCGCTCCGCTGTGCGCTCATAAACTTTCATAAAAGCTTCCACGTCGTCCTCCGGTCCCATCTTCCTCAACGCTGAGCGAACCCTGTCTCGGGCCTCGCGACGTTCAGGGGCTGGCGCCGTCGAGATCTCCCGCAGTGCAGAAATCTGTTGCAGCAACAATTCATTTGTTTTTTGCTGCTGCTGGTACAATAGCTGCTGTTGCTCATTGTGCTGTTGCTCCCGCTCCTGCTGTTGCCGCTGGAGACTCAGGTACTGCTCCTGCTGTTGTCGCTGAGACTGTAGCTGCTGCTGCTGTGTAATTACCAGCTGCTTCACCAGCTCCTCCATTTTGTCCACGGGTTGAGGCTGAAAAATGGCCGGCAGGATTGGGGTCATGAAACTGCCGGTGGGGTATATCTCAGTCACAATGCCCGCATTCTCCAACCAATTGTAAGATGGCGGTGTTCACACCGTGCAGTAACTGAGACAGTGACCCAAGCAAGTCCAAAGTAAACAGCTTTTATTCAGCAACTCACGGGTAAAACAGGAAAAGTCCTCCGGTACGCAGCCGGGTTAACATCAGTCCATAAACACTGGTTGCCGGGGACAACGGCCGCGCCGGGCTGAACAGAGCCTGACTGGTGCAGAGCCGTCCCAGGCCTGGGTTCAGCTACACACAATCCTGTGGAGCTTTCCTGCTATGCTCCTAGCAGGGTCCAAACATAGAACAAGACCTGTGGCAAAAGCCACTGGAAAACCCGGGTTGGATGGAGGAGGCCGCCCCACTGCCTCCTGTGACCTCCTCCAAGAAATGAAGGCCCTGCCGGATTTTACTTAATCTGCCTTAGCCAGGTAGTCTGACTAGGTCATTGCTCACCTTCATTCCTGCATTGCAGCCGCAGCTGTGTGTGTGACTGCAATGCACTCCAATGGCTTTAATAGGTCTCTGTACACATTCTGGGGGAAATATAACGTCCCTCGTAAACGATCCCTGTCACTGCCTCACAGAGGTCATCTGAAATTTTCTGTTTCAGTCTGTCTTTGTACACTATATCACAAAAATGTTTGTAACAGACTGGGTAGTGGAACCATTGTGACGTGATCTGAGGAGAGCCTCGAGGGGTGTGACTAAATGCCTCACCAAGTTCGACCTCAGATGCACAGCAGCTAACGATACCGCGATTCAAGGAGAAGCGAGGGAAGGAAAACCATGTGCTTGTCACGGGTGTGTCGCTACGAAGATCGTCGCGATTGCACAGCCTGACTTCTCACAGCTGAGTTTCTGGTGCTGGGTGTTTTTCGGCAGTGAGGGAGTTAATTCTCCCTCTCTCTAGACAAGGCCAGCCTCGCCCAGCTGCAATTAATGTTGCAGTAATGGGATTCCTTCAAATACCTGCCAGTCTGCTAGGGAAGGGTCGGTGAAAGCATTCCTGGCAGACAAACAGAGCGGCTTGTGGTATTTTGGAGTTTGGAGTGAAGTGTACTTTGTGTGTGGTTTTTTCCCTTCCTCGCTTTATCATTTATCTCCTTACCCGTTGGTGTTCCCTCTGTTGTTGTGGTGTAGTTTTGTATGCAAGGTGGTTGTTGATTTTCCCCTTGTACTGTCTCGTTCGTCTAGTACTGTGTGTGGGCTTATATTATCCCGTTCCCTGTTGTTGTGATCGGGGTCCTTCTCAGGACTAGATCACTGAGGTTCAGGGATCCTCAGGAGGTAGGGATTACGCTGGCGGCCTGGACCTCTGTACCTTTAACAGTACCTCCAGGTAGAGGGATTAGTCAGAGCCCCAGCTTAGGGTCAGCTTAGGCCCCTAACCTCCGGTACTGTCACGCTGTATAGCAGATATATATATATATGTGATGACAGTAATCTATATCAAAAGGGCAACATACAATATAACATGCGCATAGATATATGATAACATAGAATTACCTGACAGAAAGTCCAGTGGGTCAATACGGAATCCGTTATACGCTGTCTCCGGCTAGGGGGTGACCGGGGTCTATGCTGACCCTAAACTGGGGTCCTAACTAATCCCTCTACCTGGAGGTACTGTTAAAGGT
This sequence comes from Oophaga sylvatica, assembly GCA_033576555.1. Lineage (NCBI taxonomy): Eukaryota > Metazoa > Chordata > Amphibia > Anura > Dendrobatidae > Oophaga > Oophaga sylvatica. The sequence goes on from JARQOD010000001.1 coordinate 736,537,906, forward strand.
ACAGAGGTCCAGGCCACCAGCGTAAACCCTGTCTCCTATCAATCCCTGCCAACTGTAAAGACATACAAGAAAGACAAGAAATAAAGTAAATAAAGTCTTACATACAACACTCACACACAGTAGGAACACCTAAGGTCTCAGAGATAAACTATAAGCTATAAGAGTAAAAACAACTAAGGAGCTCTTAGCTTAAGTATTCTCAGAACTATCCAGTCTGCTAGACTACATAAAGGCTTTCACCGGCATCTAACAAGCAGACTGGCAGGTATATGAAGGAATCTAATTAGAACATAATCAAAAGCAGCCGGGCGAGGCTGGACCTAGTCTTAGCAAAGAGCTAGGTAAAATTAAGTCCCTCATTACCAAACACAAAGAAACAGCAACTCAGCTGTGAGAAGTCAGAGTGTGTAATCGCGACGATCCTTGTGGCGATACACCCATGACAGTACCCCCCCCTCTACGAGGGGACTCCGGACCCTCAGGGCCAGGTCTGCCCGGGTGAGTTGTGTGAAAGGTCCGAACCAATCGATCTGCGTTAACATCAGACGCAGGGACCCACGTCCTCTCCACAGGACCATACCCCCTCCAATGAACCAAATACTGAAGGGATCGGCGACTGAGACGTGAGTCAATATTTTCGACCCATGAAATTCCACGTTATCATTGACCACCACTGAAGGCGGAGGTAGAGGTGACGGTATGACTGGTGCCACATACTTTTTAAGTAATGACTTGTGAAACACATTATGAATTTTAAACGTAGGAGGGAGGTCCAGACGAAATGCCACAGGATTAATTATGGAACTGATCCTGTACGGCCCGATGAATCTGGGACCCAACCTCCAGGAGGAAACTTTAAGTTTTATATTCCTGGTAGACAACCAAACTAGATCGTTCACCTTCAGATCTAGACCAGAAACTCTCCCCCTATCAGCCATCCGTTTGTAACGGTTCCCCGTAACCTTCAGTCTTAACCGATCTGGAACGATCAGTCTCCCTGGAAGTCCCACCGGGGCGTCCCCCTGAGCCCCCAATACCTCCCCCTCAAGCTCAGAGCATACAGCTGACACTACAACTCCCTCCTGAGGAATAGGAACCGGATCATCCGTCTTCCCGGCCCCTGGGAAAGTACGAGATAAGGCATCAGGAAGCAACTTTATTGAGCAGTCATATGCGCGATGAGGAGGTAACTCTTTACACCCCTCCTCTGAGAACATCTCCCCAAAGTCCTCCAGAAAAGGAGACAAAGTCCTAGGCACAACCGCACCGATGACCGTGCTCATGCAGTTATTCCTGCAAAATTCACCCCACTGGCTTATCTTTCCGGATTGCCAATCAATCACTGGGTTATGTTTAGCCAACCAAGGAAGTCCCAACACAATAGGAGTAGGTAGACCCTCCCAACACATAACAAGACAATTGCTCTTTATGTCTTGCCCCTACTCGAAGATCTATGTTATGAACAGCTTGTACCAAGCTACCTTGACCGAGAGGTCTAGAATCAATAGAGACTATAGGGACCGGTTTGGCCAATACACTCAGTTGCATACCATGCACCTGGGCAAACCGAGCGTCCACCAGATTAGCCCCGGACCCACTATCAAGAAAAACAGAAATCCTCTCAGTTCTAGTACCAATCACCACCTCCGCAGGCACGAGAAACTGAGAGGGATTTGGGGACGAAATACACACTCCCAGGTTAACTCCTTTGCTCAAAGAGGCCCGGGATGGACACCCCCCAACAAAATGTCCCTCTCTCCCGCAAAAGAAACACCTTCTAGTCTTGCGGTGCACCGCCAATTCCCTCCTACAAAAAGATGTCCCTCCCAACTGCATGGGTTCCTCAGAACAGACCAGGGGAACCTCAGTATAAGGGACTTTAGTAGTAGGTGGAGTCATCACGGGAGGCGGAGTTACCTCACGTCTTCCCCGAATTCGTCTAGCCATGCGAATAGCGAGGGCCATAGCAGCCTCCAGTGATGGAGGAGAATCATACTGAGCCAACACATCTTTTAATTTGTCAGACAACCCTTGACAAAACTGGCTCCTAAGAGCTGGGTCATTCCACTGAGTATCTGTTGCCCATCTACGGAACTCAGAAGAATATTCCTCCGCTGGACGATTTCCTTGCCGTATTTTACGTAACTTTGTTTCAGCAAGGGAAACTCGATCCGGATCATCATATACCAGACCCAGGGCAGTAAAAAATCGATCCACTGACTGGAGATCTGGGGAGCCTGGAGGAATAGAGAACGCCCAAGATTGAGGGTCCCCTTGTAAGAGCGAGATAACAATTCCCACCCTCTGCTCTTCACTCCCAGATGACCGAGGCCGCAGCCGAAAGTACAATTTACATGCCTCCCGGAAAGTAAAAAATTTGTCCTGCCCACCAGTGAACCTGTCCGGGAGAGCAACCTTAGGTTCAGATCTGGTTTGCTCCGGGGGGAACAAAACCTTGGACTTAATGTCTGCAAACTCCATGGACAACCCCTGCAACTGCCGGGCCAGCTGGGCTACTGGATCCATGACAGCTGGAGAGAATCTTTAGTATGGCCGGTGAAAATGTCACGCTGTATAGCAGATATATATATATGTGATGACAGTAATCTATATCAAAAGGGCAACATACAATATAACATGCGCATAGATATATGATAACATAGAATTACCTGACAGAAAGTCCAGTGGGTCAATACGGAATCCGTTATACGCTGTCTCCGGCTAGGGGGTGACCGGGGTCTATGCTGACCCTAAACTGGGGTCCTAACTAATCCCTCTACCTGGAGGTACTGTTAAAGGTACAGAGGTCCAGGCCACCAGCGTAAACCCTGTCTCCTATCAATCCCTGCCAACTGTAATCTAGTCCTAAGAAGGACCCTGATTACCACCAAAGGGAATGAACAGGTAACGGTTAATGAACAGAAAGACATACAAGAAAGACAAGAAATAAAGTAAATAAAGTCTTACATACAACACTCACACACAGTAGGAACACCTAAGGTCTCAGAGATAAACTATAAGCTATAAGAGTAAAAACAACTAAGGAGCTCTTAGCTTAAGTATTCTCAGAACCTATCCAGTCTGCTAGACTACATAAAGGCTTTCACCGGCATCTAACAAGCAGACTGGCAGGTATATGAAGGAATCTAATTAGAACATAATCAAAAGCAGCCGGGCGAGGCTGGACCTAGTCTTAGCAAAGAGCTAGGTAAAATTAACTCCCTCATTACCAAACACAAAGAAACAGCAACTCAGCTGTGAGAAGTCAGAGTGTGTAATCGCGACGATCCTTGTGGCGATACACCCATGACAGGTACGCAGAGACAGCGTGACATTCCAGGTAGAGGGATTAGTCAGAGCCCCAGCTTAGGGTCAGCTTAGGCCCCTAACCTCCGGTACGCAGAGACAGCGTGACATTTTCACCGACCGACAAAAGATTCTCTCCAGCTACCATGGATCCAGTAGCCAGTCTTGCTCGGCAGTTGCAGAGTTTGTCCATGGAGCTGGCGGACGTTAAGTCCAAGGTTTTGTACCCCCCGGAGCAAGCCGGACCAGAACCTAAAGTAGCTCTCCCTGACAGGTTCACTGGGGGGCGAGACAAGTTTTTTGTTTTCCGGGAGGCATGTAAATTGTACTTTTGGCTGCGGCCACAGTCATCGGGGAGTGATGAGCAAAGGGTGGGAATTGTCATCTCGCTCCTACAAGGGGACCCACAATCATGGGCGTTCTCCCTTCCCCCAGGCTCCCCGGCTCTCCAGTCAGTGGATAGGTTTTTTGCAGCTCTGGGTCTTGTATATGATGACCCGGATCGGATCTCCCTTGCTGAATCTAAGTTACATAGGATCCAGCAGGGAGATCGTCCGCGGAGGAATTCTGTTCGGAGTTCCGTAGGTGGGCCACGGACACCCAGTGGAATGACCCGGCTCTTAGGAGCCAGTTTTGTCAAGGTTTATCTGACAAATTAAAGAATGTTTTGGCACAGTATGACCCTCCCGCGTCACTGGAAGCCGCTATGGCCCTTGTTATTCGTATTGACAGACGGCTTCGGGAGAGGTGCGGGGTAACTCCGCCCCCTGTGATGACTCCACCTTCCTCAAGGGTCCCTTATATGGAGGTTCCCCTGGTCAGTCCAGAGGAGCCTATGCAATTAGGAGGGACATCATTTCGGGGGAGGGGACCGGCGGGGCGCCACAAAACAGGAAGTTGTTTCTTCTGTGGGAAAAAGGGACATTTTATTGGGGGGTGTCCATCCCGTCCTTTGCAGAGTAAAGGGTCGTCGGAAAACTATTGATCCCAGGTTGTGTGGTGGACGGCAATCTGGGAGTAAGTATTTCGTCCCTAAGTTCGTCTCAGTTTCTCGTACCGGCGGAGGTGGTGGTGGGTACGAGAACTGAGAGGATATCTGTTCTTCTGGATAGTGGGGCCGGGGCTAATCTGGTGGACGCTCGGTTTGCCCGGGTTCAAGGTATGCGATTGAGTGTGTTGGCTAAACCCATCCCCATATTCTCGATCGACGCCAGACCTCTCGGTCAGGGAAGTTTTTTGCAAGCTGTGCATAACGTAAAACTTCAAGTGGGGGCGATACATAAAGAACTGTTGTCTTGTTACGTGTTGGAGGGTCTTCCCACTCCTATAGTGTTGGGCCTTCCTTGGTTAACTAAGCATAACCCAGTTATTAATTGGCAATCCAGAGAGATAAGCCAATGGAGTGAATTCTGTAATAAAAACTGCATGAATACGGTCATCGATGCGGTCACTCCTAGGGTCTTACCTCCATTTCTGGAGGACTTTGAGGATGTATTCTCAGAGAAAGGGTGTCAGGAACTACCTCCTCATCGCGTGTATGACTGTTCTGTAAAACTGCTCCCTGAGGCCAAGTTACCTAAATCTAGGTTGTATAACCTATCGGGTCCTGAGAGGCAGGCCATGAAGGATTATATTGCTGAAAGTCTGGCTAAGGGGCATATTAGACCTTCATCTTCCCCGGTGGCCGCGGGGTTCTTCTTTATGAAGAAGAAAGATGGAGGCCTACGCCCTTGCCTGGATTTCCGTGAACTTAATCGGATTACAGTCCGAGATCCGTATCCGCTCCCACTTATTCCCGATCTCTTCAATCAGATCGTGGGCGCAAATGGTTCTCTAAGTTGGATCTCAGGGGGGCGTACAATCTGATTAGGATGAAGGAGGGGGATGAGTGGAAGACTGCGTTTAACACTCCGGAGGGGCATTATGAGAACCTTGTCATGCCATTTGGTCTGACTAATGCCCCGGCGGTGTTCCAACACTTTGTAAATGACATTTTTCGCCACCTGGTGGGACAGTTTGTGGTCATATATCTGGATGATATCTTAATTTACTCGCCGGATCTTGTGTCTCATCAGGAGCATGTTAGGCAGGTGTTACAGATCTTGCGGGATAATAAACTGTACGCCAAATGGGAAAAGTGTGTGTTCGCCGTACAGGAACTCCAGTTTTTAGGCTTTCTGGTTTCAGCGTCCGGTTTTCGTATGGACCCTGGGAAGGTACGGGCAGTTCTTGAGTGGGATCTGCCAGAGAATCTTAAGGCTCTACAACGTTTCCTGGGGTTTGCTAATTATTACCGGAAATTTATTCGTAATTTCTCGTCCATGGTTAAACCTCTCACAGACATGACAAAAAAGGGGACGGATTTTTCTAGGTGGTCTGACAAGGCTTGTCAAGCATTCTCCTCCTTGAAAAAATGCTTTGCCTCGGCACCCATACTCATTCAACCTGATGCGTCACAGCCGTTCATTGTAGAGGTAGACGCTTCCGAGGTAGGGGTGGGAGCAGTATTGTCACAAGGTTCGTCCCCTGGTAAGTGGCATCCGTGCGCATTTTTCTCTAAAAAACTGTCGTCCGCTGAGAGGAATTACGATGTCGGCAATAGGGAACTCTTGGCCATTAAGTTGGCTTTTGAGGAGTGGCGCCATTTTTTGGAGGGGGCAGTCCATCCGGTCACTGTCATCACCGATCACAAGAACCTGCTATATCTGGAGTCTGCAAAACGTCTGAATCCCAGACAAGCTAGGTGGTCATTATTTTTTACCAGGTTTAATTTTGTCGTCACATATCGTCCTGGGTCAAAAAATGTAAAGGCGGATGCCTTATCTCGTAGTTTCCCTGGGGCCGGGAATACGGAGGACCCGGTTCCTATCCTTCAGGAGGGGGTGGTGGTGTCGGCAGTATGCTTTGAGCTTGAGGAGGAGGTATTGGAGGCTCAGGGGGACGCCCCTGTAGGACCTCCAGGGAGACTGTTTGTTCCAAATCAGTTGCGACAAAAGGTGATCGAGACACACCATAATTCAGCTTTGGCAGGACACCCAGGGAGTAAAGCAACTGAGGATCTCCTCTCGCGTCGGTTTTGGTGGCCTAACTTACATAGGGAGGTGGTAACTTTTGTCGCGTCCTGCGAGGTTTGTGCGCGCTCTAAGACCCCACATACCCGTCCGTCTGGGGCCCTCTTACCTTTGAAGATCCCGGAGCGTCCGTGGACTCGTCTGTCTATGGACTTCATTACGGACCTCCCGCCATCTTCGGGTAAAACAGTCATACTCGTTGTAGTGGACAGGTTCAGCAAGATAGCACATTTTATCGCTCTTCCTGCTCTTCCTAATGCTAAGACTCTTGCGCAGGTGTTCATTGGGGAGATTGTGAGACTTCACGGGGTACCCTCCGATGTGGTGTCGGATCGGGGATCTCAGTTTGTGTCCAAATTCTGGAAGGCATTTTGTACACGGCGGGGGATGCAGTTGTCATTTTCATCGGCTTTTCATCCGCAGACCAATGGTCAGACAGAGCGTCTGAACCAGAGCTTGGAGACATATCTCCGGTGTTTTGTGTCAGAGAACCAGGAGGACTGGGCTTCTTTCTTGCCTCTGGCGGAGTTTGCTCTTAATAATAGGCGGAGCGAGTCCACTGGTAAGTCCCCGTTTTTTGGGGCATATGGTTTTCACCCCCAGTTTTGTACTTTCAATAGGGGGGGCTCTTCTGGGGTTCCTGAGGAGGAACGATTTTCATCGTCACTTGCTTCAGTGTGGAGAGGAGTGCTGAATAATCTGAGTACTATGGGGAACCGATACAAACGTATGGCTGATAGGAGGAGAGTGTCTGGTCCGGACCTAAGTGTGAACGATCTGGTATGGTTGTCTACCAAGAATATAAAACTTAAGGTTCCCTCCTGGAAACTGGGTCCCAGGTTCATCGAGCCATACAAGATCAGTTCTATAATTAATCCGGTGGCATTCCGTCTTGACCTCCCTCCTACATTTAAAATTCACAATGTGTTCCACAGATCGTTGCTTAAGAGGTATGTGGCGCCGGTGATACCATCACCTTTACCTCCTCCTCCTGTGGTGGTCAATGGTAACTTGGAGTTTCAGGTGTCGAAAATCATCGATTCACGTCTGAATCGCCGGTCCCTTCAGTACCTGGTTCATTGGAGGGGGTATGGTCCTGAGGAGAGGACGTGGGTTCCTGCGTCGGATATTAACGCAGACCGATTAATTCGGGCCTTCCACACTACTCACCCAGATAAACCTGGCCCTGAGGGTCCAGAGGACCCTCGTAGAAGGGGGGGTACTGTCACGGGTGTGTCGCTACGAAGATCGTCGCGATTGCACAGCCTGACTTCTCACAGCTGAGTTTCTGGTGCTGGGTGTTTTTCGGCAGTGAGGGAGTTAATTCTCCCTCTCTCTGTGCTAGACGAGGCCAGCCTCGCCCAGCTGCAATTAATGTTGCAGTAATGGGATTCCTTCAAATACCTGCCAGTCTGCTAGGGAAGGGTCGGTGAAAGCATTCCTGGCAGACAAACAGAGCGGCTTGTGGTATTTTGGAGTTTGGAGTGAAGTGTACTTTGTGTGTGTTTTTTTCCCTTCCTCGCTTTATCATTTATCTCCTTACCCGTTGGTGTTCCCTCTGTTGTTGTGGTGTAGTTTTGTATGCAAGGTGGTTGTTGATTTTCCCCTTGTACTGTCTCGTTCGTCTAGTACTGTGTGTGGGCTTATATTATCCCGTTCCCTGTTGTTGTGATCGGGGTCCTTCTCAGGACTAGATCACTGAGGTTCAAGGATCCTCAGGAGGTAGGGATTACGCTGGCGGCCTGGACCTCTGTACCTTTAACAGTACCTCCAGGTAGAGGGATTAGTCAGAGCCCCAGCTTAGGGTCAGCTTAGGCCCCTAACCTCCGGTACGCAGAGACAGCGTGACATTCCAGGTAGAGGGATTAGTCAGAGCCCCAGCTTAGGGTCAGCTTAGGCCCCTAACCTCCGGTACGCAGAGACAGCGTGACAGTGCTACTTGAGGACTGACCTCGGGTAGATGGAAGCTGACTCCCAAAGAACTGGAGGCAGGAACGGTCAGAGATGGTAGGCTTGGCAAGTACAGGTTGGCACAGCTGTTAGGCAGACGCGCATGACAGATAGGCAAGCTGGCGAGAACGGCTGGTAGGCAGGCTGGCACGACTGATAAATAATTCTAAGAAAATACAAAGCTCCACTCTGGACTGTTTAGGATGGTAAATCTAGAACATTGGAACTGTATTAATGCCATAGAAAATTGGTTAAGTGCTATATTATGTACATATGGAATTTTGGAAAATTGGAAATGCAATATTGCTATAGGAAAATTTACAGTAACAAGAAGATACTCAGCACATAAATTGGCCATTGTATATGAGCCAAATTGCAACGTCAATTCGTACCTAATAGATGGGTGTCTGTCCTCATAAGACACCTCTCTTGGACTAAAAAGCCTACTATATATGAGGCAGGAAGGAACCAGCTGTGCCTTTAAGATACTGGGCGGTGAGCATGTCAACGTCTCTGCTAGGGGAGGAAGGAAAAGCGCAGAGACGCAGGAGCTATGACAGGGATAGCAGGAGGAGGGGGAGGAGTGGGTGCTGGGGCGGTGAGAGCTTTGAGGGCCCTGCCGGGGAAAGGGGTGCAGAGAAGTCAGAGTTACAGTACCCTCCCTTTACACACCTTTTGTTTCAAGCCCGCAAGAAATCTCTAACATCTCCTCCAGGCCCTTTCCCCTGCTGTCACCACTCACCTAACAAAAATATTCAACCTCTCTCTCTCTCTTCCGGTATCTTTCCCTCCTCATTTAAACATGCCATCATACATCCATTACTTAAAAAACCATCCCTTGACCAAAACTGTGCTGCTAACTATAGACCCGTCTCTAATCTTCTCTTCATCTCTAAACTCCTGGTACGCTTGGTCCACTCTCGTCTAATCCACTGTCTCTCAGATTACTCTCTTCTTGACCCTCTTCAATCCGGTTTCCACTCTATTGAAACTGCCCTCACTAAAGTCTCTAATGATCTACTAATAGCTAAATCTAATGGTCACTACTCCATGCTAATTCTCCTGGATCTCTTTGCAGCATTCTACACTGTAAATAGTCAGCTCATCGACATTATGCTCTGCTCCATCGGTCTCAAGTACACCGTTCTCGCTTGGTTTCCTCCTACCTCTCTGACCGCTCCTTCACTATATCTTTTGCTGGCTCCTCCTTTCATCTTCCCCTTGCTGTTGGGGTTCCTCAAGAATCAGTCCTAGGCCCCCTCCTCTTCTCCTTGTACACTGCCCCTATTGGACAGTCAGTAGATTTGGTTTCCAGCATCATCTTTATGCTGATGACACCCAATTATACACCTCTACTCCTGACATCATGCCTGCATTATTACAAAACACCAGTGATTGTCTCACCGCTGTCTCCAACATGTCCTCCTTCTATCTGATACTGAACCTCCCTCTACTAACCTACCTATGTCTGACATTGCCATTTCCTTGTGTGGTTCCACCATTACTCCTCAGCAACAAGCCCACTGTCTTGGGGTTATACTTGATTCAGAGCCCTCATTCAACCCCCACATCCGGTCACTAGCTCGCTCTTGTTATCTGCACCCCAAAAACATTTCTAGAATTTGAACTTTTCTTACTTTCGACTCTGCAAAAACTCTGTTGCTCTTATTCATTCTCGTCTGGACTATTGTAACTCTCTATTAATCGGTCTCCCTCTTACCAAACTCTCCCCTCTCCAATCTGTCTTGAATGCTGCAGCCAGGATCATATTCCTCACCAATCGGTATAACCGATGCCTTGTGCCAGTCATTACACTGGTTACCCATCCACTCCAGAGTTCAATATAAACTTATCACTTTCACCCACAAAGCACTCAACGGTTCAACACCACCCTACATCTTCTCCCTTGTCTCAATCTACCACCCTACCCGTGCCCTCCGTTCTGCTAATGACCTGAGGTTTGCCCCTTAACCCCCAAGGGTGGTTTGCACGTTAATGACCGGGCCAATTTTTACAATTCTGACCACTGTCTCTTTATGACGTTATAACTCTGGAACGCTTCAACGGATCTTCGCGATTCTAAGATTGTTTTCTCGTGACATATTGTACTTCACGTTAGTGGTAAAATTTATTCAATATAACTTGTGTTTATATTTTTAAAAAAACGCAAATAAGGCGAAAATTTTGAAAATTGTGCAATTTTCAAACTTTGAATTTTTATTCCCATAAAACAGAGAAATGTCACACAAAACAGTTAATAAATAACTGTTCCCACATGTCTACTTTACATCAGCACAATTTTGGAACCAAAATTTTTTTTTTGTTAGGAAATTATAAGGGTTAAAAGTTGACCAGCGATTTCTCATTTTTACAATAAAATTTACAAAGCCATTTTTTTTAGGGACCACCTCACATTTGAAGTCACTTTGAGGGGTCTATATGGCAGAAAATACCCAAAAGTGACACCATTCTAAAAACTGCACCCCTCAAGGTACTCAAAACCACATTCAATAAGTTTATTAACCCTTCAGGTGCTTCACAGGAGCTGAAGCAACGTGGAAGGAAAAAAATAATTAATTTAACTTTTTAGTCACAAAAATGATCTTTTACAAACTTTTTTTTATTTTCACAAGGGTAAAAGGAGAAAATGGACAGATAAAGTTGTTGTGCAATTTCTCTTGAGTATGCCAATACCCCATATGTGGGGGGGAACCACTGTTTGGGCGCACGGCAGAGCTCGTAAGGGAAGGAGCGCCGTTTGACTTTTTCAAACCAAAATTGGCTGGAATTGAGATTGGACGCCACGTCGCGTTTGGAGAGCCTCTGATGTGCCTAAACAGCGGAAACCCCTCACAAGTAGCACCATTTTGGAAGCTAGACACCCTATGGAACTTATCTAGATCTGTTGTGAGCACTTTGAACCCCCCAAGTATTTCACAAAAGTTTATAATGCCTGGGTGTGAAAAAAAAAAAAAAAAATTTCCACAAAAATGTTTTAGTCCCAAATTTTTGATTTTCCCAAGGAGATTGGACCGCAAAAGTTGTCCAATTTGTCCTGAGTATGCTGATACCCCCTATGTGGGGAGGGGGGAAACTGTTTGGGCTCACGGCAGGGCTTGGAAAGGAAGTAATAACGTTTTGGAATGCAGAAGTTGATGGGGGTCATGTTCCGTTTGCAATGCCTCAGATGTGCCTAAACAGTAAAAACCCACCACCGGTGACCCCATTTTGGAAACTTGACCCCCTAAGGAACTTATCTAGATCTGTGGTGAGCACTTTGAACCCCCAAGTGCTTCACACAAGTTTATAATGCCCGGGCATGAAAATAAAAAATCCTATTTTTTTCCCACAAAAATTATCTTTTAGTCACCAGTTTTTTATTTTCCCAAGGGTAACAGGAGAAATTAGACCACAAAAGTTGTTGTCCAATTTGTCCTGAGTACGCTGATACCCCATATGTGGGGGGGAACCACTGTTTGCGAGCACGGCAGAGCTCGGAATGGAAGGAGCACCATTTGACTTTTTCCAACCAAAATTGGCTGGAATTGAGATTGGACGCCATGTTGCATTTGGAGAGCCCCTAATGTGCCTAAACAGTGGAAACCCCCCACAAGTGACCCCAATTTGGAAACTAGACCCCCTAAGGAACTTATCTAGATCTGTGGTGAGCAATTTGAATCTCCAAGTGTTTCACTAAAGTTTATAACGCCCGAGCATGAAAATAAAAAAATCATATTTTTTCCACAAACATAAATCTTTTAGTCCCAAACTTTTAATTTTCCCAAGGGTAACAGGAGAAATTGGACCCCAAAAGTTGTTGTCCAATTTGTCCTGAGTATGCTGATACCCAATATGTGGGAAAAAACTACTGTATGGGCACACGTTGGGGCTCGGAAGGGAAGTAGTGACGCTTTGGATTGCAGACTTTGATGGAATGGTCTGCGGGCGTCATGTCGCATTTGGAGAGCCCCTGATGTGCTTAAACAGTGGAAACCCCCCACAAGTGACCCTATTTTGGAAAACAGACCCCGAAGGAACTTATCTAGATGTGTGGTGAGCACTTTGAACCCCGAAGTGCTTCACAGAAGTTCATAACGTATAGCCGTAAAAATAAAAAAAACTTTTTTTTTTTTTTTTTTTACAAAAATGATATTTTCGCCCCCAATTTTTTAGTTTCACAAGGGTAACAGGAGAAATTGGACCCCAAAAGTTGTTGTCCAATTTGTCCTGAGTACGCTGATACCCAACTTGTGGGCGAAAACTACTGTATGCGCACACATCGGGCTCGGAAGGGAAGTAGTGACGTTTTGGATTGCAGACTTTGATGGAATGGTCTGCGGGCGTGATGTCACATTTGGAGAGCCCCTGATGTGCCTAAACAGTGGAAACCCCCCAATTCTAACTCCAACCCTAACCCCAACACACCCCTAACCCTAGTCCCAACCCTAACCCTAACTTTAGTCGCAACCCTAACCCTAATGGGAAAATGGAAATACCGTATATACTCGTGTATAAGCCGACCCGTGTATAAGCCGACCCCCCTAATTTTGCCACAAAAAACTGGGAAAAATTATTGACTCATGTATAAGCCGGGTGTATAAACTGCCCTCCTGCTCTGTGCTGCCCCCGTCCTGCTCCTTGCTCCCCCATCCAGCTCTGTGCTCCCCACTCTCCTCTGTACTCCCCCCCTCCTGCTCCGTCCTCCGCTGTGCCCTCCATCCTCCCCTGTCCTGCTCCATGCTTCCCCCGTCCTCCTCCACGCTTCCCCCGTCCACCGATCTCCCCCCGTCCTGCTCCATGCTTCCCCCGTCCTCCTCTATGCTTCCCCCGTCCTCCTCTATGCTTCCCCCGTCCACCGATCTCCCCCCCGTCCTGTTCCATGCTTCCCCGTCCTCCGTTCTCCCCCTGTCCTCCTCCATGCTTCCCCCGTCCTGCTCCAGCTTCCCCCGTCCTCTATGCTTCCCTCGTCCACCGTTCTCCCCCCACCGTCCTGTTCCGTGCTCCTTGTCCTCTCCTCCATCATACTCACCCCTCCCCGTGCCATCGCTGAGCGTCTGTCACGGGTGTGTCGCGGCGGAGATCGTCGCGATTGCACACCCTGACTTCGCACAGCTGAGTTTCTGGTGTTGGGTGTTTTTCAGCACTGAGGGAGTTAATTCTTTCTCTCTCGATGCTGGACAGACCAGCCTCGCCCAGCTGCGATTGATGTTTTGTTAATTAGCTTCCTTCATATACCTGCTGGTCTGCTGGGAAGTTGCCGGTGAAAGCATTCATTCAGACCAGCAGAGCGGATCGTTTCTGAGAAGACTTAAGCTAAGAGTGCCTGTTGTGGTTTTTCCTCTCCTCGCTTATTGTTTATCTTCTTAACCTTTTGTGTTCCTCTGTAGTGGAAGTTTTGTATGCAAGGCAGTGTTTTCTTTACCCCCTGTCTGTCTCGTTTGTATTTGACTGTGTGTAAGCTGTTACCTGCCCATTCCCTGTGGTGGTAATCAGGGTCCTTCTCAGGACTAGATTACAGTGGTCAGGGATCTACAGGAGACAGGGTTACGCTGGCGGCCTGGACCTCTGTACCATTAACAGTACCTCCAGGTAGAGGGACTAGTCAGGACCCCAGTTCAGGGTCAGCATAGACCCCGGTCCACCTCTATCCTGAGACAGCGTTTCACGTGCACAGTATAGACCCACAATACATTGGATATTATTTCAGGTAAGACATTGCTGGCAGATTCTAAGTATACATGTTGATATTTTCTATAATATAAAATATAGAATGTTGTCTTATTAGATATATGTTACTATCATAGAATATATCTGTTACACGTCGTGACATTTTCACCGGCCACTCTAAAAGATTCTCCCCAGCTACCATGGATCCAGTAGCCCAGTTAGCTCAGCAGTTGCAGAGTTTGTCCATGGAGCTGACGGACGTTAAGTCCAAGGTTTTGTACCCCCGGGAGCAAACCAGATCTGAACCTAAAGTGGCTCTCCCGGACAGGTTCACTGGTGGGCGGGACAAATTTTTTACCTTCCGGGAGGCATGTAAATTATATTTTCGGCTACGGCCTCGGTCTTCGGGGAGTGAAGACCAGAGGGTGGGAATTGTCATCTCGCTCTTACAAGGGGACCCTCAATCCTGGGCATTCTCTCTTCCTCCAGACTCCCCGGCTCTCCAGTCAGTAGATGGTTTTTTTACAGCCCTGGGTCTGGTATATGATGACCCGGATCGGGTCTCCCTTGCTGAAATGAAGTTACGTAAGATACAGCAGGGAGATCGTCCGGCGGAGGAATTTTCTTCTGAGTTCCGTAGATGGGCCACAGATACTCAGTGGAATGACCCAGCTCTTAGGAGCCAGTTTTGTCAAGGATTATCTGACAAATTAAAAGATGTGTTGGCTCAGTATGATTCTCCCCCGTCACTGGAGGCCGCTATGGCCCTTGCGATTCGCATTGATAGACGGCTTCGAGAGAGGTGCGAGGTAACTCCGCCCCCTGTGATGACTCCACCTTCTACTATAGTCCCTTATATTGAGGTTCCCCTGGTTTGTTCTGAGGAGCCTATGCAGTTAGGAGGGACATCGTTTCGAGGGGGGGATCGGCGGTGCGCCGCAAGACAGGAAAGTGTTACTTCTGCGGGAGAAAGGGACATTTTGTTGGGGGGTGTCCATCCCGTACTTTGCTGAGCAAGGAGTCGCCGGAAAACTGTTGATCCCAGGTCGTGTGGTGGACGACAATCTGGGAGTATGTATTTCGTCCCCAAGTCCGTCTCAGTTTCTCGTACCAGCGGAGGTGGTGGTAGGTACAAGAGCTGAGAGGATTTCTGTTCTTCTGGATAGTGGGGCCGCGGCTAATCTGGTGGACGCTCGGTTTGCCCAGGTGCAAGGTATGCAACTGAGTGTATTGGCCAAACCTATCCCTATATTCTCTATTGACGCCAGGCCTCTCGGTCAAGGTAGTTTTGTGCAAGCCGTGCATAACATAGACCTTCGAGTGGGGGCAATACATAAAGAACTATTGTCTTGTTATGTGTTGGAAGGCCTTCCCACTCCTATTGTGTTGGGACTTCCTTGGTTAACTAAACATAACCCAGTTATTAATTGGCAATCCAGAGAGATAAGCCAGTGGGGTGAATTTTGCAATAGTAACTGCATGAACACGGTCATCGGTGCGGTCGTGCCTAGAACCTTACCTCCTTTTCTGGAGGACTTTGAGGATGTGTTTTCAGAAGAGGGGTGTCAAGAATTACCTCCTCATCGCGCGTATGACTGTGCTATAAAATTGCTTCCTGATGCTAAGTTACCAAAATCTAGGTTATATAACCTTTCTGGTCCTGAGAGGCAAGCTATGAAGGATTATATTTCGGAAAGTCTGGCCAAGGGGCATATTAGACCTTCATCTTCCCCAGTGGCCGCGGGGTTCTTCTTTGTGAAGAAAAAAGATGGAGGCCTACGCCCTTGCCTGGATTTCCGTGAGCTTAATCGGATTACGGTCCGAGATTCGTATCCGCTCCCACTTATTCCTGATCTCTTCAATCAGATTGTGGGCGCCAAATGGTTCTCTAAGTTGGATCTCAGGGGGGCGTATAATCTGATTAGGATAAAGGAGGGGGATGAGTGGAAGACGGCGTTTAACACTCCGGAGGGACATTATGAGAACCTTGTCATGCCTTTCGGTCTGACTACTGCCCCGGCGGTGTTTCAACATTTTGTTAATGACATCTTTCGCCACCTAGTGGGACAGTTTGTTGTCATTTATCTAGATGACATCTTAATTTACTCGCCGGATCTTGTGTCTCATCAGGAGCATGTGAGATAGGTGTTGCAGATCTTGCGAGACAATAAACTGTACGCCAAATGGGAGAAGTGTGTATTCGCCGTACAGGAACTTCAGTTTTTAGGATTCCTGGTGTCAGCTTCTGGTTTCCGTATGGACCCTGGGAAAGTGAAGGCAGTGCTTGAATGGGATCGGCCAGAGGATCTTAAGGCACTGCAGCGTTTCCTGGGGTTTGCTAACTACTACCGGAAATTTATTCATAATTTCTCATCCGTTGTCAAACCTCTCACTGACATGACAAAAAAAGGGACGGATTTTTCTAGGTGGTCTGACAAAGCTTGTCAAGCATTTTCCTCCTTGAAAAAATGTTTTGCTTCAGCACCCATACTCATCCAACCTGATGCATCACAACCGTTCATTGTGGAGGTAGACGCATCTGACGTAGGAGTGGGTGCGGTATTATCTCAAGGTCCGTCCCCTGGTAAATGGCATCCGTGCGCTTTCTTCTCTAAAAAATTGTCGTCCGCCGAGAGGAATTATGATGTCGGCAATAGGGAACTCTTGGCCATTAAGTTGACTTTTGAAGAGTGGCGTCACTTTTTGGAGGGGGCAGTCCACCCGGTCACCGTCATTACTGATCACAAGAACCTGCTGTATTTAGAGTCTGCAAAACGTCTGAATTCCAGACAAGCTAGATGGTCGTTGTTTTTTACCAGGTTTAATTTTGTCGTCACATATCGTCCTGGGTCAAAAAATGTAAAGGCTGATGCCTTGTCTCGTAGTTTCCCGGGGGCCGGGAAGACGGATGACCCGGTTCCTATTCTTCAGGAGGGAGTTGTGGTGTCGGCTGTATGCTCTGAACTTGAGGAGGAGATATTGGAGGCTCAGGGGGACGCCCCTGTAGGACCTCCAGGGAGACTGTTTGTTCCAGATCAGTTAAGACAAAAGGTTATCGAGGCACATCATAATTCTGCTTTGGCAGGACACCCAGGGAGTAAAGCAACTATGGATCTCGTTTCTCGCCGGTTTTGGTGGCCTAACTTAAATAAAGAAGTGGTAACTTTTGTCGCGTCCTGTGGGGTATGTGCGCGCTCTAAGACCCCACATACCTGTCCGTCTGGGGTCCTTTTACCGTTGAAAATCCCGGAGCGTCCATGGACCCATCTGTCTATGGACTTCATTACGGACCTCCCTCCGTCTTCAGGTAAAACTGTCATACTAGTTGTAGTTGACAGGTTCAGCAAAATGGCACATTTTATTGCTCTTCCTGCTCTTCCTAATGCTAAAACTCTGGCGCAGGTGTTCATTGGGGAGATTGTGAGACTTCACGGGTTGCCTTCCGATGTGGTGTCGGATCGGGGGTCTCAGTTTGTGTCCAAATTCTGGAAGGCATTTTGTTCTCGTCGGGGGATGCAGTTGTCATTTTCTTCGGCTTTTCATCCGCAGACCAATGGTCAGACAGAGCGTCTGAATCAGAGCTTAGAGACATATCTCCGGTGTTTTGTCTCAGAGAACCAAGAGGACTGGTCTTCTTTCTTGCCTCTGGCAGAGTTCGCTCTTAACAATAGGCGGAGCGAGTCCACTGGTAAGTCCCCGTTTTTTGGGGCATATGGTTTTCACCCCCAGTTTTGTACTTTCAATGGGGGGGGCTCTTCTGGGGTTCCTGAGGAGGAACGATTTTCGTCGTCACTTGCTTCAGTGTGGAGAGGAGTGCTTAATAATCTGAGCACTATGGGGAACCGATACAAACGTATGGCTGATAGGAGAGTGTCTGGTCCAGACCTAAGTGTGAACGATCTGGTATGGTTGTCTACCAAGAATATAAAACTTAAGGTTCCCTCCTGGAAACTCGGTCCCAGATTCATCGGGCCATACAGGATCAGTTCAATAATTAATTCGGTGGCTTTTCGTCTTGACCTCCCTCCTACGTTTAAAATCCACAATGTGTTCCACAAATCGTTGCTTAAGAGGTACGTGGCACCAGTTATACCGTCACCTCTACCTCCTCCTCCAGTGGTGGTCAATGGTAATTTGGAGTTTCAGGTATCGAAGATCATTGATTCACGTCTTAATCGCCGGTCCCTTCAGTACCTTGTTCATTGGAGGGGGTATGGTCCTGAGGAGAGGATGTGGGTTTCTGCGTCGGATATTAACGCAGACCGATTGGTTCGGGCCTTCCACACTACTCACCCAGATAGACCAGGCCCTGAGGGTCCAGAGGCCCCTCGTAGAAGGGGGGGTACTGTCACGGGTGTGTCGCGGCGGAGATCGTCGCGATTGCACACCCTGACTTCGCACAGCTGAGTTTCTGGTGTTGGGTGTTTTTCAGCACTGAGGGAGTTAATTCTTTCTCTCTCGATGCTGGACAGACCAGCCTCGCCCAGCTGCGATTGATGTTTTGTTAATTAGCTTCCTTCATATACCTGCTGGTCTGCTGGGGAAGTTGCCGGTGAAAGCATTCATTCAGACCAGCAGAGCGGATCGTTTCTGAGAAGACTTAAGCTAAGAGTGCCTGTTGTGGTTTTTCCTCTCCTCGCTTATTGTTTATCTTCTTAACCTTTTGTGTTCCTCTGTAGTGGAAGTTTTGTATGCAAGGCAGTGTTTTCTTTACCCCCTGTCTGTCTCGTTTGTATTTGACTGTGTGTAAGCTGTTACCTGCCCATTCCCTGTGGTGGTAATCAGGGTCCTTCTCTGGACTAGATTACAGTGGTCAGGGATCTACAGGAGACAGGGTTACGCTGGCGGCCTGGACCTCTGTACCATTAACAGTACCTCCAGGTAGAGGGACTAGTCAGGACCCCAGTTCAGGGTCAGCATAGACCCCGGTCCACCTCTATCCTGAGACAGCGTTTCACGTGCACAGTATAGACCCACAATACATTGGATATTATTTCAGGTAAGACATTGCTGGCAGATTCTACGTATAACATGTTGATATTTTCTATAATATGAAATATAGAATGTTGTCTCATTAGATATATGTTACTATCATAGAATATATCTGTTATACGTCGTGACAGCGTCCCTGCAATCCTGCGTTCTCCCCGTCTTCCTGCAGCTCTCTCCAGCGCTGAGCGGTGATGTAATACCCGCTCATTAAGGCCATGAATATGGAGGCGACGCCCATGGGAGTGGCGTCGCGTCCATATTACATGACCTTAATGAGCGGGTATTACGTCACCGCTCAGTGCTGAAGAGCTGCAGGAAGACGGGGAGAACGCAGGATTGCAGGGACGCTCAGCGATGGCACGGGGAGGGGTGAGTATGATCCCAGCCACCGGCTCCTGCCGCGGCATCCCCTCCCCCGCTGGTTTCTGCCCTATGACTCGTGTATAAGCCGAGGGGGCATTTTCAGCACGAAAAAAGGTGCTGAAAATCTCGGCTTATACATGAGTATATACGGTACATCTTTTTAATTTTATTATTTTTCCCTAACTAAGGTGGTGATAAAGGGGGTTTGATTTACTATTTATAGCGGGTTTTTATGATTGGCAGCTATCACGCTAAAACACGCTTTTTATTGCAAAAAGATAGTTTTAGCATCACCACATTTTGAGAGCTATAATTTTTGCATATTTTGGCCCACAGAGTCATGTGAGGTCTTATTTTTTGCGGTACGAGTTGACGTTTTTATTGGAACCATTTTTGGGCATGTGACATTTTTTGATCGCTTTTTATTTCGATTTTTGGGAGGTTAGAATGAACAAAAATCAGCAATTAATGAATTTATTTTTGGGGGGGCGTTTATACCGTTCCACGTGTGGTAAAATTGATAAAGCAGTTTTATTATTCGCGTTAGGACGATTACGGCGATACCTCATTTATATCATTTTTCATGTTTTGGCGCTTTTATACAATAAAAACAATTTTATATAAAAAATTATTTTTGCATCGCTTTATTCTGCGAGCTATAACTTTTTAATTTTTTTGCTGATGATGCTGTATGGTGGCTCGTTTTTTGGGGGACAATATGACGTTTTCAGCGGTACCATGTTTATTTATATCGGTCTTTTTGATCGCGTGTTATTCCACTTTTTGTTCGGCCGTATGATGATAAAAAAAAATCAATGCTTTAAGGGGTTCACTAAAGGGGTTAACTAGTGGGACAGTTCTATAGGACGGGTCGTTACGGACGCGGTGATACCAAATATGTGCACTTTTATTGTTTTTTTTTATTTACAGGAAGAAATGAATTTATTGGGGAATATATTTTTTTTCCTTTATTTTGGAACTTTTTTATTACACTTGTGATTTTCATTTTTTTAACTTTTTTACTTTGTCCCAGGGTGGACATCACTGTAGAATGTCAGATCGCTGGTGTGATAGTGTGCACAGCAATCTCACTGGCACTGCTGCAGGCTTCCTCAGCGCCTGCTCTCAGCAGGGACTGAGGAAGCCGCCTCCCTGCAGGACCCCACTGCCATCTTGGATCCGGGGCCTTGCAGGGAGGAAGGCATCAGAACAGCGCGATCACATCGCGCTGTTCTGAGGGTCTCAGGGGAGCACGCAGGTAGCCCCCTCCCTGTGCCCCCGGTACACCGCGATCATGTTTGATTGCGGTGTGCCAGGGGTTAATGTGCCGGGAGCGGTCCGTGACCGCTCCTGGCACATAGTACTGGGTGTCAGCTGTGATAAACAGCTGACACCCGGCCGCGATCAGCTGCGCTCCCCCCGGAGCTCGCCTAGGACGTACTATCCCGTCCCTGGGAATTAAGTCCCAGGGCACATGGACGGGATAGTACGTCCGATGACAGAAAGGGTTAATATTCTCAATAATCAGAACCTCACATGCTGCGCCATTTCTTTGGAATGCACTACCCAGGTTAATACGATTAATCCCCAATTCCCACAGTTTTAAGCGTGCCCTAAAAACACATTTCATCAGACTGGCCTACCGCCTCAAGGCATTAATCTAACTATCCCTATGTTGCCCATTCAAAATTATCTTTATAATAGGACCTTTTTTATCATGTCCTCACACATTTTATGCATTTAATAGCCCTCTGTTGTCTGTACTTTTACACATACTAGTTAGTTACAGGTTCATGCATTACATGAACACCCGATTTCTTACAGTATGGCTGGTCCGAACAATGAAAGCAATTGTTACCATCTACCTTTTGTGTCTCCCCTATTTCTTCATACGGTAGATTGTAATATTGCATCTGTTGATTTATGTGATTATTAATATTCTGTAACGTCTTTTATTGTCTGTACAAGTCCCCTCTAAAATGTAAAGTGCTGCGGGAATATGTTGGAGCTATAGAAATAAGAAAAAATTATATATATATATATATATATATATATATATATATACACACAGTATATATATATATATATATACACATACATACACACACACAGTATATATATATATATATATATATATGATGTTGAAATGTGTTTTGGGGATAAAGTTCATTTTCTAGACAAATATTGACTTTGCAAGTAATTGCTGTTAAGCTGATCACTCTTTATAACATTCTGGAGTATATGCAAATTGCCATTAGAAAAAGTGAAGGAGTAGACTTTGTAAAAATTAATATTTGTGTCATTCTCAAAACTTTTGTCCATGACTGTATATATATATATATACACACACACACACACACACAGTATATACTGTATATATATATGTTACTGCAGGGAGAACCCGCCACTGCAATCATCGAGGTGGCCCATTCGTCATAGCTGAAATCAAGGGGTGCCAAATCTATCGTTCCTACTACATGGCTGCCAGCTGCCTCATTACCACAGCAAGCACAGGCGACGCTCGGTGACAGTTTCATGCAGGCATTTAGTGCCTTGTGGCATTTGGCCAGTAGCGTAGCTACTGGGGGGCAGAGGGGACCATTGCCCCGGGCCCCGTAACATGCAGGGGCCCACTGGGAGACAGGGCCACATGTCATTTGGCTGTGTCTGAGGTGCAGTAGCACAATGCCGGCTCCCCTGACAGACTGCACAGCGGCGGTTGCAGAGCCAGAGAGTCCCTGCAGTGTGCGGCTTTCTCACCCAAGAAGCTTGTTCCTGGCCGGAGTAGCTGCAGTTACTTTTTCTCTGTGCAGACTCTGATGGGCTCAGGCACGCTGGGTCCTAGTGCCCTCCTACATGGACACTTCCTGGTCCTGCCTCACTGTGCCTGCAAACTTCATCGGTGACTATGGAATTGATTAGATTTATTTAAGGCACTGCCACACTTAGCGATCGCACCAGTGATCACGACACGACAACTACTTAACCTGGCGAGATCGCTAGTGTGATCGCTAGTTACCGTATATACTCATGTATAAGCCGACCCGTGTATAAGCCGACCCCCCTAATTTTGCCACAAAAAACTGGGAAAACTTATTGACTCGCGTATAAGCCTAGGGTGAAAAATGATTATGCCCCCATATGCTGCACAGATTATGCCCAATATACTCCACAGATTATGCCCCTATATGCTCCAGATTATGCCCAATATGCTTCAGAGATTATGCCCCCATATAGTCCACAGATTATGCCCCCGTATGATCCACAGATTATGCCCCCATATGCTCCAGATTATGCCCCCATATGTTCCAGATTATGCCCCATATGCTCCATATTATGACCCATATGTTCCACAGCTTATGCCCCCATATGCTCCATATTAAGGCCTCATATGTTCCACAGCTTATGCCCCCACATGCTCCATATTATGCCCCCATATGTTCCACAGCTTATGCCCCCATATGCTCCATATTATGCCCCCATATGTTCCACAGCTTATGCTCCATATTATGCCCCCATATGTTCCACAGCTTATGCCCCCATATGCTCCATATTATGCCCCCATATGTTCCACAGCTTATGCCCCCATATGCTCCAGATTATGCCCCATATGTTCCACAGCTTATGCCCCCATATGCTCCATATTATGCCTCCATATGCTCCATATTATGCCCCCATATGTTCCAGGTTATGCTCCATATGCTGCTGCAAGAAAAAAAAATGACATACTCACCTCTCGTCGCTGGGGGACAGGTGCCGGTGTCACCGCTCGCTCAGGACCACGGCACCTGAGATATTTACCTGTCCTCTCTGCACCGCAGCGCTGCTCCCTCTTCCTGGTCCTCGGCAGTGAATGATCAGGCAGGGGGCGCGGCGCTCACTAACGACGTCATCGCGCCCTCTGCCTGATCATTCACAGCCAGAGGAGTCAGACGAGGACGCAGCACAGCGGTGGAGAGAGGACAGGTAAATATCGCTGTACTCACCCCTCCACCGGCACGTCCCTGCAGCCTCTCCTCTTCTCCCGGCGCTCTCTTCCTACAGCGGTCACATGGTACCGCTCATTAAAGTCATGAATATGTGCATATTCATGACTTTAATGAGCGGTGCCATGTGACCGCTGCAGGAAGGAGCCGGAGATTGTGGGAGAAGCAGGGGGGCTGCAGAGACCGCGGCGGCGGAGTGGTGAGTATAATCCGACACCCCCGCCGACCCCCGTATATGACCCGCGTATAAGCCGAGAGGGGACTTTCAGCCCTAAAAAATGGGCTGAAAATCTCGGCTTATACATGAGTAATACGGTAGATTCCAAACAACTCATCAGCGATCTGTGATTCCAAACACAACTCATCAGCGAGCTGTATAACGACCTCTGCGGTCGTTAGGAAAATCTAGTCCCACCTGCGACACTGTGAAGTCGTTCATAAAGGGTGTCACACTCAGCGATTCAGGCTCACCAGCGGACACCAACGACCAAAAACGGCTCAGAACGTTCTTAACGATCAGCGACATCTCAGCAGGGGCCACATCGCGTACAGTCACACACAGCTAAGTCGCTAACGAGATCGCTACTGCATCATAAATGGTGACGCAGTAGCGATCTCGTTAGCGAACTCGTTAGCGATCTCGCTTAGTGTGGCATACCCTTAAGTTTGGGCATGTCAAGGTCACTGTGGCTTGAATGGGGTATTGTGGGTGCTAGGCACTGGGGTGAATGTGAGAGGATGGGGGTATTATGGGAGAGGAGACAGGTCACTGGGTGTATGTGAGAGGATGGGGGTATTATGGGGAGAGGAGACAGGGCACTGGGGTGTATGAGAGGATATGGGGGTATTTGGGAGAGGAGACAGGGCACTGGGGTGTATGTGAGGATGGGGGTATTATGGGAGAGGAGACAGGGCACTGGGGTGTATGTGAGAGGATGGGGGTATTATGGGGAGAGGAGACAGGGCACTGGGGTGTATGTGAGAGGATGGGGTATTATGGGAAGAGGAGACAGGGCACTGGGGTGTATGTGAGAGGATGGGGGTATTATGGGGAGAGGAGACAGGGCACTGGGGGTGTATGTGAGAGGATGGGGGTATTATGGGGAGAGGAGACAGGGCACTGGGGGTGTATGTGAGAGGATGGGGGTATTATGGGAGAGAGAGATAGGGCACTGGGGTGAATGTGAGAATATGGGGGTATTATGGGAGAGGAGACAGGGCACTGGGGGTGTATGTGAGAGGATGGGGGTATTATGGGGAGAGGAGACAGGCCACTGGGGGTGTATGTGAGAGGATGGGGGTATTATGGGGAGAGGAGACAGGGCACTGGGGGTGTATGTTGAGGATGGGGGTATTATGGGAGAGGAGACAGGGCACTGGGGGTGTATGTGAGAGGATGGGGGTATTATGGGGAGAGGAGACAGGGCACCGGGGGTGTATGTGAGAGGATGGGGGTTTTATGGGGAAAGGAGACAGGGCACTGGGGGTGAATGTGAGAGGATCAGGGTATTATGGGGAGAGGAGACAGGACACTGGGGTGAATGTGAGAGGAAGGCAGTATTATGGGGACAGGAGACAGGGCACTGGGGGTGTATGTGAGAGGATGGGGGTATTATGGGGAGAGGAGACAGGGCACTGGGGGTGTATGTTGAGGATGGGGGTATTATGGGGAGAGGAGACAGGGCACTGGGGGTGTATGTGAGAGGATGGGGTATTATGGGGAGAGGAGACAGGGCACTGGGGTGTATGTGAGAGGTTGGGGTATTATGGGGAGGAGACAGGGCACTGGGGGTGTATGTGAGAGGATGGGGGTTTTATGGGGAAAGGAGACAGGGCACTGGGGTGTATGTGAGAGGATGGGGGTTTTATGGGGAAAGGAGACAGGGCACTGGGGGTGAATGTGAGAGGATCAGGGTATTATGGGGAGAGGAGACAGGGCACTGGGGTGAATGAGAAGAAGGCAGTATTATGGGGAGAGAAGACAGGGCACTGGGGGTGTATGTGAGAGGATGGGGGTATTATGGGGAGAGGAGACAGGGCACTGGGGGTGTATGTGAGGATGGGGGTATTATGGGGAAGGAGACAGGGCACTGGGGTGTATGTGAGAGGATGGGGGTATTATGGGGAGAGGAGACAGGGCACTGGGGTGTATGTGAGAGGATGGGGTTTTATGGGGAAAGGAGACAGGGCACTGGGGGTCAATGTGAGAGGATCGGGGTATTATGGGGAGATGAGACAGGGCACTGGGGGTGTATGTGAGAGATGGGGGTATTATGGGAGAGGAGACAGGGCACTGGAGGTGTATGTTGAGGACGGGGGTATTATGGGGAGAGGAGACAGGGCACTGGGGGTGTATGTGAGAGGATGGGGGTATTATGGGGAAGAGAGACAGGGCACTGGGGTGTATGTGAGAGGATGGGGGTTTTATGGGGAAAGAAGACAGGGCACTGGGGTGAATGTGAGAGGATCAGGGTATTATGGGGAGAGGAGACAGGGCACTGGGGTGAATGTGAGAGGAAGGCAGTATTATGGGGAGAGGAGACAGGGCACTGGGGTGAATGTGAGAGAAAGGCAGTATTATGGGGAGAGAGACAGGGCACTGGGTGAATGTGAGAGGATGGGGGTATTATGGGGAGAAGAGACGGCACTGGGAGTGAATGTGAGAGAATTGGGTATTGTGGGGGCTAGGGCACTGGGGTGAATGTGAGAAGAGGGGGGTATTATGGGGGAGAGGAGACAGGGTGCTGGAGGGTGAATGTGAGAGGATGGGGGTATTGTGGGTGTTGGAGATGAGATAGCGCACTGGGGGGTGAATGTAAGAGGATGGAAGTATTGCAGGTGAGGGGAACAGGGCACTGGGGGCTGATTATTATACTGTTTTGATATGAAACAGTATACCTTAGCTCTTGCGCCAATGTGCGGTTGCACCAATGATATGTCGTCCTGTTAGGGGCCCAATCAGATGTTTTGCCCCCCCTGAGCTGAACCCCTAGCTACGCCTCTGCATTTGGCCAAACTGTAAGAAACATCAAGGGTCATACACAGCACTTCACCGGCTCATGGGACACGTGGTGGCAATAGATGAATTCTATATGGACGCTTCTACTCGCCATTATAGGGCCAACAGCCTCTGGTACTGTGGCTACCACAAGGGGATACTGGCTAGTGTGAATGACTGCGGCTACCTCTTTGTGAGCTCTTCCACATTCTATACGTACTCTCTTCCGCTTCCCGTACTACAACCTTGCTCTCAGCCGTAGAAATAATGTGACGCTACAGCTACACCCCCCCTGCCGGCAGAGCGAATGAACTTCTCGCCCGCCATTACCTCACGCAGGAGAGAGGACACTGAGCAGCAGTGAGTGCCACAGTCAGGCCACGCCCCCATATCTGTGCACTTGCGCAGCGCTAGTCACGTGGCGTAAACCAAGATGGCAGCGCCCACGGACTAAACGTGAATCTAGTTCGGGATTCCACTACGTGTTGTTAAAGCCACCAAGCAGGATGTCGCGATTAATCGTCAAGAATCTCCCTAATGGAGTATGTAATACTTTGTTTACTCATTATCGAGGTCAATATTCCGCCCATCTCGGGGCTGTCCGTGGCTCTGGTCAGGCTCACGGTTCTCACGTGTAGACTTGTTTTCCTATTTCCCACTGGCAACATCGTTGTTGTGCATCTTCTATCACGAGACATATAATTTCCTGAGTTTTGCATTTTAGTACAGTAAGTTGTGTGTTGGCGATAGTGATTCTTATGTAAGACCTTACAGGGCCGGCTGGAGAGTGAGAGGTTTTACTAAGCAAGACCCCTCATGTATCCCTGTTTTCTCCCTTTCTGATGCTCCCCAGTTACCTCCTGGTCTCTACTTTCTGCAGCAGCGATAATGTGCCGTCACAGGAGCCGGCCACTGCTGCGACCGATCGCCGGCCACTGCTGCGTCCGATCGCCGGCCACTGCTGCGTCGATCGCGGCCCTGCTGCGTCGATCGCCGGCCACTGCTGCGTCCGATCGCCGCACTGCTGCTTCCTACCCGGCCACTGCTGCGTCCGATCGCCGGACACTGCTGCGTCCGATCGCCGGCCACTGCTGCGTCCGATCGCCATCCACTTCTGCGTCCGATCGCCGGCCACTGTTGCGTCCGATCGCCGGCCACTGCTGCGTCCGATCGCCGGCCACTGCTGCGTCCGATCGCCATCCACTGCTGCTTCCGATCGCCGGCCACTGCTGTGTCCGATCGCCCGCCACTGCTGCGTCCGATCGCCAGCCACTGCTGCGTCCGATCGCCGGCCACTGCTGCGTCCGATCGCCGGCCACTGCTGCGTCCGATCGCCGGCCACTGACTGCGTCCGATCGCCGGCCATTGCTGCGTCCGATCCCGGTCACTGCTGCGTCCGATCGCCGGCCATGCTGCGTCCGATCCCCGGCCACTGCTGCGTCCGATCCCGGCCACTGCTGCGTCCGATCGCCGGCCACTGCTGCGTCCGATCGCCGGCCACTGCTGCGTCCGATCGCCGGCCACTGCTGCGTCCGATCGCCGGCCACTGCTGCGTCCGATCGCCGGCCACTGCTGCGTCCGATCGCCGGCCACTGCTGCGTCCGATCGCCGGCCACTGCTGCTTCCGATCGCCGGCCACTGCTGCGTCCGATCGCCGGCCACTGCTGCTGTCCGATCGCCGGCCACTGCTGCGTCCGATCGCCGGCCACTGCTGCGTCCGATCGCCGGCCACTGCTGCGTCCGATCGCCATCCACTTCTGCGTCCGATCGCCGGCC
Organism: Oophaga sylvatica; assembly: GCA_033576555.1. NCBI lineage: Eukaryota > Metazoa > Chordata > Amphibia > Anura > Dendrobatidae > Oophaga > Oophaga sylvatica. The sequence continues at coordinate 736,566,015 of JARQOD010000001.1, forward strand.
ACTGCTGCGCCCGACGCATCCACTGCTGCCGTCGCCACCACTGCTGCGTCCGATCGCCGGCCACTGCTGCGTCCGATCGCCATCCACTGCTGCTTCCGATCGCCGGCCACTGCTGCGTCCGATCGCCGGCCACTGCTGCTTCCGATCGCCGGCCACTGCTGCGTCCGATCGCCGGCCACTGCTGCGTCCGATCGCCGGCCACTGCTGCGTCCGATCCCGGCCACTGCTGCTCCGATCGCCGGCCACTGCTGCGTCCGATCGCCGGCCACTGCTGCTCCGATCCCCGGCCACTGCTGCGTCCGATCGCCGGCCACTGCTGCCCGATCCGCACTGCTGCGTCCGATCGCCGGCACTGCTGCGTCCGATCGCCGGCCACTGCTGCTTCCGATCGCCGGCCACTGCTGCTTCCGATCGCCGGCCACTGCTGCTTCCTATCCCCGGCCACTGCTGCGTCCGATCGCCGGCCACTGCTGCGTCCGATCGCCGGCCACTGCTGCGTCCGATCGCCGGCCACTGCTGCTTCCGATCGCCGGCCACTGCTGCATCCGATCGCCGGCCACTGCTGCAGTCACATGACCCTGTAATGGTACATCATCGCTGCTGCAGAAAGTAGAGACTTGGGGCTCATTCACACTTCATTTTTTTCCACATACGACTGCCATCTAGTTTTTTCACAGCACTCATACCTACGATAGGCTGTTCACAGGTTCCCAGTCTGTTTGTGGACCGAGTTGTCTGTGCAGAATCGCGTAGACGTGTCGGATAAAACTCTGCAATATAAGTCTATGGGTGTGTAAAAAAATAATAAGGACAGTACGCTGATATCTTCATTTTTCTGTTTGTTTTTCATTGACAGGAAAAGGTGGAGGTTTTTTTTCTCATCAACGTAAACTGATGAAAATCACTATGAAACTTGGTCCATTTTTCTTATACGTAAAAAAAACCTGATGTCTGAATGAGGGCTTACCTTTATGCTATCAGGCTGTAAAATCACACAGATACAAACTGTTTTTTTTATTCCGATGCTGTAGAAAAAGACACTGATCGCACATCTAAAAATCATATATTGATGTAATGCCGCTGGGCAAAAATTTACAAAACTCAACACAAACTTCTTAGATTAACCTTCAGTTAGTCGCCCCAAAACACTTACACTATTAGTCGTTATCACTTCGCTGAGCACGTGTAGTCAACGTCGCGTCTCGCGCTGCACTGAGGACGGTTACCTACCTTTTATGCTTGCGGAAATATGACAAAAACAAACTCGCTTTGGGTCTATGCGACTAATTCAAGGTTGACATTACATTCAGAATGTCACAGCAGACTTCTCAGTGGATCGGTATCTTTTTATAGACTTCAGGTGCGGCATCATGTACAAACCACCACCACCGCAGCAGCAGGGCAGGTGACCTGGTGCCCCACAGCATCCATGCTGCAAGGCTGAGTCCCCATGACTACAGGCCACTCCATCCCACAGGCTCAATAATGCCCCCTCCTCCCCTCAAACTTTCATTATTTATAAAATACACAACATTAAAAAGTCACCAAAAACTCATGGTCCAAATTATATTACATATTCATTTTATAAATCAGGTATAAATTGGGACTAATAGGCTGTTAGGAACTAGACCAGAGGTCCACAATCTGCAGCCCATGGGCCACATGTTGTCCGTGATGCAATTCTGTGCAGCCCCCAACCACTTGGATTGAAAAATGCATGATAGATTAACTCTGTGAGCAGCCACCCACAGAATAGTAGTGGCAAGCAACTGTGGAGTAGGGACTGGCAAGTACTAATGGTGATCTGTGTAGACATCTCTGAATGCCTCATACATCAGGAGAATGGGGTCTTAGCACCCAATGGGCACTCTGGAAAGCAGTATGTGAGTTAGGTGGCATTCCGTACCTCCAGACCTATTGTAGGTGCACTCATCACCTCTTCTAAGTGACTTGCCACTTTACTTAACTTTTTTGATTGTTGACTGTAGTTCTTTTGCAACTTGAAGGGAACCTGTGAAGAATATAAAATGGTATTTACCAGCCATAGTGGTAATCTTCAGATAAGTACTGTTTTAAATATGTGGAGATTTCTAATTATAAGTGTGGCTCTAGGGAGAAAACGAAGTTGGATCATTCCATGGTAGCTTACGTTACAACATAATATAGTAACTTATGTTACAATGATGGTAATTTGCGTTACAAACAGTGTTTTTCCTATGATGGTAACTCATTGTAACGCAAGTTACTATATTATGTTACAACGTAAGTTATCAACATTTGTTATTATAAAAACTGTTGATTTTAACTTGAGAGGTTAAAATAAATTTGGTAAAGTTGCTTGGACTATGTTGTTTTAATACAATACAAATAGTGCTTTTCCCCTGCTGTTTACCAGAACAGATAATTTGGCAGTTTCATGATGGACAATTGCCTTTCCTTTTTTTTAGTAACGTAAGTTACCAAGTAATAACACTGTATTTTGTATTTAATTTTATTTTTGAAAAATCAAACTGTGTTGAAATCTATTGAGAATAGTTTAATGTACAATATACATTCACTCATTTTGTGGCTGCCTTCAAAGAACAGTCTGTGTCCAGTTTTTGGCTTGTGACTGTAACGTAAGTTACCATGAAATGACCCAGTTATATTGTCCCTGCAGTCGCTAGCTTCCAGTCATTGGAGTAGCCCTGTGGGCTGTGAACAGTCAGCACTCGCTATATAGGGAGCACACTGTAATGATGTGTATAAAATAGAAGGCACCTGAGAATGCGCACACGTGCTGAATATCCATGTTTGAATATGTAACATTTTGCACATTTTGAAAAAATAGACTGTTTGCATATATACCCCTGTTCTGCTTACAGTATGTGCTCATTTAAAAGTGCTGGGGCTTTCGGATTTTATGGATTTGCTTTAAAGGTGTATTCCCGTCTCCAAGATCATCTATAGATATAATAATAATATTAGCAAATACCTTTAATTAGAAATGTAGTATAGTTCTGCTGATTCGCTATGCCGCTTACCCCATGTGCAAGGTATTGCTGTAGCTTAGATATCCATGGTTACAACAACTCCGTGTCAGCTAGTTAGGGGTCGTAAGCATGGATAGTTAAGCTACTGTAGTGCCCTGCACATAGGGTAGCTACAAAGCGAATCAGAAGAACTATACTACATTTCTAATTGGAGGTATTTGCTAATATTATTAAATCTAGCACATATTCGGTTTGGATCTTGGCAATGGGAATACCCCTTTAATAGTTTTTGAGGCACTGATGGGCACTATTCAGGAGGAGCACTCTTCTCTGAACACTGACTAACCCATTTCAGTTCTCTTCTACTCCGGTGTAAAACTAATTTTTTTTTCTTAACACAAGGTCTTTTAATAAAAGCACAGAAGTTAGGCTTCAATGAAAACGTGGTGATAGTTTATTTATTTTTTGTAAAGATAAAAGAAGATCGATTCCGAGAGTTGTTTGCTGCTTTTGGCAATTTAACCGACTGCACCCTGAAATACACAAAGGATGGGAAATTCCGGAAATTTGGCTTCATTGGATTTAGAGCAGAAGATGAGGCTAAAGCCGCTCTTAGCCACTTCAACAAGAGCTTCATTGACACATCGCGTATTTCTGTGAGTAAGCCAGATGCATCATCAGTGGTGGGGAGTGGTCACGATATATTTTTTTAACAAAGTCACTTTATTTTATCTTTCCTTAAAGGTGGAGCTTTGTAAATCATTTGGTGATCCCACAAAAAGTAGACCGTGGAGTAAGTACTCCCAAAGTAAAAGCAAGGACGTCACAAAAAATGAGGATGGAGCACATGCAAAAACGGAAATAAAAAAGGTAAAGTAAAAGAAGTCTAGTAATAAAGTAAAAGGTAAGCTAATAGACAAACACCTACCCTACTGGGTGCAACATTAGTAACATTGTTGGAATCTTCTGATAGGGCTGCATGTGTGTTCCTTATGCCAATAATATCTCTAAGGCCTCTTTCACACATCCGTTTTTTTGTATCAGGCATTATCCGGCGTGTTGCTAAAAAAACGGATCCGGTACCGGATGCTTTTTTTTACCATTGAGTTTCATTAGCGCCGGATCGTGCCTGATGTCATTGCGTTGTATCCGTTTTTGTCCGGATCCGGCGGAAATGTACATTCCAGGCGGCCGGACAAAACGGAGCATGTAACGTTTTTTTTTTTTTTGCCGGAGCCGCCTGATGTGCCTGAAGCGGCGCATCAGGCGGCCGGAAACAATAGAAGTCAATGGAACCGGATCAGACTTTTGTGCAATACGTCAAAAGTCTGATCCGGATTCTGGAAACCAAGGTCTACTACTACTACTACATTTTCCAGTGTCTCCGGGCATCCAAAACCCTCTTTTTCTGGGTTCAAAAGTTCAGGTCGGATCCAGCAAAAAAACGGATCCGTTGCATCAGTTTTTTTATTTCAGCGCCGGATCTGTCCCTTCAGGTGTTCGACGGATCATGCCTGATTAAAAAAAAATGGATGTGTGAAAGAGGCCTAAGTAAAGCCTGGGTCTCACATAGCGATACACCAGCGATCTCGACAACGATCAGGATCGCTGGTATGTCGCTACATGATCGCTGCTGAGCTGCCAAACAGGCAGCTCAGGCAGCGATCAGCACAGCGACACTGCGGGTAACATCGCTTAGTTACCCGCAGTGTACGTTGGATACCAGCGCCCTGATGCAGGGAGCTGGTAACCAAGGTACACGTCGGGTTTCCAGGCGCTGCGCGGTGCCTGGAAACCTGCTGTGTACCTTGGTTACCAGCGGATCGCTGGTCTCCCGCCTGTCACACGCAGCGATGCGTGCTGGCCAGCGGGAGACCAACGATCAAAAAAAGTCCAGGACATTCAGCGACGATCAGCGATACCCAGCAGGGGGGCTGATCGTTGCTGAATGTCACACACCGCGATATCGCTGGGGAGATCGCTGTTGCATCACAAAACTAGTGACTCAGCAGCGATCTCGCTAGCGAGATCGCTGTGTGAGACGGGGGCTTAACACCATGATCATCACCAAACAAATTAAATGGGTTATTATTCACCTTCAGTAAAGTGTTCCCCAAACTCCTGTAAAATATCTAAATTGACAAACTCATGAGGTCTGAATTCTTTTTATGTTGTGATATCTTTTGACAGATCTAAAATAAAAAAAAAGTTGATTGCACAACTACTTTGTGTTAACCACACTTAAGAGAATTAATCTTTTTTTGTAGGCACAGAAAGAGCAAAATTCTGTTTTGGGAGATGTAAGTATTCTTTATATGTTTGATTATAAAGGAAATTGCATTGTATTATTAAAAAAAATACTTGTTTTGATTAATTTAAAGGGAGTCTGATTTCATAGTTATTAAGGTTGAAGGAAGACTTTAAGTCCATCTAGTTCAACACATATCCTATCCTAACCTGCCCTAACATGTTGATCCAGAGGAAGGAAAAAAAAACCCCATGTGGCAAACAGTAAGCTTCACATTGGGGAAAAAAATTCCTTCCCGACTCCACATACGGCAATCAGACTAGCTCCCTGGATCAACGCAATTATCTAGGAAATTAGTGAATATAAAGGGAATCTGATTTCACTTCAATTAATATAATATACTCCTGTTTGATTTGCAGCTGGAAAAGGACAGTGGCTTCAAGGAATTTCTTAATGTTCACCAAAGCAGGAGCAAGACAGCTACATGGACTAATGACACAGTGGCTGAGCCTGTAGAAAAGATGAAGAGCCGTTCCCAGGATGACTATCTTAACTTTGATTCTGAATCAGAGAAAGATTCTGGGGATGAGGACGGTGAGGAAAACACAGGTATGAACTATTTATCTCCATACTTACTATTTGCAGAAACCTAACTGCAAACCTTGAAAAATTGAACCCTTCGATATGTAATTCTTGGCTAGGGGAGTAAAGAACTTCTTAGATTTGGTTTAGGGCAACATTCAGTCTAGTAGATGACTATGTATGTGATTTGGGAGTTTTAGGTATTTCCATCGTATTTTTAAGTTATGTGCTTAAAAAGTGCAGACGCTGAAGTGTCCATCACAGTAGTGTTCATTTACACACTTTCATTTTGCACATTGCCATTCAAATAAATGACAACAAAAAATGGAAATTTTACATAAGAAATGGCAAATATACTGCATAAAGATTTTAATCAATTTCTGTTTATTTGTAGATGAGAAGGTAGCCTTGCAATCAGAGATTTCTGACATGGACTACCTCAAATCAAAGGTAGTGAGTGAGCCCTCCACTGTATCATCTGGAGCTAAAGAGGAGAACGCTGCAGACCAGAAGAAAACGGATGCCAAGAGCAAAGTTGTTGGGTCTTCTGAGAAGACCAAACCAGGAAAGAAAGAAGTAAGTGATGTCTTTTCTTTATAAATGTTGAGTGCTCCATTCATACCCACAGTTAAACCATATACACTTCCCATATCATCTCACATATAACTACTATCTATTCAATATAAACTCTCCACCCTGACAGTTCTATCTGCTGGAACAATACTGATAAATTGTAAACAGTAATAAATTAGCATTATCCTGCTGGGTATGAGGAACCCTGAACTAGTTAGCTAGAAACAAGAGATGAAATAGATTGGGTCTGGTTGTTTACATATGCAAATTGTCTCTTCAGAGAGGAAGAGGACTAGAACTCTAATGCTACCTATAGGAAGTAACAGTCCGAAAAGTCAATATGGATTGTTTAACGAGCAGGCCTAGCATGTCATTCTCCATAAGGAGAAACATTATTTCTTTATCGCTTCATTGGGGGACACAGGTAACCATGGGGTGTACAGTCATGGACAAAAGTTTTGAGAATGACACAAATATTAATTTTTACAAAGTCTACTGCTTCACTTTTTCTAATGGCAATTTGCATATACTCCAGAATGTTATAAAGAGTGATCAGCTTAACAGCAATTACTTGCAAAGTCAATATTTGGCTAGAAAATGAACTTTATCCCCCAAAACACATTTCAACATCATTGCAGCCCTGCCTTAAAATTACCAGCTAAACTCTTTTCAGTGATTTCTCCATTAACACAGGTGTGGGTGTTGATGAGGACATGGCTGGAGATCAATCTGTCATGATTAAGTAAGAATGACACCACTGGACACTTTAAAAGGAGGCTGGTGCTTGGCATCATTGTTTCTCTTCTGTTAACCATGGTTATCTCTAAAGAAACACGTGCAGTCATCATTGCAATGCACAAAAATGGCCTAACAGGGAAGAGTATCGCAGCTAGAAAGATTGCACCTCAGTCAACAATCTATCGCATCATCAAGAACTTCAAGGAGAGAGGTTCCATTGTTGCCAAAAAGGCTCCAGGGCGCCCAAGAAAGACCAGCAAGCGCCAGGACCGTCTCTTAAAAGTGTTTCAGCTGCGGGATCGGGCTACCAGCAGTGCAGAGCCTGCTCAGGAATGGCAGCAGGCAGGTGTGAGTGCATCTGCACGCACTGTGAGGCGGAGACTCTTGGAGCAAGGCCTGGTCTCAAGAAGGGCAGCAAAGAAGCCACTTCTCTCCAGAAAAAACATCATGGACAGACTGATATTCTGCAAAAGGTACAGGCAGTGGACTGCTGAGGACTGGGGTAAAGTTATTTTCTCTGATGAATCCCCTTTTCGATTGTTTGGGACATCAGGAAAACGCCTCATTCGGAGAAGACAAGGTGAGCGCTACCACCAGTCTTGTCTCATGCCAACTGTTAAGCATCCTGAAACCATTCATGTGTGGGGTTGCTTCTCAGCCAAGGGAATCGGCTCTCTCACAGTCTTGCCTAAAAACACAGCCATGAATAGAGAATGGTACCAGAATGTCCTCCAAGAGCAACTTCTCCCAACCCTCCAAGAGCAGTTTGGCGATCAACAATGCCTTTTCCAGCATGATGGAGCACCTTGCCATAAAGCAAAGGTGATAACTAAATGGCTCAGGGAACAAAACATAGAGATTTTGGGTCCATGGCCTGGAAACTCCCCAGATCTTAATCCCATTGAGAACTTGTGGTCAATCATCAAGAGACGGGTGGACAAACAAAAACCTAAAAATTCTAACAAAATGAAAGCATTGATTGTGCAAGAATGGACTGCTATCAGTCAGGATTTGGTCCAGAAGTTGATTGAGAGCATGCCAGGGAGAATTGCAGAGGTCCTGAAGAAGAAGGGTCAACACTGCAAATATTGACTTGCTGCATTAACTCATTCTAACTGTCAATATAAGCTTTTGTTATTCATATGTTTGCAATTATATTTCTGTCTGTGATAAAAACATCTGTCAAACACACATAAAAACCAGAGGGCAGCAGATCATGTGAAAATATAATATTTGTGTCATTCTCAAAACTTTTGGCCATGACTGTATTCTGCTGTGCGCTAGGAGGCTGAAACTATGCAAAAAAAAAGGAAAATAGCTCCTCCTCAGCAGTATACACCCACCGACAGGCACCAAGTACCTCAGCTTAAGTTTAGTGTCTGTAGGAGGCAGACCTGGATCTGATCCCAGATCCGCACTTTCCTTTTCAGGTCACCTGTTGTGTTTTATTAACCTTTTCCCTTTGTCTTTCAAGATCATCTTCCCACATTCATACGACCGAGAGAGCAGTGTGGTGTCACCCACATCGCCCACTCTCGGACCCGCAAGGCAGGACCTATTGCCCTGTCACCTTTACTGGTGTTTCAGGGTGATTACTGGTGGCCGGTCCTTTGCCCTTTCCCCACCTCACCCCTCTCCTCGGAGAGGGCTGAGAGGGAGACGATGGTCACCAGTGGTGGCCTCCCCCCTTCTTGTTAGGGGTTGATGCCGTCTTCTGCACCGTCTGGAGATAGTGCGGGAAGGAGGATCCAGGATTCCAGCGACCTCTCTCACCAAGGGCTCCTGATGTGATCCTCATCGCTGCAGAGGGACTAAGACTCAGCAGAGCGCCCCGCTGGTATGTATGATTTTCCCCTATATCACGTTAGGCCCGGGTAGCAGGGCTGTTGTAGTTCTGAACGCCCTGTGTAGCGACGGCCATAACTTCTCTGTTAGGGGGCAAGTCTTTTATTAATCTTTCACCTGTATAGCGGCGGCCATCTCCCTTTGACCGCTCTCCCTCAGTGGCCCTCTCCCTCCTCCCTTCCACAACGCCTCCCCGACTTCCTCCGGCCACTCACCAGGGCGTTTTTGAACTGTGCACCCTTTTCAGCCAATAGTAAGGCTTGCCGGGCTGCAGTCTTAGTCATGCCCCTCCGTCCACAGCGTGCGTCTTCCCAGCGTGCTTTTGTTCCTATCACGGATCTCCCTGTCCCTGCCAGGACATGCCCACTGGCGATTCTCCAATCGGACTGGCGCCTTCTTTTTCTTGCTGGCCGGCTTATCCTCCTGGCTGGTCACGCCTCCCGGCGCGCCAACCAATCAGATTCCTACTTTCCTTTTCATCGGCCGGCGCTCTCATTTACGCCCACCACTCTGTATCGTGCTGGCTTTAGCACTGCTCAGCTGATGCTTCATTGTCTCTGGTGCCTCAGCAGATATCATTCTGTCTGAGAACAGCAGAGAGAAAAGACCAAAACAAAAATAGGTCTGCACACCAGAGTACAATATTTATAATGATTATACAAAGTTTATTGATTTAGTAAAAACAGGACACATAATGATTAAAACCACTTAAAACAACACATGGTGTATGACAAACAACCAAACACCTAAACCATGGTAAATATCACAAAATGTATAAACTCCTTGAGCGATATTAGCAAGTGCATGAAACACATGTGAACAATGAGCATAATTGTATATCAATCAAGATGAGGTAAAACGAAAGCAAATGTAAACTTAATATATGCAACATGCACACATGAGAACATGCCTAAAAAGTGCATGCAATTGGGAAGCACAAGGTGCAGGGGCCACATAAAATGCATGAATATCAAAGGACACTGAAATAGTGCACCATATAAGAACTAAGCAAAGACCATGGATTTCTATACTTAAAAAATGCAAGTGGCCCCTGCAGCTTCCACATGCGACCCAAAAAAAGGAGTTAAAGTGCCACTGTGGGCAAAGAAATGAATGAGCCCAGGAGTAAGGTGTGTGGGGAGAGCCCCACAGGGATCGCTGCTGGAGGCAGCTTCGTCAGTGGAAGTGAACCTGTCCATACACAAACCACATATATATACCCTTGAAAATTAACTAAAACCAATACAGGGGGTAGCCACACAATCCTATCAGAAAGGAGGTGGGTGTTCCTCGGAGAGAAAAAAAAACACACAAAAAGTGCAAGCAATGCACAATGGGGCACAATGCCGATATTTAGGCACCATAGTATCATAAGGCCTGAAGCGGCGTTCTAATGCCGTAGGCTCGCAATATCTGCGAGCGAGAGTCTGAAATATGAGAAGTGCGCAATGTAATAGACCGGTCTATCCCGGCAGCAGTCAGTTGCCAGACCTGATGCAAATCGCTCCTGTGCTGCAGACACATGGATGGGTCCATGTATCGCAGTACAGGGCAGAATGGAGGCTGAGCACAAAATAAGAGCCCATACTTATGCCCAACCCTGAAGAGGCTTCTCTTTGCCCCTCTAAGCCTACTGTGGTTCATTACACCTGTGCTGTTTGTAAAAGAAAGTGGTCTTCAGGTCAGCCTTCCCCTTTCTGCCCATCCTGCAGCCCTTCCATCATGTCTACCCCAAAGGAGCACTCTAACGCCTGGGATGAGAGCACAGACCTCCCTCCTGAGTGGGCTGTTGCCATGTCACTGTTGGTCTCTGACCTGACTAAAGTATCACAGTCCCTGGTCAAGGTCCTGGAGCGTCTTCCACATCTATCTGCCGCCAACAGTGTTCCGAATGCCTCTCACGATGAATCGAACGCATCTGACCACGACCTTCGCAAGGACAGATCATGTACAAAGCCTAGGACGCGGGCTCTCTCTAGCTCCTCATCCAGTTCCCCGGGTCTCTCTGCATCATCCAGGATGCCCTCCTCTCTCCATGTCCTCTCCTCGTAGGCGACTTTTGGGTCGGATGTGGATTCCCAGTCTGAGTCTGATTTGGACCAGACCTCAAAAATGCAGGACATGGTAGATAGCCTTATTTTTGCTATTACCCAAACTCTTAAACTAAAAGGGGACGCGGTTCCCGCTCTGGAGTACTCCGCTTCCTTCAAACGGGTAAAACGTCCTTCCCGGACCTTTCCCAATCACAGAGAGTTTGAAGCGACTATGGCTAAACATTGGGAACATCCCGAAAAGCACTTCCCGGGAAGTAAGCAGCTAAACATCCTTTAGCCCAGACCTTGTCGGTAAATGGGCAGAGTCCCCTAAGGTGGACCCGCGAGTTTCTCGCCTGTCTTCCAAGACAGTTCTGTCTCTACCGGATGGTGCGTCTCTTATTACGCTACGGACAGGCAGATCGAGTCTTTGGCTAAATCGGCCTTTGAAGCGGCTGGTGCCTCCCTCTGCCCCAGCTTCGCTTCCACCTGGGTGGCAAAGTCCATCTCTGCCTGGGCGAAAATGCTCCGCAGGGGCACCCTGGCGGCAGCTCCTCTTGATGAGATGGCAGATTAGGCAGACCAGATTGCCCACACCGGCACATATCTTCTGGCTACCTCTTTGGATGTGGCCGGTTGTTCTGCCAAAGCCAACAGCAACATCATTTCTAAATGCCGCATCCTCTGGTTGAAGGCATGGAATGCAGATCAACCCTGAAAAAAGTCTCTCACTAACCTGGCCTTTCAGGGTTCTAGGCTTTTTGGGTCCAAAATGAATCAGATAATTTCGGACTCTACCGGGTGGGAAAGTACTTCTCTTCCTCATTCCAGGCCTAAACGTGCTTTCAATAGGAAAGAGCCTCTGCCTTTTTGTTCCTTTCGACCCTTCTCGTCTTCAGGGACTTCCTCCCAGCAGGACCGCTCTTCCGCCCCAGGGGAAAGGAAGAAACCATCCTTCAAACCTGCACCTCACTGGACGCAGAAGGGTCGTTCCTCCAAGCCCTCTGGTCACCCCCACCCTGGAATCTCTCCAGGGTTGGAGGCCGGCTTCTTTTCTTCAGGGACGTATGGTTGTCGGTGGTCGACGACACCTGGGTCAGAGAGATAGTTATGTCCGGCTACAAAATCGACTTTTCTTCCCCTCCCCCCCCCCCCAAGAAGACGTTTCTTTCTCTATCGCTTCATTGGGGGACACAGGAAACCATGGGTGTATGCTGCTGCCACTATGAGGCTGACACTATGCATATGCAAAAAAGGTTGGTTCCTCCTCTGCAGTATACACCCCACCGACTGGCATCAGCTAATCAGTTTTAGCTTCGCGTCAGTAGGAGGTGGACACGGGTCTCTCTGGAGACCCATATCTACCTATTCTGCGTCGTTCCTTTTCAGGTTTTCCGGAGGGATACAGTGTGAACAGTCACTACTGTACTCCCACACAGAGACTATGAGTACGGCGTGTACTGCCACCCCGTATCCTCATATGTCTGTTATTTGGCAGGACCCCCACAGATCCCTAACACGGACGTGTGTTTAGGTGATCAGGACAAAGCACAAGACCCGGGCCTGCCTCCGTCTCCCACCTACTCGCCCACCGGAGCCTGTCGGATGGAGAGACACGGATGTCCCACAACTGACTTCCGGACGTCCGATCCTCATTCGATGTACTGTCCCTTTTTCCTCAATAGGATAGAAGACAGAAGATAAGAAGAAAAGAAGAGAGATGTGACTTACCCTAACTGCCACATACTGAGTTCTTGGAGATACTCATGAAGGAGAGGGAGAATCGAGCGAGGCGGTTTTAAAGAGGGAAGCGCCTCGGCATCCTATATCCCTTTCCCCCGGATCTTACCACTAACTGGACGATGTCCCCTACAGTGGACCCACCAGTCTCCAGACTGTCCACCAATACGGTCCTCCCAATTTCTAATGCAGCTTCCCTCAAGGATGCCAACGATAGGATTGCGGAGCTTGCCGACCAAATTTCACATGCCGGTCAATATTTGGTATCGGCCTCCCTGGATGCCGCGTCCTGCGCTGCTCAGGCATCCAGCAATTCGGTAGCCATCCGAAGAAACATTTGGCTTAAGGCATGGCGAGCTGATCTTTCGTCAAAGAAGTCGCTCACAGGTCTCCCCTTCCAAGGAGATTGTCTGTTCGGCTCTCGGTTGGATCACATCATTAAAGAAGCAACGGGAGGCACGAGTTCCCTCCTCCCTCAGTCCAAGCCTCGCAGACCCGTTCAAAGGCGACAGTTTCGCTCCTTTCGGCCCTTTCGCCGTTTCCCGACGTCAGAGGATTCCTCCGGTCAGCGAAGGCCGCAGAATCGCCAGGCCAAGAAGAAACCTTCCTTCAGGCCCACTCCTTCCTGGCGTTCCCATAACTCCCAAGGTAGATCCGCCAGGTCAAGGCCCAGAGTTCCTCCCAAGCTCGGCAGTCGTCTCCTGCTGTTCAGGGACGTTTGGCTCGACTTGGTGGAGGATGCTTGGGTGGGTCAGGGAGGTTGTATCCTGAGGTTACAAAGAGTTCACTTCTCGCCCAAGAGATCGGTTTTGCGAATCCCGTCCCCCAAGGGATCCTTCTCTGGTCCCGAGTTTCTTTGCATCCATCGATTCCATCGATGCTGGGGTTATTGTCCCCGTTCCACAGCGAGAACACTTCACAGGTTTTTATTCAAACCTGTTTGTTGTGCCAAAGAAGGGCGGTACGGTTCGTCCCATCCTGGACCTCAAGTAGCTAAACAGGAGGGTTCGCCTGCGTCACTTCAGGATGGAGTCTCTTCGTTCAGTAATCTCGTCCATGGACTCACAGGAATTTCTCTGTTCCATAGACATCCAAGACACCTACCTCCACGTTCCGATTTGCCCAGCTCATCAGAGGTTCTTGCGTTTCGCAGTTCAGCAGAACCATTTTCAGATTGTCGCCCTGCCCTTCGACCTTGCGACCGCTCCCAGGGTCTTCACCAAGATCATGGCAGCATTGATGGCCATCTTGAGGATCCGGGGACTGGTTCTCATTCCATACGTCGACGACATTCTCATCAAGGCCCCGTCCCTCCCCCAGGCCCAAGAAAGCCTGTCCATCGTTCTCGACACCCTGGCCCGGTTCTGGTGGATCGTCAACAGAAAGAAGTCCTGCCTCGTTCCATCTCAGCGCCTGATCTTCCTGGGCATGCTATTCGATACCCTACAGGCGAACGTTTTTCTCCCCAAGGAGAAAAGAGCAATCCTCCAGCAGGGAGTTCGGTTTCTACAGAGCCCTCAGCTTCCTTCCTTCCGGTCAGCGATGAGGGTACTGGGCAGAATGGTGGCAGCCTCAGAGGCAATCCCCTTTGCGCAGTTTCACTTGAGACCTCTTCAGCGAGCTATCCTGTCTCGATTTGACAGGTCCATCCAATCGTTGGATCGTCCGCTTCGTCTCCCTCTGAGTCAAGCAGTCTCTCAACTGGTGGCTGTCATCCCCCCTCATCCTCCAGGGCCAGTCCTTCCTGCCTGTCCACTGGCAGGTCATAACGACGGATGCTAGTCTTCTGGACTGGGGGGCAGTTTTTCGCCACCTGATGGCTCAGGGTCGTTGGTCGACAGGAGTTTTCCCTACCGATCAACATCCTCGAAATTAGGGCCATCTTTCTCTCCCTCCGTCACTGGGAATCGCTTCTCAGGGGCCTGCCAGTCAGAAATACGGCAATCACCAGGGAGGGACCAGAAGTTCCCTGGCAATGGCCGAGGTGTCCAGGATCCTCCTTTGGGCGGAGTTGATGGTTCCGGCAATATCCGCAGTGCATATCCCCGACGTGGATAACTGGGCCGCCGACTTCCTCAGCGCGAGGGTCTTGCGGCAGGAGAATGGTCCCTGCATCCGGACGTCTTCCATCAGATCTGCCTTCGATGGAGGACTCCGGACGTGGGCCTCATGGCATCCCGGCTCAACAGGAAGGTTGAGCGGTTCGTCTCCAGGTCCCGCGATCCTCTCGCGTTGGACTTAGATGCTCTGGCCATTCCCTGGTCGCAGTTCACTCTCCCCTACCTATTCCCTCCACTTCCCTTCCCAAATTGCTGAAGAAGATCAAGTCGGAAGGGGTGCCTGTCATTCTGATCGCCCCAGATTGTCCCAGGAGGTCTTGGTTCGCAGACATTATCAATCTCCTGGCGGACGCCCCCTTGCGACTCCCAGACAGACCAGATCTTCTGTCACAGGGTCCGATCTGCCACCTGAGTTCTCGGTCGCTCAATTAGACGGCGTGGCTGTTGAGACCGCGGTACTGAGAGCGTACTGGTTCTCCGATCTGGTGATTCGCACCATGATCCAAGCCAGAAAACCGTCGTCCTCCAGGGTCTACTATCGAACCTGGAAGGCCTATTTTCGCTGATGTGAGTCCAACGTCATCCCACCAATGAAGTTGTTGCTCCCAGCTATCCTGGCTTTTCTCCAAGCAGGACTGGATTCTGGCCTCTTCCTTGGCACTCTAAAAGGTCAAGTGTCAGCTCTTTCCATCCTCTTCCAGAAATCCTTGGCATCTCGTGCTCAAGTCAAGACCTTCCTTCAGGGTGTGGCGCATACAGCTCCCCCGTTCCGGAGTCCTGTGGACCCCTGAGACCTCAATCTCGTTTTGGAGGTTATGAGGTGTTCTCCCTTTGAACCTCTCAGAGAGGTTCCCCTGTCTGTTTTGTCCTGGAAAGTGGCCTTTCTCGTAGCGATCACTTCCATCAGACGAGTTTCAGAATTGGCGGCTCTGTCTTGTCGCCCCCTTTCCAGGTCCTTCACCAGGATAAGGTAGTGTTGCGGCCTCTGCCTTCCTTTCTTCCCAAGGCGGTATCCACTTTTCACTTGAACGAGGATATTGTCCTGCCTTCCTTCTGTCCGGCTCCGACTCATGCTCTGGAGCGCTCGTTGAACAGGCTAGACCTGGTCTGGGCAGTGAGGATCTACCTGGATAGGACTGCGTCCTTCAGGAAGTCGGATCTCCTATTCGTCATTCCAGACGGAGCGCGGAGAGGCCTGCCGGCCTCCAAGGCTACGATTGCGCGTTGGATTAGGTCTGCAGTATTGGAGGCTTACCTGGTTAAGAACAGAGTGCCCCCCCTGGGATTAAGGCTCACTCCACCCGGGCCATAGGTGCCTCCTTGGCGGTTCACCATGGGGCATCCGCCCTACAACTTTGCAAAGCGGCAACCTGGTCTTCCATCCACACTTTTGCCAAATTTTACAGGGTCCCACCTACTCTTCGACCGGCGCCAGCCTAGGCATAAGGATCTTGCAGGCGGCATTGGGGACTTCGCCGACCTGAAGGGAGTTTCCTGCCATTTTTTCCCACCTCAGGGACTGCTGTGGGACGTCCCATGGTTTCCTGTGTCCCCCAATGAAGCGATAGAGAAAACAGGATTTTGGTACTTACCGTAAATCTGTTTCTCGGAGCGCTCATTGGGGGACACAGCACCCTCCTATATGTTTACAACTCTTGTCCTTTCTTTTGATTGTTATTGTTATGATTGAGTTGTCTGTTTGTTGTTTGGTTCTGTCATGTTCTTCTACTGCTTTCTCACTAACTGAGTAGCTGATGCCAGTCGGTTGGGTGTATACTGCAGAGGAGGAGCCAACCTTTTTTGCATATGCATAGTGTCAGCCTCCTAGTGGCAGCAGCATACACACATGGTTTCCTGTGTCCTCCAATGAGCGCTCCGAGAAACAGATTTTACGGTAAGTACCAAAATTCTGTTTTCTGTCTCCCATCTCAAGCCCCAAGTTCTTCAGGAAGTCTCCTCCCTTCTATGCTCAGAAATAATCGTACCCGTTCCCTGGAACGAACGGGTTTCAGGGTTCTACTCCAATTTTTTCGTAGTCCCGAAGAAAGACGGATTGCTCCGCCTGATCTTGGACCTCAAACAGTTGAACAGCCACGTTTGGATCCGCCACTACAGGATGGAGTCCTTACGCTCTGTAATCGCTTCCATGGAACCGGGAGAGTTTCCTTGTTCCGTAGACATTAATGATGCTTATCTTCACATTCCTGTTTGTGTTCAGCATCAGAGATTCCTTCGGTTCGCGATCCAGGAGGATCATTATCAGTTCATGTCCCTTCCCTTCGCCTGGCCTCTGCCCTCAGAGTTTTCACGAAGGTCATGGCAGCGGTCATGGCCATTCTTCCCTCCAAGGGGATTCTCATAATCCCTTACCTGGACGATCTTCTGATCAAGAGGCCGTCACGCCGAGACTGCGACCAGAGTCTTCAGATCACTCTGGTCTGTCACGGCTGGATAATCAACAGAGAGAAATCACCCCTTACCCCAGCTCAGCACCTGGTGTTTCTGGGTATGAGGTTCGACATGGCCTAAGCCCGTGTCTTCTTTCCCAAGGAGAAGTTTTCATCTCTCTGCCAGGGAATCCGCTCTCTAAAGCGAACAGCTCCTCTTCCCTTGCGGTCTTGCATGAGAGTTCTGAAGATGATGATTACCTCCATGGAAGCCGTGCCTTTGCCCAGTTCCACACCTGTCCCCTTCAGCTGGCCCTCTTGTCTGCTTGGGACAAGAGAACTATTTTCGTAGACAGACCCATCCTTCTGCCTCTCAAGGTGAGGCAATCCCTGACCTGGTGGACGCTATCCATCTCAGTCTTGCGCGGGAAGTCCTTCCTCTCCAGTGGCAGGTCATCACCACCGACGCCAGTCTCCTCGGTTGGGGAGCGGTCTTCCTTTATCACACAGCGCAGGGTCGCTGGAGCGCTCAGGAAGCTGCTCTCTCCATCAGTCTTCTGGAGATCAGGGCGATCTTTCTCGCCCTTCTCCACTGGCAGTCTCTCCTCGCAGGCAAACCGATCCGCATTCAATCGGACAACGCCACGGCCGTGGCTTACATAAATCCCCAAGGCAGTGCTCGCAGAAAGCAGGGTCTGATAGGAGTGACAAGGATCCTGCGATGGGCGGAACGTCATGTCCCTGCCATATCAGCCGTTCAAATTCAGGGGGTGGAAAATTGGGCTGCCGTTTTTCTGAGCCGTCAGGGTCTCGCATCGGGCGAGTGGTCTCTCAGTCCCGCCATTTTCAACCAGATTTGCCAGTGATGGGGCACCCCGGACGTTGAGCTGACGGCTTGTTGCATGAACCACAAGGTCCTTCGGTTCATAGCCAGGTCTCGGGACCCTCTGGCCATCGGTTGCAATGCTCTTGTAATTCCATGGTCTCAATTCCGACTCCCTTATCTTTTTCCGCCTCTACCCTCTTTCCGAGGGTAGTGAAAAAGATAAAGGCGGAAGAAATTCCCGTAATCTTAATAGCTCCGGACTGGCCAAGACGGGCCTGGTAGGTGGAGCTGGTGAACATGCTAATGGATGCCCCCTGGAGGCTTCCAGACCATCCAGATCTTCTCTCGCAAGGCCCCCTCTTCCACCAGAGTTCTCAGTCTCTGAGTTTAACGGCATGGCCGTTGAGGCCGCAGTTCTGAGGGAGACTGGTTTTTCACACCAGATCATTCAGACCATGATTAGGGCGATAAAGCCAGCATCCTCACACATCTACCACACATATTGGAAGGCCTTCTTCCGGTGGTGTGAGGAGAACAATTTGTTTCCGATGTCCTTTTCCCTTCCTTCCATCCTTGTTTTTCTTCAAGCGGGTCTTGACTCGGGTCTATCGCTCAGTGCTCTTAAAGGACAGGTTTCCACTCTGTCAATTCTCTTCCAGATAGATCTGGCTTCCCGATCCCAGGTAAAGACCTTTCTTCAAGGCGTTGTCCCCCTGATCATCACCCAATAGACCCATGGGATCTTAACCTTCTCCTTGGCGCACTTCAGTGCGCTCCTTTTGAGCCTATCCAAGACATTTATTTTTCTCTCCTCTCATGGAAAGTAGTCTTCTTAGTTGCCATTACGTCTATCAGGTGAGTTTCTGAGTTAATGGCATTATCCTGCAGTTCTCCGTTCCTGATACTACATCTGGACAAGGTGGTTCTCAGGCCCGTTCCTTCCTTCCTCCCAAAGGTGGTTTCCTCATTTCACATCAATGAAGACATTGTTTTTTCTTCTCTATGACCCTCTCCGGTCCACCCCTGGAGAAGTCAGAGCTATTCGAGTCTACTTTTCAAGGACTGCTTCCTTTCGCAATTCCGATTCCCTATTTGTCATCTCTGAAGGTTGTCGTAAGGGGATCTCAGCTTCTAAGTCCACCATTGCCCGTTTGATTCGTTCGGCAATTTTGGAGGCATACCGCGTTCAGGATAAACAGCCTCCTCTGGGGGGTAAAGGCTCACTGCACCCGGGCGATGGGAACTTCCTGGGCCATTCATTACCAGGCTTCAGCCTTGCAGATTTGTAAGGCCCCTACCTGGTCGTCTTTACATACCTTTGCAAGGTTTTATAGGGTTCATACCCATGCCTCGTCTGATGCAGGCCTGGGATGGAAGGTGCTGCAGGCGGTGGTTACACACCGACTGACCTGAGTCTGTTTTCTTTACGTTCTTTGTTTCCCACCCTCGGGGGACTGCTCTAGGAGGTCCCATGGTTACCAGTGTCCCCCAATGAAGCGATACCGAAAGGGATTTTTGGTACTCACCGTAAAATCTCTTTCTAAGAGCCTTCATTGGGGGACACAGCACCCTCCCTAACTGCTTGTACCGCATTTGGGCCTACGGCCTTTTGTTGTTGGGTTGGTACATATCTTGAGTTTTTGGTTGCTTCTCCTACTGCTTTTACACTAACTGAGGTACTTGGTGCCTGTCAGTGGGTGTATACTGCTGAGGAGGAGCTATTTTCCTTTTTTTTGCATAGTGTCAGCCTCCTAGCAACAGCAGCATACACCCCATGAATACCTGTGTCCCCCAATGAAGGCTCCAAGAAAGAGATTTTACGGTGAGTACCAAAAATCCCTCTTCCTTCCAGCCCAGTCAGAAGCCTCTTATAAAGCCAAATCAGATCTCATGCTTTGCACTGAAAAGGAGCAATACCCTGAAACACCATGTCTGCAACTTGAGATTCTGGTTCGGCTTTTATCCTAAGTCATATTGCAAGGCTCATTAAAGGGTCGATGATCCCTTTTAGGATTGTTGCTTCCAATAGGTGGTATTAGAGTTCTAGTCCGCAACTTTCATATTTAATTTCTCAGAGGAGCATTGCATGGCTTATAAGCCTCCTTACACTGGCTTACCAGGCTTGGCATTTCACTCTCTACAAGGAAAAATGTTACCCCTTAGAACCCAGTTGTTTACAGTCATTCTTCACACCCATATTGCTTAAGCTTAAAGAGTGAAGTCCAGTGTGTCGGCAGTAAAAGGTCCTTTTCACATGTCCTTATTTCACATACATGTTTTTTTCACAAATAGAACACATACTCCGTAGAGTCTATGGGCCCTGATTCATCACCGGCATTTTTCTCCTTCGCCTCATTGGGGGACACACAGACCGTGGGTGTTATGCTGTGCCACTAGGAGGACACTAAGCAATACAAGCACAAAAGATTAACTCCTCCTCCTGCAGTATACACCCTCTGTTGGCTCAATCCTGAACCAGTTCTTGCTTAGTGTCTGTAGGAGGCACTAGGGTCTGCTCTCAGACCCCATTTTTTTCAGATTTTTTCTGATTTTTTGAACTTTTTTATTATTTTACTTCACGCACGGATGGGCGACGGGACTTGTACGAAAAGTCACGTTCTCCCAAAAACCAACAACAGGCGGCATCGTGGAGTGTCACCTCCACGTACCCCTCCTGCCACGCTACCATGGGGCGACAGATCCCTTGAATGGGCCGCTCTCCCCATGAGATACCCCTCGATGAGGATGATGATTTCGCGTGGCACCACGTTTGGATATCCCGCTCCACCTCTCCTGAAAGCGATGGCGGTCTGGACGCATGAAATATCCCTCTCCACCCCCCTATTGAAAGGGGATGGTGGATTGAGGAAGTACGGCCATAATTGCCGTAGTCCTGCGGAGGTTTTTTCCCTTCTCCATCTTCGGGCTCTCCTCGCAGTGAGTACAGCCATATGGATGCAAATCGGCCGCATGTCGCTGCGATCGCTTCTGCGTCGCACCGCGGCCGCACCTGCGTCGCGACGCCGCAACTTAGCGTCGCGCTGCTGGCGCTTCCAATTGCGCAGCGGCCACAGCCTCAAATCTAGTCCCCGGCTTCGGCCCCGGGGTAGGCCGCAACTACAAATTTAGTCCCCAGCTCAGGCCGGCATAGGCCGCAGTTTTAAAATTTAGTCCCCGGCTTCAGGCCGGGATAGGCCTCAAGGGGAGTGGGCTGTCAGTGGGGCTACGCCCACCTCGCACGCTATTGGCCGACGCCGATCACATGGGACTCCCTCCTGCTTCCTCCCCCTCTCCTCCCACTGCCTCTGGCGCTTCTCGTGTCATACGAGAAGCGCTACTATAATCTCGGGCGCCATCTTTTTTGTGGGACAGCGCTGCAGATGCCCTTCTCTTCCTTCCTGGTCCACACAGGACCTGGGTAGGTGCTCGTGGCGACTAGGTCTGCACAGCGATTCTCCTGCAGCAGGCTCTTAATTCCAGAAATATGTCGCAATCAAAGGACGCTAAAAAGGCTAACAAAAACTACACTGTAGTATATGCCGCCTGCATTGCATGCAACGCTTCCCTGCTGTCAAAGCATGGTTCCCAATTCTACACAGCGGTCGTCCAGAAAACGCCGCCATATTGCATCTCCCAATCAATCTAGCGGTTCAGCATCTGCGAGCTCAGGCTCTCGCTCCCCCTCTCTCAGAGATCTTAGTGACCATGATTCGGAATATGAGTCGGACATTGGTGATGATCCCAACTCGCCAGAATTTCAGGAGTCGTTAGATTCTCTCATTGAGGCAATTAATACAATCCTCAAGCTAGATGAAGAACCTGGGTCTCAGCCGAATCATCCTATCTCCTTCAAAAGAGCTAAACGTGCTCACAAGGTGTTTGGTAACCACCCTGAATTTAATGATATTGTTCAGGGACATAGGGAGCGTCCAGACAGACGTTTTTTTCAGGACTGAAGTCTCTGAAAGCACGATACCCATTTTCCGCAACTGTGGCGAAAGTGTAAACCTACTCTCTGTTTCGGATAGTTCGTCCATCAGAAGAACCCTTCAGATAAGCAGATTGACAACCTCGCCAAATCAATTTTTGAGGTGGCTGGAGCATCTCTCTCTCCTTCCTTTGCAGCCACCTGGGTAGCAAGGGCCATGGTGGCTTGGATTGAGAACCTAGTCAAAATGACTAGTGATATCCCTTTTTCCCCCGAGGCTCGTAATCTGGCCTATCAGATTACTCGGGCAGGTGACTACAGGGTTCATGCGTCCCTAGATGCAGCTAATTGCGCTGCTCTCACTGCCGCCAATGCTATCGCCATTCGGAGGTCCCTCTGGCTCCGAGAGTGGCGTGCAGACGCTGCTTCAAAGAGGTCTTTGACTTCATTGCCTTATCATTCAGGGCGTCTCTTTGGAGATCGCCTTGATCAGATTATTGCTGACGCTACTGGTGGTAAAAGCAAATTTCTTCCGCAGCGCAGAATCAATAGGCCTTTTCGGTCTCAATACCAAAGTCGTTCCCAGCCATTTCGTAGCTCCTTTAATTGGTCCTCCGCTTCGACCTCTGCTCGAGCACCCCGATCATCTCGTAGAGATAGGGGCTCGCAACCATCGTCCAGATCCTCTCAGCCCTGGAGAAAACAGGTTTTTCTCAGGCAGGAAATAGGAGCTCCTCCTCTCGCAAATTATCATCACAACGACTCCTTGCTGGGGATGGGGGACCCAAGCAAGGTAGGCGGCCGCCTACTCTTGTTTCACAAAGTCTGGGAGTCGGTCGTTCAAGACCAGTGGGTCCTCGATCTAGTACACTCAGGTTACAAGATCGAATTCTTGTCTTTTTCCCCAAGACGTTTCTTTCAGTCTCGCTTCCCCAAGTCCAAGGATCTTGCAATTCCTTTTCTTCAGGCTTTGAACACGCTTCGTTCCAGCGGAGTCATCGTCCCAGTTCCTCACAAGGAAAAAATTCAAAGGGTTTTATTCAAACCTCTTTGTGGTTCCCAAGAAGGACGGATCCTTGCGTCCTATTCTGGACCTGAAATTGCTAAACAAGTTCATCAGAGTCCGTCATTTCAGGATGAAATCCCTCCGTTCTGTGATCGCACCTCTAGAAAGAAAACTATTCTTGGCGTCTATCGACATCAAGGATGCGTATCTACACATTCCGATTTTCAGCGGACATCAAAAATTTCTGCTTTTTGCTGTCGGAGAGGATCATTTTCAGTTTGCTGCTCTGCCCTTCGGTCTCGCAACCGCCCCCAGAGTATTCACAATGGTCATGGCGGCCGCCATGTCAATTTTTACACTCTCGGGGTGTGGTAGTCCTCTCGTACCTGGACGACTTACTCATAAAAGGTCCGACCTTTCGAGCCTGCGAAGAGAGCGTCGAAATCACTATCGACACCCTCTCTCGCCTAGGTTGGCTAGTCAATTTAGACAAGTCTCTTCCCATTCCCTCTCAGAAAATTCCTTTTCTGGGAATGATTTTGGATACCTCCCAAGGGTTGGTATCTCTCCCTCCAGAGAAGATTGTCTCTCTGAAGCGGGGAGTGCTCCTATTGTCGCTAAACCGCCCTCATTCTCGGAGGAGCGCCATGCAGGTTCTCGGAAAAATGGTAGCTTCCATCGAAACAGTACCGTTCGCCCAGTTCCTTTTTCGTCTTATTCAACAGGAGCTAATATCAGTCTGGGACAGGAACCCAGCGTCTCTAGGTCGCCTCTTCCGTCTGTCTTCCACAGTCAGAAGTTCCTTAAAATGGTGGACGAATGCCTCATCACTGAATCACGGCAAATCCTTCCTGCCTGTCCACTGGCTGGTGGTGACCACCGACGCCAGTCTCCTCGGATGGGGAGCTGTGTTCCTTCATCACACGGCTCAAGGCCGCTGGTCTCTACCAGAGTCCCGTCTCCCGATCTACATCCTGGAGATCAGAGCTATCAAGTTAGCTCTCGTGCACTTCCATCATCTCCTGGCCGGTCGTCCCATCAGGATTCAGTCAGACAACGCCACGGCCGTGGCATACATCAACCGTCAGGAGGGCACTTGGAGCAGAACAGCGATGCTCGAGGTATCGCACATTCTGTGCTGGGCCGAGAAAAACGCTCGCTCATCTCCGCGGTTCACATTCCCGGAGTGGACAATTGGGAGGCCGACTTCCTCAGTCGCCAGGGCCTAGACTCAGAAAATGGTCCCTGCACCCGGAAGTGTTCCATCTTATTTGCCAGCGATGGGGCATGCCGAATGTAGACCTCATGGCATCCAAACTGAATGCCAAGGTTCAGACTTTCATAAGTCGCTCTCGCGATCCACTAGCCGTCGGCTCGGATGCGCTAGTCCTCCCTTGGAGTCATTTTCGCCTTCCTTACATTTTTCCTCCTCTTCCGTTAATCCCCAGGGTGATTCGGAAGATAAAGGCGGAAGGGGTTCCTCTTATTCTGATCGCTCCGGACTGGTCTCGCCGTCCGTGGTATGCGGAACTAGTGCTTCTGGTCGCAGACGTTCCCTGGAGATTATCAGATCGACCAGGCCTCCTTTCACAGGGTCCAATTTACCATCACAATTCAAAAGCGCTGAATTTGACGGTATGGCCATTGAAGCCTGGATCTTAACTCAGGCTGGTTTTTCTCACATAGTCATCTCTACAATGGTCAATGCCAGGAAGCCGACTTCCGCCCGCATTTATCATCGTGTCTGGAAGACATTCCTTTCCTGGTGTGAGAACAAAGGTCGTTCACCTTTGGTTTTCTCTATCCCTTCCATTCTGGAATTTCTCCAAGCAGGAATGGATTCGGGATTAGCCCTTTCTTCCCTCAAGGGACAGATTTCTGCCTTGTCCGTCCTTTTCCAATGACGGATCGCATCTAAGTCTCAGGTCAAGACTTTTATTCAGGGAGTGTCTCATCTTGTTCCACCTTACAAGAAACCTTTAGAGCCTTGGGATCTTAATTCGGTCCTCAGTGCCTTACAGGACTCCCCCTTCGAACCTTTGCCGGAAGTGTCCTTATCGCTTCTTCCTGGAAGGTGGTCTTCCTAGTGGCGATTACCTCTATCAGACGAGTATCGGAATTGGCAGCCTTATCTTGTAAATCTCCTTTTCTCTTTTTTTCAATAGGACAGGGTGGTCCTTAGGACTTCTCCGTTTTTCACGCCAAAAGTCGTTTCGGCTTTTCATATCAATGAGGAGATAGTTTTGCCTTCATTCTGTCCGGCGCCAATTCACCGTACTGAAAAAGCCCTTCACACTTTGGATTTGGTGAGAGCTCTCCGAAGGTATATTTCGAGAACGGCATCTTTCCGAAAATCGGACGCTCTGTTTGTGCTTCCGGAAGGACGCAGACAGGGTCTTCCTGCTTCCAAGGCCACGTTAGCCAGATAGATTCGCTCTGCGATTCAAGAGGCGTACCGTGTTAAAGGTCAGCCTATCCCGGCTGGGATTAAGGCACACTCCACTCGTTCTGTGGGGGCCTCCTGGGCCATTCGGCACCAGGCCTCGGCACAGCAAGTGTGCAAGGCTGCGACTTGGTCCAGTCTTCATACTTTCGTCAAGCATTACCAAATTCATGCTCAAATTTCTTCAGATGCGGCTCTCGGCAGACAGATTCTGCAATCAGCTGTTACGCATCTGTAAGTTGTCTGTTAACTGCTTAAGCGTTATATGCATGAGGTTCACGAGGCTTCATCTGTGGATGTGTTCCCACCCAGGGACTGCTTTGGGACGTCCCACGGTCTGTGTGTCCCCCAATGAGGCGAAGGAGAAAAGGAGATTTTTGTGTACTCACCGTAAAATCCTTTTCTCCGAGACGCTCATTGGGGGACACAGCTCCACCCTGGTTTAACTTGTAGCCTCGTTGTTCATTTGATTTGTTGGCATATTGCACTCTGTTATGAGCTCCTACTGCTTTGGCACCGAACTGGTTCAGGATTGAGCCAACAGAGGGTGTATACTGCAGGAGGAGGAGTTAATCTTTTGTGCTTGTATTGCTTAGTGTCCTCCTAGTGGCAGCAGCATAACACCCACGGTCTGTGTGTCCCCCAATGAGCGTCTCGGAGAAAAGGATTTTACGGTGAGTACACAAAAATCTCCTTTTTTTCTTGCCTGTCTTGAAGATGGGGCGGAATGAAGAGTAAGGCGTGCATGCAAGTGAGGTTTGAAGTGGTGTGCTTATTTGTGTGCGCTTCACCACAAATCTTACTTGATTCATGGACTGGAGTAAGATTTATGGTGTAAGGAACGCCACTGCCCGTCATGATTATGACAGCAGGGGTCACCAGTGCACCATATCATCGAGACTCTTCCACTTTGTGACAGCTGGGCAAAAATGGTGAGAAAACTGTAAAAATTGCTAAATGTATGCACAGCTTCGCTCTGTTCACACCGTTGAGTAAATTAGATGCAATTTATAACAATGAATTTGTGTTTTACACAGGTGGATGATATGCCAAAATGCCAGTCTTGATTTCATTGCTATGCATATAATTAAGATCCTACTTTTTATCTTTCAGAAACAACCTGTTTTGAATCAGCCTACGACACCTTATACTGTCAAACTGAGAGGAACACCATTCAATGTAACAGAAGTAGGTTTTGTACATCACATGGTAAACGTTTCTTCTCACAAAAATGTGATGCTCCACACAGTGCAATTAAGCATTATGTTCCTTTTTTACAATTCAGAACAATAAGATTGTGTATGTAGTTTGTTGCACAAGTTCACAGTGGAGTGCAGCACGTGGCAGAGGAATTTGCCTGAGGATTTTACAGGATTCTTCAGATATATTCTGTGCGGTGTCTTCTATACAATATGTTGCAGAATTCTTCCAGATTGTAGTCGTATATTTCATCCTCTCCGTGCTACAGATGAAATATTTGGCAAATACACATATAACCTTTCTGTAATGAAAAATGTTTGCCATATCTGAACATGGTCTGAACAGTCTCCAATAAATTCTTGTTTAAAATGCAAGAATGAACTAAAGACCACCTACTCATTACAAAATATGCTTTGTGTTTCCAGCAAAACATTCGAGAGTTTCTTCTACCGCTAAAACCAGCTGCTATTCGAGTAGTGCGAAATTCCAATGGAAACAAGACAGGTATGTTCTTTTGTACTTGTGCAATTCTAAGACATTGCGAAAATCTTAAAGGACCCCTAAATCTAGAAAGGAATTAATAAAGGGAACCTGTCAATTTGTGCTGCCCAAACCACAGGAGCAGCATAAATGAGAGTTTGGCTGCACGATTGCAGCCAGGTACTTATTTCTTTGAAACGCTCTGATGTTTCAGAAAACACAAAATTTAAGGGTCCGGCTGGGGAATAGAAAGGGACAAGACTAGTCTGGTACTGCCTCGCTCCAGTGGATTGACAAGTCTCCTTCTCTGTGTACATAGCGAGAGACCACCGGGTAGCTAAAGCATTGTGGGGAGAAAATAGGCAGATCTTTGGATTATACATGAGTGATTCAAAGAAAATTATACCTGGCTGCATTCATGCATCCCCGGGTTCTCATTTACGCTGCCCATGGTTAGCTCAGCATGAATCAACTGACAGGTCCCCTTAAGCCTGTGCACACGTTGCAGATTTGCCTGCGGATTTTTCCGCACAGAATCCGCACCTCTTTGCAGAAAACGCAGGTGCGGTTTTGACGCGGTTTTTGATGTGGTTTTGACGCGGTTTTTGTGCAGATTTGCCCTGCGATTTTACACCTATAGTGGAATATATGTAAAACCGCAGCAGAATCCGCACAAAGAATTGACATGCTGCGGTTTTAAAACCCCACCAAATCCTCGCGGAAAATTCCGCATCACGTGCACAGCTTTTTTTTCCCCATAGATTTAACTGAATAGAAATAATCTTAACCTGAAAAATTTGTCATTTTCTCCATGTTCATGAAACAAACTTGTAGGAATGCTGTAGAGAACACAGGGTCTACCTCGTTTTTGTTTCTCACCATGCGATTTTAAGGATGGAATAAAGGCTACGTTTGATCTCTTCTTTAGTGCCTTGGAATTTGGAGATTTTCTATGAGTCCCAGAGACATGCAGAAAAGATTTCCATATAGTAAAATTTGCTGGTCAACAAAGTGAAATTAAAGTGTTTATTGTAACTACCTGGTGACTTGGATCGTAAGCAGTAGGTCCGGCTAAGCATTTCTTGAGTAATCCGGACAGATGGTGCTGGTGCAGCAGGACGGCTAAGATGGGGAGGATTGTGGTTGAGCATGTAACGGCTGTAGTCAAGATGCCGAACTGGTGTAGCATAGCTGGATCAGGTATGACTGATATTGTGCAGCTGGAGCAAGAATGACTTTAGAATTAAATTTGATCCTACATGTAAGAAAACGTTGAGTTAAACAAAATGGGTATTTTGGCAGGATAATGACCTAAAGCACACATCCAAAATTGAACAAGAATAGTTAAAAAAAAAAAAAAAAATCAACTGTTTGAAACTGGTCATGAAGGAGTAGTGGTCAATTGAAGTGGTTGGACAGAGCTGAAATCTGGTATTGGGGGAAAAAGAAAAAAGTACACTCAAACACAATGAAAAAAGCGCAAGTAACTTAATTGACATAAAAGGTACTGAAAGGTTGCAGAAAATCTGCAACATCAAAAACTCACCAAACACTCTTTGTGGGAATTTAGCCTTAGGCAGCAAAAGCAAAACCCACAGCATCTTTGTATCTGTAGTAAGAAACGGCAAGATACTGATGTTTTTTGTCTGTATTCTACCACTGTATGTTTACCTAAAAACCAACTTTTTATCCATTATCTTTTCAGGTTATATTTTTGTAGATTTTAATACTGAAGATGATGTTCATAAAGCACTTAAGAAGAATAAAGATTATATGGGTGAGTTGTCATGTGATGATCACAAGTAGAAATCCTACATCAGATCACATTTTCTTGCATTATCTGCTGCTGCTCGGTTTTCTTTACTATGCAGTATGTCAGTATGTGCACAATAGTAAAATGTAAGCATTCTGTGTTTTGGTGACTTTTGCTCTCATGGTTCATCTGAAGTTAACAAGGCTACAATTTTAGTGTTGACCTGAGGGAATGGTGGACAAGACTGTCATTTCAGGGTGCAGGCTGTCCTTTGATTTTACTTAACATTTTTTGAGTTAAGACTGTATGATAATTATGTATATGATTTGAAGAAAAAAAATAATTTTGCATGTTTACATGTGGTGCTTTTAATTTCATTTGCATTACAATAATAATTCTAGTCTAATTTGGGGCTCTAAAAAGAAAACATTAATACCAGCGATATGTCACTTACTGAGCTGCTTGTTGTGGTTTCAATAAAATCAGTGTTTCTCTACCGCTTCATTGGGGGACACAGGAAACCATGGGTGTATGCTGCTGCCACTAGGAGGCACTGACACTATGCAGAAAAAAAGTTAGCTCCTCCTCCGCTGTGTACACCCCTCCGACAGGGACTAGGGAATTCAGTTTTAGCTTAGTGCCAGTAGGAGGTGGACACAGGTCTCTCTGGAGACCCATATCTACCTAATGTGCGTCGTTCCTTTTCAGGTTTTCCGGAGGGATACAGTGTGAACGGTCACTACTGTACTCCCACACAGAGACTGAGTACGGCGTGTACTGCCACCCGGTATCCTCATATGTCTGTTCTCTTGGCAGGACCCCTGATGTATCCCTGACACGAACGTGTGTTCAGGTGATTGGAAAAAGGAAGGATGACCCGGGCCTGCCTCCGTCTCCCACCTGCTCGCCCACCAGAGCCTGTCGGTGAAGGAGACACGGACGTCCTACCACGGATGCCGGACGTCCGACTCTCAAGAGGTATGGTCCTCTTTCCTCCTAGGTAAAGAAGATAGAAGACAAGAAGACCGGAATGGAATAAAAAAAAAAAAAACAAGAGGACAAAATATGGCGGTAGTAGTCTTCTCCCCCTCATTTCTAACATAGAAGCGGGGTTTTTTCTCCGGCGGTTCACAAGCGCCCCTCAGGTGCCCCCCAGCCCCCCTTCCCCAGGTCACCTGCATCTTCAGGTGCCTGGTCGAGCACAAAACGCTCCTTGCGGGGGCCCTTTTATGCCATTACGCCAGTACCTCGGCGGGTCCCCCTTTTTATTGCGGCGGCCGCGGGGTCTAATCGAGGCCCTGGCTTCATTTTGGGCCTAGTTATAATGCCGGCTACGCCCCCTCGCTCTAGGCTTCCGGGCGGGCTTTTCTCCCGCCCGATCTTCCTCTCTGCACGGCCTCAGGCTCCGCCCACCGCCTTCAGTGCTCTGGTAGACCGCAGATATCCCCTCTGCAGCAGCGCGCGCTGCTCCAGGCCATATTCCTCTCTGCAGCAGCGCGCGCTTTTCCTCCAGCCGGGCCCACAGGTGGACGCAGAAAGAAAAAAGGGGAAAAATCCCATCTCGGCTCTGTAGCAGCACGATTCAGCCAGGGGCCTCTGGTTTCGCTTTCTCTCAGGATCAGCTTCAGGAACCGTGAGTAGCTCTGCCCGCAGAGCTGACACTCTCCTCTGTCTCTTTCTATGTCCCCTTCTTCCATACCTCATTCCCTGAGATCACTTTCTGTAGGCCCCCCCCTTTTTTGGGGGGGATCTGAAACCCCTTTGGTTCCTAGGTGGAGCTGCCTTCCTGGGGCCACCTGCCAGCTCAGTTACGTGGACCCTGCATACGTCGCCGCCCTCTTTGTACCGCTAGAGCGGCACCCCTGCCAGCAGCACACGCCTGATCTCTCCAGCTGGGAGAACACAGGATCCCCATCTTCGGTACAGGAGCCCCTTTCTGCCCCAGGTGATTCTGAGACCCCTACCCCTGAGTGGGCTGCGTCTCTGTCACAATCTGTGGCGGACCTCACCACTGTGTCTCAGACCCTAGCGTTGCCCCTTTTCAGCACCCGTACTCGCCAGCGGACCACAAGTCTCCCTTTTCCGGCCCATCCAATCCAGGCCGTAAGAAACCTAGACTGGAGCTCTGTTCTAGATCCTCTTCCCGCTCTATATCACCAGACGACCTTTCATGGCGCGGTCCCTCTCTAGCGTCCTCTTCTTCGGGATCAGGCGAGGCGTCTTCGGACGCACTTTCGGAAGATGAGTCGAACCTGGATTCAGAACAGGCCTCCAGCTGGACGGATATGGTGCAGAGCCTGATTGTTGCAGTCAATCAGACCTTAGGCATCACAGATACCGCGATGGAATCAGCAGATCAGGCGGTCCACACCACCTTCCAAGGTCTTTGCCTCCTTTTCTCCGGCATGTTTTGCGATGGCTCAGTGGACAAAGAAGCAGGCCACCATTCGCATGCCCAAGGGTCTTAACCCAGGTGCACAACAGGGAGTAGAGTTTATTCTCCCTCTGATTCCAAGTCTACTGTTCTTCCGTCAGGACAAATGACTGTATGGGTTATACCTCAGCACAGACTTCGTGGTGCGGTTTACTACAGGTAAGACCGTTATACCTAATGCCGTCAGGTGTCCGGACCTAGACCGCAACACAGAATCGTCTCTCTCCAGTACCGCTCTCCAGGGTTCTCCCCACATGATTGAATACTGAGAGCCAATCGCAGCAGTACTCCGTCCACCTTCCAGGGTTCTGCGCACCGCCCACCATGTACAGTAGCCGTTTGAAACTGTTGTATTTTCAGTGGATCAGACGGATTTTGAGTGGACGGCTGCCGTGGTGCTGGTATTCCGTGCTGTATCAGTGGTTGAGATGTGCTGAGATCAAGTGCTGCATCGGTCCTGCTCTTCTGTCCTAGCCAGTGAGTCAGGAATGCCCTTTTTTCTCATACCTTAGGGTCTTTTGCAACATCTGCCCAAGCTCTCTTCTGTCCACCGCTCAGTAAGAGGGCCCCGGTGTTCATTACATCTGATTGGCTGCAGCAGCGGTTGTTATTCCGCTTTCAGGTCGGTCACAGGCATTTTTTCTGCTGTGTGGTTTTCTCGATCAATAACATCTGCAGTTTACTTACAGAAAGTCTGCACGTACCACAGGAAGGATCTCGATGCCAGAAGGTAGTTCTCAGCGGCAGCATGACTGGCCACGCCATTTTCAGGTAGGTCAGACACGCCGGTATCAGGTACCAGATGGTCGCAGTTTTTTCTTTGACCACGCACTGGGCCCTGTTTGCGGGTTGATCACCGCCTGATCATTCGGACCTAGCACTGACTATCCGTAGGTCAGTTACAGTGTTCCTTAAGTTACCCTCAGTTCCAGTGCGTTACTCCAGCATAGGAGACCGTTCTCGGTTCTCCCCTAGGGGCCTTCGAGCTACCTCAATACCAGAGCTCACTATCTATATGTCGTTACTTACCTCTTCTTTCTTGCAGACACCGGAAAAAAGCCTCGAGCAGCTCCGGGTTTTTATTTCCGAGGGTGGCAGCATCAGGTTCCCCCACTTTAGACAAGAATTGGATCTCACTCTGCATACGCATCAACCAGTGAGGAACACTGCTCCAGGCCGGTATTCAATAAAGAGTTTGGTGATTACACGTTTCTTCCGACAGCAAGATTCGTATCTTTTTCACTAGTATCTTCGGTGCTGTGATGTCTCATACTTGGGTAAGTGGGTCCACACACTACAATCTTCTCCCCGCTTCAAGGGGCCAGGACATATGGGATCGACATATAGGCTCCTTGCGGATGCTGTCCTTGGTGGGGTTCGAACCCAGGACTCCGGCACTGCAGGGATGCAGTGCTATCCACTGAGCCACCGTGCTGCCCGCAGTACCTATAGGTACATATAGAGATTCCGCCCTGCTTCTCGGCAGAGCGATGGTCTTCTCTCCTTAAATTATAAGATTCTCCAGAGTCCATGTATTGCTCTGGCGGATACCGGCTTAGCTAGTAAGCCCTTGCAGGTTACGGAGGTGAGTTCTCCGACCTGATTAGAGTTATCTGCTGTTCCCTCCCCTTAGGTACTGCTTTGGCATGTCCCATGGTTTCCTGTGTCCCCCAATGAAGCGGTAGAGAAAACAAGATTTTGGTTGCTTACCGTAAAATCTGTTTCTCGGAGCCTTCATTGGGGGACACAGCACCCACCCAGGTTGAACAGCTCTGCTTATTATACTGTTACAGTTTGAGTTTGTGTTTTCTATCTCCTTTATAGATTGCTTCTCCTACTTCTTTCTCACTAACTGAATTCCCTAGTCCCTGTCGGAGGGGTGTACACTGCTGAGGAGGAGCTAACTTTTTTTCTGCATAGTGTCAGCCTCCTAGTGGCAGCAGCATACACCCCATGGTTTCCTGTGTCCCCCAATGAAGGCTCAGAGAAACAGATTTTACGGTAAGCAACCAAAATCTTATTTTTATCAGCAGGAGATTATCACTAGAAGACTAGTTTTCTACTGCTAGCTTGTCAGCTTCTCTGTGTAACCCCACCCACACCAATGATTAGAAGCTTTCTGCCAATGCACAGTGTACTCAGAAAGCAGCCATTCGGTGGTGGGAGCAGGGTTATATAGAGCTCAGAATTCAGAGAACTGGTAGATCTGAAGCAGGGAAAACAGGGATTTTACCAAAATGACAGAAGTAGCCCAATAATTGATACATCGCTGGAATTATGATTTCTTCTCCTACATCATGTTGCTATCAGATTACATAGCAAAAACCTACTGAGAGATTCCCTTTAAGTTCTAGCTCTTGAAGCGATTTCTTGTTACACTCAGCATTTTGCAGATCTTATGACTTAAATTTAGGCATACCTAAAGATTTGCGATTTTTATTTCAACCATTTGTAGTGGTTGGGTATAGGTAGATACATGGTGAGCATTAATAAAGCATATAAAGGCACCAGCACAGATGTCTTCTCTCGTTCAGTGATCCATACATTTTAGCTAGTTTGATACCTTTGTTAATGCACTGAAAATAGCAAGTAATGTGCGTACAGTGCTTTCATGTCAGTTATTTCAGATCTAACAATGTTGACAACCTTAGTAAACCCAAATCACAGTTTTAAATTAGCTATTTCATTGGAAGGTAAAACCGATCGCTAAATTATATGAATCCATAGGTACAAGATACATTGAAGTTTTCCGGGTTGAGCAAACAAAAAAAGCACATATCTCAGGAAAACCGCAGAACAGGCCATGGGAACAGCGCCAAAATGATTCTGAGGTGCAAGAAGATTTGTCGGATTCTGGAAGACTTTTTGTTAGAAACCTGCCATACAGCTGTACTGAGAAGGACTTGGAGTCATTATTCTCCAAATATGGTAAGAAAGGGATGAACTATTTATCCTCATTAATGGAAATGAGCATAAAATTGATATTTATAGATGTAGTAACTATTGGGGTCCTAGCACTTGGAGCACAACCAATCAGAAATCCATGACATATCCTTGTCGTACACTATTGTTTATTAGGAAACTAATATTTATGTTGTAAATGCTACATCTAAGCAAATTATTTCTTCACTAATTCTTTTTCCACCGTCAGGTCCTCTCTCAGAAATCCATTTTCCGATTGACAAGCTAACTAAGAAGCCTAAGGGGTTTGCTTTTATTACATACCTTATTACAGAACATGCTGTGAAAGCTTATGCAGAGGTTGATGGACAAATTTTTCAGGTTTGTAATAACAGGAATTACATATATTTCAATAAGTTCATTATCTGATGTCATATAGTCTTGTCAGAAGATAAACTGGGAGAGCTTCATAAACTCCATCCAGAATAATGGACTTGTGACATTTTTTGGTGAGATTTGATGTTTACTACAGGGTCTGGAGAACGTAAAGAAGCGCTGGTCTCTAAAGGTTCTATTTAGAATATACACATTTGTATCTCCAATTGTACTCAGACTAGGTAATCATGTGTGAAGTAAATAATCTAGGTTTCAATCATGATAAAGGTAATTGCTGAGACAAATTATCTGAACGGTTTTACATGTAAGCAAAAATGTTTTCATCCACTGCCACCAAATAAAGATTTTCAAGTGTATGGAGTTTGGACAGGAAAAGAAGGAAGGAAACATAGTGAAAGACACAGTAGTGGATATACATACCCATGTCACTGCTTTCTATTGTCCACCCCAGTTCTGGATTCACAGCTGCACTTCTCAATGCTGCTGCTTGCCACAAAGAGCAGTAATCATTAATCTCTGTCTACTCGTGTAAGAAATCATAACAGCCAGTGTCCACCCACTGTTTCTAAGGCCACTGAAAATTAGGAGATAAAGTCTCAAGATGAGAATATTGGTCGAAACTGCAGGATGCAAATCATGTAATGGCTAGAGATACTATTATTCCTCTTGACAGCTTATTCTGAGAAGTCACCTGAAATGACAGGTAGATTTTAACTTTTTTGGTGCACAATGAAACTTTGTGGAAAAACAAAAAACAAAACATTGTGTTTTGGCCCTTAAAGGGAACCAATGGCCATGAAATGCAGTCCAATCCTAAGGGATAACGTTATAGCAAGGGGGCTGAGTAGATTGATATATAGTTTTGTGAGTAAAGATTTACTATAACGAGTGTTGTTATCTCTGTATTCACACTTAAACTAAAAAAAAGCCGTCAGTCTCTGATAGGTCCATTGGACCGAAAATCTCAGCAAGAGCAAAGGTTTAATTTATTAAAACACAGGTTATACTGCATCTTGTCTCACAAAACTATACACCAGTCTACTCTGCTCTCCCTGTTCTATAACATAGGACCTACAGATTGGATTTAAATGTTATGGTGACAGGTTCCCTTTAAATAAATATTATAAAGGACCTGGTGAAATGTGGCTCATTTTTGCTGTTTTATACTGCAGTTCCCATGATTATTCCATTTTTTTTTCTAAATCCGCTTCAAGGTTCCATAAATATGGGCCTTTTTGTTTGGTGCACGAGATGCTCATTTTTATGGTCTTTACCCGAGGCTGCTTTACTTACAAGGTAATAATGCTGAGCAGCCTAAACACACACCCCGAGAATATTGTTAGCAACACCCCTTGTAAAGAACATAAAGATCAGCACTAAATTAAGATGTTCATATCTCTGGAATCATTTTGCAGGTTTAAAATAAAAAAAATGGAATGGAATAATGAGTGGAGGAGCGGGAACAATAAAAAAGGCAAAAACTGAGCACTTTTGACCTTGTGACAGGTCCTCTTTAAATTGTATAAGTACAAAACTTGGGGCCTGTTTGGAGGGAAATGTTAGGCACCCCAAGTGTGCCCTTTTACAGTATTTCAGTGGTGTGAAGAGAGTGAGATCTAATACCCCTTATCTTTTCGTTGACTTGTCTCCAGGGCCGCATATTGCATGTTCTTCCCTCCACTGTGAAAAAGGAAGATGAAAGTGAAGCAGCAGCAAGTTATAAGAAGCAAAAATCTTTAAAGGACAAAGCCAACAGTTCCAGGTACTGTCTATAATCCTGTAATCTAGTGATTAGAGTTAGGGTTAGGGTTAGAATTAGGGTTACAATTAGGGTTGGAATTAGGGTTAGGAGTAGGGTTAGAGTTGGGATTAGTGTTAGGGGTGTGTTGGAGCTAGAATTGAGGGGTTTCCACTATTTAGGCATATCAGAGGGTCTCCAAACACAACATGGCGTTCAAAAAGTCAAATGGTGCTCCCTTCCTTCCGAGCCCTGCCGTGCGTCCAAACAGTGGTTCCCCCCCCCACATATGGGGTATCAGCGTACTCAGGAAAAATTGCACAACAACTTTTGTGGTCCAATTTCTCCTGTTACCCTTGAGAAAATAAAAAATAGCGGGCTAAAAAATCATTTTTGAGGAAAAAAATGATTTTTTATTTTCACGGCTCTACGTTATAAACTTCTGTGAAGCACTTGGAGGTTCAAAGTGCTCACCACCCATCTAGATAAGTTCCTTAATGGGTCTAGTTTCCAAAATGGGGTCACTTGTTCGGGGGTTTCCACTGTTTAGGCACATCAGGGCTCTCCAAACGCGACATGGCGTCCAGCCAATTCTGCGTTAAAAAAGTCAAACGGTGCTCCTTTCCTTGCGACCTCTGCCATGCGCCCAAAAAGTGGTTTAGCCCCACATATGGGGTATCGGCGTATTCAGGACAAATTGCACAATTGCGGGATTCGTTAAAGCATTCCAGAGTTATAACCTCATAAAGTGACAGTGGTCAGAATTGTAAAAATTGGCCTGGTCATTAAGCTGAAAATTGGCTCTGTCACTAAGGGGTTAACCTTCTCTTCACTGTGGTTGTGTAGTAGGGAGGAAAGGGCAGCTCAGAACCCCCATTTTACTGAACCGCGTGGTACCTCCTGATCAGATATTTATCACAATCTAAAAATTTGCCTTGTACAGGATGACTGGTGGGTGAATTTCAGACAATTTACATAGTCATTAAATAGTTTTATATCAATATTGTCTGTAAAGTACTGCAGAATTAATGGTGCTATATAAGTGAGTAATATACATTTCTCCTTCGCGTCATTGGGGGACACAGACCATGGGTGTTATGCTGCTGCCACTAGGAGAACACTAAGCTAATACACAAAGAAATTGGCTCCTCCTCCGCAGTATACACCCTCTGCTGGCTCTAGCCTGAACCAGTTCTTGCTTAGTGTCTGTAGGAGGCACTAGGGTCTGGCTTCAGACCCCGACGTTATTTTATTTTTCAAATTTTTTACTTTTTTACCTTTTTTCTACGGATTAAAGAGGCGACGGGGCCTTTCAAGGTCCCGATCTCCCAAAATCATCAACAGGCGGGCACGCGGAGTATCCCCTCCTGCAACCTCAACGCCGGCCTGAGCTCTCCTCAGGGAAGACGGATTCCTTCAGTGGGTCCGCTCTCCCCACATCAGCAACAGACGGGAACATGGGGTGTCGCCCCCAAGTACACCCTTCTGGAGCCAGGTTCTTCAGCCGGACATGCCAGCTGGCCTCAGCAATTCTGACAGGAAAATTACCTCAGGTAAAATGCAGAGGCTCCACGCGTCGTGCGGCCCCAATGCACCACCACTGCCTGAAAGTGGATGGTGACTGGAGGCGAACGAGACCTCTCCACCTC
Source organism: Oophaga sylvatica (assembly GCA_033576555.1). Lineage (NCBI taxonomy): Eukaryota > Metazoa > Chordata > Amphibia > Anura > Dendrobatidae > Oophaga > Oophaga sylvatica. The sequence continues at coordinate 736,603,947 of JARQOD010000001.1, forward strand.
CCTATCAAAGGGCTGGTGGATTGAGGAGATAATCGGTGCGGATGGCGAGTGGTTTTCAATCTCCTGTGACCTTTGCGGTCTCTGCTACATTGCGGCCTCAGCCGCCCCCATCGCGGCCTCCGCTGCCCCCTTCGCAGCCTCCGCGGCTTTCCAGCATGGCCACCGAGACCGCGGCCGCCGCCATCACTGTGACGTGGTCGCCATTGCAGTGCCGCGGCTGCCGGCATCCGCCACCGTCATTACTAGAACGCAGTCGCCATTGCAGCACCGTGGCCGCCGCCATCACTCTTGACGCGGCCGCCATTACAGTCCCACGGCTGCCATTACCGCGTCCGCCGCCCTCATTTCCATGACCTCGCCGCCATTGCCGTGCCGCCGCCGCCACCGTCAGTTACTGTGACGTAGCCGCCCTTGCCGTGCCGCGGCTTCCGCAGCCATCACCGCAATCAAAAATTTAGGTCTCGGCTTCCGGCCGGGTTAGGCCTAACTCCGCCCACCCGGCTGACTCCTCCCTCTTTTCTGGCACCTCTCGTTCCTCACGAGAGGCGCCAAATCCGCCATTATAAAAGAAGAAAGAAAAAAAAAATGAATACAGTAGAATCTGTATTGCTGGCTGCAAAGTTCCGCTTGCCTGCATATGCATGAAGTGCTTCAGTGCAGAGATATGGGCATGTGTGATGAGCTAATATTTCCTGCTGCAGACCAGAAGAATCATCCACAGGTGACAGACGGGAACATGGGTGTCGCCCCCAAGTACCCCCTTCTGGAGCCAGGTTCTTCAGCCGGACATGCCAGCTGGCCTCAGCAATTCTGACAGGAAAATTACCTCAGGTAACATGCAGAGGCTCCATGCGGCGTCCGTGCAGCCCCAATGCACCACCACTGCCTGAAAGTGGATGGTGACTGGAGGCTAACAAAACCTCTCCACCTCCCTATCAAAGGGATGGTGGATTGAGGAAATAATCGGTGCGGATGGCGAGTGGTTTTCAATCTCCTGTGACCTTTGTTAATCGTCTGTCACCACTACGCAGTCTGCCGTCTCTGGCGGCACGGACATTTGACCTGGGAGCACTGACTGATAGAGCGCACGCTTACGCCTCGTGTACTGCATGTAATTCCCCACTACCGCGAAGGCTCCCCACTGCAATCTGTACAGTCTGCATCTTCTCACAGGAGCCCAACGAATGGGCAATGCCTCTGGCACAGCCCAGTGCTACCCCGGCTAAGGCTATAAAATCCTTACACGATTTCTCCTCAAGTCACGGCTTAAGGTTACCTTACGATGAAGGCCCTCTGTCATTCGAGATTCTTCAGACAGAGGCTGACAGCAGCAAATAATTTCCACTTTTCTAGCTAACGTCTCAGTAGCTAGTCCCCCAGGCATTCTGCTGTTTTGGTGTACGCGAGCTCCTTTTCCAGCTCCCCCGTCCCTGGGGGTTGCAGCAAACATGACTCAGGATATGAGTCTGATGTGGCCGTACACCCGGACTCGCTAGACTACCAGGAATCCTTAGATGCCCATGGTCTGTGTCTCATTGAACCAGTTAATAGATCTCTGAGCCATAAAATGTCAGAAGTTAGTCCTTATCTCACTGGGACCTTCAAAGGGACCAAACGTCTTCACAGGGTGTTTTACTAATCTTCCTGAGTTTCTGACATAGGTCAGAGATATAGCAGTTGCCGGACAAATGATTCACAGGGCTAATGCCGTTTAAGCACAGTACCCCTTTGTCCACACTCTAAAAAGAGAGTGGACGGAGTCTCCAACAATGGATCCTATATTGCGGCTCGCTTATTACTAAGTTCTACTGTCTTTGACCGACGGCTTGTCTATTAAAATCCCCACTGACCGTCCAATTGGCCCGCGGTCAGTCCTTTGAGTTTTCTGGGGCAACTCTCTTCCCTTCCCTCGCCGTCACCTAGGTGGCCAGAGCTATGATGGTCTGGACTAGAGCCCTAGCCAAGAACAGTCAAGATAATAGCTTGCCTCACTAGGTGGTTAGTCTGGATTACCAAATAGCCTGGGCCGGGGATTATGGGTACATGCATCCCTGGATACAGCAGACGGTGACGCTCTTACTGCTCCAAACGCCATTACCATCAGCAGAGCCCTATGGCTCTGGGAGTGGCGAACAGATTCCGCTTCCAAGAAATCTCTAATTTCCTTCCTTTCCAGAAGTGGGCGTTTATTACGCTAAGGGAGGAAACTGTAACTTCAGTAGGCCCTGTCTAAGCCATCAACAGGTTCGCCACAAGCTGTCTTACAATAACACAGGCTGGTCATCGCGGGGACAGGGATTTGCATCCTTCATTTAAGCTCTCCCATTCCTGGAAACGCAAACCCTCACGGTCCAAACTCAAGGGTACCCCTGCCCAAAAGTTTCTCTGCTCAATGACTCATTGCAGTATCTGAAAGACTCGGACAGGGTAGGCATCCGTCTACTCCTGTTTTATCAGGTCTGGCTGGCGGTTATTCTCGACCATGGGTCGGAAATCTAGTGGTTTCCAGATACGGACATGGAATTACTGTCCCCCTCGCCAACACATTTCCTCCTGTCCCGTCTTTCAAGGACAAAAGGAACAAGCTGTCCCACCTTATTAGGCCATTCATGTACTCCGCATCTACGGAACCATTGTCACGGACCCACACACAGACTGGTTCAAACGGTCTTACTTAAACCTGTTCGTGGTTCCAAAGAAGGACGGAACCATGCGTCATTTCAAAATGGAATTTTACCTTTCTGTTTATTACCTCTCATTGCAATCCTTGTCAGCCCGACAAGGATTTGTCCGCTTCGCCATCGCAGATAACCACTTTCAGTTCTCGGCTTTAACCTTCGGTCTTGCCTCTGCTCCCAGGCTGTTCTCCAAGGTCATGGCAGTCGTTATTTCTATCCCGTACTCTCGGGGCATGGTGATTCTGCTCTACCCAGACGACCTCCTTATCAAGAGATCGTCCTTTCAAGCCTGCGCAGAGAGGGTCAGCATCACCGTGGACACTCTCGCTCGTCTAGGTCGGTTAGTGAACCTGAACAAGTCCTTTCCAGCCCCATTTCAGAGGATCCTCGTTTCAGGCCTGGACACTTCCCGAGTGTTGATAAATCCCCCTTCGGGAAAGATTTTCACACTGATCCAGGAAGCTCGGAAGTTTCCCCTCGGCCGTTCCCTTCCCTGCAGTCTGGAACGCAGGTCTGGGGAAAAATGGTGCCGACAATCCATCAGTACCATTCGCTCGACTACATCTCCGTCCTCTGCTACAGGCATTGCTATCAGCATGGGACGGATATCCATCCTCTCTGGACCGCTGTTTTTCGCCAATCTCTCCGGAGCAGGCGGTCTCTGAGTAGTGGACGTTGTTGTCCTCATTGATTCAGATAAGGTACTTTCTTCCTGAGCCCTCTCGGGTGTCAACCACTGACGCCAGTCTCCTAGGTTGGAGAGTGTTCTTCCGCCACCACATGGTCCAGGGACGCTTGCCCTTTTGGGAATTAGGTCTCCTGATCAATTTTTTCGAGATCCGGGCAATCAGACTAGTCTTCAGCATTTCTGCCTGTTTCTCGATGGTTGTTCCCTCCCAATCCAACCAGTCCATGCCATGGCTGTGGCACACATCTGTCGTCAGGAGGGCTTACGAAGCTCAGGAGCTATGCTTGAAGTAGCTCGCATTCTGCAAGAGGCCGATACAAACCATTTACCTTTTTGTTGGCAGTTCATGTTCTAGGGGTAGGGAATTGGGCGCACTTTTCCTCAGCCTCCAGGGCCTGATCTTTGGACACTAGTTCCTTTCCCCAGAAGCCTTTCAGCACGGTTGGCAATGCTGGGTAACGCTGCATATAGACCTCAATGGCCTCTACGCTAAACGCCAAAGCCCCGACATTTCTAGATCCGTTCCGTGAGCCAATTGTCCTCGGGTCCGATGACCTGGTGCTTCCGTGGCATCAGTTTCGCTTCCATTACTTTTTCTCCACCTCTTCTGCTAATCCCAAGGGGCTCCCAGAAGATCAAGGCGGAGGGAATCCCAGTGATTTTCGTCGCACCAGATTGACTACGCCGAACGTGGTACGCGGATCTAGTGCAACTAGTCCCCTCCCCCTGCGATTAACTGACCATCCAGACCTTCCTTTTCTGGGGCCTATTTACCGCCAGGACTCGAGTGCTGAGCTTAACGACCTGGACATTGAACGCCACACGTAGTGTTCACCATTATCATCAACGTCCGGAAATTTACTCTCAGGCGTATTTACCATCATATTTGAGTAAGCTTTTTCTCTTGGCGTTTTTAACAACCATGTTTGTTTCCCACTTGTGTTTGCCATTTCGTCCATGTTGGAGCCATTCAAGGCTGGCACTGTCTTCTCTCAAATGCTATACATCCTGTTCCAGCAAAAAATACCTTCCAAATCTCAGGTTAAGACCTTCTTACAGGGAGTGCCGCACCTTAATTTCTCCCTACAAGATGCCTTTGGAGCCTTGGGATTTTAATCTGGTCTCAGGTTCTTTATAAGTGGCCTCCTTTAAACTCCTGTAAGACGTATCTCACTCTTCTTTCTTGGAAAGCTCCCTCTCTTGTGGCTGTAACAGACATCACGCGGATCTCGGAATTGACGGCTTTGTCTTGCAAACCTCCATTCTCGTCCTTCTTCAGGGCAAGGTGGTGTTAAGGACATCTCTGGCCTCCTTGCCTAACGTCGTTTCTTCCTTTCATCTGAATAAGAACATAGTCTTGCCCTCCTTCTGCCCACCTCCGGTTCATCGTATTGAAAGGGCTCTCCACTGTTTGGATTTGGAGAGAGCATTTAGGAAATACATTTCCAGAACAAAGCCTTTCTGCAAACCGGATTCCCTCTTTGTTTCCAGAGCGACACCGAAAAGGCCTACCTGCTTTTAAAAGCTACAGTAGCCAGATATATCCATTCTCCAATTCAAGAGGCTTACAGTGTCAGAGGTCTCCTATCCCTGAAAGCCTCAGGGTAAACTCCACTAGGTCAGTGGAGGCGTTCTGGGCCATTCGGCTCCGGGCGTCGATACAGCAAGTTTTCAAGGCCGCAACTTGGTCCAGTATTTTCACATTAGTTAAGCATTACAACATGCATTCTTAAGCCTTTCCAGGTGCTGCCCTTGGCAGATAAATTCTGCAATCGACAGTAGCGCATCTGTAGGCCAGATTATTCGTTAGGTACATTAAGGATTCAGCTGTTGTGCTGTTTCCCACCCATGGACTGCTTTGGGACGTCCCATGGTCTTTGTCCCCCAATGAGGCGAAGGAGAAATAGGGATTTTTGTGTACTCACCATAAAATCCTTTTCTCCGAGACGCTCATTGGGGGACACAGCACCCACCCTTTTAGTCTAACGACTTCTGCTTGTCTCTTTCATTCGATGTGTTGATCTCTAATATTATGTGAATGATCGTACTTTGATATGATGTTAATCTTCTACTGCTTTTGCACCGAACTGGTTCAGGATAGAGCCAGCAGGAGGGTGTATACTGCGGAGGAGGAGCCAATTGTGTATTAGCTTAGTGTCCTCCTAGTGGCAGCAGCATAACACCCATGGTCTGTGTCCCCCAATGAGCGTCTCGGGAAAAAGTATTTTACGGTGAGTACAAAAAAATCCCTATTTTTTATTTATATATAATAATATATTATATATATATCTATACAGATATATATAGATAGATCTAGATAGATATATAGATAGATCTATAGATATATTCATAGATCTATATATATATATATGTATATATATATATATATATGTATATATTGTATATATATAATATATATATATATATATATATATATATATAATACATATACACATATATATACAGTACAGACCAAAAGTTTGGACACACCTCATTTAACCCCTTCATGACCCAGCCTATTTTGACCTTAGAGACCTTGCCATTTTTTGCAATTCTGACCAGTGTCCCTTTATGAGGTAATAACTCAGGAACGCTTGAACGGATCCTAGCGATTCTGAGCTGTTTTTTTCGTGACATATTGGGCTTCATGTTAGTGGTAAATTTAGGTCGATAATTTTTGCGTTTATTTGTGAAAAAAAATGGAAATTTGGCGAAAATTTTGTAATTTTCAAATTTTTAATTTTTATTCTGTTAAACCAGAGAGTTATGTGACACAAAATAGTTAATAAATAACATTTCCCACATGTCTACTTTACATCAGCACAATTTTGGGAACAACATTTTTTTTGTTAGGAAGTTATAAGGGTTAAAAGTTGACCAGCGATTTCTCAAAATTTACAAAACCATTTTTTTTAGGGACCACCTCACATTTGAAGTCACTTTGAGGGGTCTATATGGCAGAAAATACCCAAAAGTGACACCTTTATAAAAACTGCACCCCTCAAGCTACTCAAAACTACATTCAAGAAGATTATTAACCCTTCAGGTGCTTCACAGGAACTAAAGCAACGTGGAAGGAAAAAATGGACATTTTAATTTTTCCAACAAAAATTTTCTTTTAGCCTCAGTTTTTTCATTTTCACATGGGCAACAGTATAAATTGGATCCTAAAATTTGTTGGGCAATTTCTCCTGAGTACACAGATACCTCATATGTGGTCATAAACCACTGTTTGGGCGCACGGCAGGGCTCAGAAGGGAAGGAGCGCCATTTGACTTTTTGAATGGAAAATATGCTGGAATATTTAGCGGTTGTCATGTCGCATTTGGAGAGTCCCTGTGTGCCTAAACATTGGAGCTCCCCCACAAGTGACCCCATTTTGGAAACTAGACCCCCTAAGGAACTTATCTAGATGCATAGTGAGCACTTTGAACCTCCAGGTGCTTCACAGAAGTTTATAACGCAGAGCCGTGAAAATAAAAAATCATTTTTTTTTCTCAAAAAATGATTTTTTAGCCCACTATTATTTATTTTCACAATGGTTACAGGAGAAATTGGACCCCAAAAGTTGTCCAGTTTGTCCTGAGTACGCTAGTACCCCATATGTGGATGGGAACCACTGTTTGGGCACACGTCAGGGCTCGGAAGGGATGTAGTGACGCTTTGAAATGCCGACTTGATGGAATGGTCTATGGGCATCTTGTTACGTTTGCAGAGTCCCTGATGTGCCTAAACAGTAGAAACTCCCCACAAGTGACCCCATTTTTTAAACTAGACCCCCAAAGGAACTTATCCAGATGTGTGGTGAGCACCTTGAACCCCCACGTGCTTCACAGAAGTTTATAATGCAAAGCCGTGAAAATAAAAAATCATTTTTTCCTCAAAAACTGATTTTTTTAACCCGCAATTTTTTATTTTCACAAGGGTAGCAGGAGAAATTGGACCACAAAAGTTGTTGTACAGTTTGTCCTGAGTACACTGGTACCCCATATGTGGGGGGGAACCACTGTTCGGGCACACATTGGGGCTCGGAAGGGAAGTAGTAACGTTTTGAAATGCCGACTTTGATGGAGTGGTCTGCTGGCGTCATGTTACATTTGCAGAGCCCCTGATGTGCCTAAACAGTAGAAACTCCCCACAAGTGACCCCATTTTGGAAACTAGACCCCGCAAAGAACTTATCTAGATGTGTGGTGAGCACTTTGAACCCCCAAGGGTCACACAGAAGTTTATAACGGGCATGAAAATAAAAAAATCATATTTTTTCCACAATCAGGATCTTTTAGTCCCCAATTTTTTTATTTTCCCAAGGGTAACATGAGAAATTAGACCCCAAAAGTTGTTCTCCAATTTGTCCTGAGTACGCTGATATCCCATATGTGGGGAAAACTACTGTATGGGCACACGTCGGGGCTCGGATGGGAAGTAGTGACGTTTTGAAATGCCCACTTGATGGAATGGTCTGCGGGCGTCATGTTACGTTTGCAGAGCCCCTGATGTGCCTAAACAGTAGAAACTCCCCACAAGTGACCCCATTTTGGAAACTAGATCCCCCAAGGAACTCCTCTAGATGTGTGGTAAGCACTTTGAATCTCCAAGTCCTTCACAGAAGTTTATAACGCAGAGCCATGAAAATATAAAATCATTTTTTTTCCACAAAAATAATTTTTTAGTCCCCAATTTTTTTTCCCAATGTTAACAGGAGAAATTAGACCCCCAAAGTTGTTGTGCAATTTTTCCCGAGTACGCTGATACCCCATATGTGGGGGTAAACCACTGTTTGGGCATATGTCGGGGCTTGGAATAAAGCACTGTTTGACTTTTTAAACGCAAAATTTGCAGGAATCAATGGTGGCGCCATGTCGCGTATGGAGACCCCCTGATGTGCCTAAATAGTGGAAACCCCTCAATTCTAACTCCAACCCTAACCCCTACACACCCCTAACCCTAATCTAAACCATAACCCTAACCCCAACACATCCCTAACCCTAATCTCAACTCTAACCATAAACCTAACCACAAGCCTAACCCTAATCCCAACCCTAACCCCAAAACACCCCTAGCACTTATCCTAACTCTAACCCTAACCACAAACCTAACCCAAATTCCAACCCTAACCCAAATTCCAACCCTAATTCTAACCCTAATGCTAACCCTAACCCTAGTTCTAACCCTAAGGCTGGGTTCATATTGCGTTTTACCAGCCCTTTCAACACGTAGCGTTGACTGGCTGGTAACGGTATAACATAACGCGATCGCGTTATGCTATACCCGCTAGCGCAGATGAATCAGCAGATGATTCATCTGTGCTAGCGGTGACGGAGCCCAGACGCTGCAGCCCGTGTCCGAGGCTCCGTCACTGAATGACGGCACGTCGCGAACGCATGCCGCTTTACGGCATGCATTGTGATGCGCACACAAATGGGGTGAATGGCAGCGTTAACGGACTGCGTTACACCGCGTTATACCGCGGTGAAACGCAGTCCATCTAACGGACTGCCATAATGCAATATGAACCCAGCCTAACATGAGGCCCCGTGCACACGTTGCGGATTCACTTGCGGATTTTTTTAAATCCGCAGGTAAAATGACCTGCGTTTTACCTGCGAATTTAGCGCGGATTTGCTGCGGTTTTTCCCTGCGGTTTTACACCTATAATGGAATAGGTGTAAAACCGCTGCGGAATCCGCACAAAGAATTGACATGCTGCGGATTTAAAACCGCAGCAAATCCACATGTGCACAGCGTTTTTTTTAACCATTTATTTGCATTGTACTGTACATGGTTTCTGGATCTGCTGTGGATCCGCAGCGCCAAATCCGCTGCGGATCAGCAGCAAAATCTCCACTGCGGATCAGCAGCAAAATCTGGTGCGGATCAGCAGCAAAATCCGCTGCGGATCAGCTGCAAAATCTGGTGCGGATCAGCAGCAAAATCCGCTGCGGATCAGCTGCAAAATCCGCTGCGGATCAGCAGCAAAATCCGCTGCGGATCCCCAGCAAAATCCGCTGCGGATCCCCAGCAAAGTCCGCTGCGGATCCCGAGCAAAATCCGCTGCGGATCCCCAGCAAAATCCGCTGCGGTTCAGCAGCAAAATCCGCTGCGGTTCAGCAGCAAAATCCGCTGAGGTTCAGCAGCAAAATCCGCTGCGGATCCCCAGCAAAATCCGTTGCGGATCCCCAGCAAAATCCGCTGCGGATCCCCAGCAAAATCCGCTGCGGTTCAGCAGCAAAATCCGCTGCGGATCCCCAGCAAAATCCACTGTGGATCCCCAGCAAAATCCGCTGCGGATCCCCAGCAAAATCCGCTGCGGATCCCCAGCAAAATCCGCTGCGGATCCCCAGCAAAATCCGCTGCGGATCTGCAGCAAAATCCGCTGAGGTTCAGCAGCAAAATCCGCTGCGGATCCCCAGCAAAATCCGCTGCGGATCCCCAGCAAAATCCGCTGCGGATCTGCAGCAAAATCCGCTGAGGTTCAGCAGCAAAATCCGCTGCGGATCCCCAGCAAAATCCGCTGCGGATCCGCAGCATAAACCGCTGCGGATCAGCAGCAAAATCCGCTGCGGATCAGCAGCAAAATCCGCTGCGGATCAGCAGCAAAATCCGCTGCGGATCCCCAGCAAAATCCGCTGCGGATCCCCAGCAAAGTCCGCTGCGGATCCCGAGCAAAATCCGCTGCGGATCCCCAGCAAAATCCGCTGCGGTTCAGCAGCAAAATCCGCTGCGGTTCAGCAGCAAAATCCGCTGAGGTTCAGCAGCAAAATCTGCTGCGGATCCCCAGCAAAATCCGTTGCGGATCCCCAGCAAAATCCGCTGCGGATCCCCAGCAAAATCCGCTGCGGTTCAGCAGCAAAATCCGCTGCGGATCCCCAGCAAAATCCACTGCGGATCCCCAGCAAAATCCGCTGCGGATCCCCAGCAAAATCTGCTGCGGATCCCCAGCAAAATCCGCTGCGGATCCCCAGCAAAATCCGCTGCGGATCTGCAGCAAAATCCGCTGAGGTTCAGCAGCAAAATCCGCTGCGGATCCCCAGCAAAATCCGCTGCGGATCCGCAGCATAAACCGCTGCGGATCAGCAGCAAAATCCGCTGCGGATCAGCAGCAAAATCCGCTGCGGATCAGCAGCAAGATCCGCTGCGGATCAGCAGCAAGATCCGCTGCGGATCAGCAGCAAGATCCGCTGCGGATCAGCAGCAAGATCCGCTGCGGATCAGCAGCAAGATCCGCTGCGGATCAGCAGCAAGATCCGCTGCGGATCAGCAGCAAGATCCGCTGCGGATCAGCAGCAATATCGGTTGCGGATCCGCAGCAATATCGGTTGCGGATCCGAAGCAAAATCTGCATCGTGTGCACAGGGCCTAATAGGAAAAAAAAATCTTTATTTTATTATTTGTCCCTACCTATGACAGGAGGGTTCATTTACTTTTTTTTTTATTTTGATCACTGTGACAGTTTATCACAGTGATCAAAACAAATTTTTGGACACTGGAGGGCGCACTGAGCATGCGCCGGCCGGCGGGCGCACTGCGCATGCGCCCGCCATTTTCCAAGATGGCAGCGCCCATGAAGAATCCCGGGCAGCCGCCGGGACTGATCCAGGGACATCAGTGGACCGGGAGAGGTGAGTAGGGGGGGTCGGAAGGTGAGGGGGGGGATCGGAAGGTGGGGGCAGCGGATCCCAGGAGCAGGGGAGCAGATAGTGACGGCGGTGACCGATCGCTGCCATCTTTCGGTGGCGGCGGCCGATCGCCGCCGTGACTCGATGTGGGGGGGGTCAGATCGCGGTCTCCAGCCATGGCAGATGCTATTGCAGCATCGGCCATGGCTGGATTGTAATATTTCACCAATTTCATTGGTGAAATATTACAAATCGCTCTGATTGGCTGTTTCACTTTTAACAGCCAATCAGAGCGATCGTGGCCACGTGGGGGTTAAGCCAACCCCCTTGTGGTGATGCACTAAGGGTCCTGTGCCTGCGGGTCGGGTGACCTTTCAGTGACCCCGGTCACCCGGCCCGCAGGAACATGATTTATAGCATGACCCCTACGTTGGCGTCATGGGTTGGGATGGCACAGGTTTTCATGACGCAAACATAGGCGTCATGGGTCGGGAAGGGGTTAAAGATTTTTCTGTATTTTCATGACTATGAAAATTGTAAATTCACACTGAAGGCATCAAAACTATGAATTAACACATGTTGAATTATATACTTAACAAAAAAAGTGTGTAACAACTGAAATTATGTCTTATATTCAAGGTTCTTCAAAGTGGCCACCTTTTGCTTTGATGACTGCTTTGCACACTCTTGGCATTCTCTTGATGAGCTTCAAGAGGTAGTCACCGGAAAGAGTTTTCACTTCACAGGTGTGCCCTGTCAGGTTTAATAAGTGGGATTTCTGGCCTTATAAATGGGGTTGGGACCATCAGTTGTGTTGTGCAGAAGTCTGGTGGATACACAGCTGATACTCCTACTGAATAGACTGTTAGAATTCGTATTATGGCAAGAAAAAAGCAGCTAAGTAAAGAAAAACGAGTGGCCATCATTACTTTAAGAAATGAAGGTCAGTCAGTCCGAAAAATTGGGAAAACTTTGAAAGTGTCCCCAAGTGAAGTTGCAAAAACCATCAAGCGCTGCAAAGAAACAGGCTCACATGAGGACCGCCCCAGGAAAGGAAGACCAAGAGTCACCTCTGCTTCTGAGGATAAGTTTATCCGAGTCACCAGCCTCAGAAATCGCAGGTTTACAGCAGCTCAGATTAGAGAACAGGTCAATGGCACACAGAGTTCTAGCAGCAGACACATCTCTACAACAACTGATAAGAAGAGACTTTGTGCAGCAGGCCTTCATGGTAAAATAGCTGCTAGGAAACCACTGCTAAGGACAGGCAACAAGCAGAAGAGACTTGTTTGGGCTAAAGAATACAAGGAATGGACATTAGACCAGTGGAAATCTGTGATTTGGTCTGATAAGTCCAAATTTGAGATCTTTGGTTCCAACCACCGTGTCTTTGTGCGACGCAGAAAAAAAGAACGGATGGACTCTACATGCCTGATTCCCACCGTGAAGCATGGAGGAGGAGGTGTGATGGTGTGGGGGTGCTTTGCTGGTTACACTGTTGGGGATTTATTCAAAATTGAAGGCATACTGAACCAGCATGGCTACCACAGCATCTTGCAGTGACATGTTATTCCATCCGGTTTGCGATTAGTTGGACCGTCAATTATTTTTCAACAGGACAATGACCCCAAACACACCTCCATGCTGTGTAAGGGCTATTTGACCAAGAAGGAGAGTGATGGGGTGCTACGCCAGATGACCTGGTCTCCACAGTCACCAAACCTGAACCCAATCGAGAAGGTTTGGGGTTAGCTGGACCGCAGAGTAAAGGCAAAAGGGCCAACACGTGCTAGGCATCTCTGGGACCTCCTTCAAGATCGTTGGAAGACCATTTCCAGTGACTACCTCTTGAAGCTCATCAAGAGAATGCCAAGAGTGTGCAAAGCAGTCATCAAAGCAAAAGGTGGCTACTTTGAAGAACCTAGAATCTAGAATATAAGACATAATTTCAGTTGTTACACACTTTTTTGTTAAGTGTATAATTCCACATGTGTTAATTCATAGTTTTGATGCCTTCAGTGTGAATGTACAATTTTCATAGTCATGAAAATACAGAAAAATCTTTGAACGAGAAGGTGTGTCCAAACTTTTGGTCTGTACTTTATATATCTCCCAGGTAATATCTATTTTATGTTATGGAAACTGGTTGCTGAAAAGCGACAGGTGCAGATTTCAGATGGCTAGAACAGAAATGTTTTCTCCTCAAACTTGTTTTTACTTTAAGGAATAAAGAAGGATATTGTATGAGTTCAGTTGTGAAATCCAGTTCTGCCTAGAAATACTGTAGTCTAAAGTAAAGCTGTCATAGAATCATAGAAGTCTAATATATAACATATGATCCTTGATAGCATTATAATAGGTCAAATTTACAAACTATAGTGAGGCACATGCCATCTGACACATCTGGTAATGGTGTTAGACACTTTTAAAAAGGGTAGAGAAAATATGGTGTAGATTGGTATGCTGCTTGTAAGATATGTCTAATTAATAGCTTGCAGTAGGTTTTTGTTGATTTTGGTGTAAAAATAAGCTAGCCCAACTGGTGTAAAGTTAGACAAACATGTCTATAAATGCCTCAAGCGTTAGCCACTGTGATACATTTAGTGTAGATTAATCTATTTCTGTTCTCATTGTGTTCACATTCCCACTCAGTTCACACAACTGGAATACCCTGTTCATGGGGACCAGCTCAGTGGCTGAAGTGATTGCACAAAAGTACAACACAAGCAAAAGCCAAGTCCTGGATCATGTGAGTAATCATCTTACCTGCTTACATTATGTCAGTAGTAAAAGTATTTCCTCCGCTCTGATACATTTTCTTCTTTATCCCAATCAGGAAGGAAAAGGCAGTGTTGCTGTCAGAGTTGCATTGGGAGAAACCCAGATCGTTCAAGACGTTCGTCGCTTCCTGCAGGAGCATGAAGTATGTCTGGATTCTTTCAGTCAGGTAATGGTGTTCATGGTCTACTGTTCACACATTTCCCAGTATTTAAAAGGTTATTCCCAGAATCGCATTATTTTTTACAAAGTACAGTAAATGTGTAATTATTATTAATACATAGACTAAGCCCAAAATAACTTTTTTTTCTTGTATGTGTCTTCTTTCATCTCTATTTTCCCTTCTGTACATCTATCTTCTCTTGGCAAAATGAGCAGTCTTATTCTTGTCTGAATAAAGTACATATCCCAGTAACACCTGTTTCTCCTCAGTGCTTGCAAATGTTTTCTATCTGTCATATTTTGACCTGACTAGCCCCACTTCTCCGAGTTATCATCAAGTTAATCTAAGTGTAGATTTCACCTTCTGCTCCTGTGCGTTATTTCGTCTTGTACTCTACCCTGCCTAGCCATTTTTATATTGGCTATCTACATCTTTGGAGATTTTCATAATTGTTAGCTGGTTTATAGTGGAGCTCAACTCTCCTGCATTCCTCCGCAACATCAGTGCAGAGCTGTGTTTGTTGTCTGCTGCTGACAGATCAGTTTTGGGAAACTGCAAATGTTGCTCAATTGATGCATACAGCAGAAGCTAATTTTATGTCATATCCATCAATTTAGTGTCATTTTCAATTTGACATCACTGGTCTCTCAGCAGCAGGCAACAAACAGCTTAACTAATCTCATCCCTTGTACACAATCGCCTCCTGTAGTATTTCCTCTTAGCTCCTCTGTACAGAGCCCCATCCTGCAGTGCATCACTCCTGTCAGCCCCATTCCAATTGTTCCTTTAAGTCCAGTCCTGCAGTATATATCTCATCTCAATCCCTTGTATATACAGTTCATCCTACAGTAAATATTTCCTCTCTGCCCCCTGGATATCCAGCCTGTGCTGTTGTATATCTCTTTTCTCAGCCCTCTTTATATACAGTCCATTTTGCAGCACATTGCTTCTCTTATTTATCAGCAGTCAGGCACACCACTACTTACTGGTATGAGCTCTCAGCATTGCAATGAAGGAGTCCTCGTTCTAGAAACTCCGTTCTAAACTCAGCAGAGCTTTGCTGAATAGAAAGAGACAGCATTACGCCTGTTCGACCATGAGAAGGAACTCATAAAGGATGGCTCCAATGGCAACTGAAAGATTAAATAGAGCCTTATGTCCAAAACTAGGCAAATTTAAAAATTGGTTATATTGCCTCAAATGAATAGAATACAGTGTGATTTTGTGACTACCCCTTCAGCCCTTGTGTATTTTTGCTGATATGTTGGGCTGCTGATAATTTACCACTGTATGTTTGTGTAACTCAAATGATCCTGTATATACTAGTGGCTTTTCACCTGGTGTACATAATTCATTGCAATTGTAACCACACTACAGGGAACTTGGTGATGGTCCATTATATCTAATATATGACCTTTCCTATTAAACCAAACTAATCTTGAGGATGAAGGGGTAGTGACACGCATTCACATCTAAATAATGGAGGATGTTAGCCTTTTCCTTTCTACTGATCGGTGAATATCCCAAATGTCAAACCTTTATGAACATCCTAAGAAAAGGCCATCAATATTTTTGTCCTAGTAATCTCCTTTAAATTTTAGCAATTCTATATATTTCTCACTTAATGTTAAAAATGAATATGCACCACCTTATGTGATGTTTAGGGGCATAACACAAATATATCCTCTTGGCCAATAATTATAACAGGTTGTCTTATCTGTTTTCTCTCCATTAGGCTGCTTCACCTCGTAGCAAAACAGTGATTCTAGTCAAGAACCTTCCTGCTGGGTCTCAGGTTGCAGAACTGCAGGAGGTGTTTGCGCCTTTTGGAGATTTGGGAAGGGTATTGCTACCAGAAGGTGGAATATCGGCCATAGTGGAATTTATTGAACCAACTGAAGCTAAGCAAGCTTTTCGGAAACTGGCGTACTCAAAGGTGGGTGTGATGGATATATTTTTATTAAATAGTGATGATTATTTCACACATTGTATTTGGCTTCATTTCTGCACAGTTCAGAGACGTGTACATTGACAAGTGCTCTTAATCCCTTCCCGATATCGGTTTTACTGGTACAGCCAATGTCTGGTTCCTGTGTGTGATGGATTCTCGGGAGCTGGCGGATGCTGGCTGTAGTACACAACCAGCATCTGCATCTGACAGCAGACCCATATAGCTTTACAGCACTCACGTTATGTATACTCTGCTATGCTCACATAGGGTATGTTCAGTTTTGTCACAAAACCTGAAGGATTTACAAGTACCAGCAAATTGAATGAGATTCTTGAAGTTTCATGCACACTTTGCTCATTTTTTCCATGCAGATATGCAGTAGATGTAAATCTGCAGCATGTCAATTCTTTGAGCAGATTTCACCCATATTAATGGTTTGGGAAAAATCTGCAACAAAAGCAAAAAAAGTTTGTATTTTATGCAGCGTTTTTTCCTGCCAATACACAATACAGCTGTATGCTCAGTACATGCACACAAATACACGCTCAGTCGCCTCGGCTGCCGCACAAACATCAAAACCACGCACAACTACAACTACAGCATCAATACACCATATGTAGCTTTAATGCAACACAATCAGCAAAACTACAACATCAAAACACAGCACAGCCAAATTACACTCGCTAAACTACAGAATAAAAACAAAACATAATCTGTGCAGACATTACCACAGTTTGAAATTCCTTCCAGGCATATGAGTGATCACATGGCCTTATAGGTCCTACAGCTTTTCAGGATGTGCAGCCTCCTTGCAGATTCTTATAGCTTCCTCTACTGCCCTACACGGATCACATAGATCAGTGTGGGGCAGGAGGAGAGAGAGCTGTGCATTGCATAGTTCTGTCCGTGATCGGGAAGGATGCGGTCTGTAAGACTGACACACTTTGGCAAGACTTTTTATTGCTAAAAATTACATTCTACAGTCACAAAATATAGTATATGATATTGCATAAAGAAAATATAACATTAGTTAACCCAAACAATGAAAGTCGTAAAGAAAAAAAAATTTGAAACCCCAGAATTGCAGTTATTTGTTTGCTGTAACTCGGCTGAAAAAAAAACATAAACAAAAAGAATGGTATCAATAAAAATATCAGCCTGTTGCGCAAAAACAAACCCTCACACAGGTCCAACGATCTGAAAATGACGTCATTGCAGGTGTCAGAAAATGGCGACACTAACAAAAAATTGTTTTCTTTTACAAGCTTTAGATTATTTATTTCACTATTTAATAGACTTGTAAAGTTCAATTTATCAGCATGATTATATTGATGTGTAGAATCGTATTGCCAGGTCGTTCATACTCTTCACCGTAAAACAAAACGCAAAAGACAATGGCAGAATTGTATTTTTTTTTTCACTATTTCACTGTACTTAGAATTTGTTTCCCATTTCCAGTACATTATATGTTAAAACGAATGATGTCCTTCAAAACTACATCTAGTTCCATAAAAAACAAGCCCTCACTCTGCTATGTCAACAAAAATAAAAAAGTTATGTCTTTTAAAAGTTACATAGTAACATAGTTATGAGGCCGAAAACAGACATTTGTCCATCCAGTTCAGCCTATATTCCGTCAGAATAAATCCCCAGATCTACATCCTTCTAAAGAACCTAATAACTGTAAAATACAATATTGTTGCGCTCCAGGAAGACATCCAGGCCTCTCTTGAACCCCTCGACTGAGTTCGCCATCACCACCTCCTCAGGCAAGGATTTCCAGATTGTCACTGCCCTAACAGTAAAGAATCCTCTTCTATGTTGGTGGAAAAACCTTCTCTCCTCCCTAAGAAAGCAAAGAAAATATTAAAAGTGTGAAAAAACTGAAAATCGCTTTGTTATTCTAATACTAGAACCACTTTGACCTTCGGGCTCCATTCATATCTCATTCAGGAGAAGGCAATGTTTCCCTGCTTTCTTGTAACGTGACCTGATCCTCTTCTGCAGATTTATACTCAATTTAATCTGCCAAAAGTGCATGTATTTTTCAACTAAAATTAGATGAACTTTCAGTGTTAAAGAGAAGCTGTCACCATGAAAATGTCGTCCAATCTGCAAACATCATGTTACAGAGCAGGCGGAGCAGAGTAGGTTGATACATAGTTTTATGAGAAAAGATTCTGTATAACCTGTGCTTAAATCCATTAAACGTCTTCTCTTTTGGAGATTTTTGCTCCAGTGGGTGGTCCTATCAGTGACTGACAGCTTCCTTTGTGTTAAGCCCCCGTCTCACATAGCGATATCGCTAGCGAGATCGCTGCTGAGTCACTAGTTTTGTGACGCAGCAGCGAGCTTACCAGCGATATCGCTGTGTGTGACATTCAGCGACGATCAGCCCCCCTGCCGGGTATCGCTGATCGTCGCTGAAAGGCCAGGACATTTTTTTGATCGCTGGTCTCCCGCTGACAGGCACGCATCGCTGCGTGTGACAGGCGGGAGACCAGCGATCCGCTGGTAACCAAGGTACACAGCGGGTTTCCAGGCGCGGGGCTGTGCCTAGAAACCCGCTGTGTACCTTGGATACCAGCTCCCTGAAGCAGGGAGCTGGTAACCAAGGTACACAGCGGGTTTCCAGGCACCGCGCAGCGCCTGGAAACCCGATGTGTACCTTGGTTACCAGCTCCCTGCATCAGGGCGCTGGTATCCAAGGTACACTGCGGGTAACTAAGCGATGTTACCCGCAGTGTCGCTTGTACTGATCGCTGCCTGAGCTGCCTGTTTGGCAGCTCAGCAGCGATAATGTAGCGATATACCAGCGATCCTGATCGTTGTCGGGATCGCTGGTGTATCGCTATGTGAGACCCAGCCTTAAGAGTGCATACAGAGATAGCTGTCAGTCACTGATGGGACCACCCACTGGACCAAAACTCCAAGAAAGAGCAAAGAATTAAATTAATAAAACACGTGTTATACTGAATCTTTTCTCACAAAACTATTTATCAATCTGCTCATTTCTCCCTGCTCTATAACTCAATGCCTACAGATTGTATGCCATTTTCATGGTGACAGGTTCCCTTTAATTTGGGTGCCTTCATTGCATACTGTGGACCACCTCTGTCTAGATGAAATGTATATTCCATATCCTTAATAAAAGTGAAACCTGAGGTTTTCCAATGTTTATGGGACATTAATAGATGAAGTAAATTAATCATGTTTAAAAAAAAAAAAATACTTGGAGATGTTTTAATTTTTCTGCTTAGAAGCAACTGGTAGTGTTGCAAAAAAAAACATCAGATCTGTCATTTTTTAAAAAGTTTTTTTGTAATTCAATTTTTGTCAGCTTGCAACTCTTTCCTTCAAAGATTGTACTTTTAATAACAAATTGACAAGACGTTATTGTTAGGTAACAGTCAGATTTGATAGGGGCGACCAAGATTATATCATCATGTCACCGGAAAGGGGTATAAAATTACCATGCTCAGTGCAACTATGTGTCCCTGCCTTTGATGTGGGCTCACACGCTGAGCCCGCATCATTCCCCACACTTGATGGCTGATTTAATCATCCATCAAATGTCACTAATCCATGAGCCACCATCGGCTATTAACCAATTAAATGCCACTGTCAATCACTGACAGCGGCATTTAACATGTGCCAACAGGAAACGTGTCATTGGTCATGTGATCGCGAGGCGCCGATGGGTTGTCATGAAAGCCACGATTCTGCTGAAGACTCCTGTTAGCCTGATCCTCCTGTGAGCGCTGGCCAGTGTTCATAGGAGATCATGTTTTTTGCTGATTTCCCTACAATGTGTAGCACAGGCGATCGAACACACACTTCAAGTCTCCTAAGGGGACTATTAAATACAGTAAAAAGTAAAAAAAAAAAAAAAAAAACATTTAAATCACCCCTCTTTTGCCCCATTCAAAATAAAACAACCAAAAATTTACAAGTTTGGTATCTCTGCATTCAGGAATGTCTGATCCATCAAAATCTAAAATAAATTAATCTGATCAGTAAACGGTGGAACAAGAAAAGAAAAGTGAAAATGCCAGAATTGCGTTTTTGTTTTTGTCACTGTGACATTGCAATAAAAGGTGATAAAAACATTGTATGTACCCCACAATGGTATCAGTAAAAATGTCAGCTCAGAGCGCAAAAAAGAAGCCATCAACCAGCCCCAAATCCCGAAAACTTAGACCATTATGGGTCTTGGAAAATGTCGACAAAAGCAATTTTTTTTTTTTTTTGACAAATTTCTGATGTTTTTCCCCCACTTAAATAAAAAAAAAAAGACTGTATATGTTTGGTATCTGCATACTCGTACTGACCTGGGAATCATATTGCCAGGTCAGTTTTACCATAAATTGAACATGGTAAATAACAAAACATTGTGGAATTGGACTTTTATTGCAATTTCACCACCTTTGGAATTTTTTTCCAGTTTTCTAGTACACTATGTGTCAAAATGAGTACAACTTGTCCTGTAAAAAACAAGACCTGATACGGTTATTTGGACGGAAAATGAAAAAGTTATAGCTCTTGGAAGAAGGGGAGGAAAAACGGAAAATCGCTCTAGGGGTTAGAGCATGAAAGAATTTAATTAGTTGTTTTTGTTTTTTAGTTGAGTTTTTTTTTTTTTTCCTGTACAAAATGCTGCACACTAAATAGCTCGCTCTTTCTCCCATTCAGTTTCAGCATGTCCCCCTTTATTTAGAGTGGGCACCTATGAATGTTTTTAGCAGCCCGTCTACTGAGAAGAAAGCAGGACCAGTGCCAGCTGGCAAAGTAGATGAGCAAGATAAAGGTAGGTAATTTTTACGGAAGATTGTAAGATGAGGTAGCGGCCGCGATAGAGGTGAGAGAATGGAGGGAGATTGCGATGATCTCACATGCATCCATGACATCAGATGATCTTGTTTGGGGTTCACTTTTTGACCTCTTTCTGACCTCAGACGTACTATCCCATCCATGTGACCTGGGCCCCTATTACCATAGAGGGGCTAGTACGTCATATGCGATCGTCTGCGCTCACGGGTGGAGCGCGGCCGGGTCTCAGCTGATTCTCACAGCTAACACCCGACACTTTAACTCCCGGAACACTGCGATCAAACATGATCGCAGCATTCTGAAGCCGGCACAGGACCCCTCTGCCTTTGGATCGGACACCCCGCGACATGCTGCGGGGTCCCAATCGCTGCTATGGAGACCTGATGTCGTCATGACGACATCCGGGTCTCCAGAGCTGTGAAACTTCCTGTCATGCGCATGTCAGGAAGTCTCACAGGTCAGTGTACAGAAGCTGCAGTGCTGACAGCTTCTGTAGCATGCAGATGCTGCTTCATCTGCATGCTATAGAAGCGATCAGCCTGCACAAAATAATTGTCCCATAGTGGGACAAAGTGTAAAAGTAAGAATTAAATGAAAAAAAAAAATTAAATAATTGTAAAAATATTTTAAAAAATAATAAATAATAAACAATCTCAGAATCGCGAAGATCCGTTGAAGCGTTCCAGAGTTATAACCTCATAAAGAGACAGTGGTCAGAATTGAAAAAATTGGCCCGGTCATTAACGTGCAAAACACCCTCAGGGGTAGAAGGGGTTAAATCAAAAAAAGAAAAAAAATTTGTTTTAATTCCTCACATAGGGAGTGTTGAAGAAGAGTTTGAACAGAAACCTGAGGAGAAAAGTGAGACTGAAGAGTCAGAAGATGAAGAAGAAACTCTTCCAGACTGCACGTTGTTCATTAAGAACCTGAACTTTAGTACCAATGAGGAAAAACTTAAACAGGTCAGTGTTGTGCCTCTAGATATGGTACAGACCAAATGCCAAGGTTTATTTTTTGAATTTTTTTGTTTTGTAGTTTGTTTATTGTAATAATTTTTAAATGACTTGCTAATTCCACCCTAAAAACAAACCTTTACTGGTCTGAAACGCTCTTTGCACATAATCAACTTTTCCCTCTACTTCTGGTTCAACCAGGTGTCCTCCAAATGTAAAGGGAATCTGGCACCAGCTTTTTGCTACCCTATTTGAAAGGTTCATGAGGTAGGGACAGAGACCCTGTTTCTAATGATGTGCCAGTTTACTGCGTGCTGCAATTTGGTTTTAAAACTGTTTTATCTGCTGCAGATCTACCAGGTCCCTTAATGTTGAGCTCTATTACCTCGCATCATCACTGATTGGCAGCTTTCTGTGTATACTTTCCATAAGCAGAAAGCTGCCAATAAGTTGTGGGGGCATGTTTGGACGATCTGGCAGCAGGCCAAGTAGTCCTTTATTGACAATCTCCTGCTAGTAAAACTGATTTTATAAAAACTGTACCTAGCAGCCCGGTAAGTGACACATCACTGGAATCATGGTTCCTGTCTCTGCATTATGCTGCTCTCAGGTACGGTAGCAAAAACCTGGTGACAGATTCACTATAAAGGGTTATAACTAGAGATGAGTGAATATATTTGGGTGGAAATGAATTCTACTCAATTATTACAAAAATCTGCATTTTTTTGTAATTTGCTTCCATGTGGATTCAGCAAAAAGGTGAATGCTGGCTGGCAAGTGTGAAAGCTACATCGCATTAAAGGTCACTGATTGACTGCAGTGTTTGTTGCATAACAATGTCACTTGAGTCTCAGCTAATCCTATCGCAGCATCGCTGGCACAGTGCTGGTGTGTCAAGGGAGTATATGGTGTTTTTATCTTACATTGTTTACTATAGCATTTGAGGAAAGGCTGTCCGAATAGTGGACAATACCTTTAAAAAATTTTCACCAATTAGCTTATACAGCCTGCAGCTAAGCTCCTCCTGTTGAAGTGAATAGGAGCCAATCTGCAGCATCTGGGACAGACCACTACACAGTAAAGCTGGAGCTGTGATGCTTGGCTGTTATGTACGGATGCCACCATAGCTGAACATGACTGATCTGCTAGGTGGCAGACCCCCACCAATCTAATATTGATGATCTTTCATAAGGAAACCACCTTTAATGCTTGTAGTAAAACATCCTTTTGAGTGGAAAGAAAGTGACTACAAATAATGAAAAATTTCAGATATGGCAATGAATTTCCTATGCAGCCAATAAGATCCTCTGTATTAAAGTGTGCAATATATTGTATTCTATACAGGTCTTTTCAAAAGCTGGGGAAGTGAAAACCTGTAGCATTTCTAAGAAAAAAGATAAGCAAGGTAAGTGTCTCCCACACTTAGATATTTGCTGGTTTGACCCCTTTATGACCTTGGGATTTTACATTTTAGTTTTCTCCTTCGCCTCATTGGGGGACACAGGACCATGGGTGTATGCTGCTGTCACTAGGAGGCTGCCACTAAGTTAATGCAAAAAAGTTAACTCCTCCTCTGCAGTATACACCTAGTACTGGCTCCAGCCCGAACCAGTTCATGCTTAGTCCGTAGGAGGCACACGGGTCTGGTCTTCAGACCACAATTTTTTTTTATTTTTTATTCCATATCTTTTACTATTTTATTATGTTTTACAAGGAATATAGGGGTGACGGATCCTTTCAAGGGTCCAATCTTGCCAAACCAACAACAGGCGGGAACGTGGAGTGTTGCATTCACTTTCTCCCTCCTGCATCAGAGATAGCCAAGCCTGAGCCTAATTTTTGGGGTGACGGTTCCTTCCAGGGCACCGATCTCCCCGCACCAGCAACAGAGTGTCGCCTCCATGTACCCCCTTCTGAAGCCAGGCTACAGCCGGGCAAAAGCCATGGTTTCCTGGGCAGATTCCCTGAACAGGGCCATTCAAGGCAGCGATCTTCCCCCAGAGACTGCGGATCTGGCTAATCAGATATCTTTAGCCAGGTATTACCTGATAAGCGCTTCCCTGGACATGGCCAACTGCTCGGCCCTTGCGGCATCAAATGCTGTATCCATCAGAAGGACGCTATGGCTTAGGGAATGGCGAGCCGACTCTGCATCCAAGAAGTCCATAACCTCTCTGCTGTACCAGAGTGGTCGCTGTTATGTTTTGGTAGCTGAGGAGGGCAGGAGCAAAAAACCGCAAAGGCAGCCAAACACCAGAGAGGTTGGGATCTAATAGGTTGCAGACCCTAAACTAACCGCACAACTAGAAGCAGCCGTGGGACGTTCCTACAGTGCCCTAGACGCCTCGTCACAGCCGGAGAGATTAGCTACCCCTGAAGATAGAAAGAGGAAAGCTAACTGCCCTGGAGTAAAGCCCCAAAGGAATAGGAAGCCCCAAAACATATAATGGCGGTTAGACAAGATGAAAACACGAACGCAGACAGAAAATAGATTGAACAAACGCTGGGGCCCAAACTGTCTAGATAGGATAGTACAGGAGAGAATACTGTCTGCAACCCAACAAAACCCTAGGAAAAACTCCAACACTTCTGATTCCAAAAATGCTGAGACCACACGGTCTCGACCACCTATATCAGATCTCTGGTGTGAACACACAGCTACCCAGCAATAAAAAATCACAGGAACAGAGCAAATGAACAAATACAAAAAGAGGACCGAGACCAGCACAAGCCCCCAATGGGGACTCTGCTTAACTCAAAAGCAAGGCAGCAAAAAACAAGGAAAATCCAACCACAGGATAAAAAACAGAAAGTAACTTATCTGAATGATAGCAGGAGACAGCAGCAAAGCAAGCTGAATTCCAATCTAGACCAGAAAGAAACAATTGATCACCGGTGAGGATCATGGGAGGTCAGCTCACTTATATCAGGCCAGTCCGTCCCACCTGATAACCATTCATCCATTGCAAGTGGTGGACTTTTGCTGTTCAACATAGGTTCAATACCCTCAGCAACCACCAGAGGGAGCCTCAGCTCCGAAGTCGTCTCCAACACGTTCACAACAGGTCGCCTGTTCAGAGATAAGTTGGATCAGCTAATCTCGGACGCTACAGGAGGGAAGAGTAAGTTTCTCCCCCTGCAGAAAAGTTAGTTGACCTTTTCGCCGCCAGCCACAGAAATGTTTTCCGGTCCTTTCACGGCAATACCGATTGGTCCTCCACGGTTAACTCGTCCGGTTCGGGACGCTCCACTTAAAGAGACAGAGGCCCTCAGGTCTCGTACAAAACCAGGTAGGCGTGTAAAAGCCGTCCCAGGCAGTCTAGATCGAAGGGATCAAGGTCCCACAGATTTTCAAACAAATGACTCACGGCACTGGAAGGCCGACACCAGGAGAGTAGGCGACCGTCGACTTCAGTTTCGCCATATCTGGCTCTCCGTCATTCACGACGAATGCTTCTCGTCC
Organism: Oophaga sylvatica; assembly: GCA_033576555.1. Lineage (NCBI taxonomy): Eukaryota > Metazoa > Chordata > Amphibia > Anura > Dendrobatidae > Oophaga > Oophaga sylvatica. Next base: position 736,629,069 of record JARQOD010000001.1, read on the forward strand.
CCCGACGCGGTTCTTCCCCTCTCATCCCCCCAAAGCGGAGACCCAGGCTCCATACTTTTTCCAAGCCATCGATTCTCTCTGTCAAGACAGCGTTATTATTCCGGTTCCAGAAAAAGAAAGGTTCCCAAGGGTTCTGTTCGAACCTGTTCGTGGTCCCGAAAAAAAATGGAACAGTGAGGCCCATCCTGGACCTAAAGCTACCATACAAATTTCAAAGATAGATATATGTACATCTGCGCTCACCAAGAAAGAGTTGTAGCAGCAGGTGTCCAAACAAACTCTGTGCTAAAGCCCCCGTCACACACAGCGGTCTCGCTAGCGAGATCGCTGCTGAGTCACTAGTTTTGTGACGCAACAGCGATCTCCCCAGCTATATCGCTGCATGTGACATTCAGCGACGATCAACCCCCCTGCTGGGTGTCGCTGAATGTCCTGGACATTTTTTTGATCGTTGGTCTCCTGCTGGCCAGCACGCATCGCTGCGTGTGGCAGGCAGGAGACCAGCGATCAGCTGGTAACCAAGGTACACATTGGGATTCCAGGCGCCGCGCAGTGTCTGGAAACCCGATGTGTACCTTGGTTACCAGCTCCCTGCGGGCTGGTATCCAACGTATACTGCGGGTAACTAAGCGACGTTACCCGCAGTGTCGCTGTCCTGATCGCTGCCTGTTTGGCAGCTCACCAGTGATCGTGTAGCGACACACCAGCGATCCTGACAAGTGCATATCGTTGTCGGGATCGCTGGTGTGTCGCTATGTGTGACGGGGCCCTAAGTATGCTAGGATAAGAGGATAATAAAGGCAAGATAGGATCTGTGCTTACAACTACACTAGAATCTAAAAACAAACCATTAAAAGAAATGACCACAAAGAATCACCGCTTGTGGCTGGGGATTGCAAGAGTTAAAGCAGTGCACTTCAATAAACCATATAGAGAATTCCTCCAAACCCAGTAATCACTGAAACTATGCCAAAACTGTTCCCCTCCGTACATATGGCATGCAATGTCTCACTTATGGGTTTTTATGTAATACTCCTACCAGGCGTTGTCTCTCACCCCTCGTGGATACAAGTTGGTTGTTGTAACGACGCTGCACGGACCTTGAGTTTAGCGGTATCACAGCTACTGTAGATCCCCCGAGGAGCAGAGATAGTTGCAGGCGAGCGATCAGGCAAAACCAAGGGAACTCCGGCCGGCAGCGTCCCTGGCTGCTTGGGAAGGGAGAGAGAGGAGGAAGCGACAGCGTGCACAGAACAAGCTAGTGACGTCATCTCTGTTCAGCTGTGACATCCCCGCCCTTCTTGCCAAAAGTTGTTTCCTCTTTTCACCTTAACGAGGACATTGTCCTACCCTCGTTTTGCCGGGCACCAGTACACTATGTGGTGAAGGCCCTTCACATTTTTGATTTAGTGAGAGCTCTCAGAAAATATGTCTCACGGACAGCGTCCTTTCGTCAGACGGATGCTCTGTTCGTGCTCCCCGAGTGTCAAAGGAAGGGTCTTGCCGCTTCAAAGTCGACAATAGCCAGGTGGATTCGTTCCACTATTTAGGAATCTTACCGCGTCAGGGGCAGGCCTATCCCAGCGGGGATCAAGGCACACTCCACCCGGTCGGTGGGCGCTTTTTGGGCCATTCGGCACCAGGCATCGGCGGAGCAGGTTTGCAAGGCTGCGACCTAGTCCAGTTTACACACATTCTCAAAGCACTACAATGTTCACACTCAGGCCTCCGCAGATGCGGGCCTGGGTAGACGAATTCTGCAGGCAGCGGAAGCTCACCTGTGAACAGTTAGTATGTGCGGTTAATCTGATGTGTCGGTTTCCCACCCAGGGACTGCTTTAGGACGTCCCACGGTCCTGTGTCCCCCAATGAGGCGAGGGAGAAACAGGGATGTTGGTGTACTCGCCTTAAAATCCTTTTCTCCGAGCCACTCATTGGGGGACACAGCACCCACCCTGTTAGCCTGCTAGCTATGTTCGATCCTTGGTTTGTCATGTTGTACCTGTATTTAATTGTTAAGATCTCTTAATGCTTTGTCACTGAACTGGTTCGGGGTGGAGCCAGTACTAGGTGTATACTGCAGAGGAGAGCTAACTTTTTTGTATTAACTTAGTGGAAGCCTACTAGTGGCAGCAGCATACACACATGGTCCTGTGTCCCCCAATAATGGCTTGATGAAAAGGATTTTATGGTGAGTACACAAAAATCCCTGTTTTTTCTCCCCTTCTTCCAGATCCATAACTTTTTTTATTTTTCCGTCAATATAGCCCTGTGAGGACTTGTTTTTTGCGGGACGAGTTGTACTTTTGAATTGTTTTATTATATAGTGTACTGAAAACGGGAAAAAAAATTCAAAGTGCGGTGAAATTGCAAAAAAGGTGCAATTCCAGAATTGTTTTTGGGTTGTTTTTTTTACCATGTTCAGTAAATGCTAAAACTGACTTGTCGTTATGATTCTCCAGGTCATTACGAGTTCACAAAAACCAAATATGTATAAGTACTTTTTTACTTAAGTGATGAAAAAAAAAATCCAAAGTTTGTATTTTTTTTTTAAAAAAAGCGTCATTTTACGAGACCTGCAGCATCTCCATTTTTCGTTGTCTGGGTGAGGCATGCCAAGCTGACGTTTTTATTGATACCATATTGGGGTAGATAGCGGTAGATAAGATGTTTTGATTGTCTGTTTTTGCATTTTACTGCAATGTTGTGCCGACCAAAAAAACCTCATCATTCTGGCAATTTTTTTTTCTCGTTGTGCCATTTACTAATCGGATTGATTCTTTTTATATTTTGATAGGTTGGGTGTTTCTGAATGTAGCGATACTAAATATGCTTCAATAGTCTCATTAGGAGTCTTGAAGCTATGATCTTCTGTAGCAGAAATGATCATCTGCAGACCCCCGTTTGTCATGCCAACCCATCAGCACACCGTGATCCTGTAACAGGGCCGCCGATGGGCGAGGTTATTGACGTGCTTCGGGCGCGCACATTTTAAATGATGCTATCAAAGATTGACAGCGGCATTTAACATGTTAACAGTCGCGGGTGGATGGCGATTCCACCCTCAGCTGTTAGGAGCACATGACAGCTGATCAAATCAGCTGTTGTGTCCCTAAAAAGACACGGGATCAGCTCGGTAGCCCGCATCAAAAAAATGGAAAGGTGACCTATGACGTACCTATACATCATAGGTCATAAAGGGGTTAAAAACTGTTATAATAAACTGCACTGGCTAGCAGCTGTAACATAGAAAGAGAATTGTAATAGACAATGTAGTCCTTTTGTATACCAGAAGATATTGAGATACATAACGATGTTTTAGGTATGACAATTGCCCAAAAAATGAATGGTAATTTGAGATATACATTGAGTAACGTTGTCACACTTAGCCAGTTGCAGTCCACAAAGAGAGATCATTGTTACCCATTAAATACTGTAGGAGACCTTTAGTGGGTGAGATTTGGGGCATCTTCTAAATGTCCTTTCTTAAAGGTAGTCTGTCATCCCAAGCTAACAGTATAAGCCAAGGCTGGCCATGCACATTAGATGGCTGTCAGCCGAACAATGCTTCAGACGATCATTCAGACAACGGCCATCTCAGCCACTCTTCCTTAAGGGTATGCCACACTAAACAATATCGCTAACGGGATCGCTAAAAAACGTCACTATTTAGCGATCCCGTTAGCGATATTGTTCAGTGCGGCAGCTTCCAGCGACGAGCTTCCTGCTGTGATCTCGCTCGTCGCTGGAATCGTTCCGGACCCTATTTCATCGCTGGCGCTCCCGCTGGGTAAGTATCTAATCGCTGTGTGGCACCTTTTCTTAGCGATTTAGCGGTACTTTTGTACCGCTAAAGTCGTTAAGAAGATCGCTAACGGCGATAGCGTCGTTAACTATATCGCTAAATGTGGCCGCATTTAGCGATATAGAAACAATCCCGCTAGCGATCTCATTAGTATGCAACGCTAACGAGATCGCTAGCGGGATAGCTTAGTGTGGCAGTACCTTAACACGAGTATTCACTTGATCAAACACTCAGAAAATTTCTTCACTTCTCCTTATCTAGCTAATCTCTAAATGTGTTTTTTTTACTGCACTTCCTGGGAATTTGAGGAGTCAAAGCATTGAGTTGCACCAGCGCTGCCCCACAGCTTCTAGTACAGCCCTCAAATGAATCATCAGGAGGTGGTGATGGAAGCATTGAGTGACATCAGCGCGGCCCCCTGATGATGAAGTGTGCTAGAAGCTGTCGGTGACACTGGGGTCACTCCACCTGTTAATGTCCTGTTTCTGGAGGGGAGATAGACTCCAGGGAAGTGAGTGCAGCAACAGCCTCCTATGACGTCCTGTTTCAGGACAGAACATGGATGCAGCAGGGAATTGAGTGCAACACCAGCCTCCTGTCAAACGAAACGCCACAGGAAGTTAAGTAAAAAAAAAACAGTTAGTGACTAGCTAGATATCAAGATAGATATTTAAAAAGGACATTTTATGTTCCAGACAACCCCTTTAATATGTAAAGGAGCGGTTAAGATCTATGGGCCGGACACGGTTGTCCCTGAGAATCTGCCTACAGGGCTGATTTTAAATGTGAGTGTGTTAACAGTGTGAGACATGTAGATCAGAAGATCAGACTGTCAGTCATTACATGTCTTAAGGTACTGCCACACTAAACAATCCCGCTAGCGATCACGATAACGACGCATACTAATGCGATCGCTAGCGGGATTGTTTCTATATCGCTAAGTGCGGCCACATTTAGCGATATAGTTAACGACGCTATCGCCGTTAGCGATCTTCTTAACGACTTTAGCGGTACAAAAGTACCGCTAAATCGCTAAGAAAAGGTGCCACACTAGCGATATATACTTACCCAGCGGGAGCGCCGACGAGAAAATAGGGTCCGGAACGATTCCAGCGACGAGCGAGATCACAGCAGGAAGCTCGTCGCTGGCAGATGCCGCACTGAACAACATCGCTAACGGGATCGCTAAATAGTGACGTTTTTTTAGCGATTCCGTTAGCGATATTGTTCAGTGTGGCATACCCTTTACACTGGAGGCAGATTCTCAGGGAGATCTATGTCCGGCCCATCAATCTTAACAGCTCATTTACATATTAAGAAAAAAGTGGATTTCTCTGGAATAAGACATTAGATTGCAGATATCAAGGTATTATTTTATTCCGCTTCCTATGGCCTACATGCCCATTTACACAGCTTAGGGGTTGATCCTACTAACAGATGTCCTCTAATAAATCTAGTCTGGTGCAGAAAATAAAAAAAGAAAGTGCATACTTACTCTTGGATCGTTGCTGTGTCTCCCAGTGGTCTTGTGACCTTGGCTCTATTGGTCGACTTACATAACAATCAGCCGCTGCTGATTGGCTGCAGCCTTATAGTAAATGGAGGAACTCCTCTAAATCCCGTTTTTGAGACTAAGGACATAACACCTCTCACCTCCTGCCTATGGGGTGCTCGGCATACAGGTGTGGCCTTATAGCCTTATTTGTATCTGCAATAAGAGAGAAATTAGTTGGGAAAACATACAAGAAAGTAAGGATGAATATAGAGCGGTCAGTATAAATTACTGCCATAAAATCACATCTGATGGGGCGTAATAAGATACAGACAAAATAATCCAAATGTTAAGCTTTGTATTTCAATACACAAGTGTGAATGAGGCCTTACTGTTAAAGTGTAAAGCTATCCTTTTTGTGACAAGGTTTATTTTTCCATTTTAAACAAAATGGTTACAAGTATAGCTGTTCTCAAGTGATGTCTCTTCCCTTTCCAGGTACCTTCCTGTCTATGGGCTATGGATTTGTAGAATATAGGAAACCAGAACATGCACAAAAAGCTCTACGACAGCTTCAGGTATGTCTTATAGACTAGGGATATGAAAGTAGAATTTTGTGAGTCTAGTTTCTTCAGAATAAGTTTTGTGCCATGTTTGTTCCTTCCATAGGTCAGTGTTCTATGTGTCTGCGTATAACAGAAGTCCCAGAGTCTCTGTAAGAAAGGCGGTGGAAGTGCTCTCCTTATGAATATGCCTGACTCTGGACAACCATACATCTGGTGTATTCTCCGATTGCCTTTGTTATCCAAATGGCGCAATACTTTTTCTGTGCCATTTTGGCTAATAGGAAGGTGGACCTGTGTAAATACTATGTGGCTCCTACATAGCAGAGCATGGTCTGTTGAAAGATCTGTTTCAGTCCCTTTGCACAAATTGACATAACTGTATGTGAATGCTGGGGTGTCCATTTGTGCTGAGGCCTCAGGAGCTCAGCTCTCTCATGCTGTAGATGGAGATGTATTACATAGCCAGCAAATTGTGTCCAACAGCAGCAGCCGGAGCTGAACTCTGATTACTGCTGTTAGCAATTTAGATGCCATTGACAGCTATATCTGACTGGTGTTTTAAATGGAGCAATCCTTTCATTGGTCACCCTTAATGCAATCACAGGGCATAGATGTGTTACCTTGCCAGGATGTAGCCTGCTTAAGGCTCCCGTAACTTTGGTGCGCCTGCTGTATTATGCAGTATATCTAGCTAACATGTTCATGCATGCTCTCATCATCTCCCACCTCCACTACTGCAACATGCTTCTCTGGTTTCCCCAATTGACACTCTCGCATCTATCCAGCCCATCCTTAAAGGGATTGTCCCATGAACAAAGTTCATTTTAGTTAGTAGATATTGGAATTATAATAAGTTCCACAATTGGATGTGTTAAAAAAATGTTCCTGTGCTGAGATATTCTTATACATGTGCCCCTACTGTGTAATGGCAGTAATTCATATAAAAAGGGTGTGCAGTTAGAACCAAATAGACAAAAATATGAGAGCAAAAAAATCTTTTATTAATTCATATTTAACCCCTTCATGACAGCCCTTTTTTCGTTTTTGCATGTCTGTTTTTCGCTCCTTTTCTTCGCAGAGCCATAACTTTTTTATTTTTCCGTCAATATGGCCATGTGACAGCTTGTTTTTTGCGTGACAAGTTGTACTTTTGAACAACGCCATTGGTTTTACCATATCTTGTACTCAAAAACAGGAAAAAAATTCCAAGTGCTGTGAAATTGCAAAAAGTGCAATTCCACAACTGTTTTTTGGATTTTTTTTTTACCATGTTCACTAAATGCTAAAACTGATCTGCCATTATGATTCTCCAGGTCATTACACATTCATAGACACCAAACATGTCTAGGTTCCTTTTCATCTAAGTGGTGAAAAAAAAAATTCCAAAGTTTGTTAAAAAAAAAAATAATAATAATAGTTGCGTCATTTTCTGAGACCCATAGTGTCTCCATTTCTCCATCGCCTCATTGGGGGACACAAGACCATGGGTGTTATGCTGCTGCCACTAGGAGGACACTAAGCAATACATAAGCACAAAAGATTAACTCCTCCTCCTGCAGTATACACCCCCTGTTGGCTCAATCCTGAACCAGTTCTTGCTTAGTGTCTGTAGGAGGCACTAGGGTCTGCTCTCAGACCCCACTTTTTTTCTCATTTTTTACCTCTTTTTATTATTTTGCTTTCTTCACGCACGGATGGGCAACGGGACTTGTACGAAAAGTCACGATCTCCCAAAAACCAGCAACAGGCGGCATCGTGCGAGTGTCGCCTCCACGTACCCCTCCTGCTATGCTACCATGGGGCGACAGATTCCTTGAATGGGCCGCTCTCCCCATGAGATACCCCTCGATGTGGGCGATGTGATTGGCGTGGCACCATGGATGGATACCCCTCACCACCTCTCCTGAAAGCGGTGGCGGTCTGGAGGCATTTAAGATCCCTCTCCACCCCCCTATCAAAGGGGACGGTGGATTGAGGAAGTACGGCCATATCTGCCGTAGTCCCTTCCTTCTCCATCTTCGGGTCTCTCTCCGCAGTGAGTACATGCACCTGGATGCAATGTGTACCGGCCATCTGTCGCCGCGGCCGCCTCTGCGTCGCACCGCGGCCGCCTTTGTGTCGCGCCGCCGCAGCTTCAGCATCGCGCCGCGGGCGCTTCCCGTCGCGCCGCGGCCCCAGCCTCAAATTTAGTCCCCGGCTTCGGCCCGGGTTAGGCCGCAACCATAAATTTAGTCCCTGGCTTCGGCCCGGGATAGGACGCAGCCATAAATTTAGTCCCCGGCTTCAGGCCGGGATAGGCCTCTATGGGGGAAGGCTGGCCACGTGTCTCCGCCCACCTCGCACGCTATTGGCCGGCTTCAGATCTCATGGGACTCCCTCCTGTTTCCCCCCCCTCTCCTCCCACTGCTTCTGGCGCTTCTCGTGTCAGACGAGAAGCGCTACTGTAATCTCGGGTGCCATCTTCTTGTGGGACAGCGCTGCAGATGCCATCCTCCACCTTCCCTGGTTCAGACACAGGACCTGGGTAAGTGCACGCTGCGACTAGGCCTACACAGCGCTTGACCCTTCTCCTGCAGCAGGCTCTCAGGTGCAGAAATATGTCGCAATCAAAGGGCGCTAAAAAGGCTGACAAAAACTACACAGTAGTATATGCCGCCTGCATTTCATGCAACGCTTCCCTGCCGTCAAAGCATGGTTCCCAATTCTGTGCATCATGTGCCCAAGAGCCCATTGCTGCTTCCGCTCAGGAGCCCCCTACTATCGTTCAGGAGTCCCTACCTATTCCTGATCCCATTGAGCCAGGTCCTTCAGGGTGGCCCGCGTTTCTGGCGCAGTCCATGGATTCTCTGACTAGGGCCTTGGATACTTTCCGCGGCTCCTCTTCTAGCCAGGGCGTCCCTTTTCCAGAAAGGGACCCGTTAGCCTTCAGAGAGACCTCATCAGACAGGGGCCGACCCACGGCATCAGCTAAACGGTCGTCTAGAAAACGCCGCCATAATGCATCTCCCAATCCATCTAGTGGTTTGGCATCGGCGAGCTCAAGCTCTCGCTCCCCCTCTCCCAGAGATCTTAGTGATCATGATTCGGAATACGAGTCGGACATTGGTGATGACCCCTACTCGCCAGAGTTTCAAGAATCTCTAGATTCTCTCATTGAGGCCATTAATAAAATCCTCAAGCTAAATGAAGAACCCGGGTCTCAACCGAATCATCCTATCTCTTTCAAAAGAGCCAAGCGTCCTCACAAGGTGTTTAGTAATCACCCTGAATTTATGGACATTGTTCAGGGACATAGGGATCGTCCAGACAAACGTTTTTCAGGACTGAAGTCTCTGAAAGCACGATACCCATTTTCAGCAACTGTAGCGAAAGAATGGACTGAATCTCCAGTTGTAGATCCACGAGTATCTCGCTTAGCTTCAAAAACCCTGCTCTCTGTTTCAGATAGTTCATCCATTAAGAACCCTTCAGATAAACAGATCGACAACCTCGCTAAATCGATTTTTGAGGCTGCTGGAGCATCTCTCTCTCCTTCTTTTGCGGCCACCTGGGTAGCAAGGGCCATGGTGGCTTGGGCTGAGAACCTAGTTAAAATAACTAGTGATATCCCTCTTCCCCCCGAGGCACGTAATCTGGCCTATCAGATTACTCGGGCAGGTGACTACATGGTTCATGCGTCCCTAGATGCAGCTAATTGCGCTGCACTCGCAGCCGCCAATGCTATCGCCATTCGCAGGTCCCTTTGGCTCCGAGAGTGGCGTGCAGACGCTGCTTCAAAGAAGACTTTGACTTTGCTGCCTTATCTTTCAGGGCGTCTCTTTGGAGATCGTCTTGATCAGATTATTTCTGACGCTACTGGTGGCAAAAGCAAATTTCTTCCGCAGCGCAGAATCAATCGGCCTTTTCCGGTCTCAATACCAAAGTCGTTCCCGGCCATTTCGTAGCTCCTTTAATTGGTCCTCTGCCTCGACCTCGGTTCGAGCACCCCGTCCACCTCGCAGAGACAGGGGCTCACAACCATCGTCCAGGTCCTCTCAGCCCTGGAGAAACAGATCCTCTCAGGCGGGAAATAGGAGCTCCTCCTCTCGCAAATTATCTTCCCAATGACTCCTGGCTGGGGACGGGGGACCCAAACAAGGTAGGCGGCCGCCTACTCTTGTTTCGCAAAGTCTGGGGGTCGGTAGTTCAAGACCGGTGGGTCCGAGATCTTGTACACTCCGGTTACAAGATCGAATTCTTGTCTCTCCCCCCAAGGCGTTTCTTTCAATCTCGCCCCCCAAAGTCCAAGGATCTTGCAATTCCTTTTCTCCAGGCCCTGAACATACTTCGTACCAGCGGGGTCATCGTCCCAGTTCCTCACGAGGAAAGATTCAAAAGGTTTTTACTCAAACCTCTTTGTGGTTCCCAAGAAGGACGGCTCCGTGCGTCCTATTCTGGACCTAAAATTGCTAAACAAATTCATCAGAGTCCGCCATTTCAGAATGGAATCCCTCCGTTCTGTTGTCGCATCTCTAGAAAGAAAAGAATACTTGGCGTCTATCGACATCAAGGATACGTATCTTCACATTCCAATTTTCAGAGGCCATCAAAGGTTTCTGCGTTTTGCAGTCGGAGAGGATCATTTTCAATTTGCCGCTCTGCCCTTCGGTCTCGCAACCGCCCCCAGAGTGTTCACAAAAGTCATGGCGGCCGCCATGTCAATTTTACACTCTCGGGGTGTGGTGGTCCTCCCGTACCTGGACGACCTACTCATCAAAGGACCGACTTTTCGGGCCTGCGCAGAGAGTGTCGAGATCACTATCGACACCCTCTCTCGCCTGGGTTGGCTTGTCAATTTGGACAAGTCTCTTCCCATTCCCTCTCAGAAGAATCCTTTTTTGGGAATGATTCTAGACACCTCCCAAGGGTTGGTATCTCTCCCTCCAGAGAAGATTGCTTCTCTGAGGCGGGGAGTGCTCCTGTTGTCTCTAGGCCGCTCCCACTCTCTGCGGAGCGCCATGCAGGTCCTCGGGAAGATGGTAGCTTCCATCGAAGCAGTACCGTTCGCTCAGTTCCATTTTCGCCCTCTTCAACAGGAGCTAATATCAGTCTGGGACAGGAACCCTGCGTCTCTAGGTCGCCGCTTCCGTCTTCCTCCCACAGTCAGAAGCTCCCTGAAATGGTGGACAAATGCTTCATCGCTGAATCAAGGAAAATCCTTTCTGCCTGTTCATTGGCTGGTGGTGACCACCGATGCCAGTCTCCTCGGATGGGGAGCTGTGTTTCTTCACCACACGGCTCAAGGCCGCTGGTCTCTCCCAGAGACCCGTCTCCCGATCAACATCCTGGAGATCAGAGCTATCAAACTAGCTCTCTTGCAGTTCCATCATCTTCTGGCCGGTCGTCCCATCCGGATCCAGTCGGACAACGCTACGGCTGTGGCGTACATCAACCGTCAGGGAGGCACTCGGAGCAGAACAGCGATGCTCGAGGTATCACACATCCTGCGCTGGGCCAAGGCAAACCGCTCGCCCATCTCCACGGTTCACATCCCAGGAGTGGACAATTGGGAGGCCGACTTCCTCAGTCGCCAAGGCTTAGACTCAGGGGAATGGTCCCTGCACCCGGAAATGTTTCAACTCATTTGCCAGCGTTGGGGCATGCCATATGTGGATCTCATGGCATCCAGATTGAATGCCAAAGTTCAGACTTTCATAAGTCGATCTCGCGATCCACTAGCCATCGGCTTGGATGCGCTAGTCCTCCCTTGGAGTCAATTTCGCCTTCCTTACATCTTTCCACCTCTTCCGTTAATCCCCAGGGTGATTCGGAAGATCAAGGCGGAGGGCGTTCCTCTCATTCTTGTCGCCCCGGACTAGCCTCGCCGTCCGTGGTATGCGGAACTAGTGCGTCTGGTCGCAGACGTTCCCTGGAGATTACTGGATCGTCCGGACCTTCTTTCCCAGGGTCCAATTTACCATCACAATTCGAAAGCGCTGAAATTGACGGTATGGCCATTGAAGCCTGGATCTTAGGTCAGGCTGGTTTTTCTCACAAAGTTGTCTCCACAATGGTCAATGCCAGGAAGCCGGCTTCCGCCCGCATTTATCATCGGGTCTGGAAAACATTTTTTTCCTGGTGTAAGGACAAAGGTCGTTCCCCTTTGGTTTTTTCTATCCCTTCCATTCTAGAATTTCTCCAAGCAGGAATGGACTCGGGGTTAGCTCTCTCCTCCCTCAAGGGGCAGATTTCTGCTTTGTCCGTCATTTTCCAACGGCGGATCGCATCTAAGTCTCAGGTCAGGACTTTTATCCAGGGAGTGTCACATCTTGCTCCGCCCTACAAGAGGCCTTTGGAGCCTTGGGATCTTAATCTGGTCCTCAGTGCCTTACAGGGATCCCCCTTCGAACCTTTGCCGGAAGTGTCCTTATCGCTTCTTTCCTGGAAGGTTGTCTTCCTAGTGGCGATTACCTCTATCAGACGGGTATCGGAGTTGGCAGCTTTATCTTGTAAACCTCCTTTTCTTATTTTTCACCAGGACAAGGTAGTCCTTAGGACTTCTCCTTCTTTCATACCAAAAGTCGTTTCGGCTTTTCATATCAATGAGGAGATAGTCTTGCCCTCGTTGTGTCCGGCGCCGATTCACCGTACTGAAAAAGCCCTTCACACCTTGGACTTGGTGAGGGCTCTCCGAAGGTACATTTCGAGGACTGCATCTTTCCGTAAATCGGACGCCCTGTTTGTGCTTCCGGAAGGACGCAGACAGGGTCTTCCTGCTTCCAAGGCCACGTTAGCCAGATGGATTCGTTCGGCGATCCAAGAGGCGTATCGTGTTAAAGGTCAGCCTATCCCGGGTGGGATTAAGGCACACTCCACTCGATCTGTGGGGGGCCTCCAGGGCCATTTGGCACCAGGCTTCGGCACAGCAAGTGTGCAGGGCTGCGACTTGGTCCAGTCTTCATACTTTCGTCAAGCATTACCAAATTCATGCTCAAGTTTCTTCAGATGCGGCACTTGGCAGACAGATTCTGCAATCAGCTGTTGCGCATATGTAAGTTGTCTGTTGACTGTTTAAGTGTTTTATGCATGTGGTTCACGAGGCTTCATCTACTGTTATGGCTTCCCACCCAGGGACTGCTTTGGGACGTCCCATGGTCTTGTGTCCCCCAATGAGGCGATGGAGAAAAGGAGATTTTTGTGTACTCACCGTAAAATCCTTTTCTCCGAGACGCTCATTGGGGGACACAGCTCCCACCCTTGTTTAGCCTGTAGCCTCTTTGTTTCTTTGAATTGTTGACATATTGCACTCTGTTATGAGCTCCTACTGCTTTGGCACCGAACTGGTTCAGGATTGAGCCAACAGAGGGTGTATACTGCTGGAGGAGGAGTTAATCTTTTGTGCTTATGTATTGCTTAGTGTCCTCCTAGTGGCAGCAGCATAACACCCATGGTCTTGTGTCCCCCAATGAGCGTCTCGGAGAAAAGGATTTTACGGTGAGTACACAAAAATCTCCTTTTTTCGTGATCGCGGGTTGGGTCAGGGCTTAGGCCTCTTTGACACTTCAGTCGTTTGGTGTCAGCTAAAATCCACCAAAGTGTGAAAATAGCGGATCCGCCAGAAAAGGTGAAAAACGTTTGTAAACTGATCCGTTTTTTGTGACGGATCCGCCATGTAGTTTTCAACCCGGAAAATGCAGGTACGCATGTCTAACACGGAGAAGAGAGAGAGATCCACTGGCGGATTGCCCGCGGATCCGCTACCCATAGGCGACCATTACACAAAAAGGCGGACGCTGCGGATCCGCCATAGTCCGCCATTTTGACGCACACCAAAAAACGTTGCATTGAACGTTTTCCAAAAATGGCGGATGACAAATTTATGGCGGATCCGTCAAAAAACGGATCCAACAGACGACCATCCGTCAAAATCCTCCACTAATGTAAGTCAATGGGAAAAAAGCAGATCCGCCCCCAAAAAATGGCGGATCCGCTTTTTTCACACTTTGGCGGATTTTGACTGACATCGCACGACTGAAGTGTGAAAGAGGCGCATGTCATGAAGGGGTTAAATAGGTGGGACAAACAGTTAAGCCTAAAATAATGGCATAAAGCTCCAGCAATTATGCTCAAATTTCAACAAATGTAAGGTCATTTATATATCAAGGTAGAAAAATCGAAATAGTCAATCACAAAGTACAAGGGGAAAATGTAGTAACAGCATCTAACAAGAGTGTTCACTCAATAGCCTCTATCATAAGGATGATGACTGTCAACTATTACTGCCTATAACACTATAATGAAAGTACCATGTTAAGGGGTAATTAAAAAGATTGTTCACTACAATAAATAATGCCCCCATCAAACAGTGGAAATGTCACTGGGCATCAAGTGACTGCAGCCTGCTCTGACATCTGCAGATGTCACGTCAAGTTCCGGGAACCCAGTGGCGTGACCCAGTGGCATGCACCTTGATTGACTGGGCTGTGGGTGGTGTTTCACTGCACGTCACAGCCCGGCATCCAGTGCATTCTTGCGACCAATGAAATCAGAGGATAGAGGGAAAGTGCTGTCTGAATGGTGGGCTGTGACGTGTATTGAAACACCGCCACAGCCCAATCAATTGGGGGAGCGTGCCACTGGCAACACTTCTTTCCACTGTTTAAATCGTTGGGTGCATTATTTATTGTAGTGGACAACGTCTTTAACCCCTTATCGACCGTCGATGCGCCTTTTAATGGCGGCAGTTAAGGTACCCTTAACTTTTTAACAGCGCTGAGAAATAAGGTTATAGCGCCCCCTAGCGTCAGATGTTCTCTGGGGTCTCTCTACGAGGGGTAGCTGAGACCCAGGAGAACATGATTCGGGTCGGATTTTACCGACCCCAGCGTTGCAATCACCGTTATTCACGGAATAACAGTGACGGCAAAAAAAAAAAGTCAGATTTCCCATTTAATTTCTCTCTACTCTGATATGATCTAGCACACCAGAGGATAGAGAAATGGGGTCCCCCGAGAACCCCTCCCTCCCGGGTCCTGCAATGTCCCTCCGGCTGTGTCCCCTGGCTCTCGGCATCATCATACAGGAAAAAATGTCGGGTGCAGCGTAGTGCGCCCGCCGAGATCTGCCGGCCGGCAACAATAGGAGATTTCTCCTATTGGTTCATTTTGATAAAAAAGTTTAAAAAAAAGGTAAATCAAATCCCGCTTTATCACCCCCTTAGTTAGGTAAAAATAATTTAAAAAATTGTATTTTTCTCCTTCGCCTCATTGGGGGACACAGACCATGTGTGTTATGCTGTCGCCACCAGGAGGCTGAAACTAAGTAATTCAAAGAAAGTTAGCTCCTCCTCTGCAGTATACACCCTCATGCTGGCTCCCAGAGAATCAGTTCTTGCTTAATGTCCATAGGAGGCACACGGGCCTGGTCTTCAGACCCTAATTTTTCATTTTATTCTGTTTTTTTAACTATTTTTACTATTTTTTTTAAAAAAGATTACAGGTGCGACAGATCCTTTCAAGAGTCCGATCTCCCAAAACCAACAACAGGCGGTAACGTGGAGTATCGCCTCCACATACCCCTCCAGCAACCTGCAAGCCATGCCTGAGCTGATTTTAAGGGCGACAGGTCCCTTCAGGGCACCTCTCTCCCCGCACCAACAACAGACGGGAACATGGAGTGTCACCTCCGTGTACCCCCTTCTGAAGCCAGGCTAGAGCCGGACAACATGTAAGAGAATGAACGTGTGCACTGCAGTATGTGGAGGTGCCAGAGTAGGTGCCCAAACCAAATGTAGTATAAGAAAACTCGGCACTCAACTTAAGTAAATGGTGGTTATATTTATTGTAGTCGGTGATGCCAAACGTTTCGGTCCTCAAGGACCTTCAACAGTGACGTGAATCACAATTCAGATATAGTTATAAAGCCAGAGCCAATCTGTTCGCCTAAACTGACCCCAAACCAGCTAGGGAAATGCGGTAAACCACCGCTCATTAGTCGAGTGCATGCAAAACAGATGCTGGGGTCCTGCCTCTATCCAGCGGTGGATACCGCGATATTCCTGATACAGGGCAGCAACACATACCTCTACCTAGGTATATGCAACCTATACTTTCGACCAGAGAAAGCAGTCTGTACCCGTATTAAACCCCAGCATCTGTTTTGCATGCACTCGACTAATGAGCGGTGGTTTACCGCATTTCCCTAGCTGGTTTGGGGTCAGTTTAGGCGAACAGATTGGCTCTGGCTTTATAACTATATCTGAATTGTGATTCACGTCACTGTTGAAGGTCCTTGAGGACCGAAACGTTTGGCATCACCGACTACAATAAATATAACCACCATTTACTTAAGTTGAGTGCCGAGTTTTCTTATACTACAAGAGCCGGACAACAGCCCTGTCCCATCCTTGGAGATTGAACCCCTTGGATGTACAGAGGCCCTCATGGCATCCGCGCGGCCCTCACTGAATCACCACTAACTGAACAACAGCGACGAATGGAGGGCGGACGGTCCCTCTCCACCTCAATGTCAAAGGGATGATGGATTGAGGGTTCCCTGCACCGTCCATAATCCAGCTGACCTGATGGCAGGAGCGCTTCTCACTCCGGGTCCTGCGGCAGTCTCCAGACCGGGACACACACCACCGGTAAGTGTGGACCCGGAATGTGGTATGGCAGATGCAGCGGCTCTGACAGTTGGGTCCGGCACCAGAGGAAGAAGCACTTGAGCCACGGATCCCCCCTCTCCCCCCGCGTGCTCTCTGGTCGGCATGGAAAAATTTAGGCCCCGGCTTGGGCCTACTTTAGAGAAACTCCGCCCCCTCTTTCTGAAGTTTGTGGCGCCAACTCCGCCCTTCTCTGCGCGCATCTCGCGCTGTCACCACCTACCAAGTCTCCTACACAGCGAGACTTCCTGAACTGTCAGCGGCCCCTCGGCGCTGAAGCGCAGTCATCCACGGCGACTCCTTGCCATGACGCGCACCGTCGGTGAGTGAATCCGGGTAATGTTCCGGCCGGCCGCAAATTTAGGCCCCGGCTTGGGCCTATTCAAGGAGGCTCCAATGCTCTGCCCACTGGATGACATCGCCCGGAGTTCCGCCCCCCTGAATGGGCACTTCTCGCTCACTGTGAGTTTTCCTGCCTCTGCAAACCCGGGGGCCATCTTTCTCCACCCGGATTTCTCTCTCTCATGCCGGGACGCTGAACAGATCCCAGCGGCGCTTAAAGGGGGCACATCGAGGAGCAGTGGAATCAACTGGTACTTTGCAGCATGGGGTCCTGGGATCAAATCCCACCATGGATGACATAGGACCTGCAGCACCCACGGGCAACAGTCCTGGGTAAGTGCTCTGACCCTGCGGCAGACACATCAGCCCCATTGGCCTTCCCTGCAGAGGATATGGGATTAACAAGTCAGGGGGCATTCTGTGGTACATTAAGTATCTTATCTGGCAGCGACTAGGATCCAGACTGCATTCAGCAACCCCAAGTGTTCATAGCCCTCCTGAGTGGGCTTCGTGCCCCAGTCCATGGCGTCATTGACCAAAACAATACAGTCCCTTCAAGATCCCTCCTCTACATGTCGGGGTCTTCACCAGCCTGCCTCGGAGTTCTCCTGCTTTCCTAATGCAACACCGTGGCTCAGTGGTTAGCACTGCTGCCTTGCAGCGCTCGAGCATTGGGTTCAGATCCCACCAAGGACAACATCTGCAAGGAGTTTATATGCTGTCCCAGTGTTTGCGAACTCAGGCGAAATATCCACAGGTTACCGAAGGGCGACGGATCCCTTCAGGGCTCCGTTCTCCTCAAACTTACAACAGGCGAGAACGCGGAGTATCATCTCCACCTACCCCCTCCTGCACCATTCCTTTGTCCCATAGCATGTCTCCTGGGTTTTTCCCGTTCCTCGGCAACCGGGACCTCTGTCTCGCTCCCCCTCTCAGGAGTCTACAGCAAACATGGCCCTGTGTTTGGGTCTGACGGACCCCCTCGAACTGGACTTGTTAAAGTTTTCAGGCGACGGTGGATAGTCTCACTTAGGCCGTCAATCATATCTTAAGGATTGACAAGGTCTCTATCTCTGCCTTGGACCATGCGGGTCCTTCAAAAGAGCTATACGTCTCTTAAGATGAATGCAAGGTCCCTGGCAATCCTTTCCAGCACAGATAAAAATATATAATAAATATAATAAAATGTATAATATTTTTGTCTATTTGGTTCTAATTGCACACCCTTTTTATATGAATTCTTGACTATTTTGGTGCATTACCACATTTATTAGTCCTACTTTTACAGTACAAAATATCTATCACAGGATTTTATCTCTTTTAACACTCTAAAATCTTGTTTGCTTTTGCGGCAGCTGCTTGACATTGAGTACTGCAGCTCAGCTTACTTGTAACCAATATTCAGTGGTTCAGAAGCGTTTAAACCTTATTCGATATCCAAGTTTACATGTGTAAGGAGTCGGGGAATTAAAAGGCAGTGTAAACTAGTTTACCAGGTAAGCCATGCATTTCTAAGGCTCTACTTAATATGTATATTTCCTACTTGGTAGAGCCACCAAATGGAATTTTTTTGTTCTGAGTGTTTTTTTCTTTTAACTATTACATATCAATCAGCTTTAATATATCTTTATAAGGGTCAGAAATGCTTACAATACTGTAATTCAGGGAGTGAGTTATATGATATAATTCTGTTGCATACACATCACCACTCCGTTCATTGTCCATAGGACTGCCTGTCAAAGCCGATCTCTTAAATTATATCTCTGGCAGTCCTATGGATCATGAATGAACTGGGGGCGTGCGCATGTTAGGCCATCGTATCCTAGACCAGTGGTACCACCACCTACCATTGGGTAGGTGATATTACTAGATGGGTATAATGCTGTGGCTGGAAAGAAATAGTAGCAGCTTCTGTGTCAGGTGTCCTTTCACCACAGGCCCTATGACAGTCACTCGGACTGTCTCTGTGGGTACGTTGCTTCTGATGCCTATGTCAGTTTGATTGTGCTAGTGGGGGGCTTTAATAGTCACTGATGCGTTGTGAAAAGAGTGCTTCTTGTTTTCTTCCACTAGCACTGTACCATTGACGATCACCAGATAGAAGTGAAGCTGTCAGAACGGGCAGTCAGGTGAGTCTGCGTTTCATTCTCTGGTATGTAAATTGTTTGGATCGGTTGCATTCCAGAATAAACCACCTATGAGCATTGCTTTTTTGCTTTTCATGGGCACATAGAGGATCGACCTCTGCACTGTGTAAATGCTTAGAGCACAGCTTCTGATGAAATCTGAAAATATGACATTTATAACTTATGCTGGCACATAGATGGACAACAGGGCTTCATAGAATCATAAAATGGTAGAGTTGGAAGGGACCTCCTGGGCCATCTGGTCCAACCCCCTGCTCAAAGCAGGATTCTCTAAATCATCCCAGACAGATGTCTGTCCAGCCTCTGTTTGAAGACTTCTATTGAAGCAGAACTCACCACCTCTCTTGGCAGCCTGTTCCACTCATTGATCACCCTAACTATCAAAAAGTTTTTTCTAATATCTAATCTGTGTCTCCTCCCATTCAGTTTCATCCCATTGCTTCTAGTCTTTCCTTGTGCAAATGAGAATAAAGATGATCCTTCTACAATGTGACAGCCCTTGAGATATTTGTAGACAGCTATTAAGTCTCCTCTCAGTCTTCTTTTTTGCAAGCTAAACATTCCCAAATCCTGCATCCGTTCCTCATAGGACATGGTTTGCAGATCGGTCACCATTCTGGTGGCTCTTCTCTGAACTTGCTCCAGTTTGTTAATGTCTTTGTTTAAAATGTGGTGCCCAAAACTGGACACAGTATTCCAGATGAGGTCTGACCAAAGAGGAGTAGAGGGCAATAATGACCTCATGTGATCTAGACTGTATGCTTCTGTTGATACATCCTAGAATTGCATTTGCCTTTTTTGCTGCTGCATCACACTGTTGACTCATGTTCAGTCTGTGATCAATTAGTATACCCAAGTCTTTTTCACATGTGCTGTTACTTAGCCATATTCCTCCCATTTTGTATATGCTTTTTTCATTTTTATTGCCCAGATGTAGTACTTTGCATTTTTCCCTGTTAAAATCCATTCTGTTAGTTGCTGCCCACTGCTCCAGTTTATATCTTTTTGAATCCTCTCTCTCTCTCTTCTCTAGTATTAGCTACCCCTCCTAGCTTTGTGTCATCAGCAAATTTGATCAGTTTACCCTCAATTCCTTCATCTAAATCATTGATAAAGATGTTGAACAATACAGGGCCCAAAACAGAGCCTTGTGGTACCCCACTTGAGACATTCTTCCAACTGGATGTGCTTCCATTTACGACCACTCTTTGGGTCCGATCACTAAGCCAGTTATGAATCCACCTAACAGTTGCCTTGTCCATTCCATACTTAGTCATTTTTTCAATAAGGATTGTGTGAGATACTTTGTCAAATGCTTTGCTGAAGTCAAGATATACTTTATCTACAGCATTTCCCTGATCCACCCAGTCAGTGATTATTAATATTCGCTCTTTTTTGTGGGTGCACCTCTTAAAGACAACACTCAGTTTGCATTTCTCCTCACTTATGTACACTGTCAGCTCATCCAGTTGAATGTGTACCATGAAAAAGCAATCAACGTTCAATCCACTGTTGACAAGCCCTGTATCCATCTGCAATGTAGGCTTATAGCAGTAAGTACATTGTCGGAGCACTTCATGAAATGGCAAAAGTAATTACCTTTTTTTTGGACTATAAGACGCACCAAGGTTTGGACAACAGAAAAAAAATATTAATATTAACACTATCCTGATGATGGAAAGATGTGGAGGGGATAAGTTTGATGGGGTACGGTTGTTCTCTTTTCACGGTGCTATAGGGTAGAAGAGGGGGGTAATAATTTATTCCAAAGTGGAAGAAGTATATTAGGGATGTACCAAAAAAATAAAGGGCATTATATACTGTCACCAACACTGACTTAACAAGGTCCCAATACAGTTGACATCTGTTAGTCTTGTACCAAAGTTCATAAAGAGCAAAAATACATTTATTGTGGAATTAACAGAGTACCTTGTGTCTTATATGTGTAATGCCTTTCATTTATGCCACGTAAACTCCTTGTACCCAGTTTAGTCGGCTGTACACTTTAGTATAAGATTTTCTAATTTACACACTATAAAGGATGCCTATTACAGATTTTATATTCCTTCTGGTAACATTTGGTTATCAGTTACGGGCGAGACAGCGATGCGGTTTCATTCACCGCTCTGTGTATAGAGAGCGGCAGCTGTAACTGTGCCTCCTGCACTGACTGATAGCCAGCCCTAATGCTGAGCTGCTGTCAGTCAGTGCTGGGGGCGCAGTTACAGCCACTGCTCTCTATACACAAAGCGGTGACTTAACGCTCGATGGCGCCACCTCCATGACTGAAACCCAAACACTGCAGGAGGAATAAAGTTAATTTCCTTCCTTCCGATAGGTCTAAGTGAGGGCGCCGGGCAGGTTAGCAATGCTGTTAACCTGCGGATTATCCCCACATCTGCAGGTTACTAGCTTTTTTACATGACAGGTTCCCTATAAACAGTGCTGTACTACTCTGAAATTCTGTGCCCTTCATGACTCACATGAATGTGAGCAAACAAGGATATATATGTATTATTATTATTATACATTTTTATAGCGCCATTTATTCCATGGCGCTTTACATGTGAAAAGGGGCGAATATAGACAAGTACAGTAAACGTGAACAATACAAGGCACACACAAGTACAGAAAGAGAGAGGACCCTGCCCGCAAGGACTCACAGTCTACAGGGATGGGTGAGGATACACTAGGAGAGGATAGAGCTGGTCGTGCGGTGGTTCAGTAGACTGATGATCACTGCAGGTTGTAGGCTTGTCGGAAGAGGTGGGTCTTCAGGTTCTTTTTGAAGGTTTCCATGGTAGGCGCGAGTCTGATGTGTTGGGGTAGAGAGTTCCAGAGTATGGGAGAGGCACGTGTATATATATATATATATATATATATATATATATATATATATATATGCATATATATATATATATATATACATGTATATTATATATATATATACATATTATATATATATACGGTACAGACCAAAAGTTTGGATACACCTTCTCATTTAAAGATTTTTCTGAATTTTCATTACTATGAAAATTGTGCATTCACTCTGAAGGCATCAAAACTATGAATTAACACGTGTGGGATTATATACTTAACAAAAAAGTGTGAAACAACTGAAAATATGTCTTATATTCTAGGTTCTTCAAAGTAGCCACCTTTTGCTTTGATGACTGCTTTGCACACTCTTGGCATTCTCTTGATGAGCTTCAAGAGGTACTCACCGGAAATGGTCTTCCAACAATCTTGAAGGAGTTCCCAGAGATGCTTAGCACTTGTTGGCCCTTTTGCCTTCACTCTGCGGTCCAGCTCACCCCAAACCATCTCGATTGGGTTCAGGTCTGGTGACTGTGGAGGCCAGGTCATCTGGCGTAGCACCCCATCACTCTCCTTCTTGGTCAAATAGCCCTTACACAGCCTGGAGGTGTGTTTGGGGTCATTGTCCTGTTTAAAAATAAATGATGATCCAACTAAACGCAAACCGGATGGAATAGCATGCCGCTGCAACATGCTGTGGTAGCCATGCTGGTTCAGTATGCCTTCAATTTTGAATAAATCCCCAACAGTGTCACCAGCAAAGCACCATCACACCTCCTCCTCCATGCTTTACGGTGGGAACCAGGCATGTAGAGTCCATCTGTTCACCTTTTCTGCGTCACACAAAGACACGGTGGTTGGAACCAAAGATCTCAGATTTGCACTCATCAGACCAAAGCACAGATTTCCACTGGTCTAATGTCCATTCCTTGTGTTCTTTAGCCCAAACAAGTCTCTTCTGCTTGTTGCCTGTCCTTAGCCGTGGTTTCCTAACAGCTATTTTACCATGAAGGCCTGCTGCACAAAGTCTCCTCTTAACAGTTGTAGAGATGTGTCTGCTGCTCGAACTCTGTGTGGCATTGACCTTGTCTCTAATCTGAGCTGCTGTAAACCTGCGATTTCTGAGGCTGGTGACTCGGATAAACTTATCCTCAGAAGCAGAGGTGACTCTTGGTCTTCCTTTCCTGGGGCGGTCCTCATGTTAGCCAGTTTTTTTGTAGCGCTTGATGGTTTTTGCAACTGCACTTGGGGACACTTTCAAAGTTTTCTCAATTTTTCGGACTGACTGACCTTCATTTCTTAAAGTAATGATGGCCACTAGTTTTTCTTTACTTAACTGCTTTTTTCTTGCCATAATACAAATTCTAACAGTCTATTAAGTAGGACTATCAGCGGTGTATCCACCAGACCTCTGCACAACACAACTGATGGTCCCAACCCCATTTATAAGGCCAGAAATCCCACTTATTAAACCTGACAGGGCACACCTGTGAAGTGAAAACCATTTCCAGTGACTACCTCTTGAAGCTCATCAAGAGAATGCCAAGGGTGTGCAAAGCAGTCATCAAAGCAAAAGGTGGCTACTTTGAAGAACCTACCGTGTTTCCCCGATAGTAAGACACCCCCGATTGTAAGACGTATCGGGAGTTTCAGAGGGGTCGGCTAATATAAGCCGTACCCCGAAAGTAAGACATATGTCTTACTTTCGGGGAAACACGGGGGTATTACCGCCTCCCTCTCATCTAGCTGCGTGCCGCTTCCTGCCCACGTCCGCACCGTCCCCCTCTCCATACGTCGCCGCGTCTGTCATCTACCACTGCCGCCTTCCGCCACGGGCTCCGGCTCCCTGCAGCCGCTGGTCCCGCCGTCCTCCGTCGCTCCGTTCGCCCGCAGTCCCGGGCTGAAGTTCTCGCGCGCTCTATTTAAATTTCTTCTTCGGTCCCGAAACGTCATCACGTTGGTCACTCACGTGACCGGAGGCTGGAGAGAACTGTCTATCACTGCAGCCTCCGGTCACGTGAGTGACCAACGTGATGACGTTTCGGGACCGAAGAAGAAATTTAAATAGAGCGCGCGAGAACTTCAGCCCGGGACTGCGGGCGAACGGTGCGACGGAGGACGGCGGGACCAGCGGCTGCAGGGAGCCGGAGCCCGTGGCGGAAGGCGGCGGTGAGTTTTTCTGGTGGTAGATGGCAGACGCGGCGACGTATACACAGTAATCATACATCAGTAAAACATATACACTGGCATACTGGGGTATCATCTGCTGTATGTAACCCAGTGGGTATCAGCAGGTGTCACACTGGATTAAATACAGCAGGTGGTACTGTATCACACTGGGTTAGATACAGGTAATTTTTTTTCAATATAAGACATACCCCGAAAGTAAGACATAGTGGGGTTTTTGGGGATAAAAAGAAAGTAAGACACTGTCTTACTATTGGGGAAACACGGTAGAATATAAGACATATTTTCAGTTGTTTCACACTTTAAGTATATAATTCCACATGTGTTAATTCATAGTTTTGAAGAAGGTGTGTCCAAACTTTTGGTCTGTACTTTATATATGTATATATATATTATATATATATATATTTTAATATGTTATATATTATATTATTCATATGTTGTGCAGACAAACAACAGATGGTAATGGAGGAGATCAGCTTCTGTCCAAGAGAAGGAGACTCTCCTGCTAAGTGTAAATCATGGTGTTACCTATGTGTGTCACTTTTATTTTCCTTCAGCCTGTGCACCCAAGTTTCTTTCTATTAACCCTGATGTGGATGTAAGCTTTACCCAACCTGCTCCAAGCTCAGCTCAGTCTCCTGCTCAGCATTAGAGAGAACTATACAGTACTTATCCATGCTCTACCCTATCATTTATGAAAGCGGTCAGAGACGTCTGCCTCTGTGGACCTTACTGAATGCCAACTTCCTAAAAAGTGCATTTTCTAGTCAAAAAAATATGGTCAATACAAAAGAATTGCGTATGTAGTCACTATCGGTGCTATAACGGAGGACTGTAGAGATGCGTAGGGGAACATCTAGTTGATTACATGATGCTACTGTACAGATAACTTAGTGGATCTGTCACCAGATTTCACTATACATCCTGCATGCAGAAGTAGATTTCTTAGACTTGATGGGACAGATGTACTTGCTTTGCAGATCCATGTCAGAATGGCTGCATAATCCTGATAGGGCTGGACTTAAAATGCCCATTGTAATATTAGGCAGGAGAACTGTCAAAAATATCTGCCATGGAATTTTAAAGTAAGCATACCAGCCTTATCAGGTCTAATAGACCTTTTTAATAATGTATACAGTTACAGTTGTCGAATGTGTTGACAGATCACCTTAAATATGACACATGTAGGTTGAATGATGTATGTTGTGCCAAACTACTGCTAGGTACTGAACCTTACTCAAAAATAGACCAAAGTAAGGGGGCAGAATGAGATTGGCTATATTAGTGAAAGAGAGATAAAGTTTATATCCCAGCCACTGGTTGTTAGACCTCAGCCTGTCGGCATGGAGTGAACTCAGTAATAGGTGAATAGCTTAAATGGGTTGTCCAATGAAGCTCAGTTATCACCTATCTGCCGGGTAGGTGATAATTTATAGGCCTTTAGGAATTCAACAGTAAGACCTGCACCAATTGACAGAACATACATAAAGCTGGAAACTTTTATCTCAGTTATCGCTATTTACAATGTAGCGGCAGTGCACATCTCCGACCGTCTCCATTCATGGTCTTTGGTGTTCCTGAGCACTGTTCTTGATTTTTTTTTTTACTGCAGAGCCATAGAAAATGAATAGAGTAGTGATTGGGCATTCACGCTGCCACCACATTGTAATAAGGATATGAGTGCCCCTTTCTGCTTGTTGGTGCGGACCCCTGCAGTTGAACCTCCACTGATCTAGAAGTTAGCACCTATTCTGTGCATGGGTGAGAGGGTATTTTCACTTTAAATACTGGGAAGTGAATGGGATTAGACCAGTTGTCAAAAATGCATCAATTTATCATTGAGAGATTAGCTAAAGTGGGGTCACGGGATTAGTTGTGGCCTATTACATGAAAAGCAGTATGGCCAGGCAAATATAGCTGCCCATCAGAAAAGATCATTCAGAGTTGTCACTGTGACAAATTGGGCCTTATGTTTTTATAGCATACGCACGGCCAGATAAATGAATTAAGACACAAGCGGCATTGCAATCGCAAGTATTAACTGCTGTATCCAAACTGAGATAGAATGTGAAGGAGGTGCTCAGCCATTTACAGTCAGGTCCATGGATGACTTAGAGGCAGCAGAGAGTACCCACAAAGAAGACCCACATCTTAGACATGTTTGCCATATCCGATGGCTATGCTAGGAATATCAAAGCTAGAAAAAGCCTCATTGAAAGATTATTTGACAGCAAAAAAAAGTGCTTATCAGTGTGTAATATTAATGGTTATAGGAAGGGATTGCAGCTGTTTATTCCAAAGGGCGTGCAACCAAATATTAAGTTGAGGGTGCGAACAATTGTGTCCGGCCCATTTTTGGGGTTTGTGTGAAATTACCTCCAATTTGCCCTTTTTTTGCCTTTGTGTTCTTCTAGTACACACAAAGGAAATAAACATGTGTATAACAAAACTGTTTAATTGCAATAGATCTACGTCATTTTCAGGAACAAGTTCAATTGTGCCAACACTGTTGGCCATGACTATATACACTAATGAGGCAGGACTAGTCCGGCAGGATCTCTCTTCCCCCAGACTAGTCATGCTTTGGATCTTCTAATCACAACATCTGGGCATGCTTCACAACCTCCGTACAATACTGTGGACCACGATGCAGGTTGTCAGTCACACCCGGGGGCAGTCGTTAGAGAATCTGAGGCAGAACTAGTCCAAAGGATTAGATGTGCTTCATTAGGGTATGTGACACTAGAGGCTAAAGTACATTCTCCAGATTATAAGGCACTCAACACATCAGATCACAAAAATCTACATTTACGTTGCTTTAAAGGCTTTAGGCACTGGATAAAGGACAAACTCTTTGCTTTTGTGTTTTGCAGGTCTGTAGTGCCCACTGATCGGAAGAAACAGGTGAATAAAAAGCAGAAGACCTCAAAGATTCTTGTTCGAAACGTTCCATTCCAGGCTACAGTTAAGGAAGTCCGAGAGCTGTTCAGGTGAATGCCACTTCTTGTATTATTAGGTCTTGTCCACCAGGGGAGCGTGGTACGGTTTCTGTAGTGTGAGCTGAGATTTTGGTGGAGCCCCGGATGTATGAGATTCATACATTAGTATGCAGGCTGTACCCTTACCTACATCTTGTCATCTTTTCACACCCGATTCTGACTATCTGTGTATTGTTAGTACTCACTGCCTATCATACCTATTGGGATTGAGTGACCTTGTGTCTCATTCATGTCACAATTTGGCATCACTGCAGTGTTCACGCTTGACTATCTTTGTTTTTCTGTGTGTCCTTGGTATGTACCGCAGACACATTGTGCGGGCTGACTATTTTTTTTTAAAAAAATCTCAAGGGCTGATAGTATCTTTTGAGGTGTACAGGAGCTTTTGTAAGAAGAATGCAGCGAGATGTCTTGGTCAGTGATTCTTTCTTGCAAGAAAGCCATTCCTGCGAGGATTTAATGCATCCTTCATTTGTTTTGTCCTTTTCTGTAACAGGATTATTGTCTGTAGTGGGAACCCTAGGTGAAGGAGACGCTGTGAACTGGGGGGAATAGAACGTTGTTTGGATTAGTTGCCTGATGGCATAAGTGTGACAAACATAGGGGAAGCAGTGGTGTTAGTACCTCCATCATGAGTAGAGTCATTGTGTAAAGCAATAAGTTATATAAGTTGTGTGTTACAAGTTGGAGTCAGTGTTGATTTTCCTTACTAACTTACCTCCATGTTGAACGCAGCACTTTTGGTGAACTGAAGACTGTTCGTCTGCCTAGGAAGATGGCTGGCACAGGAGCTCACCGGGGTTTTGGCTTTGTGGACTTTGTAACAAAACAAGATGCCAAGGTGAGAACGAGATGCTAGAAGGGGCCAGCTACTTTTCACTCTTCTGTGTGTGCATTCTGTATTAAAGTTCGTCATGCTTTGTCAAGACGGTGGCTCAGTGGTTAGCACCTGGTTCTGGGTCCTGAGTTCAAATCCCATCAAGGGCAACATCTGCATGGAGTTTCTGTGTTCTTCTGGGTTTCCTCCCACGTTTAGATGGTGAGCCCGAATGATGACAGTGATGACGATGTTTGTACAGCTCTGCAGCATATGATGGCGCTATAAAATTAATACATTAATTTAATCTGACGGTACACTTAGTCCGTTCTCACATGTCCAAGGTTCACAGTCCGAGTACAGAATGGCCTTGGGTCTCCAGACTTAAAGTCAACACTCAGCCAAGTCCAGACATTACGATCTATACTCGGCCCGTGAATGTTGGACATGTTGTAGTCCATGTTCCTCCTTGCACGGCTGACCCAGGTCATGCACTATTTATTCAGCAGCGTCTTTTCGCCTTTTGTGCTGCTCAGTTTCTGAATCCTATCTCATATTGTGCATCACACTTTTTCTCTCCAGACATGGGGATCTTGTTTTCAGCCCCCCCTTAAGTAGCTGTTTTCACACTGCCTCTTTCCCAATTAACAAGTGGTGCGTCTGTGTAAATAAACAGGCAGAGGGGGTGATGTTTAGATGCTGTTTATGATGAACAGGATCCTCCAATTACATCCTCATTTGTACCCTAGCATTCTCAGGTCTGTTAATGTTTAGCTCACACTGTGTCTCGACCTGGCCCCGGTCGTTGCATCTTGGTGGGCTGGTACAGCACAGCCTCTGGCAGTAGATACAAGCAAACACAACCTGTGACCCAGGAAACACAGATTGCTTTTTGGAGATACACAATATTATGGCTGCATGTCCTTGACCTATATGACATTTTTGCATTGAAGAGATCTCGTCTCTCAACAAAAGCCTTTTTGTTTTTCCTATACAATAATCTCAATCGGTTGCAGCACTATATGGTTTATTCTGTTACTTGAATTAATTTGTTTGGAGTCCAACTGGTTTGAAAACCCTTTTACCGAGTCCATTATTTTAAGAGAGATATGTGAAGTATGCTCTACTAATATCCGTGTTTTATGGTGATTATTAATCTCACTCTTCATAATAAAAATAAGCAATTTAAAAAGATTACTAGGAGACAAATTTGAGCGCTTAGAGGACGCGTCACCAGGTCAAAAGTGGCTGGCTTTTGGTGTTATTTTATTCCAGCTGCTCTCCTGAGTATTTGTCTTTGAAAAAAATAAATAAATTCACCATACGGTTCCGGAGATATGGTCCTTTTATATTCGGTGCTAATTTTTATGGTCTTTTCTATGTGGGCGTGGCTGACAGGGTTCACCAGGGGCGTGTCTTTAAACTGCTTTGAATAATTACACTGAGAGTCACGCCCCCTTGATAAAGACCATAAAGATAAGTACTAACTATATAGGTACATATCTTTGGCGCCATATGGTGATTTGTTTTTTTGTTTGTTTTTTTAAAACAGAATACTGGGCAGTTCTGCGGGAATAAAATAAATGCAAGACACTTTTGTCCTGTGACAGGTCCTCTTTAAACAGTAGCCAATTCCTTCCAGAACTATAAACTTAAAAAAAATAAATAGATAATATGACTTGGTATGTAAACTGACATAAACACAGACCATATGGTGCAATATCTGAATGCCTATCTGGCTAGCGTATCTGATTTCTCTCATTCACAACCAGTTGATGCAGTCAACATTAATATTAATGGAGTATTACAGCAGCTGTAATATTGTGCCGGACAGGGTAACTTCTTAGTCAGGATAAGTCCGAATAGATCGTTGTAAGAATGTGTGGCATGTGTACAGAACCATATTCTAGACCAATATAATTAACATTACGGTATTAGGGGCATGCATACCACTGAATATTTATTTATTTTTATTATGGGCTTAAATGCACGTGATCATGTGCAAGAGACTTTAGCCAGCTATCAAACCAAACAAACTCACAGACCTGTCCTGCCAAATAAGATTTTCTGTAATCATTTGCCAAACTTAATATAGATTAATGAATATAAATTAAGATTTTCGGTTTTATGTTGGCTAATACATGCATGACATTTGGTCCTGTGCAGGCAGGGTTATGGAGATTGGGGGGTAAATAGTGATCATTCATAATGATCAAGACATACCAGATGGGGGGTAAATAGTGTATCATCCATAATGATCAAGACATGACCAGATTGGGGGGTAAATAGTGATCATCCATAATGATCAAGACATACGCAGATTGGGGGTAAATAGTGATCATCCATAATGATCAAGACATACGCAGATTGGGGGTAAATAGTGATCATCCATAATGATCAAGACATGCACAGATTGGGGGGTAAATAGTGTTCATCCAAAATGATCAAGGCATACGCAGATTGGGGGTAAATAGTGATCATCCATAATGATCAAGACATACACAATATGCAACAGATTATTTAAAGTCTATAACTTGTCAGGTGCGGCATTCATAGATCCTTTTTTTTTTTCTCCTACAATTGTTTAAATTTGACATTTGGGGAATTTGGAGCCAGAGTAACACTTTGAACTCTTTGTCCTGTTCTGCAAACCATTTTTACTAGCTGCCTCCACCAGTTTCCCTTTTTCTTCTCCCCATGTAAGTACCATACATGCACCTATCCAACCACATGATATAAAAGAGAATGGGATTCATCGGAACAGGCCATCTTCTTCGCTCAAGTGCGCATTGTAGACTCTTTTGGTGGTGCCCAGGGTTCACTACAGGCACTCGGACTGGTCTGCGACTATATACAGCCAGATGAATTGCACTGCATGTATTCTGACACCTCCCTATCATAGCCTGGATTAAATACTTCAGCAATTTGGGCTACAGTAACTCTGTGGGTTCGGACTAGACAGGAGAGCCTTCACTCACCATGCGCATCACTGAACTTTGCTCTTCCTTGAACAATTTTTGTTATGTACTTAACACTACATACCAGGAACATCCCACAAGATCGACCATTTTGGAGAT
This sequence comes from Oophaga sylvatica, assembly GCA_033576555.1. NCBI lineage: Eukaryota > Metazoa > Chordata > Amphibia > Anura > Dendrobatidae > Oophaga > Oophaga sylvatica. Next base: position 736,659,963 of record JARQOD010000001.1, read on the forward strand.
GTTCCTACCCAGTTATCTATTCATTACACTTAGGCCCTAGATAAAGTTGCTCAGATGCAGTTGTATTGTTAATGTTATATCTCATATTATAACTACACTAATGTATGAAAATGCACTAAAATTTAGTAGGTTTTTGATATCACAAATACTTCCTTTTACAAGTTTTTGGAGTTACGTAGAGAACCAGCAAAGAGCGATATATTTAATCCCCAAACAAAATATTTCAATGACTTGGCCTGCCTGTGTTAAATGGTAACTGCCATTTTATTTTTTATTTCATAAATCAATAATGCACATGAAAATAAGAAACTTTTCACTATATTTCATCAGAGAAATCTGCTTCTTTCTCCACCAGGACTCATTTTTTTATTCTCAAATAATGAGTAAAGTCATTACTCTGATTGACAGTTGGTGCTGATGAGATTCTATGAAAAGGAAGGAGGAGCTAGAGGCAGAGCTCCACCCACTGGTATACATAGAATCTCATTGGTAGCAATTAAAATCTCCTATTTCAATAATGTAATATCTGTCTTCACTGAATTCACTAGCCAATCTGTGACTGGGAGGCGTCAGCTGTCTCAGGTGTTCACTATCCCAGGTTATGGCCATGCCTACTTAACTGAGCAGCTTCTCTCAGACCACTGCCAGACGTACATTCATCTTGCGAGGTTTGTGCTTTCCTGTGCCTTGAGTTCTGTATTCTTGATCTGTTGCCTGTTTAACCCCTTCAGCTCTGATCCGTTATCCTCCCGTACTCTGACCTCGGAATGTTACCTGACTCCGCTTTTGTCTCTTCTTTCTGTTTATGACGTACCCTCCTGTCTTTTGACCTTGGACTCCTTGACAACTTTGACTCACGGCGTGGCCGTGAGAAGTGACTAGCGTCGCAGAGACTTTCACATATATCTCATCTGTTGAATTTATTAAACCTGATTAATTTTGTACAATATTGAATGTAAGGCAGAATGAAACCTCAGTGAAACACCCTAGGAGGACCTGACTCGCATATTATGAACTGCCCACTCTCTATCGACGTGGGGTCTTGGATTATGATTAAAAAAATGACATCGTTTGCATATCCTCCAGTCGGCTGTTGTTTATTTTATGACCTATAACATACTACCTGGCAAGGGAAGAACCAAGGCTGCCGTTCTTAGATCCATCAGAGTAGGATACTTATAGCTTAAAAGTAGTTATTGGAAATTCCGCCCTCTTGTCAACAATTTATTAATTTATTACTTGGCTCAAAATAGCTATTTGAAATAAAATTGGGCAAGGTAACAAATCTGAATCCATCAACTCCCTGACTAGTGTGGCCCCGATTCACTACACCTGCATTGATTAGCGATTGTCTAAGGCATTGTTGACATGTTGCTTTTTTTTCTGCAGGCAAAACCTGCTGTTTTGGCAGTAAAAAAGCTACTTACAAAATGCAGAGTTTTTTTGCTTTTCTATTGTCTTAGTCCGTCTTTACCATCAGTGTTTTCCATCAGTGTGTCCATTTTTACCATCAGTGTTTTCCATCAGTGTGTCCATTTTTACCATCAGTGTGTCCGTTTTTACCATCAGTGTGTTCCATCAGTGTGTCTTTCTTTACCATCAGTGTTTTCCATCAGTGTGTCCATTTTTACCATCAGTGTTTTCCATCAGTGTGTCCATTTTTACCATCAGTGTCCGTTTTTACCATCAGTGTGTTCCATCAGTGTCTGTCTTTACCATCCGTGTATTCCATCAGTGTGTCTTCTTTTACTCATCAGTGTGTCGTCCATCAGTGTTGTCCGTCTTTACCATCAGTGTTTTCCATCAGTGTGTCCGTCTTTACCATCAGTGTTTTCCATCAGTGTGTCCGTCTTTACCATCAGTGTTTTTCCATCAGTGTGTCCCGTTCTCTTACCATCAGTGTGTTCCTTCAGTATGTCCGTCTTTACCATCAGTGTATTTCATCAATGTGTCTGTCTTTACCATCAGTGTTTCCATCAGTGTGTCCGTCTTTACCATCAGTGTGTTCCATCATTGTGTCCGTCTTTACCATCAGTGTTTTCCATCAGTGTGTCCATTTTTACCATCAGTGTTTACCATCAGTGTGTCCGTTTTTACCATCAGTGTATTCCATCAGTGTGTCTTCTTTTACCATCAGTGTGTTCCATCAGTATGTCTGTCTTTACCATCAGTGTGTTCCATCAGTATGTCTGTCTTTTACCATCAGTGTTTTCCATCAGTGTGTCTTCTTGTTCCATAAGTTGTCTTCTTTTACCATCAGTGTGTCCGTCTTTACCATCAGTGTTTTCCATCAGTTTGCCCGTCTTTACCATCAGGGTTTTCCATCAGTGTGTCCGTCTTTACCATCAGTGTTTTCCATCAGTGTGTCCATCTTTACCATCAGTGTATTCCATCAATGTGTCCATCTTTACCATCAATGTGTCCGTCTTTACCATCAGTGTGTTCCATCAGTTGTCCATCTTTACCATCAGTGTATTCCATCAATGTGTCCATCTTTACCATCAATGTGTCCGTCTTTACCATCAGTGTGTTCCATCGTGTCTGTTTTTACCATCCGTGTATTCCATCAGTGTGTCTTCTTTTTACCATCAGTGTGTTCCATCATGTGTCCGTTTAACCATCAGTGTTTTCCATCAGTGTGTCCGTCTTACCATCAGTGTTTTCCATCATGTGTCCGTCTTTACCATCATGTTTTTCATCAGTGTGGTCCGTCTTTTACCATCAGTGTTTTCCATCAGTGTGTCCGTCTTTACCATCAGTGTTTTCCACAGTGTGTCCGTCTTTACCATCAGTGTGTTCCTTCAGTATGTCCTCTTTACCATCAGTTGTATTTCATCAATGTGTCTGTCTTTACATCTAGTGGTTTTCCATCAGTGTGTCCGTCTTTACCATCAGTGTGTTCCATCATTGTGTCCGTCTTTACCATCAGTGTTTTCCATCAGTGTGTCCATTTTTACCATCAGTGTTTACCATCAGTGTGTCCGTTTTTTTACCATCAGTGTATTCCATCAGTGTGTCTTCTTTTACCATCAGTGTGTTCCATCAGTATGTCTGTCTTTACCATCAGTGTGTTCCATCAGTATGTCTGTCTTTACCATCAGTGTTTTCCATCAGTGTGTCTTCTTGTTCCATAAGTGTGTCTCTTTTACCATCAGTGTGTCCGTCTTTACCATCAGTGTTTTCCATCAGTTTGCCCGTCTTTACCATCAGGGTTTTCCATCAGTGTGTCCGTCTTTACCATCAGTGTTTTCCATCAGTGTGTCCATCTTTACCATCAGTGTATTCCATCAATGTGTCCATCTTTACCATCAATGTGTCCGTCTTTACCATCAGTGTGTTCCATCAGTGTGTCCATCTTTACCATCAGTGTGTTCCATCAGTGTGTCCATCTTTACCATCAGTGTTTTCCATCAGTGTGTCCATTTTTACCATCAGTGTGTTCCATCAGTGTGTCCGCTTTTACCATCAGTGTTCCATCTTGCCATCAGTGTGTCCTCTTTACCATCATGTGTTCCATCAGTGTGTCCATCTTTACCATCAGTGTGTTCCATCAGTGTGTCCTTTTTACCATCAGTGTGTGTTCCATCAGTGTGTCCGCATTTACCATCAGTGTCATCTTTACCATCAGTGTGTTCCATTCATGTGTCCGCATTTACCATCAGTGTGTCCATCTTTACCATCAGTGTGTTCCATCAGTGTGTCCATCTTTACCATCAGTGTGTTCCATCAGTGTGTCCGTCTTTACCATCAATGTGTTCCATCAGTGTGTCCGCTTTTACCATCAGTGTGTCTCAGTGTCTTTTACCATCAGTGTTTCCATCAAGATGTCCGTCTTTACCATCAGTGTGTTTCCATGAGTGTGTCCGCCTTTTACCATTCAGTGTGTCCTATCTTTACCATCAGTGTGTTCCATCAGTGTGTCCGTCTTTACCATCAGTGTGTTCCATCAGTGTGTCCATCTTTACCATCAGTGTGTTTCCATCAAGATGTCCGTCTTTACCATCAGTGTTTCCATCAGTGTGTCCGCTTTTGTTCCATCAGTGTGTCCTCTTTACCATCAGTGTTTCCATCAGTGTCCGTCTTTACCATCAGTGTGTTCCATCAGTTGTCCTCAAGATCGTGTCTTTCCATCATGTGTTCCTCTATAGTGTCGCTTTTACCATCAGTGTGTCCATCTTTACCATCAGTGTGTTCCATCATGTCCGTCTTTACCATCAGTGTTTCCATCAGTGTGTCCGCTTTTACCATCAGTGTGTCCATCTTACCATCAGTGTGTTCCATCAGTGTGTCCGTCTTTACCATCAGTGTGTCCATCTGTTTACCATCAGTGTGTTCCATCAGTTGTCCGCTCTTTACCATCAGTGTGTTCCATCTTTACCATCAGTGTGTTACCATCAGTGTGTCTCTTTTACCATCAGTGTCCGTCTTTACCATCAGTGTGTTCCATCAGTGTTGTCCATCTTTACCATCAGTGTGTTCCATCAGTGTGTCCGCTTTTACCATCTCAGTGTGTCCGTCTTTACCATCAGTGTTTTCCATCAGTGTTGTGTCCATTTTTACCATCAGTGTGTTCCATCAGTGTGTCCATCTTTACCATCAGTGTGTTCCATCAGTGTGTCCTTTTTACCATCAGTGTGTTCCATCAGTGTGTCCATCTTTACCATCAGTGTGTTCCATCAGTGTGTCCTCTTTTACCATCAGTGTGTTCCATCAGTGTGTCCATCTTTACCATCAGTGTGTTCCATCAGTGTGTCCATCTTTACCATCAGTGTGTTCCATCAGTGTGTCCATCTTTTCCATCAGTGTGTTCCATCAGTGTGTCCGTTTTTACCATCAGTGTGTTCCATCAGTGTGTCCGTTTTTACCATCAGTGTGTTCCATCAGTGTGTCCATCTTTACCATCAGTGTGTTCCATCAGTGTGTCCGCTTTTACCATCAGTGTGTTCATCATGTGTCCTCTTTACCATCAGTGTGTTCCATCAGTGTGTCCATCTTTACCATCAGTGTGTTCCATCAGTGTGTCCTCTTTACCATCAGTGTGTTCCATCAGTGTGTCCGTTTTACCATCAGTGTGTTCCATCAGTGTGTCCCGTTTTTACCATCAGTGTGTTCCATCAGTGTGTCCATCTTTACCATCAGTGTGTTCCATCAGTGTCCATCTTTACCATCAGTGTGTTCCATCAGTGTGTCCATCTTTACCATCAGTGTGTTCCATCAGTGTGTCCATTTTACCATCAGTGTCCGTCTTTACCATCAGTGTGTCCATCAGTGTGTCCATCTTTACCATCAGTGTGTTCCATCAGTGTGTCCATCTTTACCATCAGTGTGTTCCATCAGTGTGTCCATCTTTACCATCAGTGTGTTCCATCAGTGTGTCCATCTTTACCATCAGTGTGTTCCATCAGTGTGTCCATCTTTACCATCAGTGTGTTCCATCATGTGTCCATCTTTACCATCAGTGTGTTCCATCAGTGTGTCCATCTTTACCATCAGTGTGTTCCATCAGTGTGTCCATCTTTACCATCAGTGTGTTCCATCAGTGTGTCCATCTTTACCATCAGTGTGTTCCATCAGTGTGTCCATCTTTACCATCAGTGTGTTCCATCAGTGTTCCATCTTTACCATCAGTGTGTTCCATCAGTGTGTCCATCTTTACCATCAGTGTTCCATCAGTGTGTCCATCTTTACCATCAGTGTGTTCCATCAGTGTGTCCATCTTTACCATCAGTGTGTTCCATCAGTGTGTCCATCTTTACCATCAGTGTGTTCCATCAGTGTGTCCGCTTTTACCATCAGTGTGTTTACCATCAGTGTGTTCCATCGTTTTTTACCATCAGTGTGTTCCATCAGTGTGTCCATTTTTACCATCAGTGTGTTCCATCAGTGTGTCCATCTTTACCATCAGTGTGTTCCATCAGTGTGTCCATCTTTACCATCAGTGTGTTCCATCAGTGTGTCCATCTTTACCATCAGTGTGTTCCATCAGTGTGTCCATCTTTTACCATCAGTGTGTTCCATCAGTGTGTCCTTTTTACCATCAGTGTGTTCCATCAGTGTGTCCATCTTTACCATCAGTGTGTTCCATCAGTGTGTCCGCTTTTACCATCAGTGTGTTCCACAGTGTGTCCTTTTACCATCAGTGTGTTCCATCAGTGTGTCCAGTCTTTACCATCAGTGTGTTCCATCAGTGTGTCCATCTTTACCATCAGTGTGTTCCATCAGTGTGTCCATCTTTACCGTCATGTGTTCCATCAGTGTGTCCTCTTTACCATCAGTGTGTTCCATCAGTGTGTCCGTTTTTACCATCAGTGTGTTCCATCAGTGTGTCCATCTTTACCATCAGTGTGTTCCATCAGTGTGTCCATCTTTACCATCAGTGGTTCCACAGTGTGTCCTTTTACCATCAGTGTGTTCCATCAGTGTGTCCATCTTTTACCATCAGTGTGTTCCATCAGTGTGTCCATCTTTACCATCAGTGTGTTCCATCAGTGTGTCCTCTTTACCATCAGTGTGTTCCATCATTTCATTTTACCATCAGTGTGTTCCATCAGTGTGTCCATCTTTACCATCAGTGTGTTCCATCAGTGTGTCCATCTTTACCATCAGTGTGTTCCATCAGTGTGTCCATCTTTACCATCAGTGTGTTCCATCAGTGTGTCCATCTTTACCATCAGTGTGTTCCATCAGTGTGTCCATCTTTACCATCAGTGTGTTCCATCAGTGTGTCCATCTTTACCATCAGTGTGTTCCATCAAAGTGTCCATCTTTACCATCAGTGTGTTCCATCAGTGTGTCCGCTTTTACCATCAGTGTTTTCCCTGTATGGATAAAGAAGAAAAGGTCTGCAGCTTTTTTTTTTGTAAATGACAAGTTCTGTGATTTTCTAATAGGTGTTTTGGTTATATGTTTGCTGGCATTGAATGAGAACATCAACTCCGGCAACAAAACCCGCACATATCCAGTCCTAATTCAGCTGAGAAGTGGATACCATTGTTCATTATTACATGCATTTCTATCTAAAATCAAAAAAGTATTTTAACGCATATCTGTCACCATATTTCACAATAAACGTTTGTGTTCCTAATACGTTGGAAACATTTATTTAGTATATTGTGAATGTGTTTAAATACTACAGCAGGGCATCGTACCTGTCTCAGAGCATCTTCTCCGTGGACCACATAGGTGCTTTCCCAATATGAGGTTCCCATCAAGGCTGTTACAGACTTAAAGTGAGAGAGTGGTTTATGGTCCCCACAGAAGACGATCTGTGTGTCGGCTAGTCTGAATTGTGATCATGTGGTTAGGAAGCAATGGGAGGAGGAGATGACCGCAAATGTTGAGGGAATTTCCTCTTACACTTGATAAGGCTGGTGTACTTACTTTGAAAATCTTTGCAAAAAGGCTGGCTCCTATCTGTGTTGACCAGAATTTGTTCTTTTAATGTAAGCCTCTCAGCGACTCAATGTGTTGTCTCCTATAATAATTTAAATGCATATATTGCATATATTATTACCAGAATCATAGAGCCATGTGTTTTCAAAGTACGTACACTAGCATCATGAGGTATAAGAAACTTCTTTAACAATGTATACAGTTTACTGTGTGAAATCTGGTGACAGATCCAGGTTGTGTCACAGGAGCCATATTTATATGAACCTTGTGGCTTCTTTTGTATGTGTGTATGGTGGGGAGGCGAGGGAAGAAAAATGCAGTAGAGAGGAAGATTGGAAATTTCTTTTGCTTGGTCTCATATTGACCTCCGGTATTTCCTACTTCCAGGTAACTTTCTGCCAATGAATTTGGCCATTGCGTCTTCATTAATGTTTCCATGTTTTGAGAAGATTTTTTAGCACGCCTACGCTAAGCTTTCTATTGATTGTGATTTTATGTTGGCATAATATAATAATTTTATCCAGTTTTTACTCACGTTGAATTCTCTTTCTTCGCAGAGAGCGTTCAATGCTCTGTGTCACAGTACCCATCTGTATGGGCGTAGGCTGGTCCTGGAGTGGGCAGACACAGAGGAAAGTGTGGAGACTCTGAGGAGGAAAACCGCTGAACAATATCATGGTGAGTAGTCGGTTTTGGGTTTCATAAGCAGTAGAATTTGGGTGTAGGGTCTCCAGCAGCTGCCGTCATACAGCCGGTCTGTAAATGGCCACGGTTCTCACATAGGCAATCTATGTCATCACAACCTTTATTTTGCCGTTATCGTAGTCACTGGGGCTTCTCTAGGCTCGTACTGCCAAATGCACATGTATATTAGCAGCAAAAGACTAGTTCAGACCCTTTCTTGTGTATTGAATCAGTGTGCGCAAAGGTCATTGCGAAAGGAGGGAGAGGAGGTGAGCTGTGACATCCACTATTGTGAATGGTGGATCCAGTGTTCAGCTGTATATAGAGCTGTAACCTGTCATTGTAATTCTGCCCACTCCGGAAAGGGGAGTGACAGCAGATGACTATTTGTTTGTGTCCCATCATGCGCTGGGTTCTCAAATGAATCGTCAGAGGAAGTGGGTAATATAAACAGAACCCAAAGGTGCAGGATGGAGGGAATGGTAAGGAATTTTACCATGACTCAAATCACAAAAGTTATTAGTTTATACCGATTTATTAATTGAAATTTACTTCTGGGTTTCGAACTAACCCTTTAATCACACCACAGTTTCACACACCACAGACAGGATTGTGTCCTGGTTTGCCTTTTTTTGGGGGATGCCTATCCCGTACCCTGGACATTCAAAATGTATGCACAGTGACCCTTGCTTACAAGCCTGATGAAAGGTGATAAACCTGAAACATTGCACCACTTCTTTTCTGTACCTACTGAGGTGTGAATAATGGATATATGATATAAATCCTATTTAAAATATTTCTACATGTCTCTTTCCGTGCATTTCTACATCCCTCCTGTGGTAATGAGACTGCTGAAAAATCTTCTGCACAGTTTAGGCTGTAAGAGTCTAAAATACCTTAATGGCCAGTGTGAAAATTGCACGATTTATTTATTATTTTAAAGAATGTGATATTGAAAATAAAATAAAAAATCCAAGAAAAAATGCTGTTAACATAAAAAACTGATTTAAAAAGTATGTTATTCTCTTAAGACCCATACCTTTACTTAATTGATTGTTAATGGCAAACCTTATGATTATTAATACTCAATTTAAATTCATCTTCCACAAACTCATTTGAAAGCGGCAGCAACTTACATAATGGGTTGGAATTTGGGCCGTAACGCAGCTGCCAAGGGGCATTTACATGCGACTTTTACCCTACAGGTGCATTTACATGAGACCTTTATCCTAAGGGTGCATTTACATGAGACCTTTATCCTAAGGGTGCATTTACATGAGACCTTTATCCTAAGGGTGCATTTAGATGAGACCTTTATCCTAAGGGTGCACTTACATGAGACCTTTATCCTACAGGTGCATTTAGATGAGACCTTTATCCTAAGGGTGCACTTACATGAGACCTTTATCCTACGGGTGCATTTACATGAGACCTTTTTTACCATATGGGGAGGAGCATATTGCAATCATAGGATTCACCTATATACAGGCCGTGAGGAATATACATTGTGCACAGGATGCCTTCTCACCTAGTTTATGGACTGTAGAAATATCCTACAAGTGCTGACCCAGTAGGTTAATTTTGTCAGTCTCGCTGGCCTTTTATTACTTTAAGTACTCACAAGTATCCACGTGTAGTCATAAATGGCAATTCCCGTGCACTATAATTCATACCAACAACTCTGACTAGGTATACAAAGTCTGAGTACTGAAGAGATCCATTGAAATAATTTTTATTGACACAAAAAATTATTTATAAAAACATTAAAAAAGCAGAATGTCCAACAGGGGACCCTAGTGTAGCCAAAATAGTAAATAATATATACACTCCAAGTGCAAATAATAAAAAATAATATACAAATATGTAGAAGGGGTAAAGAAGAATTCAACTACCATGTTTGTCCTCCTCTACAAAGACATATTATGAAGGAGGGGTATCATATATGTAAAATCAAGTACCTAAAAAGAGGAGCCAAGTGGGTACAGGAGTGACCTAAATAAGCATCCAACAAAGGGGCATATGTAATCCACACTTATTCCAAAAATGGTCCTATAGTTCATATGTAACATATACGTAGGGATGAGTCAAAGTATGAGTATATACTTAAAATCAATATTGGGCCAACAGAATAGTTCCTTCTTTAGAATCTTAAGAATTTTTTCGGTTAATACTATGCTTTAGTAATCAACTAAATAGTGAGATGGATCAGTTCTGTTGTTCTTCTTTCTTCGCCCATTGCCCCGCTGCTCCTAAGCTGTCACCGCCTTACATTTGCACACTTTCCTATCGCTCTCACTTTTCCTAACTTCCTAATTTTTGCAGTGGTCTCCTCTTGCTCCCGCTATGTGCTTCTCTCCCCCTCCTTCCTCTTCTGTCAGCAACTGTGTCTCCTCGCAGGTTAATTAGTATTGACTAGTTTTCTGCATTCTGTAAACATGTCAGTCAGTGGGGCCTCCCACTCCATCCTCAAAGGAGGGAACTTCCCTGGAGAAGCCAGCAGGGCAGCAGTGAGAAATAATGCCGGGGATTTGGGGAATATAGCTGTGCCACTCATCCCGGCAGTCACCCTTCAGTGCATGAGATACTTAAGCACGTCTTTTGGCTGTGGAGGGGGCTTCGTCATGCAGATGTGCGTGTATAATACATATAGAAGTCACACTAACCTTACAATGGTTTTGTCATGGAAAGCTGTTCTCGAATGCTCGCACTGACCACAATCCCCCATATACATGAACATCTTCTCTGAAAACTTAAGTTGATCAGTCTCTCAACTTGTTTGATTTTTCATTTTTTCTCATATAGGTTTGCCAAAAAAGAAGAAGAAATCCTCTGCCCTGATGGAGGATTTTCTGGGGATCTTAGAGCCGGATGATGTGGATGAGTAAGATGTAAGGCTTATGGTTTTCCTGACAGCATCTTAATGCATCGCGGTGTGGAGATGCTGCGTCCACTTCCTCCTACATTCTCTCTCTTGCACATAAAAACAAAACGCCAGCCTGTAAATACGACGACATGCCTCGGTGCCATTTTTTATTTTTTTTGCCACGGTCTGTCGCATGTGTATACAATATATCTGTACTAGACAAATCCAGCTGATTTGTTCCTGTGCGGCTTTTTGCTTTCATTTTCTCATTTTTTTTATATTGCTCTAGTTCTATATGGCGCTCGTGTATATTTGTATGCAAATGCCTATATCTTTATACCTTTATGCATGCCCATGGCGACAGGTGGTGTCCGCACATAGGGCAGGTAGCTAGTAAAACCTGGTTGAGCTACAGCTTTCTGCTTGGGCAGATGAAATGGGACGATGCCCCCCTTTTCCTCCCCTTGGGCACCATGTGATTGACACTTACAAATGACCCAGCTGAGCGCGCAGCGCTGTGACCGAGCCGCTCCTCCCAGACTGCCAGCGTTTTGTCATCTCATTACCAGCCGTCCCCTGATTCCACTCAGCCGAGAGAACCTTTAATACCAGCAATCTCAGTGTAACACAGTGGCCAGATGGGCTCCGCTCCCCCTTCTCACCAAGTGCAGCCTCCCTCCTCTGGATACCCATTCTGGCCATCGTTTGTATTTGCTCGCTCTCGTTTCTCAGCATCTCCTCCCCCTCTTCTTACATTCAGTTCTTTTCTAGCGTGCACTGCACTTGTACATTTTCTGTCTTCCTTCTCCAGCTAATTATTCTCCTTTTCTCTCTTTCATCCACATTTGCCTATTTGCCCCTACCCCTAATTGGACTTGTAATATTTCAGTGTATGTAGAATGCCATTTTCTGGACGCATTCACGATTGTCTTGTCACATACCAGCGTACTGCGTGTTTGGCAGGCGCAGCACTCTGCTCTCATGTGTGCCAACTATTCATTTTCATCACTTTTATTTTCTTTATATAAGATTACCCGTTTACCCTTTTTGTTTTTCCCAACACATAGGATTCCTCGTATTTGATGCCATTGTTATGACATCTCTGGGGTGACTGTGACCCATTTCAAAGCCTTTATTGGACACTGATGAAATTGTCTGCCTTGCGGATCGCTGCATTGTACAAATCGACTTTTAATACAAGGAGCCATTTTATACCAGAAAACTGTTATCTGCAACTTGCCATCAATGGACTCTTTACGGAGTGTTTTAAAGATGAAAAACCTTAAAGCGCTATCAGGGGAGCAGTAATGGCGGCTGGCAACATTTGTTCTGTTAAAGGGATAAGTATGTCCCAAGATGGTTAACAAGGGTGAGCCATAGCACTTCCAGTGCATTATGGGACTTAACAGCTCTCTAAAGGAAGTTCTCCCTGCTACACACAGAGAGGCATGTGTCCTATAAATCATATTTAAACCATGGAACGTAGGCCCAGGGGTGCTGTTAGAAGGCCCGCTTGTTTAATTAAAAGTCCCCGTTTTCCATATTTATGGTTCTTGGTTCTTTTAAATATTAACAGCTTGAAAAAAAAAATCTGTAAATGTAAAAGACCCAGTGAAAATGTAGAACCATAGAAATACAGGTGATTAATAAAACCGTGTGAGGTGGCACAGGTGATCATATTGGGATATAGCGTGAATAATTCATATATGTAATAGGACAAAGTATCATCATAATCATGTTTGACTGTAGAGATATATAAACTGTGTGTGTGTGTGTGTGTGTATATATATATATATTGTGTGTGTGTGTGTGTGTGTGTGTGTGTGTGTGTATATATATATATATTATATACATATATATATATGTGTGTGTGCATATATAATGTGTATGTGTGCATACACACACGCACAATATACACGCACGTATATACTCAACTAGCTATGATGCAGTTTTATTACTAGGAAAAACTCATCCTGTCTGCAAAGTACAAGTAGGTACTAGTGTTCGGGCTGTACCCTTTTACAGACTGTCTAGGGTTAATCCCTGGGTTGTGGGGCAGTGTGAAGATGTTAACGCAATGTGACATTTGTGAAATTGAGCCTCAGCGTTGCCACGGTGACAGCCGGACCGCCATGCTGCCTGATAAGATGTTAAATGATTTTGGCCTCCTGTCAGTGCGAAACCCTTTCCCCAGGGTGGGGCGGCTGCTCAAGGGACCCTTCACTTCATCCCTGCTCATCCAAAAACAGGCAAAGGTGATGTCCGGCAATGGGATAGGGTACAATTTATTTCTAAGCTGCCGGCTTTACGATCTATTTGTACTAGCCCATTGAGAGTATTGGAAGTGTACCCCATTCCTTTTATCTTCTCTGCGCACCAACACACAATTAGTCTTAGATGTCATTTCACAAAAACAGCATGCGTTCGGATTGATAATACTAAAGCTTGGTTATTGATGCAGTAGCCTGAAGACGAGCTACCACAAGGCACTGAGAGTCTTGTCAATTTTTTGCACCAAATTTTTCATCAATTTTGCAGAAAATTTTTATTGGATAAATGTATAAAAATGATTTGATTGGTATGAGAAAAATGAACTGTAGGAAATCTACTGTGCAACAGGTTTTAGCTTAGGGTATGATTTATTTCAATTTGCCGGTCCCATAGCAGTCTAAATGGTCTTCAACCCTGTCCCCTAATATCTTAACATATTTCATCAAAAATAATGCAATAAGAAAGAGTGATGACTTTAAATATAATAAAATTATTTTTTCTATGCTGATTAATTTCTATAAATATTTATTCAGTGGAAATACTTTAGTTTTGTTAGTTACAGACTTACAAATCTGCTACCTAAACATAGATAAATGATAAAATGCTGGCTCCCTGCAGCTGCCACTAGAGGGCACTTAGGAGCTTCTGGAGTAAGATCATTGGACTTCATAATAAAACACCCTCTAGTGGCAGCTTTGTATAAAAAGGGCGCTCAGACTATTACAAAATAGATTAGAGGGGTTTTCCACGCTTACTATGTTAATGACGCATCTTCAGGGGTTTGACATCTGACACCCCCACGATCAGCAGTTTCCAGCTCCAGTAGTGAACGGAGCATAAACAGCACAGCTCCATTCACTGTGTAGTGGTCATTCACAGGTACTACACCTATTTAAGGGAATAATAACAATAATAATCTTTATTTTTATATAGCGCTAACATATTCCGCAGCGCTTTACAGTTTGCACACGTTATCATCGCTGGGGCTCACAATCTAAATTCCCTATCAGTATGTGTTTGGAGTGGGAGGAAACCGGAGAACCTGGAGTAAACCCACTTAAACACGGGGAAAACATACAAACTCCTTGCAGATGTTGTCCTTGGTGGGATATGAACCCAGGACTCCAGCGCTGCAATGCTGCAGTGCTAACCACTGAGCCACCGTGCTGCCCCGAATGGGATGTGACCTTTGTACTGCTACATCTATCAAATTTTGTGGCTACTTATACCATTTTTCCAAAATTAGAAAAAAATTGTCTGCTGTGTTTTAAAAAAAGAGCGCCACACCTATTTACAGGCCAAATATAGTATTGCAGCTCAACCACATTTTTTCTTAAGAAGCTGAGCTATAATACCACACAGCTGCCATATTCTTAAGGGTTGAAACACCCTACCACTTAACCAATTAGGTGCTTTCTGACATGGCATTTATTACAGCAATTTTTGCGGTTTCTTGATGCATTTTTTGGATAAATGGCTAGTACAGGTGAAACGAGGCCTTTCCTGATATATTTGTTGCAGCTATCAGTGCGCGGCAAATATATTTATTTCATTGAATACCGTGAGTCGAATGCAGGGAAGGGTTATAGCGGGATAAATTCTTCACGTCAATAAGAAATTTTTTAATTTGTCAGTAGCGTCATAGCAAATTGCCAACATTCACCATGTATGTCTGCGAACACACCAATCAAACCCGACACACGACTACCAAAGAAATGACACAAGACGCAGAAAATGCACGTCCTACACCCCAGCCGTGAAAACATGGCAGAATTATAGCTCCAACGCTGTGTAAGCATGCATGGTTTTGTGTGAGCCTGTTAACTCCTTCACCACTGGATGGCAAAATCAGGACACTTTGTAGTCTACAGGTGCAAACGCTTTTTATTTACGGTAGAATAATCGCACAGAATGACTTAACCATCTGAGTGGCACTTGTGCATCCGTTTTTTTCCATTTGTATCACTCCCAGCCCCCAAGGCTCATTTTTCTTATGCAGTTGTTCCTTTAAAATCCAAATCCTGATGTAGAATAAAATCGCAATAACCATATGCAAATGTGGTGAGCGGAACGCAGCGTGTAAATCAGAGGAGAGAAGAGCCAGAAGCAATAGGGAGCGGGAGAGAGAGGGAGGGGGTGACCTGGGGTTAATCAGTTTTACTGCTCAGTGAGAGAAAGCTGAGCGAGGAGAAGGGGGGGGACGAGGGATGGAAGCCAGAGACAAGAAAGAGAAGGAGTAAGACCAGCAGAAAGGCAGCAAAGAACAGGTAGGTATAGAGAAATAACAGCAACTTGTCTTAATGTATGGATTGTGTTACTTATTAGTTAACTTACTGAAAAACAAATTAACAAGGAATAATTCAAAGGTAATGGAGTAAAATAATGTGAAAGATAGGCAAAATGAGGACATGGGAAATCTAAAAGAAATGGACAGGGAGAAGCCGCAGAGTAATCATCTTAACTAGCGAAGAATATAAAGAAAAACAAGTTGAGCACCGCGATGAATACATGGACGTGTAGAGGTGAATGATATACCGTCTACTATTGATGAAGTACATAAAGAATCTTAAGGCTGAGTAAAGGCCGTATTCAGTACATTACATAGAAGAAAACGAAGCCAACCTGCATGCAGCATGACAAAAGCCTAATGTAAGCCGTAATACTAGCCATGATAAAAATCTGGAAGAAGATAGAGATGTGAAATAGTAAAACGTACTGGACGACACAGATCTGCAAAGAAAAAAACGTCAAATGTTTTTCCTGCTGCTATAAAAAGAACAAATACATGCAAACTATGTAGCACTGCTGGGTACAGGCTTCAGTGAGGGTGTATGGACCAGGTGTATGTACATTGTTTGGCAATCTGTATGAGAAGACATTTGTGCATCAGCATCACGTGTCCCCACAATTCCTTATCTAATCAAAGCCGGAGGGATTAACACTATCTGGAAGTGCTTCTGCTACAGAACTTGGCCGAAAAGAATGCTTTGTTTATTAAGAAGTGGCAAGATGGGACAGATCCCCCCCACTTCACCAAAGGGCATGTGAATTACAACTGTCCTCACTTTCAAAAGTTGCTAAAAGATGTGCAAAATCTCATCCAGTACAAGCTCCATCATTCTACTTCATTCTCTCGGGGCAAGATGATAAAGTTTACAGCTTATGGGTCTTCAGCCAGGAGCGAGACATATTTACTCGCCTGATGTGAAATCTCATCCCTGTCAATATAAGCCAGACATTTGGATCACTGATCACAATATTCAGGTATCTCAGCAGCCTCTGCAGTATAATATCAGGTGTTCCTAACATCCTTGAAGTAGATGTTAAGGTTGGGCTTTCCCAGGGCATTTTGATTACTACTGTAACAATTTTTTGTGCACTTGTTAACTAAATAAAAATTACGAAAATGCGTTTCACCAGTAAAAACTGCATTACCAAAAATTATGCAATTCGTAGTAAACATGCAGTCTTGTGGCTTTTTTGTGTCCTTAGCAACAAACATTGCAATAAAAACACCAAGAGGAATACCAGCATTAGGCAACTGTGCTCACAGATGGAATAGCAATAGCATTGAATTTTCCAAACCTGGAATTTAATCAGTTATCTACAGTTCATAGTGGTTTTCCAGGTGTGATATTAGTGTCATTTAAAAGTTTGATCACCCCTTGTCAAAATTACGGTTATTGTGAACAGTTAAGCAAGTTGAAGATTAAATGATCTCTAAAAAGCCTAAAGTTAAACATGACACATTTCCTTTGTATTTTAGGCTAACAAATATATATATTGTTATCTTACATTTAAAAAAGACAAATGGGCCAATGCAAAAGTTTTAGGCACTCTGTATGGTTAGTACCTAGAAGCACCCCCTTTAGAAAGTATCAGTTTTTAAACCCTTTTTGTAGCCAGACAAGTTTTTCAATTCCTATTTGAAGGATTTTCATACATTCTTCCTTGTAAAATTCTTCCAGTTCTTTGAGATTCCTGGGTAGTCTTTTATACATTGCTATTTTGAGGTCTTGCCACAGATTTTCAATGATATTCGGATCAGGGGGACTATGAAGACCATTGTAAAACTTTCAGCTTGCGCCTTTTGAGGTAATTTATTGTGGATTTTATCATGTGTTTAGGATCCTTATCTATTTGTAGAAGCCATCTTTTCGACTTCAGCTTTTTTACAGATGGTGTTATGTTTCCATCAAGAATTTGTTGAGATTTCATTGAATGCATTCTTCCCTCTACCCTTGAAATAGTCCCCACGCCATTAGCTGCAACACAACCCCAAAGCATGATTGATCCACCCCCATGCTTAATGGTTGGTGAGATGTTCTTTTCCTGAAGTTCTATGCCATTTTTTCTCCACACATAACTTTGATCATTGTTCCTAAAGAGTTCTATTTTACCCTCATTTGTCAACAGGACTTGTTTCCAAAAGGCTTCAAGTTTGTTTAGATGTTCTTTTGCATACTTCAGACGCTGAATTTTATGGTGAGGGCGCAGGAGAGGTTTTCTTCTGATGACTCTTCCATGAAGGCCATATTTGTTCATGTGTCTCTGAACAGTAAATAGAACAATGTACCACAACTCCAGAGTCTGGTAAATATTTCTGAAGGTCTTTTTCAGTCAAGCAGGGGTTCTGATTTGCCTCACTAAGATTTTTCTTGGTTTTCCAAACCTCATCTTGACCTCCACTGTTCCTGTTAACTGACATTTCTTAATTACACTTTGAACTGAGGAAATTGCAACTTGAAAACGATTTGCTATATTCTTATACCCCTCTCCTGCTTTGTGGGCCTTCACTATTTTCATTTTCAGAGTGCTAGGCAGTTGCATATAAGAACCCATGGCTGCTGTTT
The DNA here is from genome assembly GCA_033576555.1 of Oophaga sylvatica. Classification (NCBI taxonomy): domain Eukaryota; kingdom Metazoa; phylum Chordata; class Amphibia; order Anura; family Dendrobatidae; genus Oophaga; species Oophaga sylvatica. The sequence continues at coordinate 736,678,026 of JARQOD010000001.1, forward strand.
TTTATTTTGTCACAAGGCTAGAGGAGGCTGTTTTTTTTTCTTTCCTAATGATGAAGGTGAGCAACCCATAACCCTACCAAGCTAATTAAGGTCTGAAACCTAGGTCAAAGTTACCTGAGCACACAAATGAAAAACACTTTCATTTTTTATGAATGAAAATGCAAAAGACATTACATATCCTGCAGTACCCACTTTAGAGGGAACCTGTCACTAGAAAAAAAACGCTATTTACCTGTAGATATGTGGTTAATCTGCAGGTTAATAGTGTTATTTACCTGCCCGGCGCTCACACTTAGACCCTCGCTGCGTTCCGGGTTCAGTCACTGCTTTGTGTAAAGAAATCGGCGACTGTAACTGCGCCCCGGCACTGACTCCCAACTGCATCATTGGGGTTGGCTGTCCAGTCAGGGCTGGGGATGAGGTTATAGCCACCCCGCCGCTCTGTAAACTCAAAGCGGTCCAGTGCCATCCCTGTGACTGAAACCGGAAAGCTGCCGGGGAAAATAGTTAATTTTCTCCCCCTGGGTTCGGCTAAATGTGGGCGCCGTGCAAGTTAATAACTATTATCTTGTATATTAACTACATATTGGCAGGTTAATAGTGTTTTTTTCTGGTGACAGGTTTCCTTTAAAAGGCCTCATTTCTATTTACATACCTACACCTTTTTTTAAAGGATTAAAGTGATTGTTATAACAAGAAACTTTGCAGTTTACTTTATTATTACAAATCCTTTCAGTTATAAAAAATGAGTGATTTTTAATTTTCATTGTTTAATGCTGGTCATCTAGGTTACCGGCCACCGCTGCACTCTAGCAGCTGTGGATTAGCATGTGCAATACTTACAAGCTCCTTTTATGGAGCTTGTAAGCGCTGATCTAAAGTGGGCTGGAGCACACAATCTGGCCAGATTTAAAAGGAACACGTCACCATGAAAATACAGCCTAATCTGCAGGCATCATGTTATTTAGCTTCAGATTCCATATAACCCATATATTAAATTTAACCTGTGCTCTTTCTACCGTAGGATTTTCAGTCCAGTGGGCGGTCCTATCAATGGCTGACAGCTTTCTTTGTATAATTGTACATTCAGAGATAACTGTTAATCTCTGATAGGCCCACCCACAAAAGTATGTGTCATTCTGATCTGCTCCCCCTGCTCTAAAATATGCCCACAGATTGGACTGCATTTTCGTGGTGTTAGGCCGGCGTCATACTAGCGAGTTTGATGTGAGTTAGTCGCACGACTTACTCGCATCAACACCCGGCATGGCCGCCCGCTCTCGGACCAGAGTGCGCGGCGGCATAGAAATACATGCAGCCGCGCACTCTGGTCCGAGAGCGGACGGCCGTGCCGGGTGTTGATACAAGTAAGTCGTGCGACTAACTCACATCAAACTCGCTAGTGTGACGCCGGCCTTAGGTTCCCCTTAATGCCTCTGCTTGCAGCATCAGAGGGTGCATATTTCAGGCCAGCAGCTCAACCATAACACTGGTCCAAATTGCCCATCTTTAAGAGGCAAAAGGAGTGTTGCAATCCTGAAGATGAAACATGAAAAAACTTCTTTAACTGTCTATCTTTTGTGTTGTAAATTCAGTTTCAAAGAACCATCATCAATATAGTGACTGTTAAAATCAGGTATAGTAAGCTGGTCTAAAATAAACAACTTTGTGCAAGATTAGAAGAGGTGTTGGCTTGTAATATACAGGAGAGAAAAATATCTGCCACACTTCACCTGTCCATATTAAGGCTGCCTGTTCCACAAATCCACACTTGCATAGCCATTAAAGCCTATGGTGAGCCACATTCATTTTTGTAGGTCATCAAGTGGATCCCTATGTTGTGGACATAATATGGATGCTAAAATGCAGTTGTATCTCCTCCCTGAATGGGAGGAGACACAGATTAGATATTAGAAAAAACTTTTTGACAGGGTGATCAATGAGTGGAACAGGCAGCCACGAGAGGTGGTGAGTTCTCCTTCAATGGAAGTCTTCAAACAGAGGCTGGACCGATATCTGTCGGATGATTTAGAGAAACCTGCTTTGAACAGGGGGTTGGACCAGATGACCCAAGAGGTCCCTTCCAACTCTACCATTCTATGATTATGTCCAGAAGAAATCGGCTCGTGCAAATTCTTATATAAATTCTACAGATTCATCGCCTTAATGTTACTTTAGGTTTCATCTGCTCATTTTTCTGCCAGCATTTGTTCATTAGGGCTATTGAAATGTTTGGAATAATTGAATCTAATAAGATGAATCATAATGACTTCATGTAAAGTCTGATGTTCTAAATTCTGAATTTACCTGGGTTCATTCGGCATTCATTGTATGTCAACTATAGAAGAACATTTTCAGCGACTTTCATGGGGCCAATGGAAAAAAAATCCTCTCAAACTATTCAGAAAGTTTTCTCATCACTTCAAATAGAACTCACTGAACTTTGCATTGAATCCAGACTGTATGCACAGTAATGGTGAACAAATATTTTTTTTCATACAAATTGCCTTGCCATATAGGAGGTATAATGCATCATGCTCACAGATATTAACACATTGTTAATTTATCAAAGCTATTTTTTCATCATGCATGCTTTTCATACAATTTATTTCATACATTACAAAGCCCATGTCTGTTAAAAAAGTTTCTAACTGTATAGATCAGCCTGAAATATTATATTCATTTTTGCAAAAGATTGTGTTAACACTGCAGCATCAATGTTTTGTGCACACTAAAACGATGCCGATGTGGAATATTTTACTATGCATAGCTGTGTGTTCTTGGATTTGTATGCTTGTGCTTCTTTTTTTTGTTCAATTCAAAGTGATAAAATGTTTTTACTTAAAAAAAAAAAAAAATCAGGAACAGCAGCACCCATCCCTTCAATTACTTTATAAGGAAGTCTATATGGCAGTATTAATAACCTCAAGATCAGAGCACAGCTCCCCCGCAGACCTTAAAGTGTATTGGAAAAAGTGGGCAGAGCTTCATAGCTGCACGCCATACAACTAGTTACTGTGGAGCCAGGACATCACAGATCCGTACGCTGTGTAGTGGCCATTCTCGGTACTACAACTTCACTTCTGTTGGTCAACGCATGACTTGCAAACAACTAATTGTTAGGGGTGCCTGGTGTTGGACCTCCACCAATCTGGTATTGATGACATATCCTGAGAATAAGTTATCCATGTTTACTGTAAGACCTGGACAATTCTTTTCAATAAGTGTTATCGTTTAATCAGTTTTTTAGTCTTTCGCCTATTTTGTTACTTTTTTGTTATTACATTCGACCTCCCAAATTGATGAAAATGTATCAAGCCATTTTGGTTCAACGTTGGATCACCAATGAATTCATGAAGTTGACTGGAGTTTCTCTCAGACTTTGGGCATAAAATGAGTTGAGGTAAAATTCGTGCCTCACCTGCTCACCCATGACCAGGGAGACAATTCACTGGCTTGCGAATGGAGATTACTTTGAAAGAAACTGAATTAACAAAATGCACAAATAAATGCACTTTTTTTGTTAGAAATTAATTCAAGTTCCTTTTACCAAAAGGAAACAAAAATTAATACCCACGTTGTTTATGGGGCTCAGCCATCACAAACCAGGAGAAAGATTGAACAAATTATTGGGAAAAAAAATAATTGGCGCCAAACACAACCTTCCCTAACAAAGTCAGCTAAAACACTGACTCTGAACACTCAGCCAGCAGCGGAAGCCCGTCCCACCAGCACCCTACCCTCCAAAAGATGCTTCCTGTTCCTTTTGTGTGCCCTCACATATTGTTTACTCTGAAACACTGCAACATTTCAGAGTAAAACATGCCTGAGTGCAAACACCAGGCTTTGCTTCATGCTGTCTTTGGTTTGGGCAACATGAATCCAGTGCCAGTTAGCCTTTAAAGCACCCTCACCTTCTGTAGTCTTCACTAGAGATGAACAGTTATAAAAAGTTCGGGTACCAGAAAAGTACCCTAACCCGGACCCCATTCACTTGAATGGGGGGCCGAACATCCAGTGTTCGTCACTCTGTCATGTGCATGACAGCGCGGCAAACGGTGCTTCTGATCGACAGTGAAATCATCCCTGCTGGTCAGAGAGTTGTGGTTCCCATTCTGTCAAAAGAGCGTGAGCGCTCAGCTGTGTTCAGAGGTATGAAGTTTACCTCCGGTCACTGGTGTTGGCAGATGGGACTACAGCTCCTATCATCTGATGCCTGCTGCCGCTAATTGAGCGCAGGAGCGGCTGATGGAAGTATTCATTAACCGCTTCTTGCGTTGTAAATTAAAAAAAAAAATGGGCTCCCCTGTGTTTTTGATAACCAGCTGGCAAAACTCACAGCTGGGGGCTGCAACCATCAGCTTCAGCAAGGCTGGTTATCAAGTATAGAGTGGTCCCCATGCTGTATTTTTTAATTATTCAAATAAATAATTTAAAAAAATTATGTGTCCCCCCCATTTTTGACAGCCAGCCTTGCTAAAGCAGACAGCTGTGGGCTGGTAGTCTCTGGCTGGTAAGGGGCCATGGATATTGGCCCTGCAGCCTAAAAATAGCAGCCCACAGCTGCCCAGAAAAAGCACATCTGTTAGATGCGCCAATTCTGGAGCTTTACCCGGCTCTTCCCTCTTGCCCTGTAGTGGTGGAAAGAGGGTTTCATATTTGTGGGTTGTCACCTTTGTATTGTCTGGTGACATTAAGGCCACGGCTTGGTAATGGAGAGGTGTCTACCAGACACCTCTCCATTACTAATTCTATAGTGGTATGGTAAATAAAGACACAGGCAGAATAAAGTCTTATTAGAAATAAAACACAATTTTTTATATAAAAATAACATACCTAATGCCTATTCCACCGAAGCCCTCATTCTCCTGTAATAAAACTAAAATAGAAAAACTATACCATAACTGTCCGTCATTCTGTCCCACCCTGTAATCCATGTCAGGGTGATAACCAGTTTTCAACCTTGACGGTGCCAAGATGCGACTGTCCAGGCTGAGAACCACTGGTGA